>CM039466.1:22723792-22796292 GCA_022414725.1 Microglena sp. YARC | reverse complement strand
ATGTGAATGGTGAATTGTATTGCATATTGTGATAGAGGAGGTCAAAAGCTTTCCAATGAGCTATCTAAATCAAAAATATAATGAGAACCAAGAAAGTGAAGTGCCGGGACGTGTGCTGTACTTCTCGAAGTACAGACTATACGTTTTTATACGACGTATATAAGGTCGATTTGAGAAAAACTATATGGCGTATTTATACGTTTAAACGTTTAAACGTATATTATACATTTATATGTTTATGTCGGCCCGACCCTAAAAATAAGTGAGGTCTGACCGCAGAAAAACACAACATTTCAAGTTACAACTGCGGTTCTGATTTTTGGGGGGAATCGTGACCGCAGTAAAAAAAACATTAATGCGGTTCTCCCACAAGAAACTCAGAGGCTCCACACCTGAACACTTGCTTATTTAGCAAGGGAGCAGAGGGTGTTCAGACGTCCAAATTTTACTAATGTCGACCAATTTTTTCTGAGAATGGGACTATAAAGGCATGATCCATGGCTGTGTTTTGAGCTAATTTCCAGGACATTCTGAGCACCTCATTTGGTGTGTGGGGGGGTGGGTGGGTGGGGGGGGGTCAGCCCTCCTCAGTTTGTGCTATCTTTCTACTCAGACCTCCGAATGACATTCTTATACCACCACTGAGATTGTGTCGACAAGGGCACTTCATTGGCACCACTTAAGACCCGGGGGAGTGTATGGGTGGGTGAATGGGTGGGTGTGGATGGATGGGTGAATGGGTGGGTGTGGATGGATGGGTGAATGGGTTAGTATTTTGACTATCACACAATCCCTGTTTGGAAATTCTGAGGATGCCATTGTGCGCGCCCAGAGTAAAGACCCAGAATCCATATAGAATTTCAAGTCATGCCTCTTATTTCTATTTAGGGGGGGGGGGGGGGGGGGGGGGGGGAGGTAGGGGGTTAGCCCTCCTCAGATTTGTTAGGCATTAAGGGTCAACCTCTTATTTTTAAACTCCTGGCGAGAGTTTTTTTTAAGTAGTTTTTTAGCAGTTTTTTAGGCTGTACTATAAAAACCAGCCACTTCGCTACACAGTGACTCGGCCACACATCACTCAGTAGGTTACTTCAGCTCTGGGTCAGCTTCCCCCCAGGCACGTGGTCCAGTGACCGCAGGTCTGGTTTCAGAGCCGTATTTTTCTGCGATCAGACATATCACACCATTTGTCTAAGGCTACCTACCTAGAAACTGCTCAGAGAAGCCGAAAACAAAACCCCACATCACATCACGCCGCGACGCGGAAATCTGCGGAATGTGTTGGCAACGGAACGAGAGGTGGCAACGATGGAGCTGATCAAAGCCAGTTAGTTGTGAGACAGTTGGCCGACGTGTCAGGCTTCAATGTTTCGGTCGAACGGACGCACAAAAGGTAACACTGGGAGCTCCGAAGGGGGGGGGGGGGGGGGGGGGGGGGGGTCTGCCAAAAACGAACCCTCTCGTCGACTGCTCAGCATCAAGAAACTATACGGATGCTGGAGGGAGACACATAGTTTCTATATTTTGTACCTTTCAATTGCTGGACCGCAACCTAGCTGTGTAACCGTTTATCAGAGAGAGAGAGAGAGAGAGAGAGAGAGAACCCTCTCGTCGAATCTAATCAAATCTGTAACGAAGCTTGAACTTATTTTTACTTTCAGGCTGGGCAAGGGCGCGGATAGTTATGTACTGAAGGTGAAAGAGAAACTGATTTATACTTGAACTTGGTTTCATGGCTCCAAAGAAGGCGGCTCACCCAGTTTTTGTATTACAGATGTCTGAATTACAAAGGGTCACTAGGGTGATTAATAGGGCAAGACTTCACATCACTTAAAGGAGACTTTCAAGTACCGGTAGCGATAAATCAGCAAGAGCAGACTAATGAAGAGATGGTAAACCATGGGGGTAAACACGATTACGTCTGTCCAACAAGATGACCTACCATCTGTGTCATGTTTCAAACTAACTTCCATCTGAGTGAGTAAACTACGCAAACAATTATGAATGGGCGCTGGAAATCTGCAACAGTTCATGCACATATCCCAAAGCGCAGACGTAACGGAACATAGGAATTACTGCAGGGAGCACAGTAGGGACAATGGCCTGTGTGCTCTAGGCCACTCAAGAGACGGCATACAAGCCGGACTACAACAGTTCATGCACACATCACAAAGCGCAGACATATCGGACAAATAATAAAAGCTATGGCCCAAGCGCAAGTTAACGGGCCGGACCCCTCATCAGCATGATTGAAGGGTCCAGCCCGACGGGTGTGCCCATTTATTGGACACATCCGTCATATCTCAAACCTGAACGGACCGTAAACACACGATGTGGTCCAACCACGTACACCCTAAACCACGTTGATCAGGTGTGGTCTGACCATGTACACCCTACACCACAAAACATGGGGCCCTGCCAGCTATGACACCACTGTTTCATTGTTGAAATGTTTGATGGGCTCAACGTGTAACCTTCTCCCACAGCATCTTCAACCAGCCCTTCTGGGCCTTGAAAGCGATGAGCTCATCGCGCACCGTCTGCAGTGTGTATGCCAAGTCCCGCACCGCATCCTCCAGGGAAGCAACCTTGCTCTGGAGCACCACCTTGTTATCCTCGAGGGAAGCAACCTTGCTTTGGAGCACCACCTTGTTATCCTCGAGGGAAGCAACCTTGCTTTGGAGCACCACCTTGTCATTGTCATGGACTCTGTTGGCAGTCTCTAGCGCCGCCACATTCCCGTTTAGGGTCCCTATGTCCAGGTATTGGACTCGCAGTTTCAGATTTACAGACTCAAGTTCCTGGCCAAGGTCGGTCATCGTGCCCTCTAGGTTCTCAACCATGTCCTCCAAATCGACTACTCTTACGCCGAGGGCTTTATTGACCTGTGGCATGTCCAATCCGAGAATCAGTGAAGGCAAATGATGATGATGATGATGATTATGATGATGATGATGGTAATGGTAATGGTGTTGGTGATGATGGTGACAGTGATGGTAATGGTAGTGGTGGTAATAGTCGAGGTGGATAGAGGTGGAGGGGGGTGGAGGGAGGTTGATGGAGGTGGAGGGAGGTGGATAGAGGTGGAGGGAGGTGGATGGGGTTGGTGGGAGGTGGTTTAGGTGGAGGGAGGAGAAGGGTGAAGGGTGGAGGCAGGTGGAGGTGGTAGAGGTGGAGGTGGGCAAACGGATAACAAGCTGAACATGGGGGTTGTGGAATGGGGGGGGGGGGGGGGGGGGGGGGGGGGCTGCACACAAACGTTGTTACCACCTACCTCCAGCGTGTGGACGACCAAGCCGTCTTCTCTGTCTCGCATAGGCCTTGTTAGCCTGTTCGCAAAGACCATGTCTTCGTACCCCATCTGCAACCAAGAGAAAGGGATACACCGTAGCTTAAGAAGCAGAGCGCGGACACAAGGGAGGGCTGAGGAAAAGCAATAATCAAAATAGAGAAGGCCAGTCCGCCAATTGACAAGATAGCCTAAAGACAGAAAGGGAAGGACGCTCGTCGGCGTTGCATTTTACATAACACGACTAGCAGTACAGTTGGTTAATGCGGGTGCGGGCGAGAGGGGAAGGGCAACGCGGCGACGAGTGGAGACAAATGGAGTGAGCAGTGGTGACACAGAATGGCTTGGATGGGTGCGGTCGAAAGGGTCAAAGGGACAAGGTGTGGGTCAGTGGTTGACGGCACGCTGGGGGTGGGAGCGTGAGGGTGCAAGGCCAACGACGACTTGTTGCGAGTTAGCACGGCATGGGCGGATACATGGAACTTTCCCTGCCGCATCGCTTCCCCCTGAGGAGACAGGGATATAGCGCGATGGTGGGGAGCAGGTAAAGACTGGGATACGGAAGCAACAGGTGGGAACTGACATCGAAGGCTCCTGCTAGCATGCAGCGGTTGAGAAAACAATCTCAATAATCTCAAGTTTGATCACTTGACAGTTGGCAAGCAGCAGCTGTCCGTTTTGCGTAAGTTGCTGAGGCGCTTTATCAAACTAAAAGGGTTGGGCCGCATCGCGAGCTGTACATAAGGAAGGAAATGGCAGCAATAATGTTACACCACTCACGATGGTTGCCTTAAGCTTTGCCTCGCTTGCGAGGCAGGAGTCACAATGTTTCTTGTGCTTAGTGATCTTACTGGTTTAGCGAATAAAGAAGGCGCACAGGCCGTCCTCATCAGCCGCTGGAGCTGGCATTTCGGGCGCGCTAGATGACGATGCATTGGACATGTCGGATATATTGGAGATACGACTGAAAGATGTAATGAAAGATGTAAAGATGTTGGTGTTCGAAAACCGAAGGCTTTTTAAAACTGTTCTTCGGTTACTTTCAAATTGGTTCCGAAACCTGATTACCGCTTGGATCTGATCACCTACGGTTTCAAAAAAGTGACGAGATGACACATCATAACTCTCCCATGCCAGCGCACACACGGGGGCGGGGGCGGGGGCAGAAGCTCACAACCCGTCGCAACCTCATAGGGGAAGCCCGCGAAGCCACGACTACCGTTCCCCCGATGACTACACGCACGAGGTTCTTACCTCCATGACGAACAAGGGGATTGGTAAAGAGCTTGCTGAAGTGGGTTGTGACTGTCCCTGCATGCGACTTTGTAGTAAGCTGTACTTGTGACCATCCCATGAGCAAAAGCACATGGCATTCGTTGGATAGATGATTGAACACAAATCCTAGGGTGCGTCGCAAGCGACGCGGAAATTGGCGAAGAGTTGGCTGTCGGAACGACAGCTCTCGCGACAGGTGGCAACGGAATGGTGCGGACCGAAGCCAGTTAGTCACTTTTGACATCCTAGTCTCGATAGATACCCCTTTGTAATGAGACAGTTGATTGGCGTTCCAGGCTTCGTCTCGGTCGCACGCGCACGTCGATCGTCCCCCAGACGGACAACGGGGTGACTATGCCCGACTAATTTACCCCTTTGTGTCATTTACCCCTTTGTCCTGCTTCCCATGACCCAAGACAAGCTCACACAACAACTTTCGGGTGTTTGTGTGTGGGTGTGGGTGGGGTGGGGGTGGTGGGGTCCAACTATCCTCTCATAATAATCACTGGAAATGCAGTAGTTGGCAGAGCCCACCCCTCTTCGCCATGTTGTCCGTTTGTCCGACCGCCCGTCCGACCGCCCCCTGGGGAATAGACGAAGCCTGACACGACAGCCAACGGTCTCGTAAATAACTCGCTTCCGTTGCCACCTGTTGCATCGTTGCGAACACTCTCCTCCAATTTTAAGTTTAGCTTGCGACGCTGCAGAGAACTCGTCCCCTTCTTGTTACAATTTTTTTACATGCAGAGAAAGGTAAAGAAACTGGACCAGAAACCCTATATTATATTATTGCTGTCTATGGTTCTTGCAGTCGAGTGCTTACCGTTTCGCAGGATGTCATCATAACTGTTAAACGTGATAATGGCTCCAGGCTGCTCGGGTTACACGGGGACTTGGGCAGTGTGGCTGTGTGTATGTCACAGTCCAGGGGTAGGCCAGATAGGCGAAAGGGACTTAACCAACCGCGGCATGAATGGCTAAAAATAAAACGCATTGATGAAGTGAACCCCAAACAATCGTTTTACCGATGGGGGCCTAGAGTTCATGCTACAGTGATGATTTATTTCTGCAACTTTAATTAGCACACAGTAGTTACCATGGGCCTTTAAATTGTTTACACGGCCCCAGCCTGCGGCCACTAGAACTTCAACTTGGATACATGCCACCATGAGGGGGGGAGGGGGGGGGGGGGGGGGGGGGGGGGGGGGGGGGGGGGGGGCTACGGACAAAGGCTGTGTACTTCCGTACGCTGACTTCACGCGCATGTGGACCTGCGCGCTGGTCTACGGGACGCCCTCTGCACGGGATGATGTGCCCCATATGCCCATGACCGCCCGGTTCCAAATCGGGTCAGTCCGGGCAAGTCTGCCCGAGTCTGCCTCTACCCCGCCTCTACCGCGCCCTTGCCGATTTCCGACGACGACGAAACATGGACCATTCTCTGTCCGTAGACGCGACGACCATAGACTTCGCTGCTTCGGAGCAGCTTGGGGAGATCGCAGTCAAGCAGCTATGCAAACGCAACTTGGCAGGATGGGCAGATGTGGCGGAGTGTGACATTGCTATTTCAAAAATCTGCGGTGGGTTGGATTCTGGGGCTGATATGATGTGTTCAGTAGTGCTCTGTGGAGGCTTGGAAGGCGTAAGGGGCTACATGCATGTTGAAGGGAGGGGTGGGGAGCGGTGGGTGGGTATTGGGTGGGTGCGGGGTGTGTAAGGGGCGGGGTGTGGTGTGGAGGGTTGTGGGATGGGGTGGAGTCTGAAGGGATGTGCAGGGGTGGTGTGGGGTGTGAGGGGGCTGTGAAGGTGTGTAGGGTGGGGTGTGAAGTGGAAAAGGGGTGGTGGGGGTGTAAGGGGCATGCAAAGTGTTGGGGAGGTCAGGAGGGTCAGGAGGGTCAGGGGCGGTCAGGGGATACATGCATGGTGTAGGCGTGGCACGGGGCACGGGTGGTGGGGCGGTGGTGGTGGTGGGGGGGGGAGGGTAGAAAGAAGATGGCTCCTAGACACCCCACCACGCCCCCTCTGCCACCTCCCTCCACACACATACACACAAAACACGCACATGCACACATGGAAACACACAGGCACGCTGTCACACAAACACAAACACACAAAGAAACACACACACACACACACACACACACACACACACACACACACACACACGCACACACACGCACACACACACACACACACACACACACACACACACAAATGCCCACCCACCCACCCACCCCACCCACTAAACACCAAACATCAAACGCCACGCAGGTGGGATCTCAAACATGCTGCTCAAGGTCAGCCCCCCTTCAGAATCTAACCTCATACCAGTAGCATGCAAAGTGTTTGGGGCCAAGACAGAATTACTGGTGGACAGGTGGGTAGGTGTGAGTGCAGACGAGTTGGTACTTTTTTGGTGGTGATGGTGGTGGTGATGGTGGTGATGGTGGTATTGGTGGTGGTGGTAGTGTTGTTGTTGTTGGTGGTGGTGGTGGTGTAGGTGTAGGTGTTGGTGTTGGTCGTGGTGATGGTTTGGAGGTGGCGGTGGTGTTTGGGTCCAAGACAGAATTACTGGTGGACAGGTGGGTAGGTGTGAGTGCATACAGGTTGGGACATGTTGGTGTTGCTGTTGGTGTTGCTTTTGGTGGTCGTGTTGGCGGTGGTGGTAGTGCTGGTGTTATTGGTGGTGATGGTGGTATTGGTCGTGATGGTGATATTGGTGGTGGTGATGGTAGAAGTGGAGATAGTGGTCGTGGTGATGTTGTTGTTGGTGGTATTGGTATTGGTGTCGGTGGTGGTGTCGGCAGTGTCGGTATTGGTGGTGGACTCAAACCCACTCCAACCCAATCCAACCCAATCCAACCCACTCCAACCCACTCCAACCCAACCATACAAAACCAAACCAAACCAAACACACTCCAACTCAACAAACTGCAACCCAACACGCTCCATCCCGACCCGACCCATCCCGACCCAACCCGACCCGACCTGACCCAACCCAACCCGACCCACTCCAAATCAAACCAACACCACTCCAAACCAAACCAACACCACTCCAAACCAAACCAAACCACTCCAACCCAACTCAACCCACTACAAACCAACCCAACCCACTACAAACCAACCCAACCCACTACAAACCAACACCACTCCAAACCAACCAAAACCAAACCATTTCAACTAGGGAGCTGCAAAAGACCGATAGGTCTATATAGATGTATCGTCTATACAGACCTATATAGGTCTATCTCCGCAAAGCCGATAGATCTATCGATTTCCCTTGTTCGACGCCCCCCCTCGACCAGATAGGTCTATACTGGTATGATTCGTGCGTACACACACCGTCTGAGCTTCCTTCCTCTTGCGATTCGCTTTCGTATCATTCGCTTTCGTATCACTGAATGAAGCCGGCAAACAGGCTACGGGTATTGCGGGCCAATTAGCTTAAAACGACTAGAAACCTGGCCGTCGTTGAGAGGTTTTTGCAGACGCTGTGCACAAAGCTGTGCAGGATGGTTCATCACCCGCACCCATAGCATTGACCTCAAGCGTTGTGACGTTTCCTGGCGACATAAAGCAGCGTGGTAAAGGCTGCAGCTTCATTGTAACGCTCATTATCGGGGGCGTAGTCCAGCCTGGTCTAAAGAGTCTTGTCCTGGCGAGCTCCCAGGTCGAACTGGAGGGATTTGACGCTAGCGATATGTCGGAATATGAGTTATCTAGCTATGTTTCAGAGGAGGAGGACGAAGTATTCGAGACGAGCAAGGTTTCCGAAGACGACTGGCATGAGGTCCTGCCAGAGGATAGCTACTGGATACTCTGAGCCAGGGCCTGGGAGGCTGAGGCATGTCGAGCTCCTGGATTTAGACCCAGCCAGTGCTCCACTGATGTTCATAGGGTTGAAGGTCTTTCTTTCCTTCTGCTCTTACCCAAGAAAGCTGTGTCTGACATAGTGAAGCTCACTAACGAGAGAGGGAAACATATGCACCTCCATTCATGGATGCACACACACCAACACACACATACACACAAGCACACCAACACACACACACTTGCATGCATAGATATCATTTATCCTAGCACATTCACACACACATATACTTGTGCTTTGTCTCCCATGCAAACCCACATGCATGGACACACACACAAGCATAGACACACGCACACACATGCAAGGGCACACACGTACACACACATGCATGTAGGTGCATGTACATGCCTGTGTGTGACACGTTGACACCAGCAACTTCCCACACTCACACACCACCCATCCACGAACGCACACATACATGTAGGTGGATGTCCATGCAGGTGGGTGTATGACACATTGACACCATTACCTTCCCACACATACACACCGATGACCCACTTACACAAATGCGCACAGTGACCGAGAAAAAGTGAACAAATTAGACAGTTAAAAGACTCTTAAAAGACTTTCTGGATTGCTAATGGTGATGAACTGATGATTGTGTTGATGGGAGTAGGGGGGTGCTGGGCCTGGGTTGGTTTGGAGGCTACATAGTTGGGTTTAGTGCGCGACCGCGCCAGTAACAAGCGATGCAAGTGATTGTTGATGCTTACAAAAATCCTTTATTTGTTTTGAAGGTGCAGGGCACCCTGAAATGCAGGACAGGATATGTCAAAATAATACCAGGTTTTTCATAGGCCTCCTTGGTGTACCGATAGGGCAGATATAGGTAGATTTTGCCCTATATAGACCTATATAGATCTATCGGCTGGGCCCACATAGACCTATTTGCCGCTCCCTAACTCCAACCCCACCCACCCCAAACCAAAGCAGACCAAACCAAACCAAACCAAACCAAACACATTCCAACCTAACACACTCCAACCCAACACACTCCAACCCAACACACTCCAACACACTCCAACCCAACCCTACCCAACACACTCCAAACCAACACCAACACCAACACCAACACCACTCCAAACCAACCCACTCCAACCCAACTCAACCCACTCCAACCCAACCCAACCCACTCCAACCCAACACCACACCAAACCAAACCAAACCAAACCAAACCACTCCAACCAAACCCAAACCACCCCAAACCAAACCAAACCAAATAAAACACCAATCCAACCCAAACCAAACTAAACCAAACCAAACCACCCAACCCACTACAACCCACTCTAACCCTACCCAACCCAACCCACTCCTACCAAATCCCAACCCAACCCAACCCAACCAAACCAACCCATTCCAACCCAACCTCAACCAAACCGAACCACTCCAACCCAACTCAATCCACCTTAACCCAACCCAGCCCAAACCAAACAACTCCGACTAACTCCATCCCAACACAACCCAAACCACTCCAACCAAAATCAAAGCAACCCAACACCACTCCAACCCATCCCAACCCATCACCACTATAACCCAATCCACTCCAAACAACCCACTCCCACCCAACCTCAACCAAACCAAACCAAACCAAACCACTCCAACCCAACCCAACTCAACCCACCTTAACCCAAACCAAACCAAGCCAAACAACTCCAACCAACCCTATCCCAACACAACCCAAAACACTCCAACCAAAACCAACCCAACACCACTCCAACCCATCCCAACCCATCACCACTACAACCCAACCCTCTACAACCCAACTTACTCCAAACAACCCACTCTAAACAACCCACTCCAAACAACCCACTCCAAACTACCCACTCCAAACAACCCACTCCAAACCAAACAAAACACAACCTACCGAAACCAACCCAATCCAAACCATCTCCAAACAAACCACACCAAACCAAACCAAACCAACACAAACAAGACAGAACCAAATCAAACCAACAAAAACCAACACAACCCAAACCACTCCAACACAACACAACTCCAACTCAGCACAACACCAAACCAAACCAACCCTCTCCGCCCCAACGCACTCCAAATCAAAACAAACCAAACCACTCCAACACAATACAAACCAAACCAAACCAAGCCAAACCAAACCAACGCCACTTGAACCCAAAACAAACCAACCCAACAAAACCAACCCAACCCACTCCATCCCAACCCACTCCATCCCAACCCACTCCAAACCAGACAAAACAAAACAAAATCACTGCAACCAAAACCGACCCCCTCCACCCCAACACAATGCAACACAACACCAATCCAACACAGCACAACACAGCACATCACCACTTCAACCCAAACAAAACAAAACAAAACCAACTAAACCCAGCCCAACCAAACCCAGCCCAACCAAACCCAGCCCAACCTACTCCAACCCAACCCACTCCAACCCAGCCCACTCCAACCCAACTCATTCCAGCCCAACCCAAACCAGACCAATACAAACACAACCAAACCAATATTACACAACACCACTCAAAACCCAACACAATACAGCACAACACAACACCAATCCAAACCAAACCAAACCAAACCTACTTCAACCCATACTAAATCAACCCAACCCTACTTCAACACAACACAAGTAAGAGAGAACCAAACCAAGCCACTCCAACAGAAACCAACCCAAACCAACCCACTTCGAACCAACACAAACCACTCCAACACAACACAATACGACCAAAACACCACTCCAAACCATACAAAACAAAACAAAACAAAACAAAACAAAATCAACCCAACCCAACCCTACCCAACCCAACCCAACCCAGCCCAACCTAAACCAACCTAAACCAACCCAAAACAACCCTACTCCAAGTCTCCAACCCCACTCCAACCCAACCTTACCCAACCCAACCCAACCCACACTTACTCAAACAAACAAAACCACTCCAACGCAAATCAAACCACTCCAACACAACACAACACAAACCAACACAAACCAACGCTTTCCAACCCAACCCAACCCAACCCAACCCAACCCAACCCAACCCAACCCAACCCACTCACAACCACCCCAACGCAAACCAACACACTTCAACACACCACAGACCAAACCAGCGCTAAAAATAAAGGTGAGGTCTGACAGCAAAAAAAAAATATTTAATGTCACAACTGCGGTTCTGATTTTTGGGGGGAATCGTGACCGCAGTAAAAAACACCAGTAATGCGGTTCTCCCACAAGAAACTCAGAGGCTCCACACCCGAACACTTGGTTATTTAGCAAGGGAGCAGGAGGTGTCCAGGCGTCAAATTTTTACTAATGTCGACCCATTTTTTCTGAGAATGGGGCTATAAAGGTATGATCCATGGCTATGTTTTGAGCTAATTTCCAGGTCATTCTGAGCACCTCATCTGGTGTGTGTGTGGTGTGTGCGGTGGGGGGGGGGGGGGGGGGGGGGGGGGGGGTCAGCCCTCCTCAGTTTTTGCTTTCTTTCTACTCAGACCTCCGAATGACATTCTTATACCACCATTGAGATTGTGTCGACAAGGGCACTTCATTGGCACCACTTAAGACCCGGGGGAGTGTATGGGTGGGTGAATGGGTTAGTATTTTGACTATCACACAATCCCTGGTTGGAAATTCTGAGGATGCCATTGTGTGCGCCATAGTGTAAAGACCCAGAATCCATATATAATATCAAGTCGTACCTCTTATTTCTATTAAGGGGGGGTAGGTAGGGGGTCAGCCCTCCTCAGATTTGTTAGGCGTTAAGGGTCAACCTCTTTTTTTTTTACTCCTGACGAGTTTTGTTTTAGGCTGTACAATAAAAACCAACCACTTCGCTACACAGTGACTCGGCCACACATCACTCAGTAGGTTACTTCAGCTCTGGGTCAGCTTCCCCCCAGGCACGTGGCCCAGTGACCGCAGGTCTGGTTACAGATCCGCATTTTTTCTGCGATCAGACCAGTCAGACCATTTGTCGAAGGTAACCTACTTACCTAGAAGCTGCTCAGAGAAGCGGAAAACAAAACCCCACATCACATCTTGATGGGTGCCTTAGAGAGCTACCTAGAAGCTGCAGCTGGTAGCTAAAAAGACAAGTCCTACGCAGCGACGCGGAAAATTGGCGGAGTGTGTTGGCAACTATGGAGCTGCTCGAAGCCAGTTAGTTGTGAGACAGTTGGCTGACGTGTCAGGTTTCAATGTTTCGGTCGGTCAGACGCACAGACGGACAACAGGAAGGGGGGCATCCGCCAAAAAAAGAACCCTCTCGTCGACTGCTCAGCATCAAGAATCTAAACTGGTGCTACAGGGCTGGGGTGCTGGAGGGAGACACATAGATTTTATATGTTTTACATTTCATTTGCTGGATCGCAGCCTAGCTGTGTAACCGTGTATGAGAGAGAGAGAGAGAGAGAGAGAGAACCCTCTCGTCGACTGCTCAGCATCAAGAATCTAATCAAATCTGCAACTAAACCTGATCTTATTTTTACTTAGGGCTGGGCGAGGGCGCGGATGGTTATATATTGGAGGTGAAAGAGAAACTGATTTGTAATTGAACTTGATTTTTGTACTTGAACTTGATTTTGGACTTGAACTTGATTTTTCATGGTTCCAGCCTTGAAGTCGGCTCACCCACTGTTTTTTATTACAGATGTCTGAATTACAAAGGGTCGCTCGGGTGATTAATAGGGCAAGACTTTACATAACTTAAGGAGACTTTCAAGTAGTGATAACTCAGTAAGAGCAGACTAAGGCGGAGATGGTAAACCATGGGGGTCAAACACGATTACGTCTGTCCAACACAATGACCTACCATATGTGTCATGTTTCAAGCTAACTTCCATCTGAGTGAGTAAAATACGCAAACAATTATTAATGGGCGCTGAAAATCTGCTACAGTTCATGCACACATCACAAAGCGCAGACGTAACGGAACATAGGAATTAACTCAGGGAGCACAGCAGGGACAATGACCTGTGTGCTCTAGGCCACTCAAGAGACGGCTTACAAGCCTGACTATAACAGTTCATGCACATATCACAAAGCGCAGACGTAACGGAACATAGGAACTACTGCAGGGAGCACAGCAGGGACAATGGCCTGTGTGCTCTAGGCCACTCCAGAGACGGCATACAAGCCGGACTATAACAGTTCATGCACATATCACAAAGCGCAGACATAACGGACAAAACATAAAAGCTATGGCCCAAGCGCAAGCTAACGGGATGGACCCCTCAACGTCACGAATGAAGGTTCCAGCCCGACGGGAGTGCCCATTTATTGGACACATCCGTCATATCTCAAACCTGAACGTACCACAAAACACAATGTGGTCCAACCACGTACACCCTAAACCACATTGTTCAGGTGTGTTCCGACCATGTGCACCCTACACCACAAAACATGGGGGCCTGCCAGCTATGCCGCCACTGTTTTCATTGTGGGAATCTATGCTGGTCTCTGTCTAGTAGCTCAACGTGTAAGCTTCTCCCACAATGCCTTCAGCCAGCCCTGCTGGTCCTTGACCTGGCCCTTGACAGCATTTAGCTCGTTCTCCACATTCTGCAGTTTGATTGATAGGTCACGCACCATCTCCTCGAAGGAAACAACCTTGCTCGTTAGGACTCCGTTGGAAGTCTCAAGGGAAATCACAGCCCGATCTAATGCCCCAATGTCCAGGTCTTGCACTCGCAATTGTAGGTTTGCGGACATGAGGTCCTTGCCCAAGTTGACGACTCTAACGCCCAGGGCTTCATTGAACTGAGGTATGTCCAATCAGTGAATTAGTGCAGGCAAATGAAGATGATGGTAGTAATGGTGATGATAGTGATGTTTATATATGGTGTTGCTGGTGGTGATCATGATGATGATGAGGTTGGACGTGGAGGAAGGTGGAGGGGGGTTGGAGGAGGTGGACAGAGGCGGTTTAGGAGGAGGGAAGTGAATGTCGAAGGGTGTGGGGAGGTGGAGGTGGTGGAGGTGGAGGTGGACAAACGGATAACAGGCTGACCATGGGGGTTGTCGCCCCTGAAAAAGGGGTGGGGGGTGGGGGGGAGGGGGGGTCTCAGCAAAAAAACGTTGTTCCCACCTACCTTCAGGGTTTGTATGAAAAAGCCGTCTTCACGGTCTCGCATAGGTCTATCTAGCCGTCCCGAGAGAGCCAAATCCTTGTACCCCATCTGCGACAAAGAGAAAGGGATACAGCGTGGATTAAGAAGCAGAGCGCAGACACAAGGGAGGGCTGAGGAAAAGCAATATGCAGAAGAGAGAAGGCCAGTCCGCAAATTGACAAGATAGCCTTGGTGGTTAAGGCGGGTGCTGGTGGGAGGAGGGATGGAGAAGGGGCTCGAGGGGGAAGGGGGAAAGCGGCGACGAGTGGAGACAAATGGAGTGAGCAGTGGTGACACATAATGGCTTGGATGGGTGCGGTCGATACGGAAAAGGTGTGGGTCTGTGGTTGTCGGCAAACTGGGGGTGAGAGCGTGAGCAAGGCCAACGGCGATTTCCCGCGAGTTAGCCTGGAATTTTCCTGCCTCGCTTCCTCTTGAGGAGACAGGGGTATAGCGCGATGGCGGAGAACTGGTAAGGGCTGGGCAACGGAAGCGACAGGAGGGGACTGGCATCGAAAGCTCTTGCTAGCATACTCGCAGCGCTTGAGAAAACAAAATCTCAATAATCTCTTGCTGATGATCACTTGTTGGCAAGCAGCAGCTGTCCGTTTTGCGAAAGTTGCTGAAGCGCTTTATCATACTAAAAAGGCTGATTCGCATCGCATGGACGTAAGGAAGAAGACGGCAGCAATAACCACTCACTATGGTATCGTCCAGCTGTCCCTTTCTTGCGATGCAAGTTTCGCACTTGGTCTAGTGCGTGGTTACCGACGCGTTCATCTCAATGACGAATGAACACCAGCCATCCTCATCAGCAGCCAAAGCTGCTGGCATTACGGGCGCTCCTGATGACGATGCATTGAACATGTCGGACATGTTGGATATAGAAATGAAAGATGGAATTGGTGTCGACCAAGTCATGAAGTCATATATAACTGTTCATCGGGAACTTTCAAATTGGTTCCGAAACCTAATAACCGCTTGGATCTGATCACCTACGGTTTCCTGGACAAGTGTCGAGATGGTACACGTCAGTACTCTCCCATGCCAGCGCACACACACGTCTAAGCGCACACACACGGGGGCGGGGGCAGAAGCTCACAACCCGCGGGTTAACCCGTCACAACCTCTTAGGGGAAGCCCGGGGAAGCCCGCGAAGCCACGACTACCGTTCCCCCGATGACTACACGCACGAGGTGCTTACCTCCATGACGAACAAGGGGATTGGTAAAGAGCTTGCTGAAGTGGGTTGTGACTGTCCCTGCAGGCGACTATGTAGTAAGCAGTAATTGTGACCATGCCATGAGCATAAGCAAATGGCATTCGTTGGATATATGATTGAACACAAGTCCCCATCCCCAGACGGACGAATTGGGTGACTATGCCCTGCTTCCCATGACCCAAGACAAGCTCAACCAACAACTGTTGGGTGTTTGTGTGTGTGTGTGCGTGGGGTGGGGGTGCGGGGTGGGGGCCCGGGGTGGGGGTGGGGGGTTCCAACTATCCTATCATAATCATTGGAATGCAGTAGCTGGCGGAGCCCCCTCTTCGCCCCGTTGTCCGTTTGTCCGACCGCCCGTCCGACCGCCCCCCCCCCCCCCCCCCCGAGAATAGACGAAGCCTGACACGACAGCCAACGGTCTCGTAACTAACTCGCTTCCGTTGCCACCTGTCGCTTCGTTGCGAGCACTCTCCTCCGATTTTAAGTTTAGCTTGCGACGCTGCAGAGAACTCGTCCCCTCCTTGTTACCAATTTTTTACATGCAGAGAAAGGTAAAGAAACTGGACCAGAAAACCTATATTATATTATTGCTGTCTATGGTTCTTGCAGTCGAGTGCTTACCGTTTCGCAGGATGTCATCATAACTGTTATTCTAAACGTGATAATGGCTCCAGGCTGCTCAGGGTTACACGGGGACTTGGGCAGTGTGGCTGTGTGTATGTTATAGTCCAGGGGTAGGCCAAATAGGCGAAAGGGACTTATATAAGCAACCGCGGCATGAATGGCTAAAAATAAAACGCATTGATGAAGTGAACCCCAAACAATCGTTTTACCGATGGGGGCCTAGAGTTCATGCTACAGTGATGATTTATTTCTGCAACTTTAATTAACACACTGTAGTTACCATGGGCCTTCAAATTGTTTACACGGCCCCAGCCTGCGGCCACTGGAACTTGGATACATGCCACCATGAGGGGGGGGGGGGGGGGGGGGGGGGGCGGGCTACGGACAAAGGCTGTGTACTTCCGTACGCTGACTTCACGCGTATGTGGACCTGCGCGCTGGTCTACGGGACGCCCTCTGTACGGGATGATGTGCCCCATGTGCCCATGACCGCCCGGTTCCAAATCGGGTCAGTCCGGGCAAGTCTGCCCGAGTCTGCCTCTACCCCGCCTCTACCGCGCCCTTGCCGATTTCCGACGAAGACGAAACATGGACCATTCTATGTCCGTAGACGCGACGACCATAGACTTCGCTGCTTCGGAGCAGCTTGGGGAGATCGCAGTCAAGCAGCTATGCAAACGCAACTTGGCAGGATGGGCAGATGTGGCGGAGTGTGACATTGCTATTTCAAAAATCTGCGGTGGGTTGGATTCTGGGGCTGATATGATGTGTTCAGTAGTGCTCTGTGGAGGCTTGGAAGGCATAAGGGGCTACATGCATGTTGAAGGGAGGGGTGGGGAGCGGTGGGTGGGTATTGGGTGGGTGCAGGGTGTGTAAGGGCGCGGGTGTGGTGTGGAGGGTTGTGGGGTGGGGTGGAGTCTGAAGGGATGTGCAGGGTGGTGTGGGGTGTGAGGGGGCTGTGAAGGGGTGTAGGGTGGGGTGTGAAGTGGAAAAGGGTGGTGGGGGTGTAAGGGGCATGCAAAGTGTTGGGGAGGTCAGGAGGGTCAGGAGGGTCAGGGGCGGTCAGGGGATACATGCATGGTGTAGGCGTGGCACGGGGCACGGGTGGTGGGCGGTGGTGGTGGTGGTGGGGGGGAGGGTAGAAAGAAGATGGCTCCTAGACACCCCACCACGCCCCTCTGCCACCTCCCTCCACACACATGCACACACAAAACACGCACATGCACACATGGAAACACACAGGCACGCTGTCACACAAACACAAACACACAAAGAAACACACACACACACACACACAAATGCCCACCCACCCACCCACCCCACCCACTAAACACCAAACATCAAACGCCACGCAGGTGGGATCTCAAACATGCTGCTCAAGGTCAGCCCCCCTTCAGAATCTAACCTCATGCCAGTAGCATGCAAGGTGTTTGGGGCCAAGACAGAATTACTGGTGGACAGGTGGGTAGGTGTGAGTGCAGACGAGTTAGGACTTTTTTGGTGGTGATGGAGGTAGTATTGGTGGTGGTAATAGTGTTGGTGGTAGCGTTGTTGTTGTTGTTGGTGGTGGTAGTGTCAGTGTTGTTGGTGGTGTCTGTGTTAGTAATGGTTTTGGTGATGGTTTGGAGGTGGTGGTGGTGTTTTGGGCCAAGGTAGAATTATTGGTGGGCAGGTGGGTAGGTGTGAGTGCAGACAGGTTGGGACTTGTTGTTGCTGTTTTGGTGGTGGTGGTGGTGGTGGTGGTGCCGGTGGTGTTTGGGGCCAATACATAATGACTGGTGGACAGGTGGGTAGGTGGGAGTGCAGGCGGGTTTGGACTTGTTGGTGTTGGTGGTGTCGGTGGTGTTTTTTGGTTGTGTTGGCTGTGGTGGTTGTGTTGGCTGTGGTGGTTGTGTTGGCTGTGTTAGTTGTGTTGGCTGTGTTGGCTGTGTTGGTTGTGGTGGTTGTGTTGGCTGTGGTGGTTGTGTTGGCTGTGTTGGCTGTGGTGGTTGTGTTGGCTGTGTTGGTTGTGTTGGCTGTGGTGGTTGTGTTGGCTGTGGTGGTTGTGTTGGCTGTGTTGGTTGTGGTGGTTGTGTTGGCTGTGGTGGTTGTGTTGGCTGTGGTGGTTGTGTTGGCTGTGGTGGTTGTGTTGGCTGTGGTGGTTGTGCTGGTGTGGTGGTTGTGTTGGCTGTGGTGGTTGTGTTGGCTGTGGTGGTTGTGGTGGCTGTGGTGGTTGTGTTGGCTGTGGTGGTAGCGGTGGTGGTGGTGATGGTGGTGGTATTGTTGTATGTGTTGGTGTTGGGACTTGTTGTTGTCGTTGGTGGTGGCAGTGTAGTTGTTGTTGTCGTTTTTGGAATCAGAGTTGTTGGTGGTGGTGGAGATATTGGTGGTGGTGGAGTTGGTGTTGGAGTTGGGGTTGGGGTTGAGGTGGGAGTTGGTGTTGGAGTTGGTTTTGGAGTTGGTGTTGGATCTGTTGTTGGTGTTGGAGATGGTGTTGGGGTTGAGGTGGGAGTTGGTGTTGGAGTTGGTTTTGGAGTTGGTGTTGGATCTGTTGTTGGTGTTGGTGTTGGGGTTGAGGTGGGAGTTGGTGTTGGAGTTGGTGTTGGAGTTGGTGTTGGATCTGTTGTTGGTGTTGGAGTTTGTGTTGGGGTTGGATCTGTTGTTGGGGTTGGTGTTGGAGTTTGTATTGGTGTTGGATCCGGTGTTGGTGTTGGTGTTGGATTTGGGGTTAGGGTTGGTGCTGGCGTTGGAGTTGGCGTGGGGTTGGTGTTTGATCTGTTGTTGGTGTTGGTGTTGGGGTTCAGGTCGGTGTTGGGGTTGGAGTTGTGGTTGGGGTTGGGGTTGGTGTTGGGGTTCAGGTCGGTGTTGGGGTTGGAGTTGGGGTTGGGTTTCGCGGGGCTCATTTCAAATGAAATTAAAATCTGTTTTGGGAATAGTTCAAACTGGCGCCAACCATCAATAAATACATGAATAAATAGTACGCCTTATTAAGAGGCGTGTGGTTAAGAGGGACAGCCGTGTGCTTGCACTGGGGCCAACCACCAACTAACTTTCAATACGGACCTGCAGATCTACCTCTGTAACTGAATAAATTAAAGAAAATAATAACTGTACAATTAGCACGAAACCAGGGCCCCCGTCGGTAAAACGATTGTTTGGAGTTCAGTTCATCAGTGCTTTTTCGTTTTAGCCCCTCCTGTCACGGTTGGGCCAGTCCCTGTAGCCTTTTGGGCCTACCCCTGGACTGTAACAACAACAACAACAACAACAACAACAACAACAATAATCATTATGACAACAACAACAACAGCAACAACAACAACAACAACAACAACAACAATAATAATGATGACAACAACAACAACAATAATAATTATGACAACAACAACAACAACAATAATAATTATGACAACAACAACAACAACAATAATAATTATGACAACAACAACAACAACAACAACAATAATAATTATGACAACAACAACAACAACAACAACAACAACAACAACAACACAACAACAGTACAACAACAAAACAACAAAAACAACAACAACATGAACACCACCACCACCAACACCTATTTGGCCTATCCCTGGACTGGAACACCACCACCACCAACACCACCAACAACAACAGCAACAACAGCAACAACAACAACAACAACAACAACAACAACAACAACAATAATAATTATGACAACAACAACAACAACAACAACAATAATAATTATGACAACAACAACAACAACAATAATAATTATGACAACAACAACAACAACAACAACAACAATAATAATTATGACAACAACAACAACAACAACAAAAACAACAACAACAACAACAACAACAACAACAACAACAACAACATCAAGAAACAGCAACATTGCTTTCTCCCAACGTTTTAGACACCATTCTGGCACATTTGTTTATTTATTTATTTATTTATACATCTGTTTTTGCGCCCTTCCCCCCCCCCCCCACACACATACCCCCCCCCCCCCCCCCCATCACCATTTCACACATACACACACACACACAACCCACACCCCTGCCTGTAGAGACCAAGAGCTGAAGGTGTTGTTGGCTCTGAACAAGCACAACTTCGGTCCTAAAGTGGGTTTCGGGTGTGTCGTGTGTGTTTGTGTGCGTATGTGAGTGACTAGAAGTCTGTTATGTGTCAAGAAGTCGGTTTGGGGTGTGTGGGGTGGGGGTGCGTGTGTGTGCGTGTGTGTGTGACTAGAAGTCTGTTATGTGTCAAGAAGTCAGTTTGGGGTGTGTGGGGTGGGGGTGTGTGTGTGTGCGTGTGTGTGTGACTAGAAGTCTGTTATGTGTCAAGAAGTCAGTTTGGGGTGTGTGGGGTGGGGGTGTGTGGGGTGCGTGTGTGTGTGACTAGAAGTCTGTTATGTGTCAAGAAGTCGGTTTGGGGTGTGTGGGGTGGGGGTGTGTGGGGTGCGTGTCAGTGTGTGTGTCTAGACAAGGTTGTGTGGGGTGAGGTGGGGTGGTGTGTGTGTCTGTGGTGTGTGTGTCGGTGGGTGTGTCTCTGTGTGCGTGTCTGTTCGTTGAAGTGTGTGTGGGGTGTGTAGGGTGTGTGTCTGTGTTTCAGAGTGTGTGTCTAGAAGTGGGTTGTGGGTGTGTTGGGTGAAGTGGTGTGGGGTGGGGTGTGCGTATGTGGGGTGCGTGTGTGTGTGTGTGTCTAGAAGTGGGTGTGTGGCTGAATGTTTTGTGGGTGGATATTTGTGGGTGCGTGTCTGTGAGTGCACATGTGCTGGGTGCCCTGAGCTGTGCTTGGCTCTGAACAAGATCAACTGTGGTCCTAATGTGGGTTTGGGGTGTGTGTGTGTGGGGTGGGGTGAGCAGGATGTGTCTGTTTGTTTCTGGGTGCGAGTCTGTGTGTGCACATGTGTTGTGTGCCCTAAGGTGTACTTGGCTCTGAACAAGCACAACTGTGGTCCTAATGTGGGTTTGGGGTGGGGTGAGGTGGGTGGGGTGGGCGTAGGTGGGGTGTGTGTGTGGGGGGTGGGGGGTGGGGGGTGGGGGGGGGAGGTGGGGTGAGGTGTGCGTAGGTGTGGTGCGTGGATGTGTGTGTGTGTGTGTCAGCGTGTGTGTCTAGAAGTGGGTGCGTTGGTGCCTGTTTTGTGAGTGTGAGTCTGTGTGTGCACATGTGTTGTGTGCCCTAAGGTGTGCTTGGCTCTGAACAAGCACAACTGTGGTCCTTAAAGTGAGTTGGGGGTGGGTGGGGTGTGTGGGCGTAGGTGGGGTGAGGTGGGGTGTGCGTATGTGGGGTGGGGGTGTGTGTGCGCATGTGGGGTGGGGTGGGGTGGGGTGTGCGTATGTGGGGTGGGGGTGTGTGTGCGCATGTGGGGTGGGGTGGGGGGTGTATGGGGTGAGTTTGGGTGGTGGGCGCATGTGGGGTGTGTGGGGTGGGTTGTGGGTGTGCGGGGTGAGTTAGGGTGGGGTGTGCGTATGTGGTGTGTGTGTCCGTGGGCGTGTCTCTGGTTGCGTGGCTGTGTGTGCAAGTGTGTTGTGTGCCCTAAGGTGTTCTAGACACTGAAGAAGCACACCTTTGGTTCCTAAAGTGGGTTCGTGTCTGCCGTGTGTCTAGAATTCGTATTGGGGTGTGTGGTGTGTGCCAGTGTGTGTCTGTGGGTGTGTCTAAAAGTCAGTTTTGGAGTGTGTGTTGGTGTGGTGGGTGTGCATATGTGGGGTGCGTGTCTGTGGGTGTGTTTCAGCGCGTGTGTCTAAAAGTGGGTTGTGGGTGTGTGGGGTGAGTTGTGGTGGGGTGTGTGTATGTGGGTGTGTATCTGGGTGCGCGTCTGTGTGTGCACATGCGTTGTGTGCCCTAAGGTGTTATTGCCTCTGAACAAGCAAACCTTTGGTCCTAAAGTGAGCATGGTGTGTGTGTGTGGTGTGCGTGTGTGCCTAGAAGTCTGTTGTGTGTCTAGAAGTAAGTTTGGGGTGTGTGGGTTGGGGGTGTGTGGGGTGCGTGTCAGTGTGTGTGTCTAGAAGTGAGTGTGTGGGGTTACGTGTTGTGAGGTGTGGTGGTGTGTGTGTATGTGTGGTTTGTGTTTGTGTGTGCGTGTCTGTGGGTGCACGAGTGCTGGGTGTCCTAAAGTATTGTTGGCTCTTCACAAGCACAAGCACAAGCAAGCACAAACACAAGCAAGCACAAGCAAGCACGAGCAAGCACAAGCACAAGCACAAGCAAGCACAAGCACAAGCACGAGCAAGCACAAGCACAGCACAGAAAGCAAGCACAAGCACAAGAGCACAAGACAAGCACAAGCACAAGCAAGCACGCAACAAGCACAAGCACAAGCACAGCACAAGCAGCAAGCACAAAGCAAAAGCAAGCAAGCAAAAGCACAAGCACAAGCACGCAGCAAGCACAACAAGCACAAGCACAAGAGCACGGCAAGCACAAGCAAAGCACAAGCACACAAGCAGCGCACAAGACGAGCAGCACAAGCACAAGCACGGCACAGTCAAGCAAAGCACAAGCACAAGCAGCACGAGCACCAAGCACAAGGCACGTGCAAGCACAAGCACAAGCACTGAGCACAAGCACAGAGCAAGCACACAAGCACACACGAGCACGAGCACAAGCACAAGCACAAGCACACAGCGAGCAGAGCATGCAGCACAAGCAAAGCACAAGCACAAGCACAAGCACACAGCACAAGCACAACAAGCACGAGCAAGCACAAGCACAAGCACAGCACGAGCAAGCGCACAAGCACAAGCACGTCAGCAAGCACAAGCACAAGCACGAGCAAGCACAAGCACAAGCACAAGCACAAGCACAAGCACAAGCACAAGCACAAGCACGAGCAAGCACAAGCACAAGCACGAGCAAGCACAAGCACAAGCACGAGCAAGCACAAGCACAAGCACAAGAAGCACAGCAGCACGAGCAAGCACAAGCACAAGCAAGCACGAGCAGCACAAGCACAAGCACGAGCACAAGCACGAGCAGCACAAGCACACGAGCAAGCACAAGCACAAGCACGAGCACGCAAAGCACAAGCACAAGCAACAAGCAAGCAAGCAAGCACAAGCAACAAAGCAAGCACAAGCACGAGCAAGCACAAGCACAAGCACGAGCACAAGAGCACGAGCAAGCACAAGCACGAGCAAGCAAGCACAAGCACAAGAGAGCAAGCAAGAGCATGAGCACGAGCAAGCACAAGCACGAAGCACTGAAGCAAGCACGAGCAAGCAGAGCAAGCACAAGCACAAGCACAAGCAAGCACGGCAACACAAGCACAACTGTGGTCCTAAAGTGGGTTCGTGTCTGCCGTGTGTCTAGAAGTCGGTTTGGGGTGGGTTGGTTGGGGTGGGATGGGGTGTGTGGGAGGGCGGTTTGTGTCTGTGCGTGTGTCTCTGGTTGCGTGTCTGTGAGTGCACATGTGCTGGGTGTCCTAAGGTGTTCTTGACTTTTTAGAAGCACAAATGTGGTCCTAAAGTGGTTTTGTGTCTGTTGTGTGTATATGCGTGGGTTTGGGGTTTGTGGGGTGAGTTGGGGTAGAGTGTGTCTGTGTGTGAGTCTCTGGGTGTGTTACTGTGTGCTTCAGTATGTGTGTCTGTTTTGTGCTCCCGCACAAATATCTCTCTATCCAAATATCAAATATGCATCCTAGTCTAGATCCAAATATGCATCCTAGTCTAGATCCAAATATGTATCCTAGTCTAGATCCAAATATGCATCCTAGTCCGAATGTTGATACAAATATGCTGGGTGGGGGGGGGCAAGAAAATAAAATCGTGCTGCGTGTTATAATATGAATATGAGAACTGCAAGCAAATGCGGACACCGTCGAAATCATGTAGATACACCCAGGGAGGGGCGAGATACGGTGTGTGTGTGTGTGGGGGGGGGGGGACCTCTCAGTTTTTTTTTTTCAAATCTGAAAGTGGGTTTTTTCTAGTTCATGGTTGTAGGCCTCCTCCAGGGACAGCGTTTCAGGGCGTTTTATAGCTTTTTGTAGCTTTTGGGGGGCATTTGGGGCAAAAAATAAAATAAACTGTTTTTTTATTTACTTTTTTATAGCGAAAATTTCTCCAAAACGGGGTCAAAACTAGCGATCGCTATATATAGCGGAAATAAAAATCCCTGGGTCCTCTGTCTGTTTGACAATGGACGTGTAGAGGAGTTCCTCTAGGCTTGTTCAAAAGTCCCGATGCTGCCGAAAATTAATATACCTATCAAGCTTTTCCGTACCTTCTGCCTTCCACACTGTGCTATTTGAGGAATTCAGGTCGCCAACTTACTGCGCTCCACTTCATCTTTCTCCAATACCCGAGCCAGGTCCTGTAGACCAGTTTTTATCTTTGATCTATACCACGCGGCTTCGGCCGTTTTTGCTTTTCGCCGCTTTCAAGTCCCCGCGAGCATGTTGTAGCACGGTGGGATTCATGTGTTTTCTGCGCGGTTTGTATAGTAGCCTCATGCTGCACACACATGAGACACCCATTCAAATCTGAACTGTCTCTCAGGGATAGGGTTCCATGCAAGGTGCCAAGCAGGGTACTTCCATCGTGCGCTTTTGCGCGCTGGTGCGCTGCCTTTTTGAGCCCCACTGCGCGTTTCTCGCCGCTTTCGAGTCCCCGCGAGCATGTTGTAACTCGGTGGGATTCAAGTGTTTCCCACGTGGTTAGTATACTAGACTCTTGTTGCATGCACTCGATATACCCTTTCAAATCTGAAACCACGTACTGACCGACCTACCTACCTACCTACCTACCTACCTACCTACCTTCCTACCTACTCACCTACCTACCAACCTACCTACCTACCTACCTACCTACCTACCTACCTACCTACCTACCTACCTTCCTACCTACTCACCTACCTACCAACCTACCTACCTACCTACCTACCTACCTACCTACCTACCAACCTACCTACCTAACCTACCTACCTACCTACCTACCTACCGACCAACTACCTACTACCTACCTACCTTCCTACCTACTCACCTACCTACCAACCTACCTACCTACCTACCTACCTACCTACCTACCTACCTACCTACCTACCTACTACCAACCTACGTACCTACCTACTACTACCTACTACCTACCCTACCTACCTACCGACGCCGACCAACCTACCTACCTACTCTACCTACCTTCCTACCTACTCACCTACCTACCTACCTACCTACCTACCTACCTACCTACCTACCTACTACCTACCTACCTACTACCTACCTACTACCTTCCTACCTACTCACCTACCTACCAACCTACCTACCTACCTACCTACCTACCTACCAACCTACCTACCTACCTACCTACCTACCTTCCTACCTACCTACCTACCTACCTACCTACCTACCTACCTACCCACCTACCTACCTACCTACCTACCTACCCACCTACCTACCTACCTTCCTACCTACCTATCTACCTACCTACCCACCTACCTACCTACCTACCTACCCTACCTACCTACCTACCTACTACCCCCCCCCCCCCCCAGACACACACACATAAACCACATCCCCGTTCAGGTGCTCTGCCTGTTTGACAATGGGCGTGTGGAGGAGTTTCAACAACACAACACCAACCCAACCCTACCCCCCCCACAACACACACACACACACACACACACAAGGTGCTCTGCCTGTTTGACAATGCGTGTGGAGAGTCAACAACACAACACCACCACCCTGCCCCCCCCCCCCCCCCCCCCCCCCCACACACACACACACACACCAGGTGCTCTGCCTGTTTGACAATGGGCGTGTGGAGGAGTTCAACAACACCAACACCAACCCAACCAACCAACCCAACCCAACCCAACCCCCCCCACACACACACACACACACACACACACAGGTGCTCTGCCTGTTTGACAATGGGCGTGTGGAGGAGTTCCAACACCACCAACACCAACCCAACCCTACCCCCCCCCCCCCCCCCCCCCCCCCCACACACACACACACACACACACACCAGGTGCTCCGTCTGTTTGACAATGGGCGTGTGGAGGAGTTCCAACAACACCAACACCAACCAAACCTACCCCCCCCCCCCCCCACACACACACACACACACACACAGGTGCTCTCTGTTTGACAATGGGCGTGTGGAGGAGTTCCAACACCACCAACACCAACCCAACCCTACCCCCCCCCCCCCCCCCCCCCCACACACACACACACACACACACACACCAGGTGCTCTGCGTCTGTTTGACAATGGGCGTGTGGAGGAGTTTCAACACCCACACACCAACCCAACCCTACCCCCCCCCCCCCCCCCCCCCCCCCCCACACACACACACGCACAGGTGCTCGTCTGTTTGACAATGGGCGTGTGGAGGAGTTCCAACCCCCCCCCCCCCCCCACCCACCCACCCACCCACCCCCACCCACCCCCACCCACCCACACACACACACACCAGGTGCTCTGTCTGTTTGACAATGGGCGTGTGGAGGAGTTCCTCGTATGCAAGACCCTAGTGCCCGAAGAAATGGCAGCACCCACGTACCTGCCGCGCATCGCATCCATCCTCCGCCGATTTCACGATCTAGACATGGCTGAGTCCCTGGGCCCCCCTCCCCAGCCTGGGGGGGCGGAGGGGGGGGGCTGCGGACCGTGGCCTGCCATCTTTCAGTGGCTTGGCATGGCGAGGGAGCTGAGCTTTGATGATGAAGAGAAGGCAAACAAATTCGCTAAGGTCGATTTTGAGTCCATGGAGAAGGAGATTAGGGTGAGGTGTCACAAGCGATTTAGTTTTCCTATTGAGATTTTGTATTTAGTTTTTATGAAGATTTAGTATTTAGTTTTCGATGGGGAATTTGTTTTTCTATTGGGAATTCTTGTTTTGTTTTCAATGTACAGATTTTTTTATGCATGGATTTTCACCCCGTTTTTGGGCCATCTTCAAGTGACTAGGTACTGCCAGGGAGCTAAATGCTTTGATGTTAAAGAGAAGACAGACAAATTTGCAAAGGTTGATTTTGAGGACATGGAAAAGGAAATCAGGGTGAGGCGTCATTGGCGATTTTGTTTTTATATGGGGATTTTGTTTATAGTTTTTTATTGCGATTTTGTTTTTCTTTGGGGATTTTGTTTATAGTTTTTGATGGTGCTTTTGTTTTTATATGGGGATTTTGTTTATAGTTTTTATGGCGATTTGTTTTTCTTTGGGGATTTTGTTTATAGTTTTTTATGGCGCTTTTGTTTTTATATGGGGATTTCCTTTTTCTATGGGATTTTGTTTTTTGAGGGGAATGCTATAGGCTTCGTTGTTGTTGCTACGTTCGAGCCAGGGTACTTCAAATGGCCAAATTGGCCAGCGCTTTAGCGCACTTGAAAACAAAAAAACTGCGCTTTGTAGTGCAAAAAGCGCAAAATTTGCTTGCAGCGCCCACAAGGGGTTGCAAAAAACTGCGCTTAAAGCGCAGAGGGGGTCAAAAAGTCAGCGCTCAAAAGCGCAAAAGCGCGCGCGTTGAATTACCCTGGTTCGAGCACCTTCATGATTTAGAACAAGTCTGCACCATAGCTTTTCTTTTCCACTACAAGCAGTAGCTTCTAGGCAGCTTCCCTGGCTTGCAACCCAACCAAACCTAAAGGAACGTAGTGCACCTGGAAGCTGACAGAATCATCTTTCCACTACAAGCAGTAGCTTCTAGGAAGCTTCCCTGGCTTGCAACCCAACCAAACCTAACGGAACGCAGTGCACCTGGAAGCTGACAGAATCATCTTTCCAATACTATTTAAATCTTGGGGCTTAGCCAGGCTGCCCAGTGGCTGGCTCATGGAGCTGCCTAGAAGCTGCTGCTCGTAGCGGAAATCTTGGGCCTTAATCAGGCTGCCCAGTGGCTGGCTCATGGAGTTGCCTAGAAGCTGCTGCTCGTAGCAGAAATCTTGGGCCTTAATCAGGCTGCCCAGTGGCTGGCTCATGGAGCTGCCTAGAAGCTGCTGCTCGTTGCAGAAATCTTGGGCCTTAATCAGGCTGCCCAGTGGCTGGCTCATGGAGCTGCCTAGAAGCTGCTGCTCGTAGCAGAAATCTTGGGCCTTAATCAGGCTGCCCAGTGGCTGGCTCATGGAGCTGCCTAGAAGCTGCTGCTCGTAGCGGAAATCTTGGGCCTTAATCAGGCTGCCCAGTGGCTGGCTCATGGAGCTGCCTAGAAGCTGCTGCTCGTAGCGGAAATGAAAAGCTATGGTGCAGACTTGTGCTAAATTATGAAGGTGCTCTAATGAAGCACCTTCAAAAACAAAGCCTATAGCACTCCCCCCACCCCACCCCACCCTCGCACCCACCTACCAACCAACCCAACCCAACCCAACCCAACCCAACCCAACCCAACCCAACCCAACCCAACCCAACCCAACCATGCCAACCAACCCAACAAACCAAACTCACCCAACCACACATCGCACACCACACCAACTCCCACGCCCTTCCGCTTGTAGGAGCTAAATCTGTGTTAGTGTGAGTGACCCACCCAACCCACACCACCCTACCCACCCCTCGCACCCACCCACCCACCCACCCAACCTACCCCATCCCCTCGCACCCACACAACCCAAACCACACCAACTCCCCTGTCCTTGCGCGTGTAAAGAACGAAAAAATGTGTGTGACTCCATCAACTCCCGTTCTTATAATGCCCCTTTTTGAACCTACGATCTGTCTGCGAGTGTGAGTCACCCACCCAACCCAACCACACCACACCACACCACTCCAACTCCCCTGCCCCTTGCGCTTGTTTGAACTGAAATCTGTGTGTGACTCCACTAACCCATCCACCCCACCCCACCCACCCCTCGGCACCCACCCACACCCACACGCACCATCACACCACTCCAAGTCCCCTGCCCTTGCGCTTGTAGGAACTAAAATCTGTGTGTGACTCCACCAACTCCCGTCCCTTTGATACCCCTTTTCAAAACAAGGATCTGTGTGAGTTTGAGTGACCCAACCACACACCCACCATCACACCACACCTGCACCCTTGTCCCTTCCGGGTGTAAGAACTAAAATATGTGTGTGACTCCACCAACCCATCCCCACCCCGCCACCCACCCACCACCCCCACCCTCGCACGCACCCACACCCACACGCACCATCACACCACTCCAAGTCCTGCCCCTTGCGCTTGTAGGAACTAAAATCTGTGTGTGACTCCACCAACTCTCGTCCTTTTGATACCCTTTTCAAAACAAGGATCTGTGTGAGAGTGTGAGTGAACCCAACCAACCAACCAACCCAACCCAACCCAACCCAACCCAACCCAACCCCAGCCCAACCCAACCAACCAACCCAACCCAACACCAACCAACCAACCCAACCCAACCCAACCCAACCCTACCTGCCCTACCCTACCCTACCCTACCTACCCTACCCTACCTACCCTACCTACCAACCCTACCCTACCCTACCCTACCCTACCCTACCTACCCACCCACCCAACTCAACTCAACCCCAACCAACCACACACCACACCATCCGCTTGTAGGAACTGAAATCTGTGTGTGACTCCACCAAATCTCCGATTGTGCTTTGCCACAACGACCTCCTCTCGGCAACATCCTCATGTCCAAACAAGATGGGCAGCAAGAGCAGACATCAGAAGAGCAGGGCGCCATGCAACTCATTGACTTTGAGTATTCCTGTTATGGGCATAGGTGAGTTTTGTTTGTGTTGCAGTGTGTGTGTGTTTGTGTGTGTGTGTGTGTGGGGGGGGGGGGGGGGGAGGTCAGGGGGGTAAGTGTGTGTCTGCATGGAGTTCTGTAGTCTGGGGATCTACTGGTCTGGAGAGCTGACGTGGAAGGGTGGGGTGGGGTGGGGGGGAGGGGGTCAGGGAGGGTATGTGTGTGAAGGTTCATGTGTGTGTGTGTGGGTGGGTGGGTGGGTGGGTGCGGGGGAGCATTTGGGAATTGCATCGTCCATCCCAATGGCATCAAGAGCAAAAGTTGCAAGAGCAAGAGTCAGAAGAGCAGGGCACTATGCAACTTATTGACTTTGAGTATTCATGCTATGGCATAGGTGAGTTTTTGTTTGGGTTTACAATTGGCAACAAGATGGGCAGCAAGAGTTGACGTCAGAACAAAAGGGCACCATGCAACTCATTGACTTTGATTATTCATGTTATGGGCATAGGTGAGTGTGCAAGTGTGGGTGCGCATGTGCAAGTGTGAGTGTGCAAGTGTGGGTGTGTTTGTGCAAGTGTAGGTGCGCGTGTGCAAGTGTGAGTGTGGGTGTGCAAGTGTGGGTGTGTTTGTGCAAGTGTAGGTGCGCGTGTGCAAGTGTGAGTGTGGGTGTGCAAGTGTGGGTGTGTGTGCAAGTGTGAGTGTGGGTGTGCAAGGTGTGCAAGTGTGAGGTGTGTGGGTGTGGGTGCAAGTGTGAGTGTGGGTGCAAGTGTGAGGTGTGCAAGTGTGAGTGTGGGTGTTGTGTGGGTGTGCAAGTGTGAGTGTGGGTGTGCAAGTGTGGGTGCACGTGTGCAAGTGTGGGTGGCGTGTGCAAGTGTGGGTGTGCAAGTGTGGGGTGCGCGTGGTGCAAGTGTGAGTGTGCAAGTGTGGGTGCGCGTGCAAAGTGTGAGTGTGGGTGTGCAAGTGTGAGTGTGGGTGTGCAGTGTGTGGGTGTGCAAGTGTGGTGTGGCGTGTGGGTGTGCAAGTGTGAGTGTGGGTGTGCAAGTGTGAGTGTGGGTGTGCAAGTGAGTGTGGGTGTGCAGTGTGGGAAGTGTGGGTGTGCAAGTGTGGGTGTGCAAGTGTGCGCGTGTGCAAGTGTGAGTGTGGGAGTGGCAAGTCTGTGTGCGCGTGTGCAAGTGTGAGTGTGGGTGTGCAAGTGTGGGTGTGGGGTGCGCGTGTGCAAGTGTGAGTGTGGGTGTGCAAGTGTGAGTGTGTGTGCAAGTGTGGGGGTGTGCAAGTGTGGGTGTGGTGTGCAAGTGTGGGTGCCGTGTGCAAGTGTGAGTGTGTGGTGTGTGCAAGTGTGAGTGTGGGTGTGCAAGCGGTGTGCAAGTGTGAGTGTGGGTGTGGGGTGCAAGTGTGAGTGTGGGTGTGCAAGTGTGAGTGCGCGTGTGCAAGTGTGGGTGTGGCGTGCAAGTGTGAGTGTGGGTGTGCAAGTGTGAGTGTGGGTGGTGCAAGTGTGAGTGTGGTGTGCAAGTGTGGGTGCGCTGTGCAAGTGTGAGTGTGGGTGTGAAAGTGTGTGTGCGCCAAGTGTGAGTGTGGGTGTGCAAGTGTGGGTGCGGTGTGCAAGTGTTGAGTGTGGGTGTGCAAGTGTGAGGTGGCGTGTGCAAGTGTGGTGTGGGTGTGGCAAGTGTGGTGCGCGTGTGCAAGTGTGAGTGTGGGTGTGCAAGTGTGAGTGTGGGTGTGCAAGTGTGAGTGCGTGTGTGCAAGTGTGGGTGCGCGTGTGCAAGTGTGAGTGTGGGTGTGCAAGTGTGAGTGTGGGTGTGCAAGTGTGTGTGTGGGTGTGCAAGTGTGAGTGTGGGTGTGCAAGTGTGGGTGTGCAAGTAGTGTGGGTGTGCAAGTGTGAGTGTGGTGTGCAAGTGTGTGTGCAAGTGTGTGTGTGCAAGTGTGAAGTGTGGGTGTGCGTGTGCAAGTGTGGTGTGTGCAAGTGTGGGTGTGCAAGTGTGTGTGGTGTGCAAGTGTGAGTGTGGTGTGCAAGTGTGGTGCGCGTTTGTGTGTGTGCAAGTGTGGGTGGGTGTGCAAGTGTGGGTGTGTTGCAAGTGTGCAAGTGTGGTGTGCAAGTGTGTGGTGCAAGTGTGGGTGTTGCAAGTGTGTGTGCAAGTGTGGGTGCGTGTGCAAGTGTGGGTGGTGTGCAAGTGTGGGTGTGGGTGTGCAAGTGTGGGTGGCGTGTGCAAGTGTGAGTGTGCGGTGTGGTGTGCAAGTGTGAGTGTGGCAAGTGTGTGCAAGTGCTGCAAGTGTGGTGTGTGTGTGCAAGTGTGGGTGCGCGTGTGCAAGTGTGCAAGTGTGAAGTGTGGGTGTGCAAGTGTGGTGTGTGTGCAAGTGTGAAGTGTGGGTGTGCAAGTGTGAGTGTGGGTGTGCAAGTGTGGGTGTGTGAAGTGTGAGTGTGAGTGTGTGCAAGTGTGGTGTGGTGCAAGTGTGGGTGCGTGTGCAAGTGTGAGTGTGTGTGTGCAAGTGTGAGTGTGGGTGTGCAAGTGTGAGTGTGCAAGTGTGGGTGTGTGCAAGTGTGAGTGTGCAGTGTGGTGTGCGTGTGCAAGTGTGAGTGTGGGTGTTGCAAGTGTGAGTGTGGTGTGTGTGCAAGTGTGAGTGTGGGTGTGCAAGTGTGAGTGTGGGTGTGTGCAAGTGTGAGTGTGGGTGTGCAAGTGTGAAGTGTGAGTGGGTGTGCAAGTGTGAGTGTGGGTGTGCAAGTGTGGTGGGGTGTGCAAGTGTGAGTGTGGGTGTGCAAGTGTGAGTGTGTGTGCAAGTGTGAGTGTGGGTGTGCAAGTGTGCAGTGTGGGTGCGCACGTAAGTGTGAAGTGTGGGTGTGCAAGTGTGGGTGGGTGCAAGTGTGAGTGTGGTGTGCAAGTGTGGGTGCGCGTGTGCAAGTGTGAGTGTGTGTGTGCAAGTGTGAGTGTGGGTGCAAGTGTGAGTGTGCGTGTGCAAGTGTGAGTGTGGGTGTTGTGCAAGTGTGAGTGTGTGTGCAAAGTGTGGGTGCGCGTGTGCAAGTGTGGTGTGGGTGTGCAAGTGTGGGTGTGCAAGTGTGGGTGTGCAAGTGTGAGTGTGGGTGTGCAAGTGTGGGTGCGCGTTTGCAAGTGTGGGTGTGCAAGTGTGGGTGTGCGTGTGCAAGTGTGAGTGTGGGTGTGCAAGTGTGGGTGTGCGTGTGCAAGTGTGGGTGTGCAAGTGTGGTGTGGGTGTGCAAGTGTGAGGTGGGTGTGCAAGCGTGTGGGTGCAAGTGTGAGTGTGGGTGTGCAAGTGTGAGTGGTGTGCAAGTGTGTGTGTGCAAGTGTGAGTGTGGGTGTGCAAGTGTGAAGTGTGGGTGTGCAGTGTGGGTGGCGTGTGCAACGTGTGGGTGGGTGTGCAAGTGTGGGTGCGCGTGTGCAAGTGTGAGTGTGGGTGTGCAAGTGTGAGTGTGGGTGTGCAAGTGTGAGTGTGGGTGTGCAAGTGTGGGTGCGCGTGTGCAAGTGTGAGTGTGGGTGTGCAAGTGTGGGTGTGCAAGTGTGAGTGTGGTGTGCAAGTGTGGGTGTGCAAGTGTGAGTGTGCAAGTGTGGGTGTGCAAGTGTGGGTGTGCGTGTGCAAGTGTGGGTGTGCAAGTGTGGGTGCGCGTGTGCAAGTGTGAGTGTGGGTGTGCAAGTGTGAAGTGTGAGTGTGGGTGTGCAAGTGTGAGTGTGGGTGTGCAAGTGTGAGTGTGGGTGTGCAAGTGTGAGTGTGGGTGTGCAAGTGTGGGTGCGCGTGTGAAGTGTGGGTGTGCAAGTGTGAGTGTGGACGTGCAAGTGTGAGTGTGGTGTGTGCAAGTGTGGGTGCGCGTGTGAAGTGTGGGTGTGAGTGTGGGTGTGCAAGTGTGAGTGTGGGTGTGCAAGTGTGGGTGCGCGTGTGCAAGTGTGGGTGTGCAAGTGTGGGTGCGCGTGTGCAAGTGTGAGTGTGGGTGTGCAAGTGTGGTGTGCAAGTGTGGGTGTGCAAGTGTGAGTGTGGGTGTGCAAGTGTGAGTGTGGGTGGTGTGCAAGTGTGAGGTGCGGTGTGCAAGTGTGAGTGTGGGGTGTGCAAGTGTGCAAGTGTGAGTGTGGGTGTGCAAGTGTGAGGTGCGCGTGTGGCAAGTGTGAGTGTGGGTGTGGCAAGTGTGAAGTGTGGTGAGCAAGTGTGAGTGTGGGTGTGCAAGTGTGGGTGCGCGTGTGCAAGTGTGAGTGTGGGTGTGGCGTGTGCAAGTGTGGAGGTGGCGTGTGCAAGTGTGAGTGTGGGTGTGCAAGTGTGGGTGCGCGTGTGCAAGTGTGGGTGTGCAAGTGTGGGTGTGCAAGTGTGAGTGTGGGTGTGCAAGTGTGGTGTGGGTGTGGCAAGTGTGGGTGCGCGTGTGCAAGTGTGAGTGTGGGTGTCAAGTGTGAGTGTGGGTGTGCAAGTGTGAGCGTGTGGGTGTGCAAGTGTGGGTGTGGCAGTGTGAAGTGTGGTGTGTGCAAGTGTGAGTGTGGGTGTGCAAGTGTGAGTGTGCGTGTGCAAGTGTGAGTGTGGGTGTGCAAGTGTGGGTGCGCGTGTGCAAGTGTGGTGTGGGTGTGCAAGTGTGGGTGTGCAAGTGTGAGTGTGGGTGTGCAAGTGTGGGTGCGCGTGTGCAAGTGTGGGTGTGCAAGTGTGGGTGTGGGTGTGCAAGTGTGAGTGTGGGTGTGCAAGTGTGGGTGCGCGTGTGCAAGTGTGAGTGTGGGTGTGCAAGTGTGAGTGTGGGTGCAAGTGTGCAAGTGTGGGTGTGGTGTGCAAGTGTGAGTGTGGGTGTGCAAGTGTGAGTGTGGGTGTGCAAGTGTGGGTGCAAGCGTGTGCAAGTGTGAGTGTGGGTGTGCAAGTGTGAGTGTGGGTGTGCAAGTGTGAGTGTGGGTGTGCAAGTGTGGGTGCGCGTGTGCAAGTGTGAGTGTGGGTGTGAAAGTGTGGGTGCGGCGTGTGCAAGTGTGAGTGTGGGTGTGCAAGTGTGAGTGTGGGTGCGCGTGTGCAAGTGTGAGTGTGGGTGTGCAAGTGTGAGTGTGGGTGTGCAAGTGTGAGTGTGGGGTGTGCAAGTGTGGGTGCGCGTGTGGTGTGTGTGGGGTGCAAGTGTGGTGTGGGTTGCAAGTGTAGTGTGGGTGTGCAAGTGTGAGTGTGGGTGTGGCAAGTGTGGTGTGGGTGTGCAACGTGCAAGTGTGAGTGTGGGTGTGCATAGTGTGGGTGTGCAAGTGTGAGTGTGGGTGCGCAAGTGTGTGTGGGTGTGTGGTGCAAGTGTGGGTGTGGGTGTGCAAGTGTGGGTGTGCAAGTGTGGTTGTGCAAGTGAAGTGTGAGTGTGGGTGTGCAAGTGTGAGTGTGGCGTGTGCAAGTGTGAGTGTGGGTGTGCAAGTGTGGGTGCGCGTGTTGCAAGTGTGGGTGTGGTGTGTGTGTGCAAGTGTGAGTGTGGGTGTGCAAGTGTGGTGTGGGTGGCAAGTGTGGTGTGGTGTGGCGTGTGCAAGTGTGAGTGTGGGTGTGTGCAAGTGTGAGTGTGGGTGTGCAAGTGTGAGTGTGCAAGGTGTGTGCAAGTGTGAGTGTGGGTGTGCAAGTGTGAGTGTGGGTGTGCAAGTGTGGGTGCGCGTGTGCAAGTGTGGGTGTGCAAGTGTGTGCAAGTGTGGAGTGTGGGTGTGCAGTGTGAGTGTGGGTGTGCAAGTGTGGGTGCGCGTGTGCAAGTGTGAGTGTGAAAGTGTGGAAGTGTGAGTGTGGGTGTGCAAGTGTGGTGTGTGCAAGTGTGAGTGTGGGTGTGCAAGTGTGAGGGTGCAAGTGTGAGTGTGTGGTGTGCAAGTGTGGTGGTGAGGTGTGCAAGTGTGAGTGTGGGTGTGCAAGTGTGGGTGCGCGTGTGCAAGTGTGAGTGTGGGTGTGCAAGTGTGAGTGTGGGTGTGCAAGTGTGAGTGTGGGTGTGCAAGTGTGGGTTGTGCAAGTGTGAGTGTGGGTGTGCAAGTGTGGGGTGCGTGTGGGGTGTGCAGTGTGTGTGCAAGTGTGGTGTGGGTGTGCAAGTGTGAGTGTTGGTGTGCAAGTGTGAGTGTGGGTGTGCAAGTGTGAAGTGTGAGTGTGGTGCAAGTGTGGAAGTGTGGGTGTGCAATGTGTGGGTGTGCAAGTGTGGGTGGTGTGCAAGTGTGGGTGTGTGCAAGTGTGAGTGGTGTGCAAGTGTGAGGTGGGTGTGCAAGTGTGAGTGTGCGCGTGTGCAAGTGTGAGTGTGGGTGTGCAAGTGTGGGTGTGCAAGTGTGAGTGTGGGTGTGCAAGTGTGAGTGTGGGTGTGCAAGTGTGGGTGCGCGTGTGCAAGTGTGGGTGCGCGTGTGCAAGTGTGGGTGGGTGTGCAAGTGTGGGTGCGCGTGTGCAAGTGTGAGTGTGGGTGTGCAAGTGTGAGTGTGGGTGTGCAAGTGTGAGTGTGGGTGTGCAAGTGTGAGGTGTGGGTGTGCAAGTGTGAGTGTGTGTGTGCAAGTGTGGGTGTGTGCAAGTGTGGGTGTGGTGTGGGTGTGGGTGTGCAAGTGTGAGTGTGGGTGTGCAAGTGTGAGTGTGGGTGTGCAAGTGTGAGTGTGGTTGTGCAAGTGTGGGTGTGCGTGTGCAAGTGTGAGTGTGCAAGTGTGGGTGCGCGTGTGCAAGTGTGAGTGTGGGTGTGCAAGTGTGAGTGTGGGTGTGCAGTGCAAGTGTGGGTGTGGGTGCAAGTGTGCAAGTGTGGGTGTGCAAGTGTGAGTGTGGGTGTGCAAGTGTGAGTGTGGGTGTGCAAGTGTGGGTGTGGGTGTGCAAGTGTGAGTGTGGGTGTGCAAGTGTGAGTGTGGGTGTGCAAGTGTGGGTGCGCGTGTGCAAGTGTGAGTGTGGGTGTGCAAGTGTGAGTGTGGGTGTGCAAGTGTGAGTGTGGGTGTGCAAGTGTGAGTGTGTGCGTGTGTGGGTGTGTGCAAGTGTGAGGTGTGTGGGTGCAATGTGTGTGCAAGTGTGAGTGTGGGTGTGCAAGTGTGGGTGCGCGTGTGCAAGTGTGAGTGTGGGTGTGCAAGTGTGGTGTGCGGTGTGTGGGGTGTGCAAGTGTGGGTGTGGCAGTGTGGGTGCAATGTGTGGGTGTGCGTGTGTGGGCAAGTGTGAGTGTGGGTGGTGCAAGTGTGAGTGTGGGTGTGCAAGTGTGAAGTGTGGGTGTGTGCAAGTGTGAGTGTGTGGGTGTGGCAAGTGTGAGGTCAAGTGTGGGTGCGCGTGTGCAAGTGTGAGTGTGGGTGTTGCAAGTGTGGGTGTGCAGTGTGGGTGTGCAAGTGTGGGTGTGCAAGTGTGGGTGCAAGTGTGGGTGCGCGTGCAAGTGTGAGTGTGGGGCAAGTGTGAGTGTGGGTGTGCAAGTGTGAGTGTGGGTGTGCAACTGTGAGTGTGGGTGTGGTGCAAGTGTGATGTGCGCGTGTGCAAGTGTGGGTGTGGCAGTGTGGTGTGTGCAATTGTGTGGTGTGCAAGTGTGTGGGTGTGCAAGTGTGGGTGCGCGTGCAAGTGTGAGTGTGGGTGTGCAAGTGTGGGTAAGTGCGCAAGTGTGCAAGTGTGGTGTGCAAGTGTGCGGTGTGCAAGTGTGAGTGTGGGTGTGAAAGTGTGGGTGCAAGTGTGCAAGTGTGAGTGTGGGTGTGCAAGTGTGAGTGTGGGTGTGCAAGTGTGAGTGTGGTGTGCAGTGTGGGTTGCGCGTGTGCAAGTGTGAGTGTGGGTGTGCAAGTGTGGGTGTGGGTGTGCAAGTGTGAGTGTGGGTGTGTGCAAGTGTGGGTGCGCGTGTGCAAGTGTGAGTGTGGGTGTGCAAGTGTGAGTGTGGGTGTGCAAGTGTGAGTGTGGGTGTGCAAGTGTGGGTGCGCGTGTGCAAGTGTGAGTGTGGGTGTGCAAGTGTGGGTGCGCGTGTGCAAGTGTGGGTGTGCAAGTGTGGGTGTGCAAGTGTGAGTGTGGGTGTGCAAGTGTGGGTGCGCGTGTGCAAGTGTGAGTGTGGGTGTGCAAGTGTGGGTGCGCGTGTGCAAGTGTGAGTGTGGGTGTGCAAGTGTGAGTGTGCAGTGTGGTGTGCAAGTGTGAGTGTGGGTGTGCAAGTGTGGGTGTGCAAGTGTGAGTGTGGTGTGCAAGTGTGGTGCGCGTGTTGCAAGTGTGAGTGTGGGTGTGCAAGTGTGCGCGTGTGCAAGTGTGAGTGTGGGTGTGCAAGTGTGGGTGTGCAGTGTGCGCGTGTGCAAGTGTGAGTGTGGGTGTGCAAGTGTGGGTGCGCGTGTGCAAGTGTGAGTGTGGGTGTGCAAGTGTGAGTGTGGGTGTGCAAGTGTGAGTGTGGGTGTGCAAGTGTGGTGTGGCGTGTGCAAGTGTGGTGTGCAAAGTGTGGTGTGCAAGTGTGAGTGTGATGTGGGTGTGGCAAGTGTGAGTGTGTGTGCAAGTGTGGGTGTGTGCAAGTGTGAGTGTGGGTGTGCAAGTGTGAGTGTGGGTGTGCAAGTGTGAGTGGGTGTGCAAGTGTGGGTGCGCGTGTGCAAGTGTGAGTGTGGGTGTGCAAGTGTGAGTGTGGGTGTGCAAGTGTGAGTGTGGGTGTGCAAGTGTGGGTGGCGTGTGCAAGTGTGAGTGTGGGTGTGCAAGTGTGAGTGTGGGTGTGCAAGTGTGAGTGTGGGTGTGCAAGTGTGGGTGCGCGTGTGGGTGTGCAAGTGTGGGTGTGCAAGTGTGGTGTGTGCGGTGTGCAAGTGTGAGTGTGGGAAGTGTGAGTGTGGGTGTGCAAGTGTGAGTGTGGGTGTGCAAGTGTGGGTGCGCGTGTGCAAGTGTGAGTGTGGGTGTGCAAGTGTGAGTGTGGGTGTGCAAGTGTGAGTGTGGGTGTGCAAGCAAGTGTGCAAGTGTGAGTGTGGGTGTGCAAGTGTGAGTGTGGGTGTGCAAGTGTGAGTGTGGGTGTGCAAGTGTGGGTGTGGGTGTGCAAGTGTGAGTGTGGGTGTGCAAGTGTGAGTGTGGGTGTGCAAGTGTGAAGTGTGGGTGTGCAAGTGTGGGTGTGTGCAAGTGTGAGTGTGGGTGTGCAAGTGTGAGTGTGGGTGTGCAAGTGTGGGTGCGCGTGTGCAGTGTGGGTGTGCAAGTGTGAGTGTGGGTGTGCAAGTGTGAGTGGTGGGTGTGCAAGTGTGTGCAGTGTGGGTGCAAGTGTGAGTGTGGGTGTGGCAAGTGTGAGTGTGGGTGTGCAAGTGTGGGGCGTGTGGCAAGCGTGTGCAAGTGTGGGTGGGTGTGGTGTGAGTGTGGGTGTGGCAAGTGTGGGTGTGCAGTGTGGGTGTGCAAGTGTGTGCAAGTGTGGGTGTGCAAGTGTGAGTGTGGGTGTGCAAGTGTGAGTGTGGGTGTGCAAGTGTGAGTGTGGGTGTGCAAGTGTGAGTGTGGGTGTGCAAGTGTGAGTGTGGGTGTGCAAGTGTGAGTGTGGGTGTGCAAGTTGTGGTGTGGGTGTGGTGTGGGTGTGCTAAGTGTGAGTGTGTGTGCAAGTGTGGGTGTGCAAGTGTGGGTGTGCAAGTGTGAGTGTGGGTGTGCAAGTGTGGGTGCGCGTGTGAGTGTGGGCGTGCAAGTGTGGGTGTGTGCAAGTGTGAGTGTGGGTGTGCAAGTGTGAGTGTGGGTGTGCAAGTGTGATTGTGGCGTGTGGGTGCAAGTGTGTGTGTGTGTGCAAGTGTGTGTGTGCAAGTGTTGAGTGTGCGTGTGTGTGCAAGTGTGGTGTGCAGTGTGGGTGTAGTGTGGGTGTGCAAGTGTGAGTGGTGGGTGTGTGCAAGTGTGGCTGTGGGTGTGCAAGTGTGAGTGTGTGTGCAAGTGTGAAGTGTGGTGCGCGTGTGCAAGTGTGGTGTGGCGTGTGCAAGTGTGTGTGGTGTGCAAGTGTGAGTGTGGGTGTGCAAGTGTGAGTGTGGGTGTGCAAGTGTGAAGTGTGGGTGTGTGCAAGTGTGAGTGTGGTTTGTGCAAGTGTGGCGTGTGTGCAAGTGTGAGTGTGCAAGTGGAGTGTGGGTGCGCGTGTGGTAGGTGGGTGTGCAAGTGTTGGGGGTGTGCAAGTGTGAGTGTGGGTGTGCAAGTGTGAGTGTGCGTGTGTGCAAGTGTGAGTGTGGTGTGCAAGTGTGAGTGGTGGGTGGTGCAAGTGTGAGTGTGGGTGTGCAAGTGTGAGTGTGGGTGTGCAAGTGTGAGTGTGGGTGTGCAAGTGTGGGTGTCAGTGTGTGTGGGTGTGCAAGTGTGGTGCAAGTGTGATTGTGTGGGTGGTGCCAAGTGTGAGTGTGCGGTGTGCGTGTGCAAGTGTGAGGTGTGTGCAAGTGTGAGTGTGGGTGTGCAAGTGTGGTGTGGTGTGGTGTGCAAGTGTGAGTGTGGGTGTGCAAGTGTGAGTGTGGGTGTGCAAGTGTGGGTGGCAGTGTGCAAGTGTGAGTGTGGGTGTGCAAAAGTGTGGTGTGCGCGGTGTGCAAGTGTGAGTGTGGGTGTGCAAGTGTGAGTGTGGGGTGCAACGTGGGTGTTGCAAGTGTGAGTGTGGGTGTGCAAGTGTGAGTGTGGGTGCAAGTGTGAGTGTGGGTGTGCAAGTGGTGAGTGTGGGTGCAAGTGTGAGTGTGGGTGTGCAAGTGTGAGTGTGGGTGTGCAAGTGTGGGTGTGCAAGTGTGAGTGTGGGTGTGAGTGTGTGGGTGTGCAAGTGTGAGTGTGGGTGTGCAAGTGTGAGTGTGGGTGTGCAAGTGTGAGTGTGGGTGTGCAAGTGTGAGTGTGGGTGTGCAAGTGTGAGTGTGGGTGTGCAGTGTGAGTGTGGGTGTGCAAGTGTGGGTGCGCGTGTGCAAGTGTGGGTGTGCAAGTGTGAGTGTGGGTGTGCAAGTGTGAGTGTGGGTGTGCAAGTGTGGGTGCGCGTGTGCAGTGTGAAGTGTGGTGTGGGTGTGCAAGTGTGAGTGTGGGTGTGCAAGTGTGGGTGTGCAGTGTGCGGTGTGCAAGTGTGCAGTGTGGAGTTGCAAGTGTGCGTGTGCAAGTGTGAGTGTGGGTGTGCAAGTGTGGGGTGTGGAAAGTGTGGGTGTGCAAGTGTGTGCAAAGTGTGAGTGTGCAAGTGTAGAGTGTGGGTGTGTGCAAGTGTGAGTGTGTGTGCAAGTGTGAAGTGTGCAAGTGTGCAAGTGTGGGTGTGCAAGTGTGAGTGTGGGTGTGCAAGTGTGAGTGTGGGTGTGCAAGTGTGAGTGTGGGTGTGCAAGTGTGGGTGCGCGTGTGCAAGTGTGAGTGTGGGTGTGCAAGTGTGGGTGCGCGTGTGCAAGTGTGAGTGTGGGTGTGCAAGTGTGGTGTGGCGTTGTGCAAGTGTGAGTGTGGTGTGTGCAAGTGTGAGTGTGGGTGCAAGTGCAAGTGTGGGTGGCGTGGTGCAAGTGTGAGTGTGGGTGTGTGTGGGTGTGCAAGTGTGAGTGTGGGTGTGCAAGTGTTGCGCGTGTGCAAGTGTGGTGTGGGTGTGCAAGTGTGAGTGTGAGTGTGTGCAAGTGAGTGCGCGGTGTGCAGTGTGGGTGTGTGCAAGTGTGAGTGTGGGTGTGCAAGTGTGTGTGTGCAAGTGTGAGTGTGGGTGTGCAAGTGTGGGTGCAAGTGTGAAGTGTGGGTGTCAAGTGAGTGTGGGCGTAAAGTGTGGGTGTGCAAGGTGTGCAAGTGTGGTGTGGTGGTGCAAAGTGTGTGGGTGTGCAAGTGTGGTGTGTGTGCAAGTGTGAGTGTGGGTGTGTGCAAGTGTGGTGGGTGCGCGTGCAAGTGTGAGTGTGGGTGTGGTGTGCAGTGTGCAAGTGTGAGTGTGTGTGGGTGCAAGTGTGCAAGTGTGAGTGTGGGTGTGCAAGTGTGAGTGTGGGTGTGCAAGTGTGGGTGTGCAAGTGTGAGTGTGGGTGTGCAAGTGTGAGTGTGGGTGTGCAAGTGTGAGTGCAAGTGTGCAGTGTGGGTGTGCAAGTGTGGGTGTGTGCAAGTGTGGGTGTGCAAGTGTGGGTTGCGCGTGTGCAAGTGTGAGTGTGGGTGTGTGCAGTGTGAGTGTGGTGTGTGCGTGAGCAGTGTGAGTGTGGGTGTGCAAGTGTGAGTGTGGGTGTTTGCAAGTGTGGGTGTGCAAGTGTGGGTGCGCGTGTGCAAGTGTGAGTGTGGGTGTGCAAGTGTGAGTGTGGGTGTGCAAGTGTGAGTGTGGGTGTGCAAGTGTGAGTGTGGGTGTGCAAGTGTGGTGTGCAGTGTGAGTGTGTGTGCAAGTGTGAGCGTGTGCAAGTGTGGGTGAGTGTGGCAAGTGATGAAGTGGTGCGCGTGTGCAAGTGTGAGTGTGTGTGTGCAAGTGTGAGTGTGGGTGTGCAAGTGTGAGTGTGGGTGTGCAAGTGTGAGTGTGGCAAGTGTGAGTGTGTGTGTGCAAGTGTGGTGTGCAAGCGTGTGCAAAGTGTGAGTGTGGGTGTTGCAAGTGTGAGTGTGTGTGGCAAGTGTTGGTTGCAAGTGTGAGTGTGGGTGTGCAAGTGTGAGGTGCGCGTGGTGCAAGTGTGAGTGTGGGTGTGCAAGTGTGGGTGCGGTGGTGCAAGTGTGAGTGTGGGTGTGCAAGTGTGAGTGTGGGTGTGCAAGTGTGAGTGTGGGTGTGCAAGTGTGGGTGTGCAGTGTGGGTGTGGGTGTGCAAGTGTGAGTGTGGTGTGCAAGTGTGGGTGCGCGTGTGCAAGTGTGGGTGTGTGCAAAGTGTGGGTGCGCAAGTGTGCAAGTGTGAGTGTGGGTTGTGCAAGTGTGAGTGGGTGTGCAAGTGTGAGTGTGGGTGTGGGTGGCAAGTGTGAGTGTGGGTGTGCAAGTGTGAGTGTGGGTGTGCAAGTGTGAGTGTGGGTGTGCAAGTGTGGGTGTGCAAGTGTGAGTGGAAGTGGGTGTGCAAGTGTGAGTGTGGGTGTGCAAGTGTGAGTGTGAGTGTGGGTGTGCAAGTGTGGGTGTGTCTGTGCAATTGTGGGTGCGCGTGTACAAGTGCAAGTTTGTCTTTTAATGAACCCCTTCTGGGAATCTGGAGTTGATCTTGATTGTCTGAGGTTGGGCAAGTCCCTTTAGACAAACTTTGACTGTCGCCCTTCCGTCGTTGCACGGCGACCCATTGGTCCAGCTAAACTAGTCAGAAATGCCCCCGTGACCCCCGATGTACCTTCATGTACCTTCATGTACCATCATTGATCACAATGCACCTTCATGTACCTTCATGCACCTTAATGTACCTTCATGTACCATCATTGATCACAGTGCACCTTCATGTACCTTCATGCACCTTCATATACCTTCATGTACCTTGATGTACCTTCATGTACCATCATTGATCACAATGCACCTCCATGTACCTTCATGCACCTTCATGTACATTCATTTACCTTAATGTACCTTCATGTACCATCATTGATCACAATGCACCTTCATGTACCTTCATGCACCTTCATATACCTTCATGTACCTTCATGTACCATCATTGATCACAATACACCTTCATGCACCTTCATATACCTTCATGTACCTTGATGTACCTTCATGTACCATCATTGATCACAATGCACCTTCATGTACCTCCATATACCATCATTGATCACAATGCACCTTCATGCACCTTCATGTACATTCATTTACCTTCATGTACCTTCATGTACCATCATTGATCACAATGCACCTTCATGTACCTTCATTTACCTTCATGTACCTTCATGTACCATCATTGATCACAATGCACCTTCATGTACCTTCATGTACCTTCATATACCTTGACACAGGGGCTTAAACTACGGGACCCGCTACAATAAGTGGGCGGGCTTCGACTGTGTTTACACACCCTACCCAACACCCGACATACAACACACCCTGCACAAACACTGATGCGAGTACATGCCCCCCAATGTGCCTTCATGTACCTTCATATACCTTGACACAGGGGCTTTAACTACGGGACCCGCAACAATAAGTGGGCGGGCTTCGACTGTGTTTACACACCCTACCCAACACCCGACATACAACACACCCTGCACAAACACTGATGCGAGTACATGCCCCTCAATGTGCCTTCATGTACCTTCATGTACCTTCATATACCTTCATATACCTTGACACAGTGGCTTCATGAACGTTGGCGCAGGGTCTTTGACTGTGTTTACACGCGCTACCCTACACTGAACATACAACACACTCTGTCCAAACACTGATGTGAGCCCATGTGACTTCATGTACTTTGATGTACCTTCATGTACCTCGATGTACTTTCATGTACCTTCATGTACCTTGGCACAGGGGCTTTGACTTGTGAAACCACTTCAACGAGTGGGCGGGCTTCTACTGTGTTTACACACGCTACCCTACACCGAACAAACAGCATACCCTGTTCCAACACTGATCCAAGCACATGTACTTTGATGTACCTTCATGTACCTCGATGTACTTTCATGTACCTTGATTTACCTTGACACAGGGGCTTTGACTTGGGAAACCACTTCAACGAGTGGGCGGGCTTCGACTGTGTTTACACACGCTACCCAGGATCGGAGGAGCAGCGCACCTTTTTTAAACACTACCTCTGCCCCCTCACTGCCGACGGCACGCCCAACCCCGGCTCCGAAGTCACGGAGAGTCAGTTGGAGAGATTAGAAACGGAGGCAAATGTGTTTGCCCTAGCCTCGCATGTGTACTGGGGCGTATGGGCGCTAATTCAGGCCAGATACTCACCCATAGACTTTGACTACCTAGACTACAGCCAGTTGCGATGGGCTGAGTATTGGAGGAGGCGAGATGAGTTCTTAGGTGCTGTGAAGCGGGTGTTTGGGAGCAGCTAAGAGGGGGTGTCTGGTGGTGGTGGTGTTAATGTGCACTGATTCTGGCCAGATACTCAGCCATAGAGTTTGACTATCTTGACTACCACCAGTTGCGATGGGCTGAGTATGAGAGGGGGCGAGACGTGTTCATATGTGCTGCAAAGCGGGTGTTTGGGAGCAGCTAAGAGGGGTTGTCTGGTGGTGGTGGTGGTGGTGGTAGTGTCTTGTGGTGGTTGTGGTGGTGGTGTGCACTGATTCAGGCCAGATACTCACCCACAGACTTTGACTACCTAGACTACAGCCAGTTGCGATGGGCTGAGTATTGGAGGAGGCGAGACGAGTTCTTAGGTGCTGCGAAGCGGGTGTTTGGGAGCATCTAAGAGAATGCATGTTTGGGGCAGGGTTTGGGGACAGTTTTGTATATATACAAATGGTCTTCGTCTCACAGGGAGTGTGCTAGCCAAGAATTCAGATGATTTGACAGGCGGATGCACTTAAACAGAAGTAAGGTCGTAGGCATACTGGGGACTGCCAGCCCCCCCACACCCCTCACCCACCTCACCACCACCTCACCCCACCCCACCCCACCCCTATTGGTGGTTGGCCCCAGTTCAGGCAAACGGGCAGCCCCCCTCAACCTCACGCCTCATAATAAGGCGTACTATTTAATTGTAGCAGGCATGTCGAGGGGATTCTCAGCTTCTCGCCATGGATACATCCATTGACCAAATTGGTCAGCGCTTTAGCGCACTTGTAAGAAACAAAACTGCGCTTTGTAGTGTAAAAAGCGCAAAAATGCTTGCTGCGCCCACAGGGGGTTGCAAAATACTGCGCGAAACGCGCAGTGGGGCTCGAAAAGGCAGCGCGCAAATGCGCGCTCTTGGAAGTACCCCGATGTCGAGGAGATTCTCAGCTTTACACCATGGATACAGATGGATACATACATAAATAGTACGCCTTGTTACTAGGGGTGAGGTTGAGGGGGCCAGCCCGTTTGCTTTCACTGGGGCCAACCACCAATAGGGTTCTCACCATGGTACTACATGACGCGCGCTAGAACGCAAGGTTTTGGAGCCCGACTGCGCGATTGTCGCTACAATTTAAACCCCCTATGGGCGCAGCGTGCAGATTTCTGTTTTCAGTTTAGTCAAAAGCGCAGCCCATAAGGAGGTAGTTGCGACAAAGCGCAACCCAAAATGACAAAATGTAGTACCTTGCTTCTTGGCTAAGGAGGTGGGTCTCTCGACACAAACCAACGACCAACCTAGACCATCAAAAAGTAATGATAACGCCTCCAGCACCCAACCCCACCCCATCCCTAATGCTGGTTGCCCCCCGTGCAAGCAAGCAGGCTGGCCCCCTCAACCTCACGCCTCGTAACAAGGTGTACTATTTATTTGTATCGGTAGTAGGCATGTCTCATTTTTGTCGAGGGGATTCTCAGCTTCTCGCCTAAGGAGGTGGGTCTCTCGAGTCTCGACACAAACCAACGACCAACCTAGACCCTAAACAGTAATGCTGACGCCTGGTGGGGCGTGGTATTGAGGGAGCCCCGTCTCACAGCGGTAGAGAACGGTCTTCTACTTTACCTGGACAGAGCTACCATAGCAGTTGACAGCGGCCGTGAACACTAAAGCGCAAACGTAGGGATTCGAACCCCACACCTTCTTGTTTCTTCGAGCTCTATCATTGAGCCAATCGTCGACACGAGATATAGCTTGATCACCTAGACCAAAGTTAGTTGAGATGGGATGAGTTGTGAGCGGAGGCGTCGAGACAAGTTATTGGGGCTCGCGAAACGTGTGCGCGGAAGCTAATAAGATAATGTGTTTTAGGGGGGTGTTTATATTTAAGAACTTGAACTTTATTACTATAGCCTCAGCCAGCAATTTGGGTCTTCGCATCTTCAGCAGTATTAAATATTCTCAGGAAAATGTAAACGCGAACAAATCGTTTTTGTATACATTTAAGGCATGCTCACCCAAGTTGTATTTATTTATTTATTTTTACTCCAGAAAGTGGGACAAGTTATTGGGGCTTGCGAAACGGGTATGCGGAAGGTGGTTAAATGGTAACTGCCGGCATCATACAATTTCATATGATAGCATGGTACCATATTGCCGTTCCCTATATGTAAGGGATGTCCACACAAGTTACCGGTACAAAGTCCACCGTGAGTCCTTTACACTCCCCCCCCCGAACTCCTTCCTTCCCCTTCGTAAAATTACAAATCAAAACAGACTCCGGTCATATCCTCCCTAGCATACATATAGAATCCCATGATTTCCTCGTACCGTATGTAGCAGGGTAATTCAAAGCGCGCCCTTTTGCGCTTTTGAGCGCTGACTTTTTTACCCCCTCTGCGCTTTAAGCGCAGTTTTTTGCAACCCCCTCTGGGCGCAGCAAGCATGTTTTGCGCTTTTTTCACTACAAAGCGCAGTTTTTTTGTTTTCATGTGCGCTAAAGCGCTGGCCAATTTGGCCATTTGAAGTACCCTGGTATGTAGGTGTACTTCCGTCAAGTATTGAATGTAGTATTGTAGTGTACCTACGGTACATGTTATTTGTTTATAAAATAGTCTATCCCTATGCATGCATTCAAATACCGGCACACCATGTGTGTATTGAGTTCAAATGAAGGTTCATAGCACTTGCCACACTGCTTACACACACGGGGCTTGACACCAGGGTAGTCCAAGACGCACGTCCTTGCGACCCAGGACGCAACATGGGGAGGGCCGTCGCGTCCCAGGACGCAACATTGGCAGGGTCGGTTGCGTCCCGGACGCAGTCTCATAGATTGGTTGCGTCCGGGACGCAGGTTTTGGAAGTTGGTTGCGTCTCACTTCATTACCCTGCGTTCTCATGCGTCCCAATGCGCCCCAATGCGCTCCAGTGCGTCTGATGCGTCCGACTCGAGAGTGTCTCAGTGGGTGGTGCAGGACGCAAAGGACTCTCTCAGCCACATAATTTGAATGGGCTCGAACCTAAAAATCCCCCACATGCCCCCAGGCCCTGAGTGGATGAGCAAAACAAACAAACAGCACCCTAGTATAAAGCCTAGAATTTTTTGATGTGATCAATTTGTTCTGGTCGATCTCCAAAAATATTCGAACCGTCAAAATGCAATCTCGCGGCACGCCCAGTGCTCCGACCAAGCAGCGAAGGCTGGATGATTATTTTGTTGCCAAGCCCGCTGCTGCTGCTGCTGCTGCTGCCGCTACTGTTGCATCCACTGCACACTGTCCAGAAATATTATGTAAAAGACTCAATGAGATGGAATGGGACGCAGTGGGACGCATCAAGCATGGAGAAAAATTGAGACGCAGTGGGACGCATCAAGCTGCTGTTGCTGTGGGAGGGGGAAAGAGGATTGTTTGGGACGCAACCTTCGAACTTTACTGCGTCCCAGGACGCAACCTACGAAATTGGCTGCGTCCCTGGACGCAACCTACCCATTTGGGTGCGTCCCAGGAAGCAACTCCTGGGGTCCGTTTGGACAACCCTGCTTGACACTCTCGTACCTCATCATGTGGCTCTTCCGTTTGTCTACGGTAAATAAATAAATTGAAAGGAACAAATGTATACCGGTATGTAATTTAAAAAATGGGAATGTATTTTTCAGGTATTTGATTGCCTTTTCTCCTGACAAAATTATTTGTCCTGCCTAAGACGGCGAGCAGCCCTTTTTTTCAAGTGAACGCAGGGACTGTGGTACACGTAGGTTCAATATCTTACGGAGAGATATAAAGATAGCCGCAACAAGGACTTGCGAGCTAGAAGAGATATGGCAGTGCCATTACAACTAGTACTGCAACTGTAGTGCACACAGCGGCAGGCGGCTTTGCTACTGCCGGGCTAGTGGTACAGAGTCCTGTGAGGAGTGAGGACTCAGACCGAGAGCGCACCTGGCCACTCTTGGTATACTGTATAGCACGTACTATAACAAAATTGCTGGCTGAAGCTATGTAACTTCAACTTACGTAACTTCAAGTTCATTTCGAGACCGGATCCAAAATAAAATAAAAACGGAAAATTCGTTTTCGATTTTTCGAACTTAGGATCTTTCGATTTTTTCGACAATTAGTTCTCAATTGTTGATGTTAGGTTTTGTTCGCGATCGATTCCTGGAGCGTGCTCTAGGGTGGAGCCAGAGTAGTTCATGATGACTTAAAGATCTCAAGACGCATCCAGTCCCAAGATCCTGAGGCGTAACCAACCTACAGATCTGTGCCCGAGACAAGATGGACCCTGCAAGAGCTGTGCGCCTAAGACGCACGACTAAGTGTTTCTCGCAACCCTAACCTGACAAGTCCTATGCAGATCCGGAAATTGGCGGGGTGTGTTGGCAGCGGAATGAAAGGTGGTAACAATGGAGCTGACCGATGCGAGTTAGTTTCGTGACCGTTGGCTGACGTGTCAGGATTCAATTTTCAATTTTCGGTCCGACGGACAAATGAGTAAACATGGAGGCTCCCGCCCACTCCTCAAGGGGGCCCCCGCCAAAAAGATGAAGGGGGTACAATGATTTACTCGCGTAATCGCGTTAACATTCCTGGTAACTATTTGTTTTAACCCCCAATACGGCAAGCAGCGAAATTGCTGGCTGGAGCTATTAACCAAGTTCAAGTTCAAGCAACCTTAGGGCAATGGAAATTGAAGAAGGACAGAGGGTAATAAGAGAGTTCTATCATATGGATCGAATATTTCCTACACTCTAAGCTTAACTGCCAAGACAGCGAGCAGCCAAATTGCTGACTAAAGCTATGCAACCAAGACCAAGTATGAAATCAAAGTAGACTCGAAGGGTACCAGGACATTTCTAGGAATCGCAGTGTTGGCACCCTGGTTTCCATGCAATAGCCACAGCAATTGCACGGGGGAACTTGTTTTGGCAGACGGTGAGCACCCCAAAGTTGGCTGAGGAACCATGTAACAATTCGTATTCAATTTATAGGGATCGAAATGAGGTTACACAAGCATCCAGGTGAAAATTGTTGATAAATAGGAAGGAATGCTGCTTGTGCACACATGGCGAAGACTTAGTACATAAAAGATAATATTGTTAAGCCTACCAGTAGTATTACATTTACTAAGGTACCCCACAGCCGACTGGACCAAGACAAGTCTTTAAACCGTCTAATCCGCTTTGTTTGCTACCTGGTCGTTGCAGGTCGTTGTCAACTGCGATGGTAGCTTGTCCAGTTGAGGTAGGAGACCGCTCCCCACCCGCGTACGACAGGCTCCCTTAACACCACGCCCCACCAGGCGTTATCATTACCTTGCTACCTGGTTTACGCGGGTATAGCACAGGGGACTTGGCATTGGGATACAGTGGGCATGAAGCCATGTAACCATGTAACAATCCAATTAACAGCCGACACATTCACAGCATCGGCTCTTGTAGGCTGTTGAAAATCACCCTCATCCACCCGTTCTTCCATGCAAACGGGGCTGCGAAGGAGCTGCACCAAGCACTCGGCCCGGACAAGTCTTCAAACTGTTTAACCCGCCTAGTCTACCACCACAGATATGTTGCGCAACAGCTTATGCGGCAACCTTCATCTTATCAACTATGTCCTTCTGGATGTTGGGGGGCACTACCTCATAACGCTCCAACACCATTGAGTACTGTGCACGACCCTTGGTCATACTGCGGAGGGTTGAGACGTAAGAGAACATCTCAGCAAGGGGGACGAAGGCCAGAACCATCTTCATTCCTCCAGGCTTGTCGTCGAACTTGGCGACCATGCCACGGCGAGAGTTCAAGTCTCCAATCACGTCACCCATGTGGTCCTCGGGGGTGATGACCTCAACCTGGGGGAAGGGGGGAAGAAGTGTATTAGTTTTGTTGGAATATTGGGAACCAGGTTCCAACCAAATTACCACCACCCTTAGGAAAACTAACTGAATGCCAACTGAATTTCTGGCCTCAAGCTGCCTCCTTTTGCTACAAGTTCCAACAAGTGGGCTCCATAATTAGGCATGTCTACGTCAGGAGGGTATAGACACAGAAGGCCCAATTCCAACCAGATTCCTACAAGTTAGTATTACCCCCAGGCTACATCCGAGTATCAACTGAAGTTGTGGCCTCAAGCTGCCTACCTTCATGACAGGTTCTAACCAGATTCCAACCAAAATAACACCCTCAGGCTACATCTGAAGTGGACATCAATTGAAGTTGTGGCATAAGTGTGTGCGTGGGGAAGGGGGGGGGGGGGCATGTGTGAACCATAAAGCTGCCTACCTTCATGACGGGTTCCAACAAGCGGGCTCCACACTTGGGCATGGCCTCCTTGAATGCATTACGGGCAGCGATCTGGAAAGCCAGGGCGGAGGAATCAACATCGTGGTAAGATCCATCGTAGATGCTTGCCTGAATGTCGACGACAGGGAAACCGGCCTGTGGGGGGGAACAGAGGAAGGAGTTAGCGACATATCTTCCTAAGACATTTGGTTGACGGCAGCAATTTACTCATACTACCCCAATCGCGGTTGCTCAAGCCTTCGATACCCACATTAGCACAGTGTATGTATGTGTGTGTGTGTGTGTGTGTGTGTGTGTGTGTGTGTGTGTGTGTGTGGGGGGGGGGGGGGGGGGGGGGGTATGGGAGGAAGGTAAAATGTGTGAGGGGGTGAGGAGGGTTGGTGTGAGGGGGTAGGTAGGGGGGTGTGAGAGGGAGTGTGCGCCTATGTGCGTGTGGGAGATCAGACCGAGAGATGTGGACAGTCAAATGAGGATTGATTTCCTTTGTTTTAGAGGGAGTCTGGGAAGGAGCTGTTTGCAAATGTCGTCATAGCCTGGTGCGAGCTGGCCAGTCAAAAGCAAATTTCGCATTACTGCCTTGAGACAGAGATACTAATGTTTTCCGTTCTCGTTAAAACGCGGTTTTCGTTTTTAAGCGTAGCAGGTTCACTGTGAATCGCGAGATTCGCTGTGACTCGTTGAGGTCGCAAACACACGCCTCGCCAAAAACAGAAACTTCCCAAAGCGAGAATCATGCCACTAGACCTAACTCCCGGCCAAGGGGAGTTCAGGAATCGAACCCACGACCTCTCCAATTCAACAGATACTGATTTATATACCACGAAATCGAATACTGTGCCTCGCCCACGCCCCATTCAACATGGTTCAATTTAGTGCTCACATCTAGTACAATAATCCCTCCGCTTCAAAAAATCCCCAGTCTCGGCCCCCGCTAGTCCCCCACCCCAGTCCTCCCATGTCCACCACATCCCCCCTCCCCTCATCAACCCCTAGACACTTAGATGACAGCCTAAAGAACACAAAATCCCGCATCCAATCTCCCATCTCATCACAACAAGTAGTTAACCTACATTAACAACACCTTAATCTTCGCAACATCTTAATCTCGAAAACCTTATGTTCATCTCCGACAACATCCATCTCAACAACAGTACACACAAATATTACTCATCACAACACCTCGGGAAATGACTTACCAAAGATCCAGAGTTCATGCACTCCTCCAGTCCCTTCAGCACACCAGGGATGTACTCCTTGGGGATGGCCCCACCCTTGAGCTCAGACTTGAAGACAAAGCCAGAACCAGGCTCTCCGGGCTCGAAACGAATGGCAACATCTCCGAACTGTCCAGAGCCACCGGACTGCTTCTTGTGCACGTAGCGGATCTCGGCCATCTTGGAGATACCCTCCCTGTAGTTGACCTGGGGTGCGCCGACGTTGCACTCAACGTTGAACTCACGACGCAGACGGTCAACAATGATCTCCAAGTGGAGCTCTCCCATGCCCTGAATGATGGTCTGGTTGGTCTCGTCATCGCGAGCAAAGCCAAAAGAGGGGTCCTCCTGGGCCAGCTTGTTGAGTCCGACACCCATCTTCTCCAGATCAGCCTTGGAGTTGGGCTCGATGGCAATCTTGATAACTGGGTCGGGGAAGTCCATCTTCTCCAGGATGATGGGAGCCTTCTCGTCACACAAGGTCTCACCAGTGACGCAATCCTTCAGTCCACCAAGAGCGATGATATCACCGGCGTAGGCAATCTTAATGTCCTCACGGTTGTTGGCGTGCATGAGCAGCATACGGCCAATGCGCTCCCTCTTCATCTTGGTGGGGTTCAGGGCGTAGCTGCCCACCTCCAGGGTTCCGGAGTAGATACGGAGGAAGGTGAGGGATCCGACGAAGGGGTCGGTAGCCACCTTGAAGGCCAGGCCGGAGAAGGGGGCCTTGTCAGTGGGGGGGCGAGACATGGTGATCTCCGCATCATCCTTGTCGACACCACCGACATCATCGATGTCCAAGGGAGAGGGAAGGTAGTCAGTGACGGCATCCAGCAAGGTCTGCACTCCCTGCAGATTCGAACAGGGTGTATTGTTAACTGGATGATTGGTGGATGATTGGGTGGAAGATTGGTCTGCACTCCCTGCAGATTCGTACAGGGATTGGTGTGTTGTTTATTGTATGATCGGAGGATGATCGGTGGATGATTGGGTGGATGATTGGGTGGATGATTGGTGTATGATTGAGTGGAAGATTGGTCTGCACTCCCTGCAGACTCGTACAGGGATTGGTGTATTGTTAATTGGATGATTGGTGGATGATTGGGTGGAAGATTGGTCTGCACTACCTGCAGATTCGTTTTCGTTGGAGGATTGGGTGGATGGTGTGATGATTGATGGGTTGGGATGCATTAGTAGTAGTCGGTGACAGCATCCAGCAAGGTATGCACTCCCTGCAGCTTTGTCAAGGGATTGGAGTTGTTAATTAGATGATTGGTGGATAGTTGGGTGGATGGTTGGTGGATGGTTGTGTGGATGATTGGTGGACGGATGATTGGTGGATGGTTGTGTGGATGATTGGTGGATGGATGATTGGTGGATGGATGATTGGTGGATGGTTCTGTGGATGATTGGTGGATGGATGATTGGTGGATGGTTGGGTGGATGGTAGGATGAATGATGGGTTGGGATGTTCCCCTCCCTGCACATTTTTAGAGGGATTGATGTATGGTTGAGTGGATGATTGGGGGCGATTGGTGTACGGTTGAGTAGCTGAGTGGGTGGGTGGACGATTGATGGACGAGTGGTGGATAATTGGGTGAGTGATAGGATAATTGATGGGTTGCGATGCTTAATTAGTTGATCCAAAATACTAGGTCTTCACTCCCTACTCATTCATAGAGGGATTGGTTGGTGGATGAGTGGGCAAGTGATGGGTGGATGGTTAGGTGTAGAAGCTGCTGGTCATACATCAAAATTGACATAATAATACATCATGTGTGTGTTTCAATGCATTGATTACATTAGTCCTCCACTTTTTAAGGGCAGCACCCTACAGGAAAGAGAACGTTGCATGCTGCCCTAGAAAAGTGGAGGACTAATGTAATCAATGCATTGAAACACATAAGGTGGAGGACACACAAACACGAATTGTGCTTTTTTGGCACTTCCTTCACACAGACTCTTATCCACACGCGCACACATCATGCTTGTTTGCCACAAGTCTTATGATGCATAGCTTTTCTTTTTCGTTACAAAAAAGGCATTAGACTCGGTTGAACAGACAATCTGACTGGAGGGAGCATAAGATCAAATAATGACTCATGCACACACAAAGCTTGGCACATAACTGTTTTGTGAAGTGGGTAGGTAGGTGGGTGGATGATTATGTGAACAATTCGCGGATGGTCGGGTGGATAGGGGTTGAGTGGATGGTCAGGTGTAGGAGTGGATGGGTGGGTCGTTGGTTGGTTGGGTGTATTGTGGGATGGGTTGTGAACTGGGGGTTGGGCTGTAAATGGTTGGGTGGGTGGTCGTGGAGGGTTGGGTGGATGGTTGAAGGTTGAGTGGGTGAGTGATCGGATGGATTGTTGAGCACAGGATTGGGTTGATGGTTGAGTGCATGGTTGAAGGGATTGCCATGCATAACTAGTCGAAGGGATTGCCATGCATAACTAGTTGAAGGGATTGCCATACATAACTAGTTGAAGGGATTGCCATGCATAACTAGTTGAAGGGATTGCCATGCATAACTAGTTGAAGGGATTGCCATGCATAACTAGTTGAAGGGATTGCCATGCATAACTAGTTGAAGGGATTGCCAAGCATAACTAGTTGAAGGGATTGCCATGCATAACTAGTTGAAGGGATTGCCATGCATAACTAGTTGAAGGGATTGCCATGCATAACTAGTTGAAGGGATTGCCATGCATAACTAGTTGAAGGGGTTGCCATGCATAACTAGTTGAAGGGATTGCCATGCATAACTAGTTGAAGGGATTGCCATGCATAACTAGTTGAAGGGATTGCCATGCATAACTAGTAGTTGATCCATCATGCAATAGGTATGAGAATTACAAGACTGCATTGATAACACGTGGCTTTTTTATTTATATATTCAAATACGTAGGAACGCACTTATTCCTTTAATGGGGCATCTTCATTTGTAAATTAGTAAAAAAAAGACACACGTTATTCTTGACCGCGTGGCATCTAAATTTATATATTAAAAATAACATGCACACATATTGTTCTTCAGGCGTTGCATCTTAATTTACAAATTACAAATGAAAGAACATACAAACAAACCTTGCAGGCGTTGTTCTTCTTCAGGGAGTACCATCTTTATTTATATATTAACAGAACATACAGACACACCTTGTTCTTGAAGGCTTAACATCCTTATATATTGCAAAAAGGATTTTCATATTAACACTTAGTTATACATATTACACTTAGTTATACAGGTGTGCCATCCTTATATATATATATAAACATATATATGTATATGAAAAGAGAGAACATACAAACACACCTTGTTCTTTTAGGCAGAGCATCTTTATATTAAAAAAAGGATCTTCTAAAAACACACTCGGTCCTTATATATATATTGAAAAGAGAGAACATACCTTGTTCTTAAAGGCAGAGCCGCAGACGACAGGGGTGAAGTCACGGGCAATGCAGCCCTTACGGATGAGACGCATGGTGGTCTTGATGTCGGGCATCTCACCCTCATAGTACTTCTCAAGAACATCATCATCCTGTGTGGGAGCAATGATAGAAAGACATCAGGGTGTATTCATGGGTTGGGTGTGTTGTGGGACGGGTTGTGGCTGGGGGTTGGTTTGTGGGTGGGGAATGTGTTGTGGCTGGGTCACGAGTGAGGGACAGATTGTGAATGGGGGTTGGTTTGAGGGTGGGGGTTGGTTTGAGGGTGGAGGTTACTTTGAGGGTAGAGGTTGGTTTGAGGGTAGAGGTTGGTTTGAGAGTAGTGGTTGGTTCAAGGTTGGGGTTGGTTTGCAGGTTGGGGTTGGTCTGTGGGTGGGTGGGGGTTGGGTTGAGGGTTGGGCTGGGAAGGCTGAGAGGGTTGATGAGCCCATGGGAATGGGACGTCTAGTGGTACCCGACAGGGGAGCTCCCTAGAAGTAGCCTCCGATCAGTAGCTCTTTCAGGTGAGACGCACTACTTCTCCAGGTCATTTTCATTCTACGTACATACACATACATATTGGATGTGCTAAGTGGACACATGAATTTGATTGTCATACACCTGCATATTGTATTTATCAACCCTATCATATGTAGGTACATTGTGTATATAAACTCTGTTAATACATATGTACTTCATACATATTTAACGTACATATGTACAACAGGGTGTATATAGATGGCAGGGTTGATAAATGAAATGTGCATATACAGGACAGGCGAATTCATGTGTACTCATGTGTATTCATGTGAATTCACTGGGCACATCCATCAGCATAGTATACACCCTTATAAGTTGCCTAAAAAACAGCCCCAGCTTCAGGTCCTAGGTCAAAGCAATTAAAATTACAAGTCTGAAGTGGAGGGCACTACAACAACCACAAAAAAACAGCCAGGGTTGGGATTGAATGTCAAGGCAGCCAAAATTATGAGTGTCAGGGTTTCATTCACTAGTCAGAGAATAAAATCCTCACACTCATAATTCTGATTATCATAAACTCTTTGGCAGTTCTGGGGTGTCAGCTTTAGAGTGCTCAGTGCTACAACAACAAAAAAATAGCCCAAGCGCCAAGTCGAATGAAGAGGCAAAACAAGACAATCAAAATTGTGTGAAGATTTCGTTCACTAATCAGAGAATGAAATCCTCACTCATAATTCTGGTTATTATTAAATCTGCAGAAGCAGTCAAGGCAAGTTGGGCTTACCACTTGTCACATTCTTTTGCAAATTTTGGCACTAAAAATCAAAACCTCGGTATAAAAAAGATTCAAAAAGTTGATAAACTTCAAAAATAATGTTTGTACTGCTGATACCCTTCGCCTTCCAAAGCATGTCTGCCAGTTGTCGACATTAAAAACTACAAACAATCAATCGCAAATAAAAATAAAACAAAACCCCATCTCCTTTCCAATCCAGGTGAAGGCTGTTAGGAAACTAAAAATAATTGCAAAAAACATAATTTTGACAAGGCGACAACCTTCAAAATTCTCATCGTAATTCAGAGAAGGAGAATAGCGGACAAAGTTTGTCGTAGATAAGTCTACAACTTCAAAATAATGTTTGTCCTGCTAATACCCCTTACCCTTCTCAGGCATGTCTACCAATTGTCAACATCAAAAACTTAAAGAAACAATCAATCGCAAATATAAATAAAACAAAAACCCATCTCCTCTCCAATCCAGGTGAAGGTTGTTAGGAAACTAAAAATAATTGCAAGAAATTTCATTATCAATGAAAACAAAGCATTACAACTACACAGCCTACTAAACAAAGTACTGAGAATCAAATAACACAACAATCGGAATCTCGCAAAAACACACTACAAAACACAATGCGAACACAATACATATCACACACCTGCTCGACGATCATGTCGTACATCTGCTGCTGGTACTCCTTGGACTTCTCAAGCATGTCAGCGGGGATGTCAACCTCCTCAAACTTAGCGCCCAGCTCCTCTCCACCCCAAACAATGGCCTTCATCTTGACAATGTCAATAATACCTGCGAACTCGGCCTCATTACCGATGGGCAGATGGATGACCAAAGGAGTGGCTCCCAGGTTCTTCACAAACATATCCACACAGTTGTAGAAGTCGGCACCCATGCGGTCCATCTTGTTCACAAAGGCGATGCGGGGACATTGTACTTGTCAGCCTGGCGCCAGACAGTCTCTGACTGGGGCTCGACTCCAGACACAGCGTCGAAGACAGCGACGGCGCCATCGAGGACTCGGAGGCACGCTCCACCTCTAGGGTAAAGTCAACGTGGCCAGGGGTGTCAATGATGTTGATGCGGTGATCCTTCACATGCAAGTGGTGGCAGCAGAGGTAATGGTGATTCCACGCTCCTGCTCCTGGACCATCCCTACAGTGGCATCGAGACAAAGTCATTCAGTGATCGCTGTCCGACACCGTGAGTGCGATGAGTGTCAGGTTAACCTCAGCTCAATATGATAGAGAGTGTCAATATGTTGATGCGGTAATCCTTCCATATGCAAGTGGTAGCAGCGGAGGTGATGGTGACACCACGCTCCTGCTCCTGGACCATCCCGACAGCCGTATCAAGCCATAAAGTCATTCAGTCATCGTGGTCTGATAAGTGTGAATGAGTGCCAGGAGACGTCAGCTCGATATGATAGGAGGGTGTCATGGTATTGATGCGGTGGTGGTTCAATATCGTGCGGTGGCCGCAGACCTGATGGTGATACCACGCTCCTACTGCTAGACCATGCATGCAGCAGGATGAAGACAATTGCCATGAAGTCCTCAACTCTTTCTCGTCATGTACATATGACAAACTATAAATAGACTTCTTTTTCAGCCATATTTAGAGATACTGTTGAAGTGATCAAGACACTGATGCGTTGCACTGCTCACCAGATTGGTCGTAAACATTAAGTTGTCTGCAAACATCGAGACTTCAGATGTTTGCAAAGATTGCAGTCTGCGCTGCTCGCAACCATAGAGGCGTCGACGCTGGCCTAGCCGCTTACAAGCATGCTTGTGTAAATATGCATGTGTGCATACTCACATGCTAGTGTGTACATGCATGCCTGTATGTCCATGCCTGCTAGGATCATTGAACTACTCAGTTTTTTGTTACCTTTCCCTCGCCGCTGCATTTATTTCGACATTACGGGACGGCCAATATCACAGGTGCTGTGTTAAGTCACGTGTGCTTGTCTGCGTATCAAGGGCAGTACGAGCAGCACAGAAGCAAAGCCTAAATCATGCGTGTATCATCCGATGTTAACACAAGCGGAAGTATGATCTTCAAATTTAGGAATGCTCGAATGTATGAAAAATTGAAAACACCACCACCAAGTGCTGAAGTATGATCCCTGAATTTATAAATGCTCTGATGTACTTGTATGAATATACAAAAATCTCCACAAGTACTTGATGGCTACTATGGCCTCTGGCTGGTCCAACCATGTACAAAAACAGTCCAAAGTAGAATCATGCGCTTGAGTATTTTTGAGTATATTTGGATGCATGAATGCTCGTATGTATGAATATTTGTATGAAGGTTTAAAAACTCACTGTTCATGGTGGCAGTACCCTCGTGCACCTCTCTGATCTTGTTGACTGCATGAATGTTCGTATGTATGAATATTTGAATGAAGGTATAAAAGAACTCACAGTCCATGGTGGCAGTACCCTTGTGCACCTCTCCAATCTTGTAAGAATTTCCGGGTGTAGTACAAAACAGTCAACAGTGAAAACTGAAGTATGATAATTGACTGCATGAATGCTCGTGTGTATGAATATGTGAATGAAGGTTTAGAAGAACTCACAGTCCATGGTGGCAGTACCCTCGTGCACCTCTCCGATCTTGTAAGACTTTCCGGTGTAGTACAGCACACGCTCAGTGGTGGTGGTCTTGCCAGCATCGATGTGAGCCATGATACCAATGTTGCGGGGTACATGTGTAGGGTGCTCACGGCGGGTGTCTGCAGGAGGAGGGAGGGGGGGCGGGGGGGGGGGGGGGCATGGGACTGTCAGATACAGGCAGAAGTTGATATTAGGGTGGGGTGGTATTATAGAGGCACTAATGAGGGGTGGGGGGAGCATTGAGCAAGACCGGAAACACAGGTTAGAACAAGAACGGTTCGGAATAGAGGTGACCAACAGGCAGAAGAAGCAAGAGCCTTGATGTGTCGTGAGGATATATAAAACGAACAACAAAATAATAGCGGTTCATCGCATGCGTGTCGGGTGCGGTGCCGACTAGGACCAATCACCCAATCCCGACCACACACAATACGACACCGTTCTCTTTGACCCCTAAACTTGCTGGCAGCCTAATACGGCATCAGCGTGAAGTAAGTTAGCAGTGCTAGAACAAGCACTAGCAGCAGCTGATACTCACCGAAGTCAGCAGTAGTGGTACTGGTGCGGGCTTGGCACACGACGCCGGATCCGCGGACAGCCTCGCTGCTTCCGTTGAAAGACTGCGGAGCAGGGGACATGGTACTTGGAAGTTAGTGGCGCAAGAGTGCAATGGCGGGAAGGGATACGAGATGATGGTGTAGCGCAGTCGTGTTGTGGGTTCGAGCATAAGGGCAAACGAGACTAGAACGTTTGTTTGCGATCCTGCGATAGCCAAGTACTAAGCCTTGGGATTTTGACAGGGATCGCAACTCAGCGTGCAACACTGGTGGTTGAGATGGCCTAGTGGTGGTGAAGATAAGAAGTTAAATGATCTCCATGCAGACATTCCAGCCCTGGGCTTGTGCTGCATGCTAACAGCTCTTAGACGTAACGGAACTCCATCCAGGGTACTAAGAATTCACTAGAGCATGTGCTTCGACTGAATTGAGACTCGAGAAAAGGGATCTGGATGTTCGGGCCAGACAGACTGTGTATGGTCCAGGCGCATCCAAGTCAGAGGATCGCGCCAGCCTCGCAGTAATGCTCAGCCACATCGCCTTTTCGGAATATTTCCACTCTCGAGGAATGCTGAGAGATTCTTGCCTTAGCCACCTTGCATGGGGAGAAATCCGCCCCCAACCAACTGCAAAGTGTTCGCATTGAGTGTCCCTGCTACACCAGATATTTACAACGGCATCAATTATCAGCATATATAGCTCGATGCTTAGCTTATCGTATCCCAGCTGCAGCGACGTTGAGTGGAATCAACTCCATGTCCTCATAAGGTCGGGACAACGTTGCCATGCAAACTTCCCAACGACTACGCATGCTGCCGAAACCCCGGCACTGCTCCCAGCAAACAATCAAGCCGCGAGAATACCCGAATTCCAAAAGCTAGTCCCATATGACGGCGTTACCTGACCTGAAGTATCCCACCCCAACCAGACCCGGCCTAATCCAACCCGACCGGACCCAAGCTCACAACATAGAATCTTCCTAACCTCAACTCGAATTCCTTCTCTTCCCACAGCAACATGTGACAGAAACCTTATTCACTCCCTGACTTGACAAACTGCATCCTTCCATCCACCCACCTGCATGGAGATGGGGCCCATAGCTCCCTTCAAGGTAGCGGAGGGGGCAAGCAGCCCTGGGGGCGCGGACACCCAGGCGGGCCACAGGGGCCACGGCCTGCCTGCCAGCCTTAGCAGTCACTGCAGTCTTGAAGCTAGCGTGGAGAGAACATCTCAGCTGTCAGATAAAGTAAATTTCCTCCAGGATACCAGCGGTATTAGAGATGGATGAGGGCCTGCTCACTCTTTCTCACTCGCGGTAGTTGTGGATAAGGCTGTCGGGGGCGCCACGGCCACAGGTCTGGCCCCGGGTCTGGCCCGAGGCTGCGTGGCACAGGCGGGCGAGCAAGGGCAGTACAGCCGGTCAAGCGTGTGCGTTATGGTCCATGCACCCGCCTGGACCCTCATACATCGGAGCCCAACGGCAGCACCCGTATAGTTCATGACCCCCGTCCCAGTTACCCCATGTAACAGGCCGCACGCAGCCATGGTCCCACACGTAGGCGACCACCTACATGCGCCCTGAGCAGACTTGACCAACGCGTATACACGCTTTCAAGCGTCTATCCGTCTGCAGATTACCACCCGTGCCCCCCCGTGCGAATATCAGAAACCAGGGAGTACTACCACCCTCGGTTGGTCACCTACAGAGCCCTCATTTCTATCCTTCGTACTGCGAAGTACTTTCCTATTTCGTTGATCTCTGTGCTGATGAAGTCTCGCCACTCGAATCGTGCCCAGGCATCTTTCGTGCACGCTGTTCTAGTCTCCCGGGAGAGCCGGTAGACTTTCCAGGGTTAGGACAGGGGTATATGATCACCCATGCGAGCATGGGGCACCCACATTAACAGCACTGTAAATACAAATGACCACAAATTTGATTTAGTCTCTATCAATGCAATTTTAAAACCATTTGTGTCCAGTCCCATACCCTAACAATACACATTAAAAATCATGCTCGTTGCAATTCCAGTAAGCCTCCCATGCAGGGTAATTCAAAGCGCGCGCTTTGCCTTTTGAGCGCTTACTTTTTGACCCCCTCTGCGCTTTAAGCGCAATTTTTTGCAACCCCTTGTGGGCGCTGCAAGCAATTTTTGCCAGCCTTTTTTGCACTACAAAGCGCAGTTTTTTTTGTTTTCAAGTGCGCTAAAGCGCTGGCCAGATTGGCCATTTGAAGTACCCTGCTCCATGCAGGTGCAAAGACTTCGATGCTTCTTCTCCATTGTATATTAAGCCATGGCCACTTAAGGAGTTCATTAGGGCAACAGAAAAAAATTCTCTTCGTTTTGCCATCATCATCATCATCATCATCATCATCATCATTCATCATCATCATCATTCATCATCTCATCATCATCATCATCAATCATCATCATCAATCATCATCATCATTATACGATACATCTGTCATTGAGTCATACCACCGGTCATATCATGGCAATGCCATTTTGAAACTGAATCCCTTTTGGTTTCGCTGGTTTGTTCATCAGGAGACCCACCTCCTGGGGTGAAATACTTTTCAAAACTAAAAAAAGCAACTGACTCAGGTGCATCCATCCCTAGGCTCCCCTTATGCTCCTCCCATCCATGCAAGGAACACAAACACTGGTTAGTTTAAGAACGAGGGGTTAGCTTCAGAGGACCCCAGCTCTGCTGCCTGAGGACGCAAACCAATTGCATCGCCTGCATCCTGCGACCGTCCAACGAGGACCCTTCCGTCCCTCCCCACGTCGAGTCCTGATATGAAGGCTCGGGGTGGAGCGGGGACGGACATCATAGCTTTTTCTTTCTCAGCTTTCATCCCAACCCATGACCCTACAACATGACACACGGCCAACACAACAGTGACAACACAACAGCCCAACACAACACATAAAGAATCGCAGTCTGATGGATATACGGCACAGAAAGATCCATCCCCATATATAGCTGTTAGGTATTGTCGGTTGTGCTGTACCGTATTTTACAGTTCCAGGGGTAGGCCAAATAGGCTAAAGGACTTGCCAACCGTTGATAGGGAAAGGCTCAAAAATAAAAGCATTGATGAACTGAACAATGGATTTACCGAAGAGAGGTGCGGAGGCCCCGGCTTCCGTCGGCTACATGTGATCAATTTAACTAATGCAATTATAATAAAATCATCATCTCATCTGGGATGATCATTTAGCGTGCGATTCTTATATCATTCTAATATACTTGTACCAGATGTATCTGTAAGACCAGATCATAACCCAGCTATTAGATTGGCTTCCAGAGCAGCCAGTGTCATAGTCCCGCCCTTGCTCTGCTTGCACTGCCCTTCAAACTAATGACCACGAGTCACTGCCACCCATACTTGCCTATACTTGCCGCGCCACTTCAATATCAGTCCGCTCGCCGAAATATCTAATCAAGTTATACTTGTAATCTAAATCAGTAGCATCTTCTCCCTTCTGCAGTCTCCCGCTACAGATTATCAAACACCAATTATATCCTCACCGCATTAACGACATTTCTGATGTGAAATCATTATCATTTTTCGACCACTCTTTCTACCGGCAACCATCACTATAGTCCCATATCACAGCATTCGAATTCCCAGAACGAGACTGTACTCCTTCTTTTATTCAATACATCTGGAAGTTGCTCGACTCGAAGACTAGTCTTCTACGTAAGACAAATCTGCTCATATAAAGACGTGCCCAGATCGGCTGACAGAAGCTGTTTCTCTTGGCCAAAAAATACAAGCCTTCTACACAAGACTACAATACATGTTGTGTATTCACATCTCTACAAATTTAGTTCAACTTAGCTGCCCCTTTAGGGCCAATGCGCCTACTCATTGCCCCCTAATCCACATCGCTAATCTGGTCTGGAGTCGGTAGATGAAGCAGTAGGGGCTCGTAACAAGATATCGCATTGATGAATTTCTATGGACTTTTACATGTTTTCAAAGCAACTCTGGGCTGCTCACTGTCTTCCAATTCCAAATCCCTGTGTACATACCGCAGAATACCAGGAGCACACTATAACACGCAGTCTATGGCCTAACTTATAAGTTACACAGGCTATTGTTAACTGCCCTGGTGTCTGCATATGATACAGATTATAAGATAGATGATGCTGAAATCGCTGATCAGGTTCGTATCGGAGCAAACTTGACCGTTAGTATGTGACCGCGCCGACAACAAGCCTCACATTAGAATTAACAAAAACAAAACTTTTGGTATAATGCACCTAGTTGTACAAAAAGCCCAATTTCACAGCCCCCTTGATTACTGATAAATAAATTATAATAACAGATACGGTAATCGTTGATTTAAGCTATTGACACCGAGTTGTGAGACTCTATGCTTTATAGCAATTCAGGGGATGAACTGGAAAAACTTTCACTACTTCGTCGACAATTGCGAGATATTCCAGCCAATATTGATCCGGAAACTTCTCGGAAAATACGGGCCAAAATTCTCCGACAAGTCACGCAGTTCTCGCGGAAAAGTTTGTCAGCTCACTCTCCTTAATGCATAAACAAAATAGAAAAAACACCACAAGGCAAAAACCCCCATTACATCAAGGGTTCGTGTTAAAGACAAAACAAACCAAAACTCCCAACCACCTATAAGCCACCCAATCAAAACATACAAAGCATAAAACCCTGATTGATTAAGTACCGGTACACCAGCTTAGAAGTACCTGTACACCAGCTTAATAGAGACCTGTACACCAGCTTATAGTACCTGTACACCAGCTTATGATATACCTGTACCCAGCTATGAATACTGTACCACACAGCTTATGAAATACCGGATACACCGCTCAAAAAGTACCGTACCACCATCTTATGCATAACGCTACACCATCTTATGAGAGTAACCTGCACACCAGCTTAGACGAAGACCGCACACCATTGCTTATGAAGTACCGTACACCGCTTAATGAAGTAGTAACCAGCACACACTTAGAAGTACCGGTATACCAGCTTAGATACCGGTACACCAGCTTATGAATAGTCTATCTACACCAGCTTATACAAGTACCTGTTATACCAGCTTAGAATACCTGTACACCAGCTTAAAAAGTACTTACACACGCTTCAACATACCCAGTACCACCAGCTAGACGTAAAGTTACAGCAGCTTATGAAGTACCGCACACCAGCTTATGAAGTACCGGCACACCAGCTTGAAGTACCTGTCTACACCAGCTTAGATACCGTACACCAGCTTCAGAAAAGACCTGTACACCAGCTTATGAATACCTGTACAGCAGCTATAAAGTACGTACACCAGCTTATAAGTAGCTGTAACCAGTTATGCGTACCTGTACACCACCTTCATGAATTACCTGTTCACCAGCTCAGAAGTACCGGTACACCAGCTTATGAAAGTACCTGTCACCTGCTTATATCATACCGTAACACCAGCTTATGAAATACCTGCATACAGCTTCAGATATACCGTACACCCAGCTTCAGGAAGTACTGACACCAGCTTACTAATATCGGTACACCAGCTTATGACAATACCAGACACCAGCTTTATGAATAACTGGCTACACCCACCATGAAGTACCTGACACCAGCTTATGAAAGTACCTTGTTACACCAGCTTTATTGACGTACCGTACCTACCCAGATTAATGAATACCGATACACCAGCTTATGACAGTACCGCTTACACCAGCTCAGAAGTTACCGTTTACACCAGTTTCAGAAGTACCTACACCAGCTCATGAATAACCACACAATTATAAATACCCCGGCTACACCAGCTTATGACAGACCTTGACACCAGCTTATGATATACCCGTACACCATGCTTCATATAGTACCTGACACAGCTTATTAATACCTGTACACAGCTATGAAATTACCAGTACACCAGCTTATGAATACTGTACACAGCTTAGAATACCGGTACACCAGCTTATGAAATACGTACACCAGTTCAGGAAGAAAACATGTACACCAGCTATATAAGTACCTTTACACCAGCTTATAAGCTATCTGCTACACCAGCTTATATACCAGCACACCAGCTTATATGATACCTTACATCCAGCTTCAGTAAGAAACCTGTACACCACTTATGAAGACCTGTACACCAGCTTATAAGTACCTGTACACCAGCTTTCAGAATATCCCGTACACCAGCTATGAGACCGGTACACCAGCTTATGAAGTAACCGTACCAACCAGCTTCAGAATACCTGTTACACCAGACTTCAAAGTACCGGTACACAGCTTATGATAGTACCTGTACACCAGGCTATGAGCAGTACGCTCTACACAGCTTGAAAGTACCTTATCACCATTCAGAAGTACCTGTAACATCCAGCTTAAGAAGTACCTGATACACCAGCTTATGACTTAGTACTGTACACCAGCTTCAGAAATACGGGACACAGCTTCAGAAGCCTTACAACCGAGCTTATGTAGTACCGTTACACCAGCTTATGAAGTACCGTACACCAGATTATGATAGTACCTGTACACTAGCCTTCAGAAAAGTACCAGGTACACCAGTTCAGATTTAACTATATCTTTTTGACAAACAGTCTCATTAAGTACACTGTTACACCCAGATTAAAGTACGTACTACGAGCTTTATGCAGTACCTTACACCAGCTTATGAGCAGTACGTACACCATCTTCAGAAGTACTTACCACCCAGTTATGAATACCTGTACCAGCGCTTATGAATACCGACACCAGCTCAGTAAGACCTGTATCTACACCAACTTATGAATACCGGTACACCAGCTATGAAGCACCTGACTACAAGCTAAATACACATGTACACCATGCTTCTGAAGTACCCGTACACCGCTTATAATATCGTTACACCAAGTCATTATGAATACCTGTACCACGCTCAGAATACCTGTACACCAGCTTCAGGAAAACCAGTACACCACTATGAAGTACCTGACACCAGTTATGAGAAGTACCTGTCACAACAGCTTCTGAACTACCTGTACATCACAGCTTCAAACTACCATACACCAGCTTTGAAGTTAGCCTGTACACAGCTTCAGAAGTACCTGTAACCAGCTTCTGACAGTACCTGCCAGCAGCTTATGACGTACCATACACCAAGTTATGAAGTACCGTACACCAGCTTAGAAGTACCTGTACACCAGCTTCAGACATTACCGGGCTACACCACTTCAGAAGTAACCGTGACACCAGCCTTATGAAGTACCTGACACCAGTTCCAGAAGTTACCTGATACACATTTCAGACATACCGTACACCCCAGCTCTTGAATACCTGTTACACCAGATTATGAAGTACCAGTACACCAGCTATGATTATACCGGCACACTCAGCTTCAGAAGACCTTTACAACACTTGAATAATCACATACACCAGAATTATGAAGTACCTGTACACCAGCTTATAAGATACCATCTCACCAGCTTCAGAAGTACCTGACACCAGTCTTCTGAAGTACCTGTACACCACCTTTATGAAGTATCTGTACAACCAGCTTATAGAGTACCGGTCGACCACTTATATCAGTACCTGACACCAGCTAGAAAACCTGTACAGCCAGCTTATGAAGTACCCTTGACACCAGCCTTATAAAGTACCTGACACCATCTTCTGAATACCTTTCACCAGCTTATGAACGACCCGGTACACCAGCTATGAAAGTACCTATCACACCAAGCTTTATGAAGTACCGTACCACCAGCTTATGAATACCTGACACCAGCTTTCAGACAGTACCGTACACCAGCTTTATGAAGTAACGAACCAGCTTATCAATGAACTACACCAAGCTCTCAGAAGACCTGTACACCACTTCAGAATACCTGTACACCACTTCATAAAAGCTGACACAAGCTTCAGAAGTACTGTACACCACCTTATGAGTACTGTCACCAGCTTATAAAGTACGGTAACCAGAACTTATCAACAACTGTACACCAGCTCCTGAAAGTACTGTACACTACTTATGCAGGATATCGAACAACCAGCTTAGAAGACCTTATACACCAGCTATGAAGTACCTGTGTACACCAGCTTATGAACTACCGGTACACCAGCTCAAGACATACATGTTTACACCAAGCTTATGACGTACCGATACCACCCAGTTATAAGTACCCTGTTACACCAGCTTATGATCATAACCTGTACACCAGCTTTCAAGAGACCGGTACGACAGTTCAGATAGTACCATTACACCAGTCATGAAAATACCTAGAAACCAGCTTATAGAGACCGATACACCCGCTTATAAGTACCGTACACCAGCTTATGACAGTACCTACACCAGCTTATGCAAGTATCTGCTTACACCATCAGAATACTATAAACCAGCTATAATACCGGGTACACCAGCTAATGTAATACCTGTACACCAGCTTCTATGAAGACCGTACACCAGCTTCAACGAGTTACCTGTACACACTTTCTATGAATACCTACATCAGGCTTATGAATACCGGTTTTACACCAGCTTCGAAGTACATGTAACCAGCTAATGAAAGTACCGGTTACACCAGCTTCAAAAGTGAACTGTACACCACGCTATGACAGTACCTGTACACCAGCTTCAAATCATAACCGTACACCAGCTTAGAAGTACCCTTTACCACCAGCTTCATTGAAGTACTGTCACAGCAGCTTATGAATACCCTGTACACCAGGCTTCAAAGTACCGCTACAACAGTATCTCAGAAGTACCTGTACACCAGCTCATGAGATACCTAACACCAGCTTATGAAGTACCGGATACACCAGCTTAATGAAGTTACCTGTACACCAGCTGTGATCAAGTACCGATACACCCAGCTTCAATCAGTACCTGTCTACACCAATTATGAAGTACCTTTTACAGCAGGCTATGAAGCTTACCAGTACAGCCAGCTTATGATATACCCTGTACACCAGCTTATGAATACCGGTACCAACCAGCTTCAGAAGTAACTGTACACCAGAGCTTTATATAGTATCCTGTACACCAGCTTATGAAGTATCCTGACACCAGCTTCTGAAGTACACTGTTACACCAGCTTCAGAAACCTGTACATCAGGCTTCATGAATACCTGCTACACAGTTCTGACATACCTGTCCACCAGCTTATTGAAGTACCAGTCACCAGATTATCGAATAGCTGGTACACCAGCTTATGATAGTACCTGTACACCCAGCTTCAGATCAGTACGGGTCACCAGGCCTTCAGAAGAGTACCTGAACACAGCTTATGACCATACTGCTAACCAAGCTTTCAGAAGTTACCTACGTACACCAGTTTCAGAAGACTCTGTACACCAGCTCATGAGTACCTGATACACCAGCTTCAGAAGTACCTTATCACCATCTTGAGAATACCTGTACACCAGCTTATAAAGTAACCTGTTACACCAGCTTATGAAGTACATGTTACACCTGCTTCCCAGACTGAGATACCTTACACCAGCTTCTGAAACATGTACCTGTACACCAGCTTATGAAGTATTCTTGTCACACCAGCTTATGATAAGAAGTACGGTACACCAGCTTATAGAAGTACCTTGTACACCAGCTTCAGCTAAGAACCTGCTTCACACCAGCTTATGAAGTACCTGTACACCAGCTTATGAAGTACCTGGTACACCATCTTCGAAAGTACCTGCTACACCAGCTTATGAAACGGTTACACCAGCTTTATTGAAGACTGTACACCAGCTTGTGAAGTACCGATACACCAGCTTCAGTGAGTACCTGTACACCAGGTTATGAAGACACTTACAGCAGCTTCAATGACACGACCGCTACACCCAGCTTACTGAAGTACCTGATAACAGCTTAAGTTGATACCGTACACCAGCTTCAGAAGTAACTGTTACACAGCTTATGACAGTACCTGATACACCAGCTTCAAAATACTGACACCAGCTTATGAAGTACCTGTACACCAGCTTATGAGATTAACCTGCCTTACAGCAGAATTATAAAGTTACCTGACACCAGCATCAGACATACGGCACAACATGCTTCGAACGTACCTGGTACACCAGCTCAATGAAGTACTATAAACCAGCTTATTGAAGTTACCTTGTACACCAGCTTCTTATACATACTGCATACACCAGCTTAGAAAAGTACCGAACACCAGCTTATGAAGTAACTGTACACCAGCTTATGAATACCTGTACAGCAGTATGAATACGGACACGCTTATATTACCTGTACACCTCTTATGACAATACCGTTCACCAGCCTTCAAAGTACCGTACACCAGCTTATGAATGTTACCTGTACACAGCTTCCAAAAGTACGTTTACACCAGCTTATAATACCTGTACACTCAGCTTTGTTAACAATACCGGGTACACACAGACTTATAAGTACCTGTACACCAGCTTCAACATACCTGTACACCAGCCTTCAAAAGGCCTGGGGTACACAAGCTAATGATCAGTACCTGCTACACCAGCTTATGACCAGTACTGTACACCAGCTTATGCGAATACCTGTTACACCAGCTTATGAAGTACCGTACAAACCACTTCAGAATACCTGTACACAGCTTATGACAGTACCTGTACACCAGCTTCAGAAGTACCTGATAACCAGCTTATGAAGTACCGGTACACCTAAGCTATGAAGTCAACGCTTTACACCAAGCTATGAGATACCGGTACATCCAGCTTAGAAAGTACTGGTACACCAGGCTTATGAAGGTACTCTTGTACACCAGCTTCAGAAGCTACCCTTGCTACACCAGATCAAGAATAAATGTACACCAGCTTATGAAGACCCAGATACACCAGCATATGGAAAAGTACCGGTACACCAGCTTCTGAATATACCTGCTATACCACCAGCTTCTAACGTACCTGTACACCGCTTTATGACATACTGATCCACCAGCTTATTGACAGTACCTGTATTACACCAAGCTTCATGAGTACCTGCTACACCAAGCTTATAATACTGTACACCAGCTTCATGAAGTATCTGTACACCAGCTTATGAAAACCTGTACACCGAGCTCAGAAGCTACCTGTACACCCAGCTTCAGAATAACCGAGATACACCAGCTTATGAATACCTGTACACAGCTTATGAAGTTCCTGTACACCAGCTTCTGAATGTGTTTACCGTTTGCTACACCAGTTCTATATTGTGAGTACCTGTACACCAGCTTATGAGACCTGTTACACCAGCTGTCTGAATACCTGTCCCACCAGCTTCATGAAAGTACCAAGTACACCAGATTATGATATACCTGCTACCCACCACTATGAATACCTGTGACACAGGCCTTCAGAAGTACCGGTTTACACCAGCTTCAGAGTAGTATCCTGTGACAAAAAAAAAAAACCCAAAGCTTTTTAGGGGGAAGTACCTGTAAACCAAGCTTCAGAAGCTACCTGATACACCATGTTTCAGAAACCTTACCACCAGCTCATGAAAGTACCTGTACACCAGCTTCAGACAGTAACCTGACAACCAGCTTATGAAGTACCTGTACACCAGGCTTCATAGATACCGTACACCAGCTATGACAGTACCTGTACACCTGCTTCAGAAGTACTCTGAATACACCAGCTATCTGAAAGTACCTGTACATCAGCTTATTGCAAGTATTTGTACACCAGGCTTATGACAGTACCGGTAACCAGCTTAATGACAGTACCTGTACCCAGCTTCAGAAGAGAAACCTGACACCAGCTTATGACGATGACCTGGGACACCAGGTCTTATGAAGTAACCTGTACACCCATCTTCTGACATAACCTGTACACCAGCTTATGAAAGTACGGTATCACAGCTATTGAGAGTACCTGTACACCAGCTATGAAATCCTGTACACCAGCTGAGACATACCGTACACAGCTTTATAAGTACTGTACACAGCTTTGAAAGTACCTTTCACCAGCTTATGACAGTACCTGTACACCAGCTTCAAAATACTGTACACCAGCTTCAGAGGAAGTACCGTACACCAGCTCAAGGGATACCTGTACACCAGCTTCAGACAGTACCGTGTACACTTCAGCAATGACGTACCGGACACCAGATTATGAGAGGAGTACCTGGTACTACCAGCTTATGAGAGTACCTGTAGCAGCAGCTGTGGAGTGATAGCACTGGTACACGCAGCTTATGAGACTACCTGGGGAGACCAGCTTATGATATTACCTGGTACACTCCAGGCTGATGAAAGTAGCGGTGAACCAGTGATCAGGGAGTAGCCTGGTACACTGCTTTTCTGAATAAAGCAGTGCACCAGCTTCTTGGAAGTACGCGTACACAGCTAGGTATGATAGATGCATCTGGTTACAGCCAGGCTGTAATCCAGGCAATGTAACTGTACAGCCACCTTATGAAGTACCTGATACACCATCTTATGAAGTACCTGTACACCAGCTTAGTGAGGATACCTGTAATCCCAGGCGTGCGAGGAGACCGGTACACCAGCTTATGAGATACCTGTACACCAGCCTTAATAAGTACCTGTACACCAGGCATGAAGTACCGGGCTACACATCTCTCCTGGGGG
>CM039466.1:22708686-22722792 GCA_022414725.1 Microglena sp. YARC | reverse complement strand
GTTCCGTGAGGGGTATAGTGTACCTTCTGTTAATGAAGTGTGTGTGTGCTTCGCCCTGTGTGTGTGCTTGTATGGGGGCGGGGGGGGGGTCCGGCGAGGTATGTGTGTAGGTTCATCTGTGTGTGTCGCGTGCATGATGCGTGTGTGTGTGTGGTGGGGGGGGGGGGGGGCCGGAGGGTGTATGTGTATTGCTACGGTTCATGTGATGCTGTGTGTGTGTGTGTGTGGGGGGGGGGGGGTCGGGAGGTATTGTAGTGTTAGGTTCATGTGTGTGTGGTGTGTGTGTGTGAAGAGGTGGGGGAGGGGGGGGGCGGGGGCGGGTTCCGGGGGAGGGTAGTGTGTGTAGGTTCATGTGTGTGGGTGTGTGTGTGTGGTGTGTGTGAGAGGGGGGGGGGGGGGCCGGGGAGGGTATGTGCATGTATGCGTTCATGTGTGTAGGTTCATGTGCTGTGTGTGCTGTGTGTGTGTGTGTGTGTGTGTGTGGGGGGGGGGGGGTCCGCCAGAGGTTATGTGTGTAAGGTTCAGTGTGTGTGTGTTGTGGGGGGGGGCGGCAGGAGGGGGGTCCGGAGAGCGGCTATGTGTGTAGGTCATTGTGTGTAGTATGAACTTGTGTGTGTGTTGTGGGTGCGGGGGGTTGGGGGTCCGGCTGAGGGTATATGTGTCGGGTCGTAATGTGTGTTGTGTGGTGTGTGTGTGTGTATGGGGGGGGGGGGGGGGGGGTCCGGCGAGTGTATTGTGTAGGGTCAATCTGAAAGATCACATGTGTGTGCGTGCATGTGCGTGTTGTTGTGTGTGTTTGGGGGGGGGACTGGGTGGGGGGGGGAGAAGGGGGTGGGTCCGGAGGGTAGGTGTTGTTAGGTTCATGTCGTGTGTGTCGTTTGTCGTGTGTGAAGGGGGGCGGGAGGGGGGGGGGCGGTTTCCGGAGGGTATGTGTGTAGTTCATGTGTGTAGGTTCATGTGTGGTCCCTTGTGTGTGTGTGGGGGGGGGTAGGGGGGTCCGGAGGGAGGGTGTGCACGTTCATATGTGTGGTGGTGTGACGCGTATGTGTGGTGTGTGGGGGGGGGTGGGCCGGGCGAGGTATGTGTTGTCAGGTTTCATGTCGTGGCTGTGTTTTGGGGGGTGGGCGTGGGGGGGGGGGGGTCCGTCGGAGGGTATGTGTTTGTTTGGTCATCTGTGTGTATGCGTGCGAGTGGGGCAATGTGCGTGTGTGGTGTGTGGATTGTGTGTGTGTGTGGGGGGCGGGGGTGTTCTGGCGAGGGTTATGCTGTGTACGGTTCATGTGCTGTGTGTGCTGTGTGTAGTGGGGGGGGGGGGCGGGGGGTCCGGAGCGAGGGTATGTGTGTATGTTCATGTGTGTGGTGTGTGGCGGGGGGGAGGGGGGTTCCGGCAAGGTCTCGAGGTTAATGTGGTAGCATGTGTGGTTGTGTGTGTGTGTGGGTGTGGGGCGGGGGTGGGGGGGGGTCCGGGAGGGTATGTGTGTAGGTTCATCTGTGTGTGTGTGACTGCATGTGCGTTGTGTGTGGTGTGTCATGTTTGTGTGTGTGTGGGTGTGGTGGGGGTGGGGGTCCGGAGATATGTGTGTAGAGTTCATATGTGTGATGTTGGGGGGCGGGGGGGGGGGTCCAGGCCTATGTGTGTAGGGGTTCATGGTGGTGTGTGTGTTTGAGGTGGGGGGGGGGGGGGGGGGGGGCCGGGAGGGTATGTGTGTTGGGTTCATCTGTGTGTATGCTCGCCATGTGCGGTGCATAGTGCGGTGTGGTGGTGGGGGGGGGGGGGGGGGAACATGTTCTGGAGATATGTGTGTAGGTTCATGTGTGTGTGTGTGGGGTGGGGGTGGGGGGTCCGGGGAGGGTATGTGTGTAGTTCATGTGGTGGTATCAGTGTGTTGTGGGGGGAAGGGGGGGTGGGGGGTTCCGGAGGGGTATGTGTGTAGGTTCATGTGTGTAGGTTCATGTGTGGTTCCGTGTGTGTGTGTGTGTGTGGTGTGGTGTAGTGGCGGGGGGGGGGGGGGGTCCGGTGAGGTATGTGTTAGGTTCATCTGTGTGTGTGTGTGCATGTGCGTGTGTGTGTGTGTGTGTGTCGATCTGTGGTGTGTGTGTGTGTGGGTTGATGGTGGGGGGTCCGGGAGGTATGTGTGTAGGTTCATATGTGTGTGTGTGTGTGGGGGGGGGGGGGGGTCCGGGGAGGGGGTATGTGTGTAGGTTCATGTGTGTGTGTGTGCACGAATGTGTGTGGGGGCGGGGGGTGGGGGGGGGGGTCCGGGAGGGTATATGTGTCGGTTAATGTGCCAGTGTGTGTGTGTGTGTGTGGTGTGTTGGTGTGGTGTGTGTGGGGGGGGGGGGGGTCCGGGAGGTATGTGTGTAGTTCATATGTGTGTTGTGTGTGTGTATGTGTGTGTGTGTGTGGGGGGGGTTCTGGAGGTATGTGTGTAGTTCATGTGTGTGTGTGTGTGTGTGTGTGTGGGGGGGGGGGGGGGGGGGGTCCGGGAGGGTATGTGTGCTGGTTCATCTGTGTGTGTGCGTGCATGTGTGCGTGCATGGCGCTGTGTGTGTGTGTGTGGTGGGGGGGGGTTCCGGGAGGGTATGTGTGTAGGTTCATGTGTGTAGGTTCATGTGTGTGTGTGTGTGTGTGTGTGTGTTGTGTGTGTGTGTGTGTGTGGGGGGGGGGGGGTCCGGGAGGGATAGTGTGTAGGTTCATGTGTGTAGGTTCATGTGTGTGTGTGTGTGTGGGGGGGGGGGGGGGGGTCCGGGATCGGTATGTGTGTAGGTTCATGTGTGTGTGTGTGTGGGGGGGGGGAGGGGGGGGGGGGGGGGTTCTGGAGGGTATGTGTGTAGGTTCATGTGTGTGTGTGTGTGTGTTGTGTGTGTGTGTGTGTGTGTGTGGGGGGGGGGGGGGTTCCGGAGGGTATGTGTAGGTTCATGTGTGCGTGTGTGTGTGTGTGTGGGGGGGGGGGGGGGGGGTCCGGGAGGGTATGTGTGTAGGTTCATGTGTGTGTGTGCGTGGATGTGCGTGTGTGTGTGTGTGTGTGTGTATGTGTGTGTGTGTGTGGGGGGGGGGGGGGGGGCCGTGAAGGGTATGTGTGTAGGTTCATGTGTGTGTGTGTGTGTGTGTGTGTGTGTGTGTGTGTGTGTGTATGTGTGTGTTTGTGTGTGTGGGGGGGGGGGGGGTCCAGGAGGGTATGTGTGTAGGTTCATGTGTGTGTGTGTGTTGGGGGGGGGGGGGGGGGGGGGGTCCGGGAGGGTATGTGTGTAGGTTTATGTGTGTGTGTGTGTGTGCTTGGTGATCTCCTGGTCAAGAGAGCTGACCTGCTTGACCCAGGTGCAGGATGTTGATCTATCTCCGTTCAACGAATGGCGCAACGGCAGAGCTCCTTGAGCGACGTAGGTGCCGGGTTCGAATCCCCCGGGTGCCCGTAAGTGTTCGCGGTCACTGTCAACCGCCATGGTAGCTTTGTCCAGGATAAGTAGCAGCCAGTTCGGTACCGCTGAAAGACAGGGCTCCCTTCATACTACGCCCCACCGGCCGTTATCATTTCAGGACGTTGATAAGTGACCAAAGAAGAAACTGGTGCGGACAACACACTTGCCTCTACCCCACCCACCCGCACACTCACACCCACCCACACGGCCACCCATACACACTCACAACCACCCAGACTCACATCCATACACACTCAGACCCACCCACACCATCACCCACACACACTACCACCCACACATACTCACACACACACAGTTACACCCACAGACTCACATCTTGGTCCAGAGAAATTACCTGCTTGACCCATGCAGAGATGGCATGAGCAGCACTAGGGGCTCCACCCTGCTGACCTGCCTTCAAGGCACTCTCACACCCACCAACACACTCCCACCCACACCCACCCACCTACCCACACCCTCATCCAGAGAGCTGACCTGCTTGACCCAAGCAGACAAGGCATGGGCAGCACTAGGGGCTCCACCTTGCTGACCTGCCTTCAAGGGCAGACACCACGCTCTTCACGGCCCACCTACAGGAAGGGGGAGTGTGGATGGGTGCGAATGGGGGGGGGGGGGGGGGGCAAGGCAAGGCAGGGGGGGGGGGGCAGGGCGGGTAACTTAGCTGGGCGGAACGCACGGTGTCTGGGGTCTCGTCCACCAGGAGGGTAGCAAGGCAGAGGTGGTGGTGGGCAAGGCAAGCAGGGGGGGGGGGGGGGGGGGGGGTCACTTTGCTGGGCGGAACGCACGGTGTCTGTGGTCTTGTCCACAAGGAAAGTGACAAGGCAGAGGAAGGGGGGGGGGGGGGGGGCAAGGCAAGGAGGGGGGGCCTGGCGGTCACTTACCTGGGCAGAACGCACGGTGTCTGGGGTCTCGTCCACAAGGAGGGTGGCAAGGCGGACGATGAGGGAAGACATGACATATGGGGCGTCGGCACTGGCGCTGTTGAAGAAAGCGGCGAAGAGCTGGCCCAGAGCGTCCTCCTTCTCGGGGGTCAGGCCAGACACGAGGGATGACTCAACAGACACCTCGATGGCTGAGCTGCGCAAGAGCACCTGTGGTTGGGTTGGGTTGGGATTTGGATGTGTGGTTGGATCTGGTTGGGTGTGTGTGTGGGGGGGGGGGGGGGGGGGGATTTGGATGTGTGGTTGGATCTGGTTGGGTGTGGGTGTGGGTGGGGGGGGGATTTGGATGTGTGGTTGGATCTGGTTGGGTGTGGGTGGGGGTGGGTGGGTTGGGTTGGGCTTTGGATGTGTGTTGGATCTGGTTGGTGTGGGGTTGGGGTTGGGTTGGGATTTGGATGTGTGGTTGGATCTGGTTGGGTGTTGGGTTGGAGTTTGGATTTGGATGTGTTGTTGGATTTGGTTGGGTTGGGTGCGAGGTTAGGTTGGTTGGTCTGGGTTCTGATTGGATGGGTTGGGTTAGGTCAGACACGAGGGACGACTCAACAGACACATCGAGGGCTGAGGTGCGCAAGAACACCTGTTCTTGGGTTGGGTTGGGATTTGGATGTGTGGTTGGGTCTGGTTTGGATTGGTTGGGTGTGGGATTGGTTTTGGTTTGGGCGCTGGGGTTTTTGGTTGGGTGTGGGTTGGGTTGGGTGTGAGGTTAGGTTGGTTGGTTTGGGTTTGGATTGGATGGGTTGGGTGAGGCCAGACACGAGGGACGACTCAACAGACACATCGATGGCTGAGCTGGGCAAGAGCACAAGTGGTTGGGTTGGGATTTGGATGTGTGGTTGGATCTGGTTGGGTTTGGTTGGGTGTGAGGTTAGGTTGGTTGGTTGGTTGGGGTTCGGATTGGATGGGTTGGGTGAGGCCAGACACGAGGGACGATTCAACAGAAACCTCGATGTCTGAGCTGGGCAAGAGCACCTGTAGTTGGGTTGGCTTGGTCGGATGTGTGGTTGGGTTGGGTTGGATGTGTGGTTGGCTTTTGTCTTGTTCTGTTGTAGTTTGGTTTAGGCTTGCAGTAGGTTGAGTTGGGTTGTTGATGCCGAAGCTCGAGGATGGGGTCTGTCAGGGACTTGTTTCCGCTATATATAGCGGTCGCTACTTTTGACCCAGTTTCGGCCGAAATTGCTGCAATAAAGATAAGAAAATTGCCCCAAATTGCCTTTGAAAGATATAGACACGCTGTCCCTGTAGGAGGCCTCAAACCATGAAGCTAGAAAAAAAACAATTTCAGGTTTGAAAAACAATCCCTGGTCTTTATGCATGACCAGACAGCAGCAGTCTATATCGATCTTTACCAGAGTTCTTTGGCTGAGCCCCCTCCTTCTAGGGGGCTGGAGCCCCCAGGGTCACCCCGTTGTCCATTTGTCCGTGCGTCCTGCCGGCCACACGAAGCCAACTGTCTCGAGTAACTGACTCGTATACCCTGGCTTCGGTGCGCTGCACACGATTCCTGTCGCTTCGATAGCCAAGACTCTCCACAAATTTTCCGCGTCGCTTGCGCCGCCGCCTAGGACTTGTCTTTTCAGCTACGAGCAGTATCTTGTATGCAGCTCCTTGAGCCAGCCACTGAGCTGAACCCCAATATTACAGCACTTCTGGATGGCTGATTGTGTCTGCTTCAAGGTGCTCTACGTAGCATTTTGTTTGCCTCAATAGCTAATCAGGAGAGCTGCCTAGAAGCTGTTGCTCTGAGCTGAAAAATAAGCATAGATCTTGACATGTCTTAAAACTGTCTTTACTTTGTCTTTATACTTTCTTTACAAATATAGCGACTTGGTGAGACCCATGTGTGCCTCAGTGCGACGCGCTGCCCCCCAAACCCCTGTACCGTACTGCGCCACAATCCCGAAATCAGGCTTTCATGGCAACCAGGGCAGTACATGTTGTCATTTTGGGCTACGCTTATTTATCTTGTGATATTTCAAAACACACAGTTGCTTCGATTTTAATTTATTATGTTCCTGCCGAAGGCGGCGAGCAGCCTTAAAGGCTGGAGCCATGTGAACAAGTTCAAGATAAAATTAGTTGAGAGAAAAAAGCGGCAAGATCAAGTGCTGGCAATCTTCCTCTATCTATTTTCCTTGGTCACACAGGGCCAGGTTGTATCAGCCCCAAGGCTGATAGACCATGTAAGCAATTCAATTCAAAAACAATGGTCGAGAGAAAAAAGGGCAACAAGATCAAGAGCTGGCAAGTCTTTTCCTGTCCATTTCCCTTGGCCACACAGGGCCAGGTTTTATCAGATATGCCCTTTCTCTACAAGCAGCACCATAAACAAATCCCTGTTAAGAATGTATGTGGTGTGAAGCTCAATAGTGATTGCATATTTCATCCATGTAAGTCCCCCTTGACACCCCCATACCGTGGGCACATTTGGAGTCTAGTAGGGCAGCAGGAAAAATAGAACCGTCACCGGCATCATACATTTCACCCGCAGCATATCAGAATGTATTGGATAGCTGGCCCCAGCCATATATATGCCCCAAAGGCAAAGCTTTCAATCTCAGCAGAGAAGAATATGACAATGTGACAATTAGTATTATTATTATTATTATTCACCCTCAGCATATGGGTAGCACTGGCTAACAGCCTGTGTTTTCTCGGAGGACTGGATAACAACAGCAAACTGATCAACGTGGCATTTTGGTATGTTTGATCTACTTCTGTAAGCCAGCTACCTAGACGACCCCTAACCAGCTCTAAGCAGGACAATTGAACTTGCAGATACACGCCTGAGCGTTTTATATGTTGGGGTTGCTAGCATTATCGGAGGCACATGTGGAGCGCATGCAGGAGCGGTAATATTTTGTATCCAGAACAGTCCAGAAGAGGAGAAGATCGCGGAAGGGATAGTATAAGAGAGAGCGAACGAGCAGCCTGGAAAGTGCATGCGAAAACCGAAACCGGGTAATATTTGGGTTTATCACATCTGCTATCTTCGTGGGTACATGCAATTGGAAAACGCTAAGCAGCCATGAGTTGGCCTGGAAAGCATGCAACAATGATTCTGCTGCTTCTTCTATCAACGGCAATTGAGGGGAGGGGGGGGGGGGGGGGGGGGGGGGGGGGCTGAACATTTGAACGCCTAGTGATCGGCACTATGACGGGATGCAATGGTGATCTGGGGCTGTTCAGCGAAGCGGGGGTCGGAAATGCGAGACAGGCTTCCCTGCTAGCGCATTAGAGCAAGCGCAAAAGATGAGCAGCTACTCAAGCAGGAGCAACATTTCGTCCTAGGTGTTCGAAATTCCAGATCATTGGAGACGAAAAAAGAGATACCTGCTTGAACTCAAGCAGACTTCCGTTGATATCCTTGTATTTCAATCCCTTTCCGGACGTGTCAGAGGCCTGCAGGAAGGGTGGAGGGATGGGAAGGTTTTGACTTAACGCAACTTTTTACGAGTTGATGAAGAAGGGCTCGGTCGATAAGCACAATGCATTAAGTTCGAAAATACCTTCATTCTGCATGACTGCCTCCCCCAAACACACATGCGACAAGGCAATTCGGGCATTAATAGCAATGAGAATCACAAAATGGGTGTGATCCAGGCACAGAGCAGGGGCTGACGCAGTTTCACATCGATAGAGAATGAGATAATCAACCGGCTTACGAGGCAAAACCAACACGCATCCGCTGAATAATTTCAATGCATAAGCCACAGAGAAGGGATCTTGCATGAGAAATAACACCCGTACTCCGCCCAGCCCACCTGGCGGATCCAGTCCTTCCACAAGCGGGCCTTGTCGCCCATGCTCTTCGTTTCACGAGCAGCACGCTCCAGAATAGCGCATGCCTCGCTCACATCCACAACGGAGGGCACAGCAGGGGTGCCATTAGCAGCGGGCTTAGGTGCAGCTTTGGCTGGGGCATGTCCATTAGCGTGTCCATTGGCACCCGCAGACTTTGGCTTGGCAGCAGCAGGTGCAGGAGCGGGAGCAGCAGCGGCAGCGGCAGCGGCAGCAGCAGCGGCAGCTTTCTTCTTCTTGTTGGCACTGCTTGCTGCCTGTTCGGCATTGCCATTCAGTAGATCAAAAGAGTTAGCGAACATGACGAACTTAGGAATTAAGCAGATTGAAGAAAGAGAATGTAGACGAGGAGTACAACCACTTCGCTATTGCTCTGTCTTTATATAAATCAGTCCAATCTGGGGTCATATTTTGTATAGGCATGCCCACTCGAAACGACAGGTACAGTACAGCCTCCCGCTGACTGGTCCAACACAGGACTCCTGGTCCAACATAAGGTCCGAAGGCGAACTTGCAATGCAGCTCACTGACTGTTCCTAGACTCTATCCTGAGTTGGACCCTAGTTGGTGGAACGCGTTGACAGCGCAGTGGCAACCCAAACATTCGAACCGCGAAATTTGAATTGGGTCGACAGTCAAGCGAGATTTTACGGCACAGTCATGGCTTCGGTGGTAATCAATCGTTTTCCTAGCATGTCATTGACGACTGCTTGCGTAGTAATTTCTCCTCGTTCGATACCTGGAATCCCTGCCCGGAAATTAATTAACTGCGTAGAGACTGTCTGGAGGAGAGAGCCAGACATGTGATGCCGAGAAGGAGAACCTTTCCACACCTACAATACAAGCAGTCCAATGACCCGCTGTCCGAAGCCTCACACAGTCACACGCCCAGATCGTACCAACACCTCCTGATGGGAATTGAGTCCCAATACCGCCCAATACTGAGAACGGCAGAAGCTTCCATGCTCATTTTCGACTTGAATCGGAGCATCTCCAATTCTCCACCCAAAATAGTGAGCAAAGCTTTAAACTGTCTGTGGAAAAGTTGAATCCATCTCGATCTTTGGCATTTGACTGCGAAAATCCTGCTCTGCTCCCTATGTGGCATCATTCAACCTGGGGTAATTTTTTCTTTTTAGTAGGCAGGGTTTTTTAGTAGGCAGGGTTTTTTAGTAGGCAGGTGTGTTCAGGACGCTGTGTCCTCCGCCGCAGACACAACGTCGAAGCGTCTGTTGCGATGCAAGACGCAACGTGGGGAGGGTCCGTTGACCAGGAGGAAGGGCCCGATGCGCCCCAGGCTATTAAATGTGTCGCGTCTCAGGCAGCAGAGCTGGGGTTCTCCTGAAGTACCCTGTTCATATAAATACAACATTAAACAACTGTCCATATAAATACAATATATACCGTGTGTAGTATATACCGGTATTATATTTATATTTATACCTGTCTGCATTGTATGTTTCTAGTTCAAGAAGCTATTTGCCCAAGTTCAGGTTCAAGTTACGATACTAGAGTCACATAGTTGGCACAAGGGAACTTCAGGACCCCCCTGCTCTGCTGCCTGAGACGCAACCAATTGTATACTGGTAGCCTGCATCCTGCGACGCAACATATCCTTCCTTCTGGTCAACGGACCCTCCCTACGTTCTGCAACTGAGGACGCAGCATCCTGAACTACCCTGGTTGGCACACTCGATCATTTCAAGGGATAATGGGTCACTTCCATGTAGCAGTTTCCACCTACAAATAGTAGAGGAAGTTATGAATCTAGCCATATTAAAAACCACTATAAGTTGCCTTTGTTAATTAATGAGTGTACCGTATGGAGATATCGGATTAAGTATATTTTGATCAGATGCAGGAGGTGCCAACTGCCAAGGCCTCCAAATTTTGCTTCATGCCGATCGATTTAGTCTGAGAATCGGGCTATAGGGCAGTTCGTTGTAACCACTGAAGACCCGGGGGGGGGGGGGGGGGGGGGGGATTGTGGGTATGGATAGTGGGTATGAGTGGGTGAATGGCGTGCATGGGTGAGTATGGTGGTATGGATGTTTATGGATGGGGTGGGTATGGGGGGGAATGGTGAGTATGGGTGGCATGGATGGGTGGTATGGGTGAGTATGGGTGCATGGATGGGTATGGATGGTGGGTGAATGGGTGCGTATGGTGGTATGGATGGGTGGCTGAATGGGTGCGTATGGATGGGTGCCCTGGGTGGGTGGGTATGGGTGGGTGAATGTCGTGTGACAGAGTGAGTGTGGGTTTGTATGGGTGGGTTGTATGGATAGGTGGGTATGGGTGGCATGGCATGGGTTTGGTGGTTTTATGGGTGGGCACGGTACTTGGGCAACCCCAAAGGAGGTTTGTATGTATGTTACAGTCCAGGGGTAGGCCAAATAGGCTAAAGGGACTTGCCCAACCGTGATAGGAAGGGCTTAAAAAGAAAAGGCATTGATGAACTGAACCCCAAACAATCGTTTTACCGACGGGGGCCCTGAGTTCGTGCAACGTTTAATTTTACAATACACTGGTAATGAAATCATCATCTCATCTGGGATGATAATTTAATTGTGCGATTAGTATCGCATTTTTTATAAATTATATTAAGTATTTGAGTATTTCCATCCTTCAAAAGATTCACATTCTAATATTAAATGCTTCACGAAGTTTTGGGTTAATACTGGCCTGCATGCACCTGGCCTGCATGTGAAGAATTGAAGACGCATATGATTGGATCAAGATTTCCGCTCGTGGTTTAGAGAGATGCTACGATGGCACTTAAATTTACGACGTACCTACCAGGGTTGTTCAGGACGCTGCGTCCTGCGTCGCAGAAGCAACGTCGAAGGGCCCGTTGCGTCCTGAGACAAAACATGGGGAGGGTCCGTTGCTTCGCAGACGCAGCTTCAGTGGGTTAATTGCGTCGCAAGACACATGCTAAGTGTCAGTTGCGTCACAGGACGCAGGCTATGAAATTGGTTGCTTCTTAGGATGCAGAAAAGTGATTTGTTCGCTTTTACATTTTCCTATTCATCTTATTTTAACTGCCGAATACTGTGAGTAGCCATACTGCTGGCTGATGCTATGTTACCAAGTTCAAGTTCCTATTTAATAGTTTTGAAAGGACTTTCACCCCAGGAGGTGGGTCTCCCGACACTAACCAGCGACACAGAGGATTCAGTTTGAATGGTGGTGCCACTCCTACAATATGCAAAGTAGGCGCACTTAAGTTGTTCCATACGAGGGACCTACTTTTTTTCGGCACCAGCCCCGGAGAGCCGCTATGGAGTTGCCAACCCACTATCACTCACTCAGGGAGCGCAAAAGATTCCCAAGTAAGTGAGTTGCCAATCCACGTCCAATCAGACCTGCACCACTGGCCCACCACTGACCAGTGTCGCTCCTGGGACACTAAGTTGACCAGGACAGACAAGCTCCCTGTCCTAGTCGAGGGCGGGATTCTACGATTCGCTCACGACCAGGACACCAAGGTAGTTGAGGAATTCAGCCCCATCACACTGCCCTACTATCGCCAGTAGGGTAAGGAGGTACAACACGGGGAATACTGTAGATCACAAGGAATGTAGAACACATCACACTTTTATCTCAACCCGAGTGTCCTGCCATCTAAGGCCGCCACCTGACCACTAAGATACGGAAGCACCTCGGCAGGGAGGAGAGCAAAAAGGAAGAAGAAAAGGTGGAAGCGTTTTACACACACCAAGGCAAGTTCGAGGGGGGAGAGAGGACGCAGCGTGAGATAGGGGAAGAGAGCAGGAAGCAGGGTTTTTCATAAAACCTGAGAAGAAAGGGGGGGGGGGGGGGGGGGGGGGTATTCGGTAAACCGTATGTGTCGGGGGGAGGGAATTACTCAGGACATGTGTTGGGCAGGGGTAGGAGGTTGGGGGAGGGCAGGCGCACACTACAAGTGGAAGGGATAGGAATACTCAAGAGAGCCCTCCTAAAGCTCACATGCATGGTGACACTGGTTTGTGTTGGGAGACCCACCTCGAGGGGGGGGGGAAACCTTTCACAACTCCGCACAACTTCAAAAAAAATGCATCGTCGTCCTCGTGCACTTCCAAGCAGCAGTCATCGTTGTGACATGAAGTGGAAGTAGGGAACGGCGATATGATATCATGTGATATCACATGATGCCGGCAGTTTGACTAGGCCAAAGTTACCATTTATATACAATATCATATTATGCAGTTTGTATGATATCACATGATAACATACGGTACTCTCCTTCGCCCAGCATCATATGATATGCCGGTCCCTACATATGATGCAATTTGTATGATATCATATGATATCATACTCGCTGTTTATCAACATCATATGATATGACGGTCCCCAAGTGCATGTGTGTTCCATGCTGAGTGGAAAGATTAGGAGGGATTAAGTCAACTGCAGGGGGAGGGGAGGGGGTGGGAGTAGGGGAAAGCTAGTCTGGGGGTAGCCACTCCGGGGGTAGACCCTTCAACCATCGTGCAGCTGGAAAGGCGTAAGATGCGAAGATGCAAAAGGTGTTGAGCTAGCGACCTGATGACTCCCTCGTCAACGATGAACTCTGTCAAATAGAGATCCTCCAAAGTTGCAGCAAGCGGGGCCAACGATACAGCCACTTGAGGATCCAACCTCAGCCTGCTGCCACCCCAAACCTCAGACCTTGTGTTGCTAAAAAGCAACCCTTTCACACGGCACTGCAGCAGTGCATGAGAGACTGAACGCAAGGCAGTGCTAATGTCATGGACATTGTTGTGCATGGCGGAGATGTCAAGTATCATGGTATTATCACCCTCACCCAAATCTCCATCGTATGCAATGTTACGCAGGCTGGTGCTGCCACCTATGAGCAAGTCAAGCTGATGTAATGGAACACCAGTGTTGTCCACTGTGGAGACAGCTAAGTTCTTCAAGATAGGAATACGGTGCATTCTGGTCAGCTCCAAGGCATGACCTAGTCCCAGCCGTGTGAGTGCAGAGAGACTAGCAAGAGCCTCAGCATCCGAATCCTGCATGATAAACCGAGGCTACGTGAGTCATGCCTACCAATAATGAATATAAGTGGATGGGTATGCATGATAGAGGTTGTAGGTGACCTACCTATGCAGTATTACTGGAGCACAAGGTGGTGCCCCACAAATATAGTGGCTGTATCATGGATAGTGTCATAGGTACACCCACCCACCTGCCCAAATAGCATCTTACAACTGGCACAGGCAATACGGCATATGGCTATGTAAAGCTAGTACCTGACGCACCTGAAAAGGCCGAAAAATACCCAAGGTCAAGTCCTGAAGGTGTGGAAGCAAGCGCAAAAGAGCTGCAAGATCGCTTGGTGGCTGGAATTTCTCTCCTGTTAGAGTTAGGCGACGGAGGGCAGCCGGTCTCATCTCCTCCACACTTATCAGTGGGGAGCCCCAACATATAAAACCGTCCACCTCCTCACATGAAACCTCCAGATTGGTCAATCCAGGCATCAATAGAAGTGGCACGAGGGGGACATCCACCTCTAAAGAGCAATTGTTGATCACCAGGGAGCGCAACTGCATGATGGGTCATTTATACACGCAGGCATGTTAAGTCAGTGATATTACTTGGGAGGCCTTCAGAAACTTGCAAACAAACAAGCACATCATTCAGCATTATAACATGTAGACGCCCCAAAATTTACTTGTGTTGTTAGACAAAGTAGACAAGGTAGTGCAATAAGTTCAAAGTATTAATGAGTAACCTATGTACGTACTACTACTATTGATTACATGCTTGTACTATATCATCACCTCACCTGTGCCAAATATGTTATGCTGTCTGTCACCTCACTACTCGTGATCACTCCTCCCACAATCTTTAGTGCAGTTAGTGAATGGCATTCAGCCAGGGTGAGGAAGGCAGTCCCATCTAGACAGCAAGTGTTCAA
>CM039466.1:22598686-22706186 GCA_022414725.1 Microglena sp. YARC | reverse complement strand
GAGCTGGACAGAATCTGCAGCATCGCACTCAGTAGCGGCATCAGCAGCAGGAGATAATCAGAAGCATTTGAAGCTGCAGCATATTTAGCTCCCCACTTCATGCAACACGCAGTTCCAGCACTACCTGGACCCGGTAGGACTGTGGGTGCCCGATACTCCCGAAGCTAGCGCGTGCTTCCCCGGGTACCTCACAAAGAGTCTGCTTATTAACGCGGGGTGCGTTAATGCAGCACAGCTGTCGGTGGGTAATACCAAATTCGCCTCTCAACGAGCGCAAGGCCGGTTCACCCGTGTGATCTGAAGTTCTGAACCTGCCGCCCATACCTCATGCAATCTCCCCTAAACCTAATCTCACCAAACCATCACATGCACTACAAAGCCAATCATGCTGGTTGTGCATTCATTGTGGGCTGTTCCCATTGGATTGGGTCTACCCCTCCTTTTTACTCAACACACATATCCATGGCTTATCGACTTTGTATGGGGTAGGATTGGTTCCTGACCCAACTCCTTACGCCATACAGTTTGTGTTTGCCTGCAGTGTCTCCTTCGTCTTTAAACATGTTTGATGTGATGGAACGAAGTGCACTAGGTATCTACTTATCCTTTGAGCGTGTATGGTGATGTGGAAGAAAGCACAGGCCTGGATGGATACATACCAGACACCCCCTATGTATGAAATACAAAAGCATCGTTAAAGCTGACATAAATATGTGAATGTGGCCCTGACATGCAGGTATACTGAGTGACTGCTCTCGCACCGCCGCCAACATAGCCTACCAAGCAGTATGCCGCCTCGTGAGCCTCCAGGGGGGAGTGGAGTGAGCCTCCAGTCCTTGCCTGTAGACATCTTGAAATCTTGCGTGTGGCCTCTCCTGTCCTCCAAAGACAAGAGGAATGTTTGTCTCCTCAGTAAGGATGTGCACGATCATGCAGGTGCTTGCATAACAAGTCAAGAGATCAGAATCCCACCTGGGCCAAGTCACCTTCCATCACTACAGGATCAGCTGTCAAAGTTCTCACAGGTATCAATCTTATAACCACGCAGTCTGGTGTTGCATCGGTATACGGGGTTGACTTCTACTAACTATGTAACAATAATACTGTTTTAGCATCTTGGTGAATGCCTTGCATCACACTAACCTGCTGTGTTTTCAAGCCAAGCCAACCATACTGCACCCATTCAAGCCAAGCCACCCATACGATGACTCACCTGAACAACTTCTGTGCTCCCATCCACAAATACCAAACTAAGGCACCCATACTACACCCATTCAAGCCAAGCCACCCATACTGTACACATTCAAGCCAAGCCACCCATACGATGACTCACCTGAACAACTTATGTGCCTCCATCCACAAATACCAAGCCAAGCCACCCATACTGCAGCCATTCAAGCCAAGCCACCCATACTGCACCCATTCAAGCCAAGCCACCCATTCAATGACTCACCTGCACAACTTCTGTGCTCCCATCCACCAATACCACACCAAGCCACCCATACGATGACTCTGCTGCACAACTTCTGTGCCTCCATCCACAAAGACCAAGCCAAGCCACCCATGCTGCACCCATTCAAGCCAAGCCACCCATTCAATGACTCACCTGCACAACTTCTGTGCCTCCATCCACAAAGACCAAGCCAAGCCACCCATACAGCACCCATTCAAGCCAAGCCACCCATACGATGACTCACCTGCACAACTTCGGCGGCCCCATTCACAAAGACCAAGCCAAGCCACCCATACTGCACCCATTCAAGCCAGGCCACCCATTCAATGACTCACCTGCACAACTTCTGTGCCTCCATCCACAAAGACCAAGCCAAGCCACCCATACAGCACCCATTCAAGCCAAGCCACCCATACGATGACTCACCTGCACAACTTCGGCGGCCCCATCCACAAAGACCAAGCCAAGCCACCCATACTACACCCATTCAAGCCAAGCCACCCATTCAATGACTCACCTGCACAACTTCTGCGCCTCCATCCACAAAGATCAAGCCAAGCCACCCATACTGCACCCATTCAAGCCAAGCCACCCATTCAATGACTCACCTGCACAACTTCTGCCGCCCCATCCACATAGACGTCAATTAAGTACGTATCAATGCATCCTCCGTTGTCAGGGGGGTCCCAGGACAAAAGAGCTTTTCGGTCCTGATCAAAGTTAAAATCAGAGTTTGTCTTCAGTTCAGAAAGTTTTATTGTGGCTCTCTGGGCATAGGCCTCCTCCAGGGACAGCATAGCTTTAACTGTAAAATAAGGGGATACGTCTTTATCTTGGGTTTTTGGGGGTTCAGTTCATCAATGCTTTTTCTGTTTCGCCCTTCCTACCACGGTTGGGCATTTCTCTTTAAATTAGCCTATTTGGCCTACCCCTGGACTGTAACATACATACGTACTTGGCAAACAAAATTACAGGTGAGGAAGGAGGGGTCTTTTTGAATTGGTAGTCTAGGGAGTGTCAGCTGTACTGCGCTGATGCACTCAATCAGGGTACTACTTCTTGCCAAATTGGTCAGCGCTTTTTATTCCAAAAAGCGCAAAAATTGCGCGCTGCGCCCACAGGGGGTTGAAAAAACTGCGCGAAACGAGCAGAGGGGCTTAAAAAGGCCGCGCGGCACCGCGTGCTTAGTAGTACCCTGCACTCAATCATCATCTGATCAGATGATGATCGAGTGCATTGGGGCAGTATAGCTATAGCTGCACCCATCACACCATAACCCACAGTGCACCACTCCAGCACCAGCTTAATCCACCCTCCCGCCCCAGCATCAGAACCGTAACACACCATCACCATCACCAACACCAGCTGTACTGCCTGACAGGGGGTCCCAAGACAAAAGGGCTCTCTTGTTCTCTGAGTGGTGAATGATCGTTTGGTCGTGGGTTGGTATCTCTCAAATCGCGCACAACATTTTTCTGTCGACTACCCTCACCAGAGGGAAGACATTTTTCCCCTCTGTCCCCCACCCGGCCCTACCCCTACTCCTACAGGCAGGGCGGGACTGGTGCCATAAAACAAGTAGGCGCCTCCTGTAAGTGCCAATTATGGAACACTATGGTGGCGCCTACTTTGTTTTGTGCCTACTCGTGCCTACTAGTCCCGTAGTCCCGAACGCGCCGCTGTGGTTTCGTGGTTTTGATGGTGGAGGGGTCAGACCTGGACGGTTTCTTAGCTTCATATTTTGCCGATTTTGGCTTATTTCTCTGTTGTCGCAAGTCAATCCTCAATTCGAGATGAAAATGTAGCCGAGGGACTTGTAGAAGCTATCAGCGCAAGCTGGGGCGAAGCAGGTGAGCACTACCTAACCTTCTTTCAGCACCTTTCAGCACCTCCAACTTTCTCAAATCCGATCTTTTTCGGCTTCCGCATCTTTAGCGCAGCTTCTTGAGCTTCGCAACCTCCTTCAATTCGTTGCGGGGCGTGCGGCATGCACCTGGGCGACTTTTCACTCCTCTGGCCGACCTCAACTTCGACAGCCTTTTTCTCACTCTTCCCTCCATACGTTTCTGTGTTCTTGTGCTCGTCTTAAAGCGCTCAAGGAAACACATCTGCCTATACCTTTTATTTTGGTCGAGGCTCGGTTTTTGCAAAAACGCCAGGTCAACACCTGTCCCCCAGCCTTATATCCTCTGGGCTTCTTTCAGCACCTTTCCCTCTGCCCTATCTTCTCCCACCCACGACCAAACGCACATTCACCACTACCCCTGCTGACCATGGCAGACAAGACCTAAGACGCAGAGCAGAGCTGGTGGTCCTCTTGAACGACCCTAATCGATATTTGCGATCATGATCTAGAGATAGGCTGTTGTGGCAGTAATACTGACTACATACCTAATATTTTGCCTGGTAATTAAGTTTCTCCGAAAGGCGAGCAGCTAAATTGCTGGCTGGGGCTAAGACGTTAAGTCCAAGTCAATACTAACCTTGCAATAAATAACTGCTGTGCTGGCCTGTTCCGTGACAACCTTATGCATCGGGCCAGAAACTAACTGGCTGGGCTACCTTTGGCTAACGGACCACAGCTTGTGGTAAATAACTACAGTGCAGGCCTGTTCCGTGGCATAAGCATGTATCGGTTCATGAGATCGACCAGCTAGGATAGCTTTTGGCTGTCGGAACTTACTGGTAGTACATAACTACGGTGCAGGCTTGTTCCGTGTCAAACGTGTATGTAGTGGTTCATAACACGTAGCTTATGGCTGACGGAACATAGCATTTGGCTCGTGAAAACAGGAACGTCTCAAACCCTAGGCTAAAAACGTATACTTGAATTTATATCAATTTTTCTGACGGACTCTCTTTGGGTTGTGGTGGTGGTGGTGTGTGTGGGGTGGGTTGGGGGGGAGCACCCGCACATAAGTCATGAAAACTGAAATTGGAAATGGGGCATTGGATAGACTAGTTAAGAAACGAGTTACATCTCAACATGCTATGCTGTTGTCGCCCATATGCCGTTGAACTCGCACAAAGTTTTACTTGAGCTGCAGGTGGAGAAGAGAGGAGAAGAGTTAGAGACTGGGAGGACATATTAGATATTGGAGTTCACACAATGTATGCAAGCATATCACACAACAGCAACACGTTACACAAAAAGAGCACATCACACAAAAGAAACATCAGGCAAAACAGCAAGAGCATTTAACTGCATCACAAGACAGCAATAGCACCAAACTGCTTAAACCAATAGCATCAATATGTAATCATAATCAAATCAAACAGAACATCACACGACGTACCTTCTTCTTGGGCCTTCACATCGAGGTGTTGGCAGTGACGGTAAACGTAGGAGAAAGGGGGAAAGGGGGAGGGGTGGGTGGGTGGGGATCAGTCTCAGGGATGTGTTCGTTCATTTTTGTGCCAGTCAAACAAGATAAGAAAAAGGTGTTGACAGTGGCGGTAGGCGTCAGAGAAAGGGGTGATGGGGAGGGGGGTGGGCGGGGGGAGGGATCAGTCTCAGGGATGTAATAGATCATTTTTGTGTCAGTCGAACAGGGTAAGAACAGTGGCGGCAGGCGGATGGAAGTAACGGCAGGTGTCGAATATATGGTTTGGAGGCGGTAGTGGGGTGGGGGTGAAGGGAGGGGTAACTAATCCTCAACACAGACCCAGAAACGCACAGACAAAGACACACACACCACTCGCTCACCTGAGCTGAGCAGTGCGACCGCAGCTCTTCTTGCGGCAGTTCCTTGCACGGGGGTGCAGACGAGCGTAGCACTGCGGAATTGGGTGTTGGGGGTATAGGTTGGGTGTTGGGAGTATGGGTTGGGAGTTGGGGTATGGGTTGGGAGTTGGGGTATGGGTTGGGAGTTGGGGTATGGGTTGGGGTAGGGCATTCCTATTAGGGCCCCATGTCGCAGCTCCCACACTCAGGTGTGAGACTGAGGTACATCTGATGATGATGATGACCAAACGTGGGTGTGCAGACGAGCATAGCACTGTTGGGATTGGGATTGGGTGTTGGGGGTCAGTTGGGATTGGTGATGGGGAGTGCTGGTGCATGTGTGTGCGTTTAAGTTAACAGGTTGTATAGTGGGTAGAAGGACTAACCTTACAGCAGATGATTTTATCCTGGTTTGTCTTCTGAACAGGATCATCAGAGAGCACATATGTGCTTGCAAGTGTATGTAAGTATGCCCATGTTAGTATGCCTGTGTGTGTAATGGTGGTGGTGGTGCTAACTCAACTTGTGCATGCCCACATGTGCTTGCTCGTGTATGTTAGTTTGCCCATGTTAGTATGCCCATGTGTGTGTGAATGCCTGTGTGTGAAGGTGGTGGTGATGCTAACTCAACTTGTGGCAAATGACCTTGTCCTGGTTTTTGTACTTGCTGGCCAGGATCAGCAGAGGGGGCTCTTGTGCATGCTAGTGCATGGATGTATGCCCGTGTATGTGTGCGTGTGTATGCTTGTGTGTGTAATGGTGGTGGTGCTCCTGCAGAACACACTTAGCGGCAAATGACCTAGCATGTGTGCATGCTAGTGCATGTGTGTATGCCTGTGTGTGTAAGTCCGTGTGTGTATGTGTATGTAATGGTGTCGCAATACCCACCTTGCGGCAGATGACCTTGTCCTGGTTGTACTTGCGGGCCAGGATCAGCAGAGGGGGCGCTTGTGTGCATGCTATTGCATGTGTGTATGCCCGCGTGTGTATGCTAGTGTGCATGTGTGTGCAATGGTGGTGGTGGTGCTGCATGACTCACCTTGCGGCAGATGACCTTGTCCTGGTTGTACTTGCGGGCCAGGATCAGCAGAGAGGGCTCGATGATTCCACCACGCAGACGGAGCACCAAGTGGAGGGTGGACTCTGCGAGTGGTGAGATATGAATATGAGTGAAGTGAGTACAAGTGAGTATGTGTAAGTGTAAGTATGTGTGTGTAAGTATGAATATGTGTAAAGTGAGTTCAAGTGAGTCTGTTGGAAGTATGTGTATGTACAAGAATGTACATGAAAGTATGAACAAGTGTGAAGTGAGTTGAAGTGAGTTTGAAGTAGTGTATTTACAAGTATGTGTACGGGCAAGTATGAATATGTGTAGAGTGAGTATGATGAAGTATGATGAATATGTGTAAGTACGAGTACGGTTAAGTACAAGGCAGTATACTTTTATATATGAGAAATAAGCTATTCATGTGTGTGAGTATGAGTACATTATTATTCATTTGTTGGTGATCGCTTGAGTGCACACCTCCAAGCGATCAGCCAAACGTTACACCTGCAGGTGTAACGTTTGGCTGATCGCTTGGAGGTGCGCATTCAGCGCTTTACGATGCCATCCAATGCTGTACACAGTCATGAGTTGATGAGGTGAGGGTGTTGAAGATACTCGAAGAATGGGTCGTACAACCAGGCACAGGAATATACCTTAAATAGGCGAATTCCTGTGTGTGTAGCGACTGGGGATCAGCATATAATATGATGTCGGCTAAAGAAGAGTACGATATCATATCATATTGTATGCAAATGTTAACTTAAGCCTAGCCAGGCCGTCAGCATCATATGATGACAAGATATCATATTGCCTATCCCTAACGGTAAGCAAGTGAGTAGACAAACATGCGTGAGTGATGAGATATTCACATGTGTGAGTATACTGACCTGTATAAGCTCAAATCACACCACAAACACCCTGTTTAATTTGTGAAAATTCAAGAAGAAGTTAAGAGTTCAACTTGAGTTAGGGATAGGGTTGGGGTTAGAGATGGGGTTTAGGGTTACTAATCGCTTGGGTGCACACCTCCAAGCGATCAGCCAAACGTTACACCTGCAGGTGTAACGTTTGGCTGATCGCTCAAAGGGGTGCACCCAACGCTTTCAAATGCCATTCAATGCTGTACACTTTTATGCAATGTTGTACTAAGTGGTTCAATGCTACTGTACACTGCCATTCATTGCTGTACAATGCATTCAATGATGTACACTGCCAATGCCCTGCAGATGTAATGTTTGGCTGATTGCTTTGAGGGGTGCACCCAAAGCTTTACAAAGCCATTCGATGCTGTACACTGCCATACAATGTTGCAAATAGTTGTTCAATGCTGCTATACACTGCCATTCAATGCTGTACACTGCCATACAATGTTGTACATAGTGGTTCAATGCTCCTGTGCACTACCATTCAATGCTGTGCACTGCCATGCTATGTTGTACGTAGTGGTTCAATGCTACTGTACACTGCCATTCAATGCTGTGCACTGCCATGCAATGTTGTACATAGTGGTTTAATACTACTGTACACTGTCATTCAATGCTGTGCACTGCCATGCAAGGTTGTACATAGTGGTTCAATGCTACTGTGCTCTGCCATGCGATGTTGTGCATAGTCGTTCAATGCTGCTGTACACTGCTATTCAATGCTGTACAATGCAACTCAATGATGTACACTGCCATTGCCCTGCAGATGTAACGTTTGGCTGATCGCTTGATTGCTGTTTAGTGCGGATCATTGCTGATTAATGCTGATATTGCGACTGCCTACGGGTGGATGGTGGAATTTGAGGCAGACCCTGTTTGGACAGCCACAGGCTGTGGAGGTGTGCACCCAAGCGATTGACGAGTTGTGGGCACTAATCAGGTGAGAGTGTTGATGATTCTTGAAGAATGGGTCGTACAACCAGGCACAGGCATGTACCTTATATTGGTAGGGACCGGCATATCATATGATTTTGACCAAAAGCGAGTATGATATCATACAAATTGCATCATATCACATTGCCTTAAACAGTAACTTTAGCCTAGTCAGACTTCCGACATCATGAGATTTCATATTGCCGATCCCTATTCAAGGTGATGGTGTTAATGATTCTTGAAGAATGGGTTGTACAGCCAGGCACAGGCATATACCATTTACAGGCGAATTCCTGTGTGTGTAGCGTCCCATTATTCCGTCCGCCTTGCAGAGCTTAAGTGAGTATACGAATATGTGTAGGTGATAAGATATTCATGTGTGAGTATGAGTACATTTAAGTGACTTTGTTGGCCCAAGTAACCCCCAAAACACACAGGCGTATACCTTACGTAGGCAAATTTGTGTGTGTAGACCTGAAGGTGTACCGCTTAGCTGATCGCTTGGAGGTGTGCACAGGGCATTGACGAGTAGGGAACGGCGATATGCTATCATATGGTATGATGGCATGTCATCATATGATATCATATGATGCCTGCAGTATGATATGCCTATCCCTATCGATATGGTGGGGGTCAGGTATATTTTTGTCAAATCAAAAAGAGGAAATCTTATCCTCTTTAATTTTCCTCTCCCTAGCTTCCTTCCAAAACAGGATCCTTATTCCGATTTTTGTCGATCTGAGTCATGTTAAGCCAATTTCAGTAAAAAAACTTTGAATTTAGGTCTCTTATTCCGGCAATAACTGGGTCTTGTATTCCGATCAGAATACATTCCGGAAAAAAAACCTGGTGGCGGTGTTAATGAGGTGAAGGTGTTGATCATGCTTCAAGGATGGGTCAGACAACCAATCATTAACACCCTCACCTCATCAATCGGGAACGGCAATATGCCATCATATGATATCATATAATGCCGAAATTCTGACTAGGCTTCAGTTGCCATGTATAAACAATGCCATATGATGCAATTTGTATGATATCATACTCACTTTTGGTCAATATCATATGATATACCTTATGCCTGGCTGTGCAACCCATTCTTCTATTCAGTTAGGGACCGGCATATCATATGATGTTGACGAAAAGCAAGTACGATATCATACAAATTGCATAAGGTGACAGTGTCTAAAAATGGCAACTTTAGCCTAGTCAGACTTCCCGCATCATATGATATCATATGATGGCATGATATCATATGATGGCATGATATCATATGATGGCATATTGCCGTCCCCTGTTGGTGAGGTGAGGGTGTTCATGATTCTTGAAGAATGGGTTGTACAACAAGACACAGGCATATACCGTACTGACAACAAAATTCAACGTTTTAAAAATTTGTCGGTTATGTTCGGCAGCGACACAAACTGAGCATCCATCAAACCCAGGACTGACTTCTCGGAATGGTTAGGCTGGGCCTTGCGTACCGTGCTACCCGGGTTCCATCCCGCGGAACCCCATTATGGTCCCTTCGCATCACCCCCGAAGAAAAACCTCAAATTTTAGAAATGTCAAATTTTGCTGTCAGTACGGTCCCATATGTGGGCGAATTCCTGTGTGATTAGCAACCCATTATTCCGTTCGTCTTGGGTCTCCGCGCTTGGGTGCACACCTCCAAGGGATCAGCCAAACGGTACACCTGCAGGTGTAACGTTTGGCTGATCGCTTGGAAGTGTGCACCCAACGCTTTACAATGCCATTCCATGCTGTACACTGCCATGCAATGTTGTACATAGTCGTTCAATGCTACTGTACACTGCCATTCGATGCTGTACACCACAAGCACAACAAGGTAGAGGCAGGAATCACCCTTCTTAATGTTGTAGTCAGCCAGGGTGTGGCTGTTACACACCGCCATGACACACACATACCTATCCATTCCAACACCTATTTATACCTTACCTATACCACACCAACCAAAACCCCGTAAAACAAGCACATAGACATACACACTCTCGGACAGAGGCAGGTCTCAACCTTCTAGATGTTGTAGTTGGCCAGGGTGTGGCTGTTACACACCGCCATAACACACGCATACCTATCCATTCCAACACCTACCTATGCCTATAGCCCCTTTCAGCAAATCAATTGGTCCAATGGCACACCAAATCGCTTTGATGATGCAGCTTCGGAGGTTCGATCCCCCCTATGGTTGCCCTGAGCGTTGCAGGTCGCTGTCAACCGCGATGGTAGCCTGTCCAGTTGAGGTAGGAGACCTCTCTTTACCCGCGTATAACGGGTTCCCTAAGTACCACACCCCACCAGGCGTTATCATTACCTATGCCTACTCACACTGACCCATACCCCATCAAGCAATAACTTAGACATACACACACACAAACAAAGGCAGGACCCACCCTTCTGGATGTTATAGTCGGCCAGGGTGCGGCCATCCTCCAGCTGCTTTCCAGCAAAGATCAGACGCTGTTGGTCAGGGGGGATTCCTGTGCGTGAGTGGGGGTGGAATGGATCAGGTGTTTGGTGGGTGGGGTGGGGTGGGGTGATGGGGGAGGGCGGGGTATGTGTGGGTGTGGGTGGGGTATGTGTTGGATTGGGCGGGTTAGGTGTTGGGTAGGGTGGATTAGGTGTTGGGTGTGGGCTGGGTTAGGTGTTGGGTGCGGGGTGGGTGATGAGGGTAGGGTGGGTGGGGTGCGGATAGGTGGGGGTTAGGTGCGGATATATTGGAGTGGGGTGGGGTGGGGACGGGTGGGCTGGGTGGGCTGGGTGGTGTGTGCGGGTGGTGTGGTGTGTGTTTATGTGTGAGTTAGGTGTTGGGGGGGGGGGGGGGGGGGGGGGGGGGGGGGGGGGGGGGGGGGGTAGGTTCGGGTAGGTGAGCGGGGCGTGAGCGGGGCGTGTCTTAGGTGTAGGGTTCGGGTGGGTTTAGTGTTGTGTGGGTGGGTGAGGGTGGATTAGGTGTCCAACAAGGGGGGGGGTCCTGTTTGTTTGTGTATGTGTATGTGTGTGTGTGTGTGTGGGGGGGGGGGGGGGGGGGGGGGGGGGATGATTAGGAATTGGGTTCAGGGGATTCCTATGGGTGGGTGGGTTTGGGGGAGGGGTAAGGTGTTGATTTATGGGGGGTCCTAGCCCAACACCTCACTCCCCTTAACCCAACACCTAGGGGGTATCAGGTGTTGGGCTAGGATGGGTTAGCTGCTGGGTTAGGGTGTTTAGAGCAGGCCAGGGTTGAATATACTACATGTGGGGCTATGTGGGGTTATATATTATATAGGGAACAGCAATATGATATCAAATGATGACGGCAGCCTGGATGGGCTGAATTTACCATTTGAGCAATTATCATATGATGCAATTTGAATGATATCATACTCACCTTTGGTCTACATCAGACGAGATGCCGGTCCCTAGTTATACATAACACTGGCCTGCTTATAAATCGTCACTTTTCGGAAGCTATGCATGGCAGCTTCCAGCCAGCTCCATTAGCCAGTCACTGGGTCAAGTCCAAAGCTTTCAGCTGCAGTGGACTACCTGTCATGTCAACTTTTTGCCCCACACAACCACACCCCAACCCACTCACCCACCATCACGACCACCTACCTACCCACCAACCAACCCCCGCAATCCCCACACCCCCACAGGTCGGCCGCCTGTGCGAGGCGCCAAACTCACCCTCCTTGTCCTGGATCTTGGTCTTGACATTGTCAATGGTGTCGGAAGACTCCACCTCGAGGGTGATAGTCTTCCCGGTGAGGGTCTTCACAAAAATCTGCATTTCTGCTTCTGTCGGTCGCAGGAGGAAGGAGAGGGTGGGGAGGTGCGAATTATTGGCAAGCGAAGCAATTTTGGACATGAGTGAACGGGGGAATGGGGGAAAGGAGGCGCGGGTAGCTTGGCTTGAAAATAGCGAAGCATAACGCACACTTTCGCGGCCGAATGCAATGAGAAGACGAGAAATCGCAAGAAAATAGTGTTGGGAGCGAAAAGGCGCAGTCTGGAGGGGGAGGAAGGTGCAGTGCCGTAGCAGTACCGTGTTTCTCTATTACGAGGCATATCGCCTGCCTTTCATCTATTTCAATTCGTATGGCCTAGAGAGCATCGACAGGGCAGGCGCAGCGCAGGTACAACCAATTGCGCAGTCACCGAATTAAAAGCTTGTAAGGTAGCAATTGTGAGCTAATATTAATTGACGGGGTCCCGAACTGAAGAAGCAGGTGTGAAAGGTGCGACGGCTAGGTCAGACACGTAGTGCAAAAATGCGGACGGCAAACCCAAGCTGCGCTAACATGACTAGTTCAAAGACAGGGTACGCACCGTTGCTACCCTGCAAGAAGAAGAGGGCGTGTAAGGCCGATGGTGGAACAAATGCAAGCGCGCAGCATCCTCAGGGCCAGGGTTGACGGATACGGTACAGCACTACAGTCGTCAGTGAGCACCAGGGGAGCTCCCCTGGTGAGCACTGTCGCTGTCGCCAGACGTCACCCGGGGACGTCACCCCGCCGACCAAGGCAGAATTGAAACTGGACGTCTCTTAATTAGAGAGACGTCCAGCTGTAAACCCTAAACTTTGGACAGTCTAAATGTCCCCGGCATTTCAGGTCATTTCAGGCTATTTGACGTAATTCCAGGTTATTTCACGATAATTTAGGTTATTCCACGGTATTCCAGGAACCTGTCTGCAGCCCTGTGATACCGTTCTGTGCTCGGGTGTTTATGCTACCCATAATCATAGTAACAATTCATTGCTATCTACAGGCCATTGTTGGCCCAATGCAAACCCACTCCACTACATCCGGGAGGGGTCTTTCAACAAATCCTCGGGGAAATGAAGAAAATAGTGCAACAAACAAGCATTATTATGATCATCTGTAATCGTCTGTACTAGACGATACACTCACTGAACATCAAGTGCTTGATGTTTAGTTAGTGTATGGTCTAGTACAGACGATCACATCATCAGTATGCAACCCAGTAATCATTACTCCGTCTGGAGGCAGATGGACCATGTAATCAAACCAATCCAAACCGAACGGAACCAATCCAAACCAAACCGATCCAATCCAAACCAAACCAAACTAAACCAAACCAAAAGAAAGCAAAAATCAAACCACAACCACAAACAAAAGAAAACAAAACAAAACCGAAATCAAAACCTAACAAAAACAAAAACAAAAAACAAGACAAGACAAAACAAAACAAAACAAAACGAAGGCGGAATGGCTGATTCAAATTAAATAAATATTACATTACATTTTATGTGTAAGTCTACTTAACACCACGAGGGTGTATGAGACTCTGTGCTTAAACAAGAATAAAAAGCACCCACAAAGCAAAAAACTCCATTACATCAGGGGGGTATCGAGGACAAACAAACCAAACTCCCAACCACCGTTTTGGTGGCGTGGGTATTAGAACCCCTAGAGCAGGACCCACATCTCAACCACTAACAGTGGCGGAGGTAAGAAGCTAACAAATGAGAAGTCACAAGAAAAAAAGGAGAATAAATTATGGTGCCACTAAGCGGCCCAGGGCTTCAAAAAAAAACATCCTCTAACTTACACCGTGCTTAGTAAAACATATACCGTATATTTAGGGCTGTCAAGCTTTAAACCGCCCGGTATTTATTTTACCGTGTACCGTACGATATATCGATACGCATAATATCGGTTCGCATGACAAGGAAACCGTACGGTATTTTTGGGATTCATCGTAAGGTAAACACGATATATCGTGTTTACCGTAGGATATATCGTGTTTGGTCCAAATCGGCTTTGGCTTTGGCTTGCGACTCGGCAGGTCGGCGGTTCGATTCTCGTCAGAAGCACCTGAGTCTGGGTCAGGGAATTTATACCGTATGATATATGACGATATATTTTACGGTAATAGACCACGATTTTACCGCGTTTTTCTATCTCCCTCAGTATTGGTCCATTTGACTTGATTTTAAGTGTATGGACGTGTAAACGGTATTTCCTGTTATATCCCCTTGGTCTTATACTGATTTTCCCAAAAAAGGTATACAAATACCGTACGGTAATTGAAAATACCGTACGGTATTGACAGCCCTAGGTATATTGTACCTTACATCCGGGAGGCTCTGTTCAGCGGATCTGTCGATCTGTGGATGTTTCTGAAATCTCTGGCCTGACAATTTCCAGATATTTACACAGAAGATATTGAAGCCTGAAGCTACGAGGAAACAACCTTATACAATCATATATATTGTACCCTTGTACATTGCCTTTTCTTTTCAAGTCCTTCCTATCACGGTTGGGCGAGTATCTCTAGTCTTTTTCGGGCCTACCCCTATACTATAGGAGTGGCAATGCAATTCAAACTGAATCCTCGGTGTCGCTGGTTTGTGTTGGGAGACCAACCTCCTGGGGTGAAATACCTAAAAAAACAAAAATAGCACACAAATCTTTCGCATCTGCTTGGGCTTCAGCTATAGTGAGCGGAAATCATACAGCACACACACATGAACATACACACACCACAAGTCTTTCGCAGATGCATGGATTTCAGCTAAAGCGAGCGGAAATCATACAACACACACATAAACATACGTACACCCCGTGTACTTTTTGACTTCCTGGCAAAGCTTGTATATATATAATATATATATATAATATATATATATCAGCTTGTCTTGGCCGGCAGAGATTCTTCTTTTGCCCTCTTGGCAGCCATTCGCGTACTTTACTTTGGCCTTGCGTCTCAGGTTATCATACACCGGTATTATATATCATAACAATACATCATCATCTTGTCTTGGCCAGCAGAGATTCTTCTGTTGCCCCCTTAGCAGCCATCGCCTGCTGCTAGTGATAGCGGAAGCATTGCCATCACATCAAATTCAGTTTCAAATTCATTGCCATCACCTTTAGTGAAAGCATTGCCGTTTCGTCAAATTAAAATCCATTACCATAAAATCGTTTAATCTTGTGCAGCAGAGATTTTTCTTTTGCCCTCTTGGCAGCCATTTCGCGTGCTTTGCATTGGCCTGGCGTCTCTGGTTATCATATACCGGTATTATACATCATATCAGTACAAAATCATCTTGTCTTGGCCAGCAGAAATTATTCTTTTGCCCTCTTGGCAGCCATCGCTTGCTGTGTCTTGGCCTGGCGTCTCTGGTTATCATGTACGATATATCATATTAATATAGAATTATCTTGTCTTGGCCAGCAGAGATTCTTCTTTTGCCCTCTTCGCAGCCATCGCCTGCTGTGCCTTAGCCTGGCGTCTCTGGTTATCATCCAGCAGACGCTCGAAGAACACATCCTCTTCCTTTCTAGTGAACTGCTGCTTCTTAGGTGCCATTTTTTCAAATACCTGCGTGTGTGTATGTGTGTATGTGTGTGTATGTGTGGGTGAGTGTGTATGAGTGTGTATGTGTTGGTGAGTGAGTGTGTATGCGTGTGGGTGAGTGTGCATATGTGTTTATGTGTGTATGTGTGTGTATGTGAAGTAAAGCTAGGGAGGGAGGCCGGGGAGGGAGGTAATGGAGAGAGGTTAATGAGGGAGTTCAAGCTCAAAGAACACATCCTCTTTCTTTCTAGTGAACTGCTTCTTCTGAGGTGCAATTGTTTCAAAGACCTGTGTGTGTATGCGTGTGTGTGTGTGTGAGAGAGAGAGAGAGAGAGAGAGGGGGGCAATCTTTTCAAAGACCGTGAGTGTGTATGTATGTGTGTGTGAGAGAGAGGGAGGTGAAAGTGCGTGACAGAGAGAGACAGGTAGGCCATTTTCAAAGACCTGTGTGTGTATGTGAGAGAGAGGGCGGTCAAAGTGTCTGTGTGTTTGTGTGTGTGAGAGAGGGAGGTCAAAGTGTTTGTGTGTGTATGTGTGAGTGAGGGAAGTACAAGTGTTTGTGTGCTTGTGTGAGGGAGAGGGAGGTGGAAGTGTATGTGTGCGTGTGTTTTCGCGTGAGAGAGAGGGAGGTCAAAGTGTTTGTGTGTGTTTGTGTGAGAGAGAGGGAGGTCCAAGTGTGTGTGTATGTGTGAGAGAGAGGGAGGTCAAAGTGTTTGTGTGTGTATGTGTGAGAGAGGGAGCTCCCCACTGAAGCCGTCCAGCATGTCCAGGTCATTCCCCCGCCTGCTCCTCCTCCACTCCCCCCCCCCCCCCCTCCCCCCCCCTCCTCCCCGCCCCTCCTCCTCCTCCTCATCACCATCTCTCACCTTCTTCTTCACCCTCTCCTTCTCCTTGATCTTCGCCACGGGAACTCCCAGAAACTTCTGCCTCCGGATGATTCGATACACAATCCAGTTCGCTTCCTCTTTCCCCACTGAACCCGTCTAGCATGATGGATGACCAGGTCATCCCCCCCCCCCCCCCCCCCCCCCCCCCCCCCCTCCCTTCCCCTCCTCCTCTTCACACACCACCACCACCACCTCTCCCTCCTCCCCTTCCCCTTCCTCCCCTCCCCCCCCCCTCCTCCTCCTCATCACAACCACCACCTCTCACCTCTTCTTCACCCTCTCCTTCTCCTTGATCTTTGCCTCAGTGAACTCCAGAAACTTCTGCCTCCGGATGATTCGATACACAGCCAGTCGCTTTCTCTCCCCGCTGAACCTGTCTAGCATGTCCAGGTCATCCTCCCTACACAGCGCCAGCAACTTGACAGTATAGATCAGGTAATCAGCGCCGCCACCCTGTCCGCCAGGAGTGACCTTGATAGTAGTGCCTTCAGGCACCTGCCCTGTAGTGCCGGTGGCCTCGCCAACGTTGCCAGCGGCAGCACCACCTGAAAAACAAATGAATGAATTAGGGGGGCTTGGTTAGGAGGGGTCAGGGGGGTGGTTGGAGGAATTAGGAGGGGGTTGAGTTAGGAGTAAGGAGGGAATGGGAGGTATGAGGGATTAGGAGGGCTTGGTGGTTGGCCCCAGTGCAAGCAAACAGGCTGGCCCCCTCAACTTACACCTCGTAATAAGGGGTACATCTATCTTTCTTTCTTTCCAAGCTTCTTTCTTTCTTTATTTATTTACACACCGTTTGCCTCCGCCTTGGCTATTGAATCCTCCTGCTGGTAATTAGGCGTACCATACTACTGTACTATTTATTTATGTATTTTCACACCGTTTGCATCCACCTTGGCTCTTGAATCCCCAGCTTGTAATAAGGTGTACTATGATTCTAAAATATTTATTTTATTATTATTTATTTATTTTCACACCGTTTGCCTCCGCCTTGGCTATTGAATCCTCCTGCTGTAAATTAGGCGCACCATACTACTGTACTATTTATTTATGAATTTTCACACCGTTTGCATCCACCTTGGCCTTGAATCCCCTGCTGGTAATAAGGTGTACTATGATTCTAAAATATTTATTTATTTACACACCGTTTGCCTCCGCCTTGGCTATTGAATCCTCCTGCTGTAAATTAGGCGCACCATACTACTGTACTATTTATTTATGAATTTTCACACCGTTTTGCATCCACCTTGGCTTTGATCCCTGCTGGTAATAAGGTGTGCTATGATTCTAAAATATTTATTTTATTATTATTTATTTATTTACACACCATTTGCCTCTGCCTTGGCTACTGAATCCTCCTGCTGGTAATTAGGCGTACCATACTACTGTACTATTTATTTATGTATTTTCACACCGTTTGCATCCGCCTTGGCTTTGAATCCCCAGCTGGTAATTAGGCGTACCATACTGCTATACTAGTGTACCATACTGCTACACTAGTGTACCATACTGCTATACTAGTGTACCATACTGCTATACTAATGTACCATACTGCTATACTAGTGTACCATACTGCTATACTAGTGTCTTTTTTTTGGCATGATTCGGTAATTAGGCGTACCATACTGCTATACTAGTGTCTTTTTTTCTGAAATCTTGATGCCATTTTGGTAGCCACAAGTACATGAACACACCTACATAAACACACACACATACATACATACATTAACGCACATACACACCGTTTGACTCTGCCTTGGCTCTTGAATTCTCTTGCTCGTGCTCCATGAGCGATCCTAGGCCGTCGGAGGAGAAGGGCGACGAGTTCCAGTCGACCTCGACGACCGGCTCGCCCTGCTCCCTGGCCGGCCGGTCGCGCACGCTCTCCCGCCACTTGTCGTACAGCTGCTTGTACGCGCGGGCTCGCGCGATCAGGGACCCTAGTCGGTCGTCGGTGATGGCATCCTCCTCCTCCCCACGCCATCCCTGAAGGGCAAACCAACGAAGCATCTGGTTCCGATCCTCCTCTTCCCTACTCTTTTGAGGGTTGCCCATGGCTTGCTCCCACCACTTCTTCTCTAGATCCTTCAGTCTCTCCGTCTTCTGCTGGAGCTCAGACTCATACCTACAGTGGCGGTGGTGGTTTTTATTGATTTAATGTGGTGGTGGTCGGTTTTGTGTGTGTGTGTGTGTGTGTGTGTGTGTGGTTCCTATCCTTCTCTTCCTTGCTCTTTAGAGAGTTGCCCATGGCTTGCTCCCACCACTTCTTCTCTAGATCCTTCAGTCTCTCCGTCTTCAACTGGAGCTCAAACTCATACCTATTGTGGTACAGTGGTACGGTGGTGGTGTTGGTCGTGGCGTTTTTTTTTTTGTGTGGTGGTGGTGGTCGTAGTTTGTTTTATTTTTGGTGGTGGTGGTGGTGGTGGTGGTTTATTTTTATTTTTTGGTGGTGGTCGGGTGGTGGTGCTTTTGTTTTTTGGTGGTTCGATCCTCCTCTTCCTTTCCCTTTTGAGGGTTGCCGCATAGCTTGGTCCCCCTTGTTTACCTCAATGTGGTTAATCATGCGATCATTGCCCAGGACGCTTCCCCCCCCCCCCCCCCCCCCCCCCCCCCCCCACACACACACACACCAACACACCCACTCTTCACCCCCCCACACCTCCCTCACCCCCTCACCCCCACCCACCTACACCCCACCCCCACTTCTACTCTAGATCCTTCAGCCTCCGCTGTCACCTTCTTCTCCGCCTGTCCCCCCCCCCCCCCCCCCCGCCGTCCCCTCACCCACCCCCAACAACTGCATCCCTACCCCACCTCTACATGAACACCATCGTCCGCACAGCTGCTGCTGCTACCGTCACCTTCTTCTCTGCCATACCCGCCCTCCCTCCCCTCCCCCCCTCACACACACTGCCATCCCCCCCCCACCTCTGCATGAACACCATCGTCCCGCACAACCGCTGCTGCTACCGTCACCTTCTTCTCCGCCGTACCCCCCCCCCCCCCCCCCCCCCACTGCATTCCTACACACCTCTGCATGAACACCATCGTACGCACAAGCTTCTGCTGCCCCCGTCACCTTCTTCTCCGCCATCCCCCCCCCCCCCCCCCCCCCCCCTCACACACACTGCCATCCCCCCCCCACCTCTGCATGAACACCATCGTCCGCACAACCACTGCTGCTACCGTCACCTTTCTTCTCCGCGTACCCCCCCACACCCACCACACCCCCACTGCCATTCCTACACACCTCTGCATGAACACCATCGTCCGCACAACCGCTGCTGCTACCGTCACCTTCTTCTCATCGTACCCCCCCCACCCCCACCACACACCCACTGCCATTCCTACACACCTCTGCATGAACACCCATCGTACGCACAGCTTCTGCTGCCGCCGTCACCTTCTTCTCCGCCGTACCGCCCCCCCCCCACCCCCCCCCACCACTGCTATTCCACACACCTCTGCATGAACACCATCGTCCGCACAGCTGCTGCTGCCGCCGTCACCTTCTTCTCCGCCTTGGCTGCCAACACACTTCTGAGTGTGACGTCCTTAATCTGCCAATCCTCCGCGTGCTGTGTGAAGATGTCGTTTATTTCCTCCTCATACTCGTTAGGGTTGTTTCTAAGGCCCCCCTCCGCATCCTGAGCCACTCCCTGTGAGTGTGTGTGAGAAGAATCTTTGATTGGGTGATGGGCTGCAGAATGAGTGTGTGTGTGTGTGTGTGTGTGTGTGTGTGTGTGTGAGTGTGTGTGTGTGTGTATGAGCGTGTGAGTGTGTGGGTGTATGTGTGAGTGTGTGAGTGTGTGGGTGTGTGAGAGTGTGTGTGTAGTGTGGTGGAGTGTATGAGTGTGAGTGAGTGTCGTATGAGTGTGTGAGTGTGTGTGTATGAGTGTGTGAGTGTGTGGGTGTAGTGTGTGAGTGTGTGGTGTATGAGTGTGTGAGTGTGTGGGTGTATGAGTGTGTGTGTGTGTGGGTGTGAGTGTGTGAGTGTGTGGGTGTATGAGTGTGTGAGTGTGTGGGTGTAGAAGTGTGTGAGTGTGTGTGTGAGTGTGTGGGTGTATGAGTGTGTGAGTGAGTGTGTGGGTGTATGAGTGTGTGAGTGTGTGGTGTATGAGTGTGTGGTGTGTGGGTGTATGAGTGTGTGAGTGTGTGGGTGTATGAGTGTGTGAGTGTGTGGGTGTATGAGTGTGTGAGTGTGTGGGTGTATGAGTGTGTGAGTGTGTGGGTGTATGAGTGTGTGAGTGTGTGGGTGTATGAGTGTGTGAGTGTGTGGGTGTATGAGTGTGTGAGTGTGTGGTGTATGAGTGTGTGAGTGTGTGGGTGTATGAGTGTGTGAGTGTGTGGGTGTATGAGTGTGTGTGTGTGGGTGTATGAGTGTGTGAGTGTGTGGGTGTATGAGTGTGTGAGTGTGTGGGTGTCATGAGTGTGTGAGTGTGTGGGTGTATGAGTGTGTGAGTGTGTGGGTGTATGAGTGTGTGAGTGTGTGGGTGTATGAGTGTGTGAGTGTGTGGGTGTATGAGTGTGTGAGTGTGTGGGTGTATGAGTGTGTGAGTGTGTGGGTGTACGAGTGTGGTGTGTGGGTGTATGAGTGTGTGAGTGTGTGGGTGTATGAGTGTGTGAGTGTGTGGGTGTATGAGTGTGTGGAGTGTGTGGTTGTGTGTATGTGTGTGTGGGTGTGGTGTATGAGTGTGTGAGTGTGTGGGTGTATGAGTGTGTGAGTGTGTGGGTGGTATGAGTGTGTGAGTGTGTGGGTGTGCGAGTGTGTGGGTGTGGTAGTGTGTGGGTGTGTGAGAGTGTGTGAGTGTATGAGTGTGTGAGTTGATGAGTGTGGGTGTGTGGGTGTTGATGAGTTTGTGAGTGTGTGGGTGTCATGAGTGTGTGGGTGTATGAGTGTGTGAGTGTGTGGGTGTATGAGTGTGTGAGTGGGGTTTGTGAGAGTGTGAGTGTGGGTGTGCGAGTGTGTGAGAGTGCGTGGGGGAGAGTGTGGGTGAGGGGGTGAGCGTGCTGAGTAAAGATGTCGTTGATTTCCTTCTCATACCCGTTAGGGTTGTTTCTCAGGCCACCCTCCGCATCCTGAGCCACTCTCTGTGAGTGTGTGTGTGTGTATTTGCGAGTGGGTGGATTTGTGAGTGTGTGAGTGGGTGGGTGTGTGACCCTTCCCTCTGCATCCTGAGTCACTCCCTTTGAGATAGGGTACATTCATGGTGAGCGGGTGGTTGAGTAGAAATACAGTACCTTTGAGAGGAGGTAGTCAGTGAGGTACACAACGTGTCTGGATTGTTGTCTCCTGGCATACTAGTAATTGTGAGGTGAGGTACACAACGGATTGTTGTCTCCTGGCATACTAGTAATTGTGAGGTGAGGTACACAACGGATTGTTGTCTCCTGGCATACTAGTAATTGTGAGGTGAGGTACACAACGGATTGTTGTCTCCTGGCATACTAGTAATTGTGAGGTGAGGTACACAACGGATTGTTGTCTCCTGGCATACTAGTAATTGTGAGGTGAGGTACACAACGGATTGTTGTCTCCTGGCATACTAGTTAATTGTGAGGTGAGGTACATTCAACGGATTGTTGTCTCCTGGCATGCTAGTACAGGTACACAGGTCAGTGAGGTACGCAACGGTCAGGTAAGGTACACAGGTCAGTGAGGTACACAACGGATTGTTGTCTCCTGGCATGCTAGTAATTGATTTATTCCTACAAATAAAATACCTTTGAGATGAGGTACTCATGTATGCCCCCCCCCCCCCCCCCCCCCCCCCCACACACACTCACGGTACGCAAAGTCCCTAGAAAAAAAGTACCTGAGAGATGCAGTTTATCATGCAATGCTTTACCCCCCCTCCCCCCCCCCCCCCCCCCCCCCCCCGCCCCTCCACGGTACGCAAAGTCCCTTGAAAATATTGGCACACCGTTTATTGATGTATTCCTAGAAAAACATGCCCGACCCCCCACACCCTCACACAAATACAGTACCTTAGAGATGAGGTTGTCATTGAGGTACGCAAAGTCTCTGGATTGTTGCCTCTTGGCGTACTATTTATTTATTTTTTCCTACAAATACAGTGCTTTTGAGAGGCATTTATCATCAATGCTCCCCCCCCCCCCCCCCCCCCCCCCCCCCCTCCCACCGGTACGCAAAGTCTCTGGGATTGTTGCCTATTGGCGTACTATTTATTTATTTATTCCTAGAAAAACATGCCCCCCCATCCCCCCCACCCACCCCACGGTACGCAAAGTCCCTTGGTAACAGTACCTTCGAGATGAGGTAGTCATTGAGGTACGCAAAGTCTCTGGATTGTTGCCTCTTGGCGTACTATTTATTTTATTTATTTATTCGTAGAAAAAACATGCCCCCCCCACCCCCCCCACACGGTACGCAAAGTCCCTTGGTAACAGTACCTTTGAGATGAGGTAGTCATTGAGGTATGCAAAGTCTCTGGATTGTTGTCTTTTGGTGTACTATTTATCTCATTTATTCCTAGAAAAACATGCCCCCCCCCCCCCCCCCCCCCAACACACACACACACACACCAACAATACCTTTGAGATGATGTAGTCATTGAGGTATGCAAAGTCTCTGGATTGTTGTCTTTTGGTGTACTATTTATTTTATTTTATTCCTAGAAAACATGCCCCCCCCCCCCCCCCCCCCCCCCCCCCGCCAACACACACACACCACACAGTTGAGGTATGCCAAAGTCTCTGGATTGTTGTCTTTTGGTGTACTAGTTTTTATTATTGTTGTCTTTTGGTGAACTAGTTTTTTTATTTATTCCTATAAATACATGCCCCCCCCCACCCACACAGTACGCAAAGTCTCTGGATTGTTTGTCTTTTGGTGTACTAGTTTTTTTTCTTTATCTTAGAAATACTTGCCCCCCCCCCCCCCCCCCCCCCCCCTCCCCCCTCCCCTCCACACACACACACACACACACACACCACCCACGGTACCTTTGAGATGAGGTAGTTATTAATGTATGCAAAGTCTCTGGATTGTTGTCGTTTGGCTATTTTTTTCCTTCCTATAAATACAGAACTTTCGAGATGAGGTACTCATACATGCTTCCCCCCCCCCCCCCCCCCCCCCCCCCCCCCCTTACACACACACACGGTACGCTAAGTCCCTAGAAATATAGTACCTTTGAGATGAGGTAGTCATTGAGGTACGCAAAGTCTCTGGATTGTTGTCGTTTGGCCCGCATGGGGTCAGCGAAGAGAGCCTCTACACTGTGACAAAGCCGCGCCGCTTCTTGTTGTGCCCTCTGCCTCTTACGCGCATCGTTCTCTAGGCGTGCGAGGAAGGAGGCGCCCCCCCCTGCCTCTCCATTCATCCCGCTCTGGTCTTGTAACATTTTGCGGCTTGTCTTGCTCAGCTTTGGCCTGGAGGGTGGGGTGGGTGTGGGTGTGGGTGTGGGTGAGGGGGGTGGGTTAGTGTAAGTGTGGGTTTAGGTGGGGTGTGGGGGAGTGGGTTGGGGTTGGGGTTGGGGTTGGGGGGGGGTTGGTGTGAGGAAGGAGGCGCCCCCCCCCTGCCTCTCCATTCATCCCGCTCTGGTCTTCTAACATTTTGCGGCTTGTCTTGCTCAGCTTTGGCCTGGAGGGTGGGTTGGGGTTGGGGTTGGGTGTGGGGTGTGGGGGTGAGGGGGGTGGGTTAGTGTAAGTGTGGGTTTGGGTGGGTGTGGGGGAGTGGGGTTTGGGGGTTTGGGGGGGGGGGGAGGTTGTATTGGTTCTCAAGGCGTGTGAGGAAGGAGGCGCCCCCCCCTGCCTCTCCATTCATCCCGCTCTGGTCTTCAAACATCTTGAGGCTTGTCTTGCTCAGCTTTGGCCTGGAGGGTGTATGTATGTGTGTGTCTGTGTGTGTGGTGGTTGAGGTGGCAGTTGGGGGAGAGGTGAGTGTGGGGTCTCTGGGTGTGTGTGTGTGTGTAGGTTTGGGTTGGTATGGTGTGGGGTTGGTGTGGGGTTGTGTTGGTGTGTGGGGGGTTGGTGTGTGTGGGGGTTGGTGTGTGGTTGTGTTGGTTCTCTAGGCGTGTGAGGAAGAGGAGGAGCCCCCCCCCCCCCCCCCCCCCCCCCCCTGCTTCTCCATTCATCCCGCTCTGGTCTGTTTACATCTTGCGGCTTGTCTTGCTCAGCTTTGGACTGGGGTGTGGGGGTGGTGGTTGAGGTGGCGGTTGGGGGTGAGGTGAGTGTGGGGTCTTAGTGTGTGTGTGTGTGTGTGTGTGTGGGGGGGGGGGGGGGTTGGCGTGAGGTTGTGTTGGTTCTCTAGGTGTGTGAGGAAGGAGGAGCCCCCCCCTGCTTCTCCATTCATTCCGCTCTGGTCTTCAAACATCTTGCGGCTTGTCTTGCTCAGCTTTGGCCTGGAGGGTGGGTGTGGTGTTGGGAGTGAGGGGGGTTGGGTTAGTGTAAGTGTGGGTTGGGTGGGTTTGTGGGGCTGGGTTGGGGTTGGGTTGGTGTGGGTATGAGTGTGTGGGTGTGGGGTTGGGTTGGGGGTTGGGTTGGGGGTTGGGTTGGGGTTGGGTTGGTGTGGGTATGAGTGTGTGGGGTTGGTTTTGGCGTTTTGGGTTGGTGTGGGTGCGCTACACATGGTTTTCCCCAGGGCGTGCAAAGTGCTCTGGGTTCTAGTTCTTGTGGCGTGTGGGTGGTGAGTGAGGTGGGATGGGGTGGGTGTGGCGTGCGGTTGTGTGGGTGTTGGGGTGCGTGGGATGGGGGTGGCTAGGCTCACCTGAACGTCAAGTCCACCGATAGGTTTTCCCCGAGACGTGCAAAGCGCTCTGGGTTCCAATTGTTGTGACGGGTGGTGTGTGTGAGTGTGGATGTGGTGCGTGCCTTGTGGGTTTGGGGTGAGGTGGTGTGGGTGTTGCACCAGCCGTGTGGGTGGTGGGTGCCGAGTGGGTTTGGGGTGAGGTGGTGTGTGTGTTGCACCAGCCGTGTGGGTGGTGCGTGCCTTGCGGGTTCGGGGTGAGGTGGTGTGTGTGTTGCACGTGCCGTGTGGGTGATGTGCGTGGGTGGTGGGTGCCGAGTGGGTTTGGGGTGAGGTGGTGTGGGTGTGGCACGTGCCATGTGTGTGATGTGTGTGGGTGGTGGGTGCCGAGTGCGTCTAGTGTGATGTGTGTGTGTTTGTGTGGTTGTGGCGCATGCCTTGTGGGTGTGTGTGGGTGCCGTGTGGGTTTGGGGCGAGGTGGGGTGGGTGTGGCGCGCGCCTTGTGTGTGATGTGTGTGTGTGGTGGGTGCCGAGTGGGTTTGGGGTGAGATGGGGTGGGTGGTGGGTGTGGCGCTGCCTTTGTGGGTGTGGGGGTGCGTGGGATGGGGTTGGCTAGGCTCACCTGAACGTCAAGTCCACCGATGGGCTTTCCCCAGGGCGTGCAAAGCGCTCTGGGTTCCAATTCTTGTGGCGTGTGCCGTGGCCCACAGGGTGCCATGGGATGTGTGCGCTGCTGTCAAAGCCTGCATGGGTTGGGTTGGGTTGGGTTGGGGTGGGTTGGGGTGGCGTGGGTTGGGGTGGCGTGGCCCACACAGTGCCATGGGATGTGTGCACTGTTGTCTAAGCCTGCATGGTGTGGTGTGGGGGTGGCGTGGGTTGGGTTGGGTTGGGTTGGGTTGGTGTGGGTTGGGTTGGCGTGGGTTGGGTTGGGGTGGCCCACAGGGTGCCCCATGGGATGTGTGCCGCTGCTGTCAAAAGCCTGCATCAATACAATACTATGGGTAAATAAATATAAATGAGTACAATTCCCATTTCAGAAACTGCAGCTGGTGTGGGTTGGGTTGGGCTGGATTGGCTGGCGTGGGGTGGCTTGGCTTGGGGTGGCATGGGCTGGAGTGGCGTGTGGCGAGGCCAACAGGATGCCAGGGGATGTGAGCACGGTTGTCAAAGCCTGCATGGGGTGGTGTGGGGTGGCTTGGCTCGGGGTAGGGTAGTGTGGGGTGGCGTGGGATGTGGGGTGTGCATGTGTGTAGGGTGTGAGGTGTGTGTGGTGTGGGTGTGAGGTGGGTGTGGGGTGAAAGGGATGGTGTTGGCTGAGCTCACCTGCATGTGCATTGGCCATTAAAAACTTGTCCATGTTCTCCAGTTGCTGTGTGTGTGTGTGTGTGGTGTGGGTGTGTGGTGTGGTGTGTGTGTGTGGGGTGAGGTGTGTGTGGGGTGAGTGGGATGGTGTTGGCTGAGCTCACCTGCATGTGCATTGGCCATTAAAAACTTGTCCATGTTCTCCAGTTGCTGTGTGTGTGTGTGGTGTGGTGTGTGTGTGGTGTGGTGTGTGTGTGGTGTGGTGTGTGTGTGGTGAGGTGTGTGTGGGGTGAGTGGGATGGTGTTGGCTGAGCTCACCTGCATGTGCATTGGCCATTAAAAACTTGTCCATGTTCTCCAGTTGCTGTGTGTGTGTGTGGTGTGGTGTGGTGTGTGTGTGGTGTGGTGTGGTGTGTGGGGGGTGAGGTGTGTGTGGGGTGAGTGGGATGGTGTTGGCTGAGCTCACCTGCATGTGCATTGGCCATTAAAAACTTGTCCATGTTCTCCAGTTGCTGTGTGTGTGTGTGTGTGGTGTGGTGTGTGTGTGGTGTGGTGTGTGTGGGGTGAGGTGTGTGTGGGGTGAGTGGGATGGTGTTGGCTGAGCTCACCTGCATGTGCATTGGCCATTAAAAAATTGTCCATGTTCTCCAGTTGCTGTGTGTGTGTGTGGTGTGGTGTGTGTGTGGTGTGGTGCGTGTGGGGTGAGGTGTGTGTGGGGTGAGTGGGATGGTGTTGGCTAAGCTCACCTGCATGTGCATCGACCATCGAGAACTTATCCTTGTTCTCCAGGTCCTAGTCGTGTTTAACTGTTTAAAATTTGTGTGTTATAAAGGACCACAAAAACTTGTTTTACCTGGAAAACTCGTGTTTAAAAAGGACCACAAACACAAAATTTGTGTTTAAAAAGGACCACAAACACTCGTCCCACCTGCATTTGCATTGGCCATCGAAAATTTGTTCTTATTCTCCAGGTGCCGTGTGTGTGGTGTGGTGTGGGTGTGTGTGTGTGTGTGTGTGTGTGGTGTGTGTGTGGTGTGGTGTGGTGTGTGTGTGTGTGTGGTGTGTGGTGTGTGTGGTGTGTGTGGTGTGTGTGTGTGTGTGTGTGTGTGTGGTGGTGTGTGTGGTGTGTGTGGTGTGTGTGTGTGTGTGTGTGTGTGTGTGTGGTGTGTGTGGTGTGTGGTGTGGGGTGGTGTGGTGTGGGTGTGTGGGTGGTGTGAGGTGGGTGTGGGGTGCGTGGGATAGGGTTGGCCAGGCTCACCTGCATTTGCATTGGCCATCGAAAACTTGTTCTTGTTCTCCAGGTCTCTGAGATGGCCGCGCAGCTTAGCTACTTCCTCAGTGCTCAGGTGAGATATGTGAGTCAGCTGGTCAGCCAGTGACTTTTGGTGGGATGCACGGTAGGCTGCTCTATCCAGCTCGAACAGGAGTTTGGACCGTTGCTCGTACACCGTCATCTGCATAAGTGCAAATGTAAATGTAAATGTAAATGTAAACAACATCATAACCCGTCATCATCATCATCATCCTCCTCATGCATGCATTGTAAACACCATCATCATCATCATCATCATCACAATTCATAATCATAATCATCATCTTCATAATGCATTATCATCATACCAGTGTTACCATCATCATCATAATCATCATCATCATTATTATCACAATTCATCATCATCATTACAATTCATCATCATCATTACAATTCATCATCATCATCTTCATAAATAATCATCATCATCATCATCAAGTGAGCGGTGTGATTCAGTTGGTCAGCCAGTGACTTTTGGTGCGATGTGCGGTAGGCAGCTCTGTCAAGCTCAAACTTCGACCCCACCCACCCACCCACACCACCACCTTGGCACTGTGGCCTGGCACTCATGGGCCGGCCCTTGTGTTGCATGCGACCGCGCATAGCTGTGCCTCTATCTGAGCCCCGATGTTGTGTGGCACTCGTTGGCATCCTCCACCCCCCACCCCCACCACACCACCCACCCCCACCATACCCACAACCACCCTAACCACACCCATCCCACCCCCACCATACACCCCCACCCACCTTGCCACTAGCTGGGCCCAAGTAGTTGTCCGGAGGGATGACATTAGGCGACGCCGACGTCGGGCGTCGTGCGTAGTTAGCCCCCCCCCCACCTCCCCACGTCGGTTGTGGCTTAGCACTCATGGGCCGGCGCTTATGCTGCAATCGACCCCGCATACCGGCGCCTTCCATCTGGGCCCCGTCTTTATCCTCCGCACTCCCGACTAGCGACGCGATGGCGTCTAGGAGGTTTGCACGGTGTCCGAGGGGCCCAATGCCGATCTCCTGTTTCAGCTGCGCGTCGGTTAAGCGCAGCAGCAGGCGCCCGTCAACGAGGTTGTGCATGAAGCGCTTGCGGTACTGCCCCATGCCGATGTACTCCACCCAGGTGGCAACGTCGCCGAGCTGTGAACAGTGGGGTGGGGTGGGGTGGGGTCAGGTTGGGTGGGGTGGAGTGGATTGCGGTTGCCTAGGTGGCAACGTCGCGGGCTGTGAACAGGACGGTAGGGGGGGTTGAGGTGGGGGTGGTGGGTGGGTTAGATTTGGATGGATTAGGGTGGCCCAGGTGGAAACGTCGCGAGCTGTGAAAAGGAAGGGAAGGGGAGGGGGGGAGGTCATGCCAGTTAAGGGCAGCAGCAGGCGCTTGTCAACGAGGTTGTGCATAAAGCGCTTGCGGTACTGCCCCATGCCGATGTACTCCACCCAGGTGGCAACGTCGCGAGCTGTGAACAGTGGGGTGGGGTGGGGTGAGGTGGGGTGGGGTGGGGTGAGGTTGGGTTAGGTGGGGTGGGGTGGGGTGAGGTTGGGTGGGGTGGAGTGGATTGCGGTTGCCTAGGTGGCAACGTCGCGGGCTGTGAACAGGACGGTAGGGGGGGTTGAGGTGGGGGTGGTGGGTGGGTTAGATTTGGATGGATTAGGGTGGCCCAGGTGGAAACGTCGCGAGCTGTGAAAAGGAAGGGAAGGGGAGGGGGGGAGGTCATGCCAGTTAAGGGCAGCTGCAGGCGCTTGTCAACGAGGTTGTGCATGAAGCGCTTGCGGTACTGCCCCATGCCGATGTACTCCACCCAGGTGGCAACGTCGCGAGCTGTGAACAGGAAGGTAGGGTTGGGTGAGGTTGGGTGAGGTTGGGTTGGGTGAGGAGGATTGGGTTGGGTTGGGTTGGGTTGGGTTGGTTTGGGATGGGTTGGGTAGGGTTAGGTTGGGTTGGGTTGGGTTGGGTTGGGTTGGGTTGGGTTAGGTTGGTTTGGTTTGGGGGGGGTGAGGTTGGGTTGGGTTGGGTGAGGTGGATTGGGGTGAGGTGGGGCGGGGTGTATTGAATGGGCTGGGGTGGATTGGGGTGGCCCAGGTGGCCACGTCGAGAGCTGTGAACAGGTGTGTGTGTGGGGGGGGGGGGGGGGGGGGGGGGAGGGGGGGGAGGTGTGTGTTTGTGTTTATGTGTGTGTGGGGGGTGAAACGCAGAAACACACAAACATGTAATACACCTCACATAAACATAAACACACACAAACACCCCACAAAATACAACTAAATCATAATAATCACAAAATATAACTAAACCATAATAATCACAAAATATAACTAAATCATAATAATCACAAAATATAACTAAATCATAATAATCACAAAATATAACAAAATCATGATAATCACAGAATATAACTAAATCATCATAATCACAGAATATAACTAAATCATCATAATCACAAAATACAACTAAATCATAATAATCACAAAATATAACTAAATCATCATAATCACAAAATATAACTAAATCATCATAATCACAAAATATAACTAAATCATAATAATCACAAAATATAACTAAATCATAATAATCACAAAATATGACTAAATCATAATAATCACAAATATAACTATAATCATAATAATCACAAAATATAACTAAATCATAATAACCACATAATATAACTAAATCATAATAATCACAAAATATAACTAAATCATAATAATCACAGAATATAACTAAATCATAATAATCACAGAATTTAACTTAATCATAATAATCACAAAACATGACTATAATCATAATAATCACAGAATATAACTAAATCATCATAATCACAAATATAACTAAATCATAATAATCACAAAATATGACTAAATCATAATAATCACAAAATATAACTAAATCATAATAATCACAAAATGTAACTAAATCATAATAATCACAGAATTTAACTAAATCATAATAATCACAAAATATAACTAAATCATAATAATCACATAATATAACTAAATCATGATAATCACAAAATATAACTAAATCATAATAATCACAAAATATGACTAAATCATGATAATCACAAAATATAACTAAATCATAATAACCACAAAATGTAACTATAATCATAATAATCACAAAATATAACTAAATCATAATAATCACAAAATATAAATAAATCATAATAATAACAAAATATAACTAAATCATAATAATCACAAAATATAACTAAATCATGATAATCACAAAATATAACTAAATCATAATAATCACAAAATGTAACTATAATCATAATAATCACAAAATATAACTAAATCATAATAATCACAAAATATAACTAAATCATAATAATCACAAAATATAACTATAATCATAATAATCACAAAATATAACTATAATCATAATAATCACAAAATATAACAATAATCATAATAATCACAAAATTTAACTATAATCATAATAATCACAAAATATAACTAAATCATAATAATCACAAAATATAACTATAATCATAATAATCACAAAATATAACTAAATCATAATAATCACAGAATATAACTAAATCATAATAATCACAAAATATAACTAAATCATAATAATCACAAAATATAACTAAATCATAATAATCGAAAAATATAACTAAATCATAATAATCACAGAATATAACTTTAATCATAATAATCACAAAATATAACTAAATCATAATAATCACAAAATATAACTAAATCATGATAATCACAGAATATAACTAAATCATCATAATCACAGAATATAACTAAATCATCATAATCACAAAATATAACTAAATCATAATAATCACAAAATATAACTAAATCATAATAATCACAAAATATAACTAAATCATAATAATCACAAAATATAACTAAATCATAATAATCACAAAATATAACTAAATCATAATAATCACAAAATATAACTAAATCATAATAATCACAAAATATGACTAAATCATAATAATCACAAATATAACTATAATCATAATAATCACAAAATATAACTAAATCATAATAACCACATAATATAACTAAATCATAATAATCACAAAAATATAACTAAATCATAATAATCACAAATAATCACAAAATATAACTAAATCATAATAATCACAAAAATATAACTAAATCATAATAATCACAAAATATAACTAAATCATAATAATCACAAAATATAACTAAAATCATAATAATCACAAAATATAAACTAAATCATAATAATCACAAAATATAACTAAATCATAATAATCACAAAATATAACTAAATCATAATAATCACAAAATATAACTAAATCATAATAATCGAAAAATATAACTAAATCATAATAATCACAAAATATAACTAAATCATAATAATCACAAAATATAACTAAATCATAATAATCACAAAATATAACTAAATCATAATAATCACAAAATATAACTAAATCATAATAATCACAAAATATAACTAAATCATAATAATCACAAAATATAACTAATAATCATATATAATCACACAAAATATAACTATAATCATAATAATCACAAAATATAACTAAATCATAATAATCACAAAATATAACTATAATCATAATAAATCATCAAAAATATAACTAAATCAATAATCACAAAATATAACTATAATCATAATAATCACAAAATATAAACTACTATAACTCATAATAATCACAAAATATAATATACATAATAATCATAGAACTAATAAATCACAAAAATAATAACTAATATAATAATAACATAATAATGCAATAATCAAATATTTAACTATAATCATAATAATCACAAAATATAACTAAATCATAATAATTGCACAAAATATAACTATAATCATAATAAAATTAGAATCATAATAAGCAGAAAAAATAATCATAATCACAATAAATAATCATAAAAAATATATATAATAATGAATCAGAATAAATAGTCATACAAATATTAATCAATCACAAACAGCTGCTCAATTGCCAATAGAATACCCTTCCCAAGGCCTACTCAGAAGTGGTCTCAGAATGACAATTGGAGGTCTGAGTAATATGTTAGCAAAAAGGTAGCAAAAAACAAAATGAGGGCTCAGACCCCCTGCCCCCCTAAATGAGGTGCTCAGAATGAACTGAAAAGTGACTTTTAATATAAATAAATAAATACATGCCATAACATCCCCATCGTCAGAAAAAATCGATCGCCGTGACTGAAAAATTTGAGGCCTGGGCTACTCCTGATACAAATAGTAATAAATCACTTACACCTGCTCACCGTCCCAAGTGCTGGGATGCTTGCGGGTCAGGTCCTGCATGACTGCCCCATAATGAACAATCATAATCAGAATAATCAGAATAAAACATCATCACTTACTTATAATCATGACCTGATCATAATAATCATTATACATAATTATAATCATAATAAGGGCAATCAAGAATCTTAATTAAGCACAAACAGCTGCTCACCGTCCCAAGTGCTGGGATGCTTGCGGGTCAGGTCCTGCATGACTGCCCCATAATAAACAATCATAATCAATATAATCAGAATAAAACATCATGAATTACTTATAATCATGACCTGATCATAATAATCATTATACATAATTATAATCATAATAAGCACAATCAAGAATCTTAATAAACCACAAACAGCTGCTCACCGTCCCAAGTGCTGGGATGCTTGCGGGTCAGGTCCTGCATGATAGCCCCCTGTCGGTCCCGGGGGGCTGCGGACATTGGGCGGCTCCCGCTGCTCCTGATTTCCTGGCTGTATCGCATGCCTGAATGAGTGGGTGTGTGGGGTGTGTGTGCAATTAGTAGTGGTGGTGGTGGTAATGGTGGTGGGGTGTGCAAAGATTGAGTGGGGGTGGGGTGGGGCAGTGAGCGTGTGTTTGTGTGTGGGGGGGGTGGGGGTGGGGGTGGGGGGGGCATTGGGCGGCTCCCACTGCTCCTGATTCTCTGGGTTTAGGATTAAAAAAAACCTATAACCATAAACCCTTTAAAACAATGGAAAACAGCGTAATTTAGTGAAAATCCAGTGCTAACCAGTTACAACTATGTTTAACAGCAAACATTCAGTGAAAATCAGCGCAAAACAGTGAAAAAAGCATAACTCAGCGTAAAACAGTGAAAATCCCCAAACACACCTGCAGCTGGGGAGGGGAAGGATTGCCTCATGGCGCTCATTGGCCTCCTGGCCTTGGCCAAGGTCAGGTCCACAACATCCACATAAAAAACTCAAAACGCTTAACAGTGAAAACAGTGGAAATCCAGTGGAAAACAGTCAGAATCCAGTGAAAATCCGGTGAAAATCAGAGTTAAACAGTGAAATCCATCGGAAACAGTCAGAATCCAGTGAAAATCCGGTGAAAATCAGAGCAAAACAGTGAATATCCATTGGAAACAGTCAGAATCCAGTGTGAATCCAGTGAAAATCAGAGTAAAACAGTGAATATCCAGTACAAATCCTTGTACACACACCTGCAGCTGGGGAAGGGGAGGACTGCCTCATGGCGCTCATTGGCCTCCTGCCGTTGGGGGCAGTGGAGGGTCTGTACGTTCCAGTACGTCGGTTGAGTAAGCTGCTTTGATGGGAGGCTGTGACTGTCTCAAATTGGTCTTCTTGGGAGTAGGTGGATGATGCGATGGAAGACGCTCGTCGGGCTGTTGGTGCGGGGCTACAAAGAGACAGGGAAGGGGAGGGGTGAGAGAGTCGGATGAGTGAGTTGGTTGAGTGAAAGCAGGTGGAAGAGGCGATGGAAGACGCTCGTCAGGCTGTGGGTGCGGGGCTACAAACAGGCAGGAAAGAATGAAAGTGAAAGGGGAGGGTTAGTCAGTTAGTTGAGTGTGTTGGTTGAGTGAGTTGGTTGAGTGAGTTGGTTGAGTGAGTTGGTTGAGTGAGCTACTCTGAAGGCTGTGACTGTCTCAAATTGGTCTTCTTGTGAGTAGGTGGAGGAGGCGATGGAAGATGCTCATCGTGCTGTTGGTGCGGGGCTACAAAGAGACAGGAAAGGGGAGGGTTGAGTGAGTTGGTTGAGTGGAAGTAGGAGGAGGAGGCGATGGAAGGTGCTTGTCGTGCTGTCGGTGAGGGGCTGCAAACAGACAGACAGGGCAGGGGAGGGTGAGTGAGTTGGTCAAGTGAGTCGGTTGAGTGAGTTGGTTGAGTGAGTTGGTTGAGTGGGTCAGTTGGGTGAGTAAGTCGGTTGAGTGAGTCGGTTGAGTGGGAGTAGGTGGAAGAGGCGATGGAAGATGCTCGTCGGGCTGTGGGTGCGGGGCTACAAACAGGCAGGAAAGAATGAAAGTGAAAGGGGAGGGTTAGTCAGTTAGTTGAGTGTGTTGGTTAAGTGTGTGAGTTGGTTGAGTGAGCTACTCTGACGGGAGGCTTAGACTGTCTCAAATTGGTCTTCTTGTGAGTAGGTGGAGGAGGCGATGAAAGACGCTCGTTGGGCTGTGGGTGCGGTACTACAAAACAACAGGGAAGGCGAGGGATGAGTGAGTTGGTTGAGTGAGTTGGTAGAGTGAGTCGGTTGAGTGGGAGTAGGAGGAGGAGGCGACAGGAGGCACTCGTCGTGCTGTGGGGGCGGGGCGGTACAGAACAACACAACAGAACAACACAACAGAACAACACAACAGAACAACACAACAGAACAACACAACAAGAAACCAAGTATATCAAAACATACCCTGGGTGCATAGAGCTCCTTCCAGAAGGCCATGCTAAGTGCATCAAACTCATTACAAAAAACACAACAGAATAACACATCACAACACAACAAGAACATACCCTGGATGCATAGAGCTCCTTCCGGATGGCGCCATGCTAACTGCGTCAAACTCATCACAAAAACACATCACAACACAACAACACAACAAGAACATACCCTGGGTGCATAGAGCTCCTTCCAGAAGGCGCCATGCTTAGTGCGTCAAACTCATAACAAGAACACAACAGAACAACTCATCACAACAGAACACAACACAACACAACAAGAAACCAAAAGTACATACAAACGTACCCAGGGTACTTAGGGCTCGTTCGGAAGGCGCCATGCTAAGTGCATCAAATTCATCACAACAACACAACAATGCAACAAGAACCCAAAATTAAACAAGAACATATCCTGGGTGCATAGAGCTCCTTCCGGATGGCGCCATGCTAACTGCATCAAACTCATCACAACAACACAACAATACAACAAGAACCCAAAATTAAACAAGGACATATCCTGGGTGCATAGAGCTCCTTCCGGATGGCGCCATGCTAACTGCATCAAACTCATCACAAAAACACAACACAACAACACAACAAGGACATATCCTGGGTGCATAGAGCTCCTTCTGGATGGCGCCATGCTTAGTGCGTCAAACTCATCTCAACACAACAACACAACAAGAACATACCCAGGGTGCACAGAGCTCCTTCTGGATGGCGCCACGCTAACTGCGCCAAACTCATCTCAACACAACAACACAACAAGAACATACCCAGGGTGCACAGAGCTCCTTCTGGATGGCGCCACGCTAGCTGCGTCAAACTCATCTCAACACAACAACACAACAAGAACATACCCAGGGTGCACAGAGCTCCTTCTGGATGGCACCATGCTAACTGCGTCAAACTCGTCACAAAAACACATCACAACACAACAACACAACAAGAACATACCCAGGGTGCATAGAGCTCCTTCTGGATGGCGCCACGCTAAGTGCGTCAAACTCGTCTTCGTCGTAGCTGTCACCATCATCCTCTGGCACCCCCTCATCCTCCATGTCTAGGCTGTGCTGGGCGGAGGAGTAGGCAGTGCGGGACTGGGGTCGACCTGAGGTTGGGAGGGTGGCAGGGGTTTAGGATCTAGGGTGGTGGTGGTGGTGGTGTGGGGGGGATTTAGTGGTGGTGGTGGCAGAGCGGGACTGGGGTCGACCTGAGGTTGGGAGGGTGGCAGAGGTTTAGGGTCTAGCGTGGTGGTGGTGGTGGTGGTGTGGGGGGGATTTGGTGGTGGTGGTGGCAGAGCGGGACTGGGGTCGACCTGAGGTTGGGAGGGTGGCAGGGGTTTAGGATCTAGGGTGGTGATGGTGGTGGTGGTGGTGGTGTGGGGGGGATTTAGTGGTGGTGGTGGCAGAGCGGGACTGGGGTCGACCTGAGGTTTGGAGGGTGGCAGGGGTTTAGGATCTAGGGTGGTGATGGTGGTGGTGGTGGTGGTGTGGGGGGGATTTAGTGGTGGTGGTGGCAGAGCGGGACTGGGGTCGACCTGAGGTTTGGAGGGTGGCAGGGGTTTAGGATCTAGGGTGGTGGTGGTGGTGGTGGTGGTGTGGGGGGGTCTAGTGGTGATGGTGGCAGAGCGGGTCTGGGGTCGACCTGAAGTTGGGAGGGTAGCAGGGGTGTAGTGGTGGTGGTGGCAGGGGTTTAGGGTCTATGGTGGTGGTGGTGGAGGGTAGGGTCAAGTGGTGATGGTGGCAGAGCGGGACTGGGGTCGACCTGAGGTTGGGAGGGTGGCAGGGGTTTAGGATCTAGGGTGGTGATGGTGGTGGTGGTGGTGGTGTGGGGGGATTTAGTGGTGGTGGTGGCAGAGCGGAGACTGGGTCGACCTGAGGTTGGGAGGGTGGCAGGGGTTTAGGATCTAGGGGTGGTGGTGGTGGTGGTGGTGGTGTGGGGGATCTAGTGGGTGATGCGCACTGGCAGAGCGGCTCTGGGGGTCGACCTGAAGTTGGGAGGGTGGCAGGGGTGTAGTGTGGTTGGTGGCAGGGGGTTTAGGGTCTATGGTGGTGGTGGTGGAGGGTAGGGTCAAGTGGTGATGGTGGCAGAGCGGGACTGGGGTCGACCTGAGGTTGGGAGGGTGGCAGGGGTGTAGTGGTGGTGGTGGCAGGGGTTTAGGGTCTAGGGTGGTGGTGGTGGTGGAGGGTAGGATCTAGTTGTGATGGTGGCAGAGCGGGACTGGGGTCTACCTGAGGTTGGGAGGGTGGCAGGGGTTTAGGGTCTAGGGTGGTGGTGGTGGTTGAGGGTAGGATCTAGTGGTGATGGTGGCAGAGCGGGACTGGGGTCGACCTGAGGTTGGGAGGGTGGCAGGGGTGTAGTGGTGGTGGTGGTAGGGGTTTAGGGTCTAAGGTGGTGGTGGTGGTGGAGGGTAGGATCTAGTGGTGATGGTGGCAGAGCGGGTCTGGGGTCGACCTGAAGTTGGGGGGGTGGCAGGGGTGTAGTGGTGGTGGTGGCAGGGTGTAGTGGTGATGGTGGCAGAGCGGGACTGGGTCGACCTGAGGTTGGGGGGTGGCAGGGTGTAGTGGTGGTGGTGGCAGGGGTTTAGGGTCTAGGGTGGTGGTGGTGGTGGAGGGTAGGATCTAGTGGTGATGGTGGCCAGAGCGGGACTGGGGTCGACCTGAGGGTTGGGAGGTGGCAGGGTTTAGGGTCTGTGAATTTGTGGATGTGTGTGTGTGTGGAGTGTGTGTGTGTGTGTGGGGGGGGGATAGGTGTGTGTGCAGGAGTGCGCGTGTGTATTGTGGATAGGTAGGGTGTGGACAGGAGTGTGTGTGATGTGGGGTGGGTGGGTGGGTGGGTGGGTGGGGAGGGGAGGGCAGGAGTTGTGTGTGTCGGGGGGTGTGGGGGGGGAGGGGGAAGGGCAGGAGTGTGTGTGTGTGTGGATCGGTAGGGGTGTGGACAGGAGTGAGTGTGTGTGGGTGTGTGGGTGTGTGTGTGTGTGGGGGGGGGGGGGAGGGCAGGAGTGTGTGGGTGTGTGTGTGGTGGGATCGGTAGGGGTGTGGACAGGAGTGTGTGTGTGTCATGTGGTGGGGGGGGGGATTACCTGAGGTTGGAGGTATACTGTTGCTGCTGCTCCTGGGCCTGGTGGATGCTGCGCGGTAAAAGCCCCTCGATACATTGGACAGAGGGGGGGCCTTGGACGAGGCAGCGGCATTGCCAGCTGGCAGGGAAGAGATTGACAGACGGGAGCTGGTGGGCTTAACTGGAGATGCCGTTGTGCCAGCTAGCGACGGGACTTCGCTCGCCACCTCACTGACAGCGCCATCCTCCACCACGCGGGAGCTGGTGGACTTGACTGCAGGTTCCGTGGTGCCAGCTAGCGACGGTACTTCGCTCGCGACCTCACTGCCAGCGTCATCCTCTGCCACGCTCTCCTCCCCGTCCTGGGGGTCCTGGACACTAGGGGGGCCTTGGACGGACGCTGAGCTGGCATCGACGTCCAAAGCTGCTGACTCATCCAAGGCAAAAGATGCCGAAACCCCGTTGCCCTCACTGTAATCACTGAACAGGCTGTCCCGAACAGCCTGTTGGGGTGGGGGTTGTGGGGTGGGGCTGTTGCCCTCACTGTAGTCACTGAACAGGCTGTCGCGAACAGCCTGTTCGGGTGGGGGTTGTAGGGTGGGGTCGTTGCCCTCACTGTAGTCACTGAACAGGCTGTCGCGAGGAGCCTGTTGTGTTTGGGGTGTGGGGTGTGGGTGGGGTTGCGGTTTGTGAGGTGGGGTTGCGTTGCGGTTTGTGAGGTGGGGTTGCCTTGCTGTAGTCACTGAACAGGCTATCGCGAGCAGCCTGTTGCAGTTGGCGGTTGGGGTGTGGGGTGGGTGCGGTTTGTGGGTTGGGGTGGGTTGGGGTGGGCTTCAGTGAAGTTCTGAACAAGCTGTCGCGAGCAGCCTGTTGCGTTGAGTGTGGGTGGGTCTGGGGTTGCGGTTTGTGGGATTGGGGTGGGTTGGGTGGGGCTTCAGTGAAGTTACTGAACAAGCTGTCGGCGAACAGCCTGTTGCGTTGGGGTGTGGGGTGTGGGGTGTGGGTGTGGGGGGTGGGGTTGCGAACAAGCTTTTCGCGAACACCTGGGTGGGGTGTGGGGTGTGGGGTGTTGGGTGTGGGTGGGTGCGGTGTTGGCCTCACTGTAGTTACTGAACAGGCTGTCGCGACCAGCCTGTTGCGTCGCTGTGTGGGGTGTGGGTTGGGTTGGTTGGGTTGTGGGTTGGGGAAAACGGCCAGCACCCCCTCTTCCTCCTACTCCTCCTTCTCACCCTCCTCCTCCTCCACCTCCACGGCCCTGTCCTTCTCACGCTTCTCCTCCGACTCCCCCACCACTACCACCACCTATGCAACCGAACCAAGCTGCCCAACCCACAGCCCATGTATGTAACCACTTGTGCAGACCACCTACCCCCCCTCCCCCCCCGCCCCACACACACACACCTCACCACCCTACGCACCAACCTATGCAACCGAACCAAGCTGCCCAACCCACAGCCCATGTATGTTAACCACTTGTGCAGACCACCTCCCCCCCCCCCCCCCTCCCCCCCCCCCCCCCCCCCCCCCACACACACACCTCACCACCTACCACCACCTATGCAAAACCGAACCAAGCTGCCCAACCCACAGCCCATGTATGTAACCAATTGTGCAGACACCTACCCCCCCCCCCCCCCCCCCCACACCACACACACCCCCACACACACCTCACCACCTACCACCACCTAATCAAACCGAACCAAGCTGCCCAACCACAGCCCATGTATGTAACACTTGTGCAGACCACCTACCCCCCCCCCCCCCCCCGCCACACACACACACACCTCACCACCTACCACCACCTAATCAAACCGAACCAAGCTTGCCCAACCACAAGCCCATGTATGTAACCACTTGTGCAGACCACCTACCCCCCCCCTCCCCCCCACACACACCTCACCACTACACCACCTAATCAACCAAACCAAGCTGCCCAACCCACAGCCCATGTATGTAACCACTTGTGCAGACCACCTACCCCCCCCCACACACACCACCCCCCCCACCACACCCCACACCCCCACCACCTACCACTACCTATGCAACCGAACCAAGCTTGCCCAACCCACAGCCCATGTATGTAACCACTTGTGCAAACACCTATCCCCCCACCCACCCACCAACCACCACCACCTATGGCAAACCGAAACCAAGCTGCCCAACCCACAGCCCATGTATGTAACCACTTGTGCAGACCACCTGCCCCACCCACCACCGACCACCACCACCACTCACACACACACACCACACCACCACCACACACACTACCACCCACCAACCTACACACACACACGACCACCAAACCCCACCAACCAAACCCCGCCAACCTACTGTGGGCCACGCACCACTGTGCAGTCCACTATCCACCAAACCTACCCACCACCCCAACCAACACCACCTACCCACCAACTTCCCCCAACCAACCCACACCCACTAACCGACCTACCCCCAACCACCCCGCCGCCGCCAAAAAAACCCACCAAACCAACCCCTGCCGACCTACCTCACCCACCCACCCACCCACAACCTCCACCCCCCAACCAACTCCCGACCACCACACCCATTAACCCCCTCACCCCCACACCACCCACCCACCAACCACCTACCGTGGGATCATCTTTAAATATTCACTGGGAGCAGCAGGGAGGAGACTGACAGACGGAAGCCAACCTACCCCCCCAACCACCAACCCCCACCAACCTTCCGTGGGCCATTCACCACTTGCGCAGTCCACCTACCCACCCCCAACCTACCCCCCACACACACCGACTCCAACCCCCACCACACACCACACCCACACACCACCACAACCAACCAACCCTACGGAGGGATCAGCTACATATTCAATAGGAGCAGCAGCAGGAGAGACTGACAGACAGGAGCAACCTACACCACAACCAACTCACCAACCAAACCCAACCTACCCCCACCCCACCCACCCACACACAACAACCTCCCCCCCCCCACCCCCACCCCACCCCACACACCCACACACACAAACACAACCTCCACCCACCCCACCCACACAACCTACTCCCCCCACCAACCAACCTACCGTGGGATCCTCTGCATGTTCGATCGGAGCAGGCAGGGAGGAGACTGACAGACGGGAGCTGGTGGGCTTGACTGCAGTTGCTGTGGTGCCAGCTAGCGACGGGACTTCGCTCGCCACCTCACTGACAGCGTCATCCTCCACCACGCGGAAGCTAGTGGACTTGACTGCAGGTACCGTGGTGCCAGCTAGCGACAGGACTTCGCTTGCCACGTCACTAGCAGCGTCGTCACCCTCTACCGCCAGATCATCGGCGAGTTCACCAGGAGCCTCTTTATCCATGATAGGGTCCTCCTCGGACATGGCTGTGGATTTTTTGTAAAGGCTACTTTTCTGTGAGCGCAGGGTAGGGTGGGAGTTGGTGCTGGTGTTGATGGTGTTTGGTGTTGGTGTTGGTGGTTGTTGGTGTATCGGTGTTGTTGTGTGTGTTGGTGGGGGGTGTGTTGGTGGTGTTGGTGTGTTGTGTTGGTGTTGGTGGGGTTGGGTTGGGGGGTGGGTGGGTTTTCTTGGGGGGGGGGGGGGGGGGGGGGCGCAGCAGGAGCTTCTTTATCTTTAATCATGATAGGGTCCTCTTGGACATGGCTGTGGATTTTTTGTATAGGCTACTTTTCTGTGTGCGCAGGGTTAGTTGGGTGTTGGTGCTGTTGGTGGTGGGATTGGGGTGGGTGGGTGGTTTGTTTTGGGAAGAGGGTTCGGGTTGGTGGGTTGGGGTTCTGGTTGGGTGGTGGGTTGGGTTGGGGTTGGTTGGTTGGGTGGGTGGGTTGGGTTCGGTGGGTGGGTTGGGTTGAGGGGGGGCGGTTTGGGTTGGGGGGTTGGAGATTTGGGGGGATTGAGAGGGGGGCGACACACACACCTACACACACCACACACAGAGCTACACACACACACCACCTACGCACACACACACCACACACACTACACCACACACATCTACACAAAACACACACCACACACACTACACCTTACACACACACACCACACGCACACGCACACACCTACACACACACACCTACACACACACCACCTACACGCCACACGACACAATACACACACACACGCGTTACACCAAACAACACACCTATGCACACACCACAATACACACACACCTACACAACAGCATAACCACGACCTACAAAACACCACACCTACACCTACAACACGACACATACACACGCAACTTGGGGGTTGGCGTGGGGGTCGGTCGTCGGGTCAGTCGGGTGGGTGGTGGAAAGGATGGGTTGGAGGATGGGTGGGTCGGCGGGTTGGTGGTTGAGATGGCAGGGATGGTTGTTGGGTGGCGTGTGGAGGGGATGGGTTCGGTGGAGGGTGGGGTGAAGATGGGTGGTGGTGAGAGGGATGGGTTGGTGAGATGGGTGGGTGGATGCAGGCATGGTTGGGTGGGTGGAGGGATGGGTTGGTGGGATGGTGGGTGGTGGAAGGATGGGTGGGTGGGTGGAGGGATGGGTTGGTGGGATGGGTGGGTGGATGGGCAGGGATGGGTTGGTAGGTGGTGGAGGGGATGGGTTGCCGGTTGGTGGTTGGCGGGATGGGTGGATGGGGCGGTAGGTTGGATGGGTAAAATGGTGTGGTTGTGTTACTGAGCCACTGAGGTTTGATGTGTGTGGCTCAGCTGGCTGTCTTGATGCTCCTTTTTGCGCTCTCTACAACTGCCAGCACCAGGTCAGTTGTTAAACAGGGTGGTCAGGGTGGTAAACACTGTTCATGAAATCAATGGTTGGTTAAACATGTAGTTGCATTGAAAAGGTGTTTAACAGCCTGGGCCCTGTTTAACAACCTGATCAGGTGCATGCGAAAGGCTGCACAGGTAGGGCTAAATTGTGAAAGGCATTAGTTGATTGGTCTTGATGATATTTTGTGGCGATGGTGAGGTTACAGCATGTGAGTGCGATGAGTAGTGCTGAAGGTATTAGAAGAATGACGAAGACATACAAAAAAGTAAGAAAGCAACAGGGGATGAATGTTAAGATATGATTGAGAAAAATGGTAGGAATAGATGTTAGGGTAAGTGGGAGGAGGATAGAAGAGGTTCTTAAGCGTAAGAGTAGGATGTGAAGTGCAAAAGCAGTAGCACGAATGGGTAAGTGCCGCTCTACCCAGCCCGAGGCATCCGCGAATATACTCAAGCTCTTTGCATAGCAATTCCGGGCGTCCTCAGTCGCGTCCATGTCGCGCCGAGCCCTTCGAACCGATCAGAATAAATGTGATTGTTGAAACTGAATGACCTTGGTAGCTAGCCAGAGGCTATAATTTGAGAAAGTAAGAGATATATTTGAGGCTTGCAAAATGCCAAAAGTGAAATAGAGAAGTGAAGGAAAGGAAAATAAAGGAATTACCGTGCTCTAATAACGCGAAGAAATGTAATGATTAGGCAGATTAACAACAGGACCATAAATTTAAGCTAAAGAAGAACCAAAGTATCAACACATGGGGCAGTGTTGACAATGTGTTGATAAATATTGATGGTTGGCATGGATGCAACATAGGTTTGATTGGGTGAGAGCCGAGATTCAAACCCGAGAGCAGTTTGAAGGAGACGAAAAAAACAAATGAAGTGTGGATTTGAGGCCTGGCAACTAGAGATTGGAATGTAATGAACATGATGTGTGAAGCCTGTAGTGCCCGTGCTTGTAGTCAACACCGTAGAGTATGAGGAGGATGGGAATTAAGTGGAAAAAGATCCAGAGAGAAACACGCCAACTGGTACCGAGGTTTAACAGCGTTCACCTGTTTTTTTTCCCTGACCCGGGTTCTAACCAGAGAGGTTCTAACCCATGTCCAGGAAGTCAGACATAGGGTCACCAAGGGTTTTATCCAACAAATTCACAACCAAGTGTATGAATTTATTTTTTATATCTCATGTGAATGACCGATTCTCAATTGGTATTGGTTTTTTCCAGTTGGGCGCTTTTACCAAGTAATTTACGATTGTGGTGCAATGGGCCATCCTTTTGCTAGGTATCCTTGAACAAATTGGAATGTAATAGGTATCAAATTCTAGGCTGTAACTTAAAATATACAAGTGAGGCGGACCAGGTTCCAAGCTATGTTGGATAGCCAACTTCCCATTGTTCTACCATGTGGCATGTTTGGGGGATTGCATGGAGTACACTCTAGGAAGGTAAAGCTGCTATGTGTGCTACTCATGCAGTTACCCACGTACCTGTAAATATGCGGTATGGCGCATGACACTGCATGCACCCCTGTTCTGGTAGAGTTTTTCAGGGTGTTGATATGATGGTTACGGTACAAGAGTGGTCTGAGATGAAATGCATTTATATTAGAATGTCGTAAACGCTGAGGAGTAGAATTTTATTTTTGGGAAATTATAAATTTAACCTGAATATGGTGGATAAGAGAACTCTAGTATGCAAGTCTTCACGAATGCCTTGAATTCTTATGAGGGATGGAAATACTATAAATTATATAAAAATGCGATAATAAATCGCCAAGTTAATTATCATCCCAGATTTTATTGTCCGTTAACCGGACATGAGTTGCATAGTGCGCACCGGATGCCTGATGGCTCCAGGACCCGTGTTTGCATGCAGCAGGCATAGGCCTATTATGGCTTATAACCGGAGTGAGTTCTTCAGTTGAGACTAGAGCGTAGGGCTCGATGATGGAAGTTGTCGAAGAAGTTTTATAGTTGCGAATAATGTTACGAGACGCAGCGACGGCGCCGTATTAATAGGCTCGGTTAAACCTCGTTTTGGGTTAGACTGCGGGCTAAAGACACTGGGGGTTTATGCAAGACAGTTCGAAGATTCTCTGAGACAATGTCGTAGACTATCTCCACAGCATACTAGGACACGGTGATGTGGCTAACTGATAGTTTAGTACTGTCAGTTGGTTATCGCTCTCGCTCGCATCGCCGTAAGTTATCGTACGCAGTTTAGAACGCAAGCTGTCGTAGAAGCCCTGGTCGCACGGCACAGGATCGGTGTCGCAGGAAAAATCAGTAAGCAACATGAATGCTTCGTAATGTTCGAGTATGTTGGCTCGCTATCAGGCCTGTCGATGGGCGACATGTCTGCCTAAGTTCAGACCTGCAAGACGTCTGTTGGTAGTGGGTTAGCCCGGCTCCTGTCGCCTCTTTATCATCTTCTACTTCAGTCTTCACTGTGTTTAACTACTCTATCGATTGAAAGGTCATAGGCCCGACGCGCCTAACCCGAAGAAAACACCACTGCGCCTTGTGCCAAGCCGATATCCCGCTTCGCACAAGGTGATGGTTTCCCTCTGACTTGCTCGACGGCTCGAGAACTGCTTTTGGCTCTGGATCTGCCACGCTCCGTCGTCTGGAATCTACTACCTGCGCTGCCTGCCTTACTGCTCACACAACACTCCCAGTTTGTCTCTACCATCCGTCCAAGACGACCAGTAGACGCAGTCCAGAAGTCTTAGTAGATCTTGACGTAAGTTGCTAACTGACCAGATCACACACAGCGTTCCGCAACCCTTCCAAGGCGTTGCCTGTGCCACAGATATCCAGCTCTGCACTCCAATCCCCCCCAAACCCCCCCCTCCCCTCACCACTTCCGAACAACAGGATCCATTCGGATCCCCTTTCGCTGTCAACACTCCCTCCCCCCCTGCCTCGAATCGCACAACCAAGACTGAAGCTTGCCAATCTTTCACACACACGAATTACCCACTGGCCGGTTTATTAACTCGGTGTGAAGATCAAGAACCCCAAGACCCTAGCGCCGCGACAGACAACATGGCCAACAAGAGCCGCCTTCATCTTCGATGGGAGCCCAACTGTCCCCTTCACAAGTTTGGCCCATACTGCTCCGCTTACTCAGAGCATTCCCAGGAACCATCCATGTTGCCATCGACGCCGCTCTTAGGCAATTCCGCCTAATTGAGAACCTGCAACAGGTGACGAGTACCCTCTGGAGACTAGTCATTACCCCAATCTGGATCATGCTAATTGCGGACTGTTGTTTGCGAGTCGTGCTGTTTGACCACAGGATAAATGTATATGAAAGAATTCTCAGCGCCTTCAATTGTAAATTCTCAGACACTGTTCAGACCCTATCCAACAGGCCATAATGGCTCACACTGATGTTGCTGCTAGAGCTTACAGGTTCCTGAAGGCCACCTATGGTGAACGGAACTCTGACCTGGAGACTGCTACAGTCAGATCTATGGTACAACTCATCATGTCTCCACTGAAAACCTTTAGGTTTACCTTGCCAGAAGCTATGAGCTGTATCTCTATCTTCCCTCTTAAATCAATGGCCAGAGCAACACCTCCATCCCCTGCATTTCTCAGGCACATTGTGCAAGGACTGTCCAGCCGCCCGGAGTACAGTGGATTCATATCATCTTTCCACAACTCTGTCTGCCCTGATTTTGCATCATTTCAGACACAACTCACCAGGTATCAAGTCTCCAACCAGATCTCAGAGGTGTCAGCGTATACTACTAGGACACGAGTGCCTGATTGGTATCTGATTCAGATGCCAACCAGGCACTCGTGTCCTAGTAGTATACGCTGACAATAATGCGTGTCCTGGCTGGATGGTATCCAGATTGCATTTCCAGACCAGGGACTGATCATGCTGATGATTGTGTGTGAAGTTTTTAGGGCGGGTGGGAGTTGTATTTTCGAATTTTAATTTAGCCGAATCTCAGGGGGTCGCCAGGCCTTCCTCTGCGCCAAGTTCCGTCGGCGAAGCTCTAGGATTTGGACAGCCTCAGGTCATAGTGGAGCCTGTCATAGGTCCGCTGTCTAATAGTCGCCACCCCCCGTCCACCTGTTCGGATGGCTTCAGGCGTTGTTGATCCCTTCGCCTCTTGTCGTCCCTGGTGGTTTACACCGGACAAGGCATTGCGATGATTTAGCCGTCACGTGGAGTGAGTGATGATCTTGAACACTGGTCTGGCTCTGATACTGCGTATGGCTGGGGTGTTACAGTCAACCCAGGATTCATTGATTTAGAGGCAAAGAATGCCGGCCTTGTTCAACCAGGCATTAGTGCTGCGCTCGGGGCTTTACTACCGGTTACTGCTGATACTGCTGATACCCGTGCTGCTCATGTACAAGTACACTGCTACGTGTACGTGGGAGCATATTATTTTCTACTCTCATCTGAACTAAACTTATGAAGCTCCATGCTTCCTTCCAACCCTGACAGGATCAGTGGGTGTTGCTGCTTGCTATGAAGGATTAGATGGCATCCTTGCATGCCCATGGTACTTGGGTACTCACTCCACAGCCTCCTAAGCAGAAGATCCTGTCTGGCAGGTGGTTATTTGTGAAGAAAGGAAGCTTGCGGTTGATGGTTCTGTGCCCGCTTTAAAGCACGTTTTGTGGTACGAGGTTTTCTTCCAGCGTCCTGGGCTGGAGACTTTTCTTGACGTAATTATGCCCCCGTTTCCTCTAATGCAGGTCTGAGGGTACTCCTTGCTGCCATCACTCATAGAAAAATGTTTGTCGGCAGTCTGATATCAAGACTGCATTTTCTCAATGCTAAGTTGGAGCCTGGACTTGTGACTGCACCAGCCTGAGGGCTTTAAGTACTTTAGGTCCTAACGGTTGTTCCCCTTGTGATGCAAACTGATCAAGTCCCTTTATGGTTTGAAGCAGGCACCCAGGGCTTGGAGTATGGATGTCAAGCGGGTTTTGGTTGCACATGGGTTTACTATGTGCAAGGCAGAACCTGCTCTGTATTTTAGCAGGGATTCTTTTGGTGGGTGGAGCTATGTCCTGACCTATGTTGATGATTTTATCTGTGCTTTTAGTGAACTGTCCTTGTATGCTTTGCAGGATCAGGGCTATGGCAGGCTGCTGGCTGGGAGGTCAAGGGAGATGGGTGTACCGGTTTCAGTTCCTCTTCATTGGACATTGAACGTTACGCTTGACTCTGATGGCAGGTGTGTTCAGATCAACCTCTCCCAGCACTCCTACATTGTTGATCTGGTGGAGCAGTTTGGTCTCACTACTGCAGCCAAGCCCATGTTTTCTGTCCCCATGGCCAAGTGCACTATCACTGACCCTCCTGGAGCACCTCTGCCCTCTAATAGCCAGTACCTCTCTCTTGTAGGTGCTTTTCTATACCTGGCTACATGCACCAGGCCTGATATTTCTTTTGCTGTCAGCTACCTGTCCAGGTTTTCTGCTCAACCCACTGTTCTCCTTTGGGGGGCAGCCAAGCGTTTGCTCTTGTATTTGAGGAACACATTCCCACCTGGGCTCACTTACAACTCACAGCCCTGAGTTCTCTCTTACTGTCTTTAGTGACTCATCCTTTGCTTATGATGGATCTGACAGGAGGTCTCAGACTGGCTATGCTGTGCGTTGCTGGGGGCAGCCTGGTGAAAGCTGGATGAGCAAGAGGCAGCCCACTGTTGCATTAGCTCTAGTGAGGCTGAGTATCAGGCCCTGTCTCAGACTGCCAGGGAGGTGCAATGGTTGAAGAAGTTGAGGGTGGATCTGGCCTGCCTTGTCACCTGTTTACCATCAGAGTGACAACTTAGGGTCTCTGAGTTGGGCCAATGACTGGCAGCTGCTCCCTCGCAGCAAGCACATTGATGTTATTCATCACTACATCAAGGAGCTGGTGGAGGATGGCCAACTGGATGTTGCCTATGTTAACACTAAGGACAACTGTGCTGACCCCTTCACCAAGCCCCTTGATCCAGCTGTCTTTCTTGGTTTTGGTGGAAGGTGGTAATTAATTCAGACCACCGTTATAGCGTCTTGATGGTTTCTGACTCTTAGTTCCATAGGCAGATGGTTCATTCGGTGGAGCTCATCATAGATTAGCTATTTCTTTTTTACTCCACACTGTTTTAGATCACCAGCCCCTCAAGTGATTATAACTTTTTGTGGAGTGTAGTAGTTGTTTCCCTTCGGATTTTACTGTGAATGTGTGGCTGGGTTAATCTTGCAGTTGTACTTGCAGATGTACCGCCGCTCACCTCTTTCTTGTTCTTCCGAATGTATTTCAAGCGCCTTTTCAATCTATTCTTTGCAGTAAATTCTTTGAAGTCCTTTTTTCTGCGTTTACTATTTTCAGGTGGACAATAGGTTTTCTGTACTGTGTTGTACGTCTAAACTTTCTATTGTTCATTGAACTTTGTTTCCTTTGTTGGTTACGAATTCTTGGAATTTACCTTCGCATCCTTTGGATTTTCAGTTGCTGGCAGGTTTTAGTTTGCTTGTGGTTTGGCGAGCTTGGTTTGTCTTGAGTGCACAAAGTTCTTTGCGGTGCGATACCCACCTCCTAGAATGTTTTAGTTAGTGCCGTAACTGGGGATTTATGATAATTAACTTTCATAAAAGCTCTTCTTACTTCCATCTTTGAGTAAGAAACCAGTTCATCATGGTTTTTTCATCCCAACCTAGTCATGAATTCTATGCTAAGAATAGTTTTTAAGGTAGTGGATTTTTCCATCGACTTTATTTTTCCATAGTTGACTTTAGTGTCCCCTTGCCTGCGTCCTCTTGTATCCGTCCTTTAGGCTTTGATTCTCTCGTGTGCTGCTCTCACACGATATTTCGGTCTTCTCTTCGGTTTTAAGTTCTCGGTTCTTTGAGGCACCGTTGTTCCCCTTTCCTTTGGTATTAGGATTGATTTCTGTTTGGCCTCCCTGTGATTTTTAGTTTTTTTGTTGCCTTCTACTATTCTGATGAATAGTATTTTTGCGCTTACCATGGGATGGTTACATTTCCATTTTGTCTCAGGCTCAGCTCGGTATGACCCAAGTTTTTGCTGCTACATTTTCGGAGTACTACAGGGTTTTTGGTTCATCCTTTCTCATCCTTTTATTTTAGACAAGGCTTTCTTCTGGTTTCCTGTTTTCAGCCCCGTTCCTTAATATTTTTTTTGTTTGCTTACCAGTTTATCGTTCTCTGACCCTGGTGTCATAGGTGGAGAAGTAGTATGTGGTATGTACCTGCGTCACAGGTGGACTATCAGCATCAATCGCGGTTCACTTGATCGTTTTATGTCTTGGTGACTACTACTGGACTTCCTATTAGAATATAGCTGTAGATAGTAACAGCTTCCGTAGACTGTGTCATCCTTCATGACATAGGCGGTGACAGCTCTTCTGGTGGGCTGCGTCCCCTGATCCCCTAATACGTGCTGTATAGCCTGTACCCTTATCAGGTTCCAGGCTGCCGCTCCTTCCTCCACTGGTGCCCCTTGATGGGTCTCCTATGTTTGTAACGTTATTTCTCGTCTCCGTGTATAGATTGGCGCGTCTGCTTCACGCAAGCATCTCTGTCCACTCTCTGGAGTGTATTCAGGCTGATAAGAGGCTGTCATCTCCCCCGAAGAAACTGCCCACATGGCAGCTGCAGCCTTCAAGGGAAGACCAAGAAAGGAGCGTATCCCATCAACTCAGATGACCTGCTGGAACTGCGGTGGGTTTGGTCACAACTCCACTACCTGCACCAGTGCTGATACCAACGTGGCACACAGGCCTGCATCTACATCTGCCACCAGAGGTTCTCCATCACACCTGCAAGGGGGTGACACTGCAACAGGCCCTCCAGCAACTCCAAGTCCCCCAAGAGAGACAACAGAAGCTCCAAAGAGACCAAGACCTACAGCCGCCGTGACAACACCAGGCATGCCCATGTAGCTGACGATGACTGCTCCACTTCACAGTCTACATCAGACAATGAGGAGGAGCATAATTTCATGGCCCTAGCCATGATTGATGGACCTCAGCCACTCCAGTATGCTGACTCCCCTGAAGGCAAGTCCACGTCCCTGTCCCTGCCCAGTACCTCTTTGGATGAAAATGCATTCTTTGGTCACATGAGTGATAGAGGTGACCCACTAGAACCAGCTTCCAGCTCTACCTATGATGCCTTGCCATAAGTTATCAACAGTGATGATGATGATGATGATGATAGTGATGACAGTGATGCTCATGAGTCCTACCAGTCAGCTCTCCAGACAGAATGGCTCCTAGACTGTGCAGCCCATTCCCACTGCACCAGTAACCCCTCCAACTTGTATGACATTCAGGATCTTCCCCAGCCCGTTAGCCTGCAACTGGCTGAACTTGGAGCATCTCCCCTCATCTGTCTGCAACAAGGGAAAGCTCACATCAGAGGCCACAGAGGCTCTCTGATCATTCTCCACAATGTTCTCCTGGCCCCTCCTCTGACCACAGCCAACATCATCAGCATACATGCTGCACACAAACTCTCTCCACACCTCCACGTCCTCATGACCAGTGATGCAGCAACCCTCTCCATACCTGCACATGTGGGCACCAAAACACTCCTCTTCTGCCCCAAAAGGCATGGCCTCTACTTCACTAGAACTCCTAAGACTTCCTCATCAACTCCCCCTCTACCTACCTCCACTGTCTCCTCCACCAGCTGCCACCCTATGCCTCCCTCCCCTGTACACATCATGATGATAACCCAGCCTGCATCCAGCCTGCAACCAGCCTGCCTGCAACCAGCCTGCATCCAACCAGCCCCCAGCCTGCACCCAGCCTGCATACAGCCTGCACATGCCTCCAGCACAGCCTGCACTAAATTACAATGATGACTACTCAGGCAGCTGTACGATCCCCCTCCCCAGCTCTAGTCCCAGTGACAGTGATGATGATGACTTGCCTGCCCTGAACCATGTTTGTGGACCCTCCCTGCTCCTGTCAGACAATGGGGGGGAATTTACATCACAGCCACACCAAGCTGGATCATCTACAACCTATGTCCAGCAACTTCCCACTGTCCCCCTCACTGAGCCCTGCAAGGGGGAATTTACATCACAGCCACACCAAGTTGGATCCTCTACCACCTATGTCCAGCAACTTCCCACTGTTCCCCTCAATGAGCTCTGCACCCTGACAGAAGCACAAGCCAGAATAGAAATGGACCTCATTCTAGACCAAGCCAGAACTACATATGAAGATGTCCACTGCCCTATAGATGGACAAGGCCCCTGCACCCAGTCAGAACTCTCACATGTCCTCAGGTTTGACCAATGGCTCCCCTCAGCTACTTCCCCATCCCCTGGTCAGCCCCTCACCCATGTCAACATGAACACCTACCCAGTCCAGTTCCTAAACAACTCTGGCCTCCCTAGAACCAGGTTAGGAACCCTGCTCACCACCCTCAACAATTCCCCCTCTTCCCTTAGAGCCCTTAGCATCAGACCCAGACAGTCCTTACCCATCCTCATCAGCCAGTTCACCAGCCAGTTCCCCATTCTGCTAGCTTCTGAGCACCACAAATTCCCCAGTAGACACATGCATAGCAGCCCTTCCCCAGTATATGGGCCTCTCATCAACCACATCAGCAGAATGCAGAGCATGGTCCAATCCTACCCCACCATATCACCAGTAGACAGGCCTACCCTACAGTGGGCCATCAGCCTACAAGCAGCTATGGTCCAAGCTCATGCAAAAGTCCTGGCTACCTGGCCCAAAATGCTCATGCACCCCATCAGCTGTGCATACCCTGGAGGAAGAGTAGTCTGTGTCAACAACCTGAGCATGCACTGGAACCTCATGGACTTCTGGTTCATCAACATGCTGGATACCCCCAGGATGTCTAAGAGGTCATTCTCCACTCTCTTAGACAGAATCCACCAGCAGCTGGACCTGGATGGATACTCAGCATCTGGTACCTAAATCTTAACCTAGAGTTATATGTTTTTTTTTTTGCCTTAGCCTTGAACACTCTAGGATTTAGCTGTGTACTGCCTCATGAACTCATATCTGGCACTACCATGTGTATAGATATTGATTTTGCTTCCTTAGACTCCCTCATGCTTACTGCAACAAGATTGCAAACTCTAATTTAGGATGCTCCCCAATTATGGGGGAAATAGCACAGACATCTTGTCTAAATCCTCCTATCTCAAATCATGCACACTTCTCGTAACTAAGCCAGCTTGCAACCCTGCAGCTTCCTTCTCTCTCTCCTAGCAGCCTCTCTGCAACTAGCCTGCAGCCTACCTGCAGTTACCTGGCAGCCTCCCTGCAACCTAGCCTGCAGCCTATCTGCAGTTCCCTTTTATGCTTTCTAGCTGCTCCTTAGACTAGCCTGCTGTACCCTTGTAGTTCTCCCTCCAAGGCCAGTTATCTCCAGTTGACTGACATTACTCTGAAGACGAGTTGCTAATTTGCCTTGCCCCCCTTGATTCCAGTTCCGCATAATTTATTATTTACAGTTCTCATATCAGCTATTAGCAATCCTCCCAGGCCTTACCAGTCTCTGTAGTTTTATATTTTCCTTATGCGCCTCAGTTAATTCCAGGAATTCTTGTGACCAAGACTACCTTGAATTGGGGGGGATGTTATTATCCGTTACACCGGACACTGAGTTGCATAGTGCGCACCGGATCCTGATGGCTCCAGGACCCGTGTTGCCTGCCGCCAGGCCATAGGCTATCTATGGCCTGCACATGTCTGCAAGTTCCACCTGCAGACTTCCCTTGCTATACAGCCGCTCCTGTCGGCCTCTTTATCATCTTCTACTTCAGTCTTCACTGTGTAACTACTCTATCGATTGAAAAGATGAGATGATGATTTAATAATATTGTAGAATATAATGATCACTGTAGCACAAACTCAGGGGCCCTGTCGGTGAAACGATTGTTAGCGGTTCAGTTCATTTGTACCTTTTCTTTTGAAGACCTTCCTACTATGGTTGGGCAAGTTCCTTTAGCCTATTTGGCCTACCCCTGGACTGTAACATACATACATGCCTATGCACCCCCATTAAGGCTTACCTATGTAGGGAGTGGTCATGGTGCCCATGAGGCCTAGCCAGAGCTCCCCCCCCCCCCCACCTGTAGGTGAACCGTATGCATCCCCCAAGTAAGCTTTGTGGCTACCCAGACAAAGGTTGCAACTTGGTCCGATGACTTCACCATTTGAACGTCGCATACCGGGAATAGATCACCTGCCGGGCTCCGACCGCAGTGCCGATCTCGCTCCACCACCGAGCCTTGACTTAGACATGGAGCTGTCCGAGAAGACACAATTCAAGTTGAGCCCAAGCACTCTTGCTATGATGCAGTGTGGAAGATAAATTTCGCCGAAAGCGTCGTCACCAAAACGTTCAAGTCGTGCCATGGGCCACCCAGACCACGCCAACTGGCATCAATTATCATACCGCTGGCACCATACCACTGGCACCAATATCATACCTTGCTCTATGTTGCCTCGTCCTCGTCCTGCGCCTCACAAAATAAACAACCCCACTAATATTCCACTTCCCAACTTCCTTCCCTCGCTGCTCCTCACACCCGCGACACAGCTAGCTTCGCATTCCGCAACCCAAGCGTTTTATCTGCCGCGTTGGTGCTAGTAATAGGTGCACATGCAAGCCCTACTTGGTGCAGCGCTATCGGCCAATGCTCGATTCAGCCTGGCCGGCTGCTCAATGCGAAGCGGTCTAAGGTTGTTCAGCACCGGTGCCTCGGAAGAAACTGTGGACGTGGCCATCGTCGGTGGGGGCATGGTGGGGGGCCTCTTAGCTTCCCTGCTCAGTGAGTGCTCATGCTCGGGCACATTCTTGGTTTACAGTGTGTTTATTTGTTTGTGTGCATGTGTGTGAGTGAATGTGTGTGTGTGTGTGATGGTTACATTATGTTGGACTCCAAGTGACTCCAAGCTTGACTGTGTCAAGGGGGAGGTGCATGTATGTGTGTGTGTGTTTGTGTGTGTGTACGTGCGTGTATGTGTGTGTGTGCTCGTGTGCGTGTGCGCGTGTGTGTGTGTGTGTGTGTGTGTATACCCTTACTTGTCACACACAAGGGAAAAAGTGTGCAACACTTTCTGGCATCGCCCTCCATTGTCTCAAACACAACAAAAAGTTTCCAACACCAGACTGCTCGCATCACCCTTAATTGCCACACAAAGAAAAAGTGTGCAACACCACACTTCTCGCATCGCCCTCAAATAAAAAAAGTGTGTGACACCTCACTTCTCGCATTTCCCTCCCTTGTCACACAGCACAAAACAAAGTGTCCAACACCACACTTCTTGCATCGCCCTCAATTGTCACACACAGAAAAAAGTGTTTAACACCTGACTGCTCGCAGCGCCCTCAATTGTATCACACACAAAAAACGTTTACAACAATTCACTTCTCTCTTCGCCCTCCATTGTATTAAACAGTTTGCGATACTTCACATCTCTCATCGCCCTCAATTGACACGCAAAGAAAAAAGTGTGCAACACTTCACTGCTCGCAGCGCCCTCAATTGTATCACACACAAAAAACGTTTACAACAATTCACTTCTCTCATCGCCCTCCATTGTAAACAAAAGTGTGCAACACCTCACATTTCTCATCGCCCTCAATTGTCACACGACACAAAAAAGTGTGCAACAATTCACTTCTCTCATCGCCCTCCATTGTAAAACAAAAGTGTGCAACTACTCAGTTGTCGCACATCCTACCATTGTCCCTGCAGGCAAGAATCCCCGCAGCTCCCTCAATTGTATCACACACAAAAACAGTCGACAGCAATTCACTTCTCTCATCGCCCTCCATTGTAAAAAAAAGTGCTACAACTCACTTCTCGCATCCACCTCAATTGTCACACAACACAAAAAAGTGTACAACAATTCACTTCTCTCATCGGCCTCTATTGTAAAAAAAAAAGTGCAACAACTCACTCCTAGCATCGCCCTCTATTGTAAAAGATTTTTTACAACAATCCACTTCTTTCATCGCCCTCCATTGTAAAACAAAGGATGTGCAACGACATACTCCTCGTAACTCCCTCCATTGTCCCTGCAGGCAAGAACCCCCTCACTGAGGACCTCAAGGTCCTTCTCATTGACCAGAAGGTGAGGTTCGCCGCTTATTAAATAAATAAAAAATAAATAAATAAACAAATAAATAAACAAATAAACAAATAAACAAATAAATAAACAAATAAATAAACAAATAAATAAATAAATAAATAGATGAATAAAATAAAGAAATAGTATGACTTATAATGACGAAGTCCACTGAAGATCTGAAGGTGCCCTCTCCCCAGGCCCAAGCCATGGACATTCAACCCAAGGTATATTTATAATTTAATCTGTTTTATTTTATTTATTTATTATTTTAATTATGACTTTATTTGTATTTTTTATTTCAACAACGCTTGCTCTCTCCTCCAAGGACCAAGCCATCACATGGACATTCAACCCTACCCGTTTATTTATTATTTTATGTGTGCATTATTTCATTTCATTTTTTTTATTATTGTTTTATTTATTATTTTAACAACACATGCTCTTCCTCTCCCCCGGCCCAATCCATGCTATAACTTATTATTTCTATAACTTATTATTTTCTGTATGATTTAATTTGTTATTTTAACCGGGCATGCTCTCCCTCTCCCCAGGCCCAATCCATGCTATCACTTATTGTAATTCTTATTGTAGTTATTATTTATTTATTATTTATTATTTTATTTTATTAATTATTTTAACAACGCATGCTCTCCCTCTCCCCAGGCCTGAGCCATGGACATTCAACCCAATCTAGTTTATTTGTTGTTTTTATGTATTTGTTATTTTATTGATTTATTATTTTAATTATTATTGTATTTATTATTTTTAGAACACATGCTCTCCCTCTCCCCAGGCCCAAGCCATCCACCTTCAACCCGATATCGATTTTTAATGTATTTGTTTTTTTATTTATTTATTATTTTAATTCTGATTGTATTTATTATTTTACAACACATGCTCTCCCTCTCCCCAGGCCCAAGCCATCCACCTTCAACCCGATATCGATTTTTAATGTATTTGTTTTTTTATTTATTTATTATTTTAATTCTGATTGTATTTATTATTTTACAACACATGCTCTCCCTCTCCCCAGGCCCAAGCCATCCACCTTCAACCCGATATCGATTTTTAATGTATTTGTTTTTTTATTTATTTATTATTTTAATTCTGATTGTATTTATTATTTTACAACACATGCTCTCCCTCTCCCCAGGCCCAAGCCATCCACCTTCAACCCGATATCGATTTTTAATGTATTTGTTTTTTTATTTATTTATTATTTTAATTCTGATTGTATTTATTATTTTACAACGCATGCTCTCCCTCTCCCCAGGCCCAAGCCATGCAATCACTTCATTCATGTATTTCTTGTATATTTTACAATTACCATTCATTGTATGTATTACATATACTATTTTATGCATTATTTTAACAACACATGCTCTCCCTCTCCCCAGGCCCAATCCATGGACGTCCAACCCAACCCGTTCCCAGACCTGCGAGTGAGCACTGCCATGCTGTCACGCAGTACATAGTTTACAGACCTGCGAGTGAGCATCGTCACGCCAGCTAGCAGTACACAGTTGACTTATTATTGTAATTATTGTTGTATCTATTATGTTATGCATCATTTGAACAACACATGCTCTCCCTCTCCCCCCAGGACATGTACACATGCTCGTCCTCGCCCCCCCAAGCCATGGACATTCAACCCCACACAGTATTGTTTTTGTTTTTAAACACATGCTCTCCCTCTCCCCAGGCCCAAGCCATGGACATTCAACCCCACACAGTATTGTTTTTGTTTTTAAACACATGCTCTCCCTCTCCCCAGGCCCAAGCCATGGACATTCAACCCCACACAGTATTGTTTTTGTTTTTAAACACATGCTCTCCCTCTCCCCAGGCCCAAGCCATGGACATTCAACCCCACACAGTATTGTTTTTGTTTTTTAAACACATGCTCTCCCTCTCCCAGGCCAAGCCATGGACATTCAACCCCACACAGTATTGTTTTTGTTTTAAACACATGCTCTCCCTCTCCCCAGGCCCAAGCCATGGACATTCAACCCCCACACAGTATTGTTTTTTGTTTTTAAACACATGCTCTCCCTCTCCCCAGGCCCAAGCCATGGACATTCAACCCCACACAGTATTGTTTTTGTTTTTAAACACATGCTCTCCCTCTCCCCAGGCCCAAGCCATGGACATTCAACCCCACACAGTATTGTTTTTGTTTTTAAACACATGCTCTCCCTCTCCCCAGGCCCAAGCCATGGACATTCAACCCCACACAGTATTGTTTTTGTTTTTAAACACATGCTCTCCCTCTCCCCAGGCCCAAGCCATGGACATTCAACCCCACACAGTATTGTTTTTGTTTTTAAACACATGCTCTCCCTCTCCCCAGGCCCAAGCCATGGACATTCAACCCCACACAGTATTGTTTTTGTTTTTAAAACACATGCTCTCCCCTCTCCCCCAGGCCCAAGCCATGGACATTTCCCAGACCTGCGAGTGAGCACCGTCACGCCAGCTAGCATTCGCGCCATGAAGGCAGCAGGGGCCTGGGACGAGATTGAATCCCATGCACGATTCTTTTCTGATATGCAGGTGAGGTCTGAACTCTGAGCTGTTGATTGCTTGTATGTATTCGATAATTTAAATGTACGTATTCGATCATTTACATGTTTGTATTTGATCATTTAAATGTATGTATTTGATCCTTTAAATGTATTCATTTGATCATTTAAATGTATGTATTTGATCATTTAAATATATGTATTTGATCATTTAAATATATGTGTACGAAGTGAAGTCTGTGTTGTTGATTGCCTGAATGTTTTTGTGCGTGGGCCTGTATTTGTGTGTGTCCTAGTCAAGGGAAATGAGAGGGAGGAGATTGAATCTCATGCGCGATTATTTTCCGATATGCAGGTGAGGTCAGAACTCTGTGCTGTTGATTGCTTGTATGCATTTGATCATTTAATTGTTTGTGTATGAAGTGAAGTCTGTGTTGTTGATTGCCTGTATTTCTATGTGTCTTAGTCAAGGGAAATGAGAGGGAGGAGATTGAATCCTATGCGCGATTATTTTCCGATATGCAGGTGAGGTCAGAGCTCTGTGCTGTTGATTGCTTGTATGCATTTGATCATTTAATTGTTTGTGTATGAAGTGAAGTCTGTGTTGTTGATTGCCTGTATTTCTATGTGTCTTAGTCAAGGGAAATGAGAGGGAGGAGATTGAATCCTATGCGCGATTATTTTCCGATATGCAGGTGAGGTCAGAACTCTGTGCTGTTGATTGCTTGTATGCATTTGATCATTTAATTGTTTGTGTATGAAGTGAAGTCTGTGTTGTTGATTGCCTGTATTTCTATGTGTCTTAGTCAAGGGAAATGAGAGGGAGGAGATTTAATCCTATGCGCGATTATTTTCCGATATGCAGGTGAGGGATGGAGTCTGTGTTGTTGATTGCATGTATGCATTGTTTGTATGCCTGTATTTGTTTATGTGTGCCTGTAGGTATTTGTGTGTATATGCCTGTATTTATGTTTGTCTAAGTCAAGGGTAATGGGAGTGAGGAGGCAAAATCCTTTGCGCAGTTCTTTGCTTATATGCAGGTGAGGTCTGAACTCTGTGCTGTTGATTGCTTTATGTAATCTTTATCATTTAAAATGTATGTATTTGATCATTTAAATTTATGTATTTGATCATTTAAATGTATGTATTTGATCATTTAAATGTATGTATTTGATCATCTAAATGAATGTATTTGATCATTTAAATGTATGTATTTGATCATTTAAATGTGTGTATTTGATCATTTAAATGTATGTATTTGATCATTTAAATGTATGTATTTGATCATTTAAATATACGTATTTGATCATTTAAATGTACGTATTTGATCATCTAAATGAATGTATTTGATCATTTAAATGTATGTATTTGATCATTTAAATGTATGTATTTGATCATTTAAATATACGTATTTGATCATTTAAATGTACGTATTTGATCATTTAAATGTACGTATTTGATCATTTAAATGTACGTATTTGATCATTTAAATGTACGTATTTGATCATTTAAATGTACGTATTTGATCATTTAAATGTATGTATTTGATCATTTAAATGTATGTATTTGATCATCTGAATGAATGTATTTGATCATTTAAATGAATGTATTTGATCATTTAAATGTATGTATTTGATAATTTAAATGTACGTATTTGATCATTTAAATGTGTGTATTTGATCATTTAAATTCATTTGCATGAATTGAAGTCTGTGTTGTTGATTGCCTGAATGTTTTGTGTGTGTGCCTGTGTTGGCGCTTGTCAAAGTCATGGGCCATGGGAGGAGATATGAAGTGGGGTGGGAGTGGGGTGGGAGAGGGGGGAGTGGGGATTGCACATGAAGGTACATGAAAGGTGCATCAGTGCACTTGTACTCGCATCAAGCAATGTCATTCTTTATGATTTGGAACTTAATGCCTAGTATCAGCATGCATGAAGCCAAGCCCGTAACCAGGGTAATTCATAGCGCGCGCTTTTGCGCTTTTGAGCGCTGACTTTTTGACCCCCTCTGCGCTTTAAGCGCAGTTTTTTGCAACCCCTTGTGGGCGCTGCAAGCAAATTTTGTGTTTTTGCACTACAAAGCGCAGTTTTTTTGTTTTCAAGTGCGCTTAAGCGCTGGCCAATTTGGCCATTTGAAGTACCCTGATAGGAACCCATGCACTGTTGTTTGCTGACATGCAGACGACTGCTGAAGCTGTGCTGTTGACTGCCTGTACGTGTTTGCGTGTATTTGTGTATTTGTGTATCCCTGTGTGTATCTGTGTGTACGCCTGTATTTGTTTATGTGTGTGCCTGTATTTGTGTTTGTCTAAGTCAAGGGGGATGGGAGGGAGGAGATATGAACCCATGCCCAGTTGTTTTCTGATATGCAGGTGATGGCTGGAGTCTGTGCTGTTGATTGCCTGTATGTGTTTGCGTGTTTATGCATATATGCATTTGTGTGTGTATGCCTGTATGTGTGAGTGTCTAAGTCAAGGGGGATGGGATGCTTATGCACAATTATTTTCTGATATGCAGGTGAGGGTTGAACTCTGTTTTGTTGATTTCCTTTTACCCCCTCCCCCACCCCTCCCTCCGCCACTCCAACCTACCCCTAACACACATTCCAACCCTAAGCCCCCCACCCCCCCCACCCCCCCACCCCCAAACCAAACCAAAACCCAAACCCAAACCCCAAACCCCAAACCCCAACTTCCAAACCCACATTCCAACCCTATGCCCCCTTCCAACCCTACGCCCCACCCCTTATCCCCCCCTTTCCCAATCCATCCCCACCCCCCACCCACCCCGCACCCGCACACACACACCGCGCACACACACACACTCCCCCTACCCAGGTGTGGGACACAGCAGACCAAGGCCACATCCAATGGAATGCTGTGGACGTGGGCCTCGAGCACATGGGCTGTGTTCATGGAGAACAGTACCTACCCACCCACCCAACCCCCACCCAACCCCACCCAACCCCATCACCCAACCCATCTACCATTACCCTCCACCCACCACCCACCCCACCCACCATTACCCCCTACACCCACAACCCACCATTACACAAAAACCCTAACCAGGTGTGGGACACAGCAGGCCAAGGCCACATCCGGTGGAATGCTGTGGACGTGGGCCTCGAGCACATGGGCTGTGTTGTGGAGAACAGTACCCACCACCCACCCACCCACCCACCACCCAACCCCATCACCCACCCCATCTACCATTACCCTCCACCCACCACCCACACCCACCCACCATTACCCCCCTACACCCACACCCACCATTACACAAAAACCCTAACCAGGTGTGGAACACAGCAGGCCAAGGCCACATCCGGTGGAATGCTGTGGACGTGGGCCTCGAGCACATGGGCTGTGTTGTGGAGAACAGTACCCACCACCCACACATCACACCCAACCCCATCCCCCCATCCATCATTCCCACCCATCCAACCCTAACCAGGTGTGGGACACAGCAGGCCAAGGCCACATCCGGTGGAATGCTGTGGACGTGGGCCTCGAGCACATGGGCTGTGTTGTGGAGAACAGTATTATCCAAGCAGCCTTCTTGAGGGCCAGCCAGCACCAAGCGCCAGCTAGCTCACGCACTGAGAGCAATGTGGAAATCTCGTGGCCTGCTTCCATAAGCCAGCTGACACTGCCATACTCAGCTGACCTGGCAGGCACCAGTAGCGGTAGTCGACATGAAAGCGGCTCCTCACTAGCCAAGCTTACTTTCCAGGTGAGCTGTTGCACAATCTCCAGCTTCTAGGCAGCTCTTGCACATTGTCCAGCTTCTAGGCAGCTCCTTAAGCCACCTAGCACTGCCACACTCAGCTGACCTGGTGGGGACAAGCAGTGGTGGTTATATAGCGATTCAGGGGATGAACTGGACAAACTGTTTCCGCGAGAACTCGTACTTTGTACTTTGTCGAGAATTTTGGCCTGGAATTCCGAGAATCCTCGACAATTTGGCCTGGAATTCTCGACAATTCTCAACGAAGTACGAAACGTTTGTCCAGTTCATCCCCTAAATTGCTAACATGAAAGCGGCTCCTCCCTAGCCAGGCTCACATTCCAGGTAAGCTGTTGCACATTGTCCAGCTTCTAGGCAGCTCTTGCACATTGTCCAGCTTCTAGGTAGCTCTTGCACATTGTCCAGCTTCTAGGCAGCTCTTGCACATTGTCCAGCTTCTAGCAGCTCTTGCACATTGTTCCAGTTCTAGGCAGCTCTTGCACATTACTTAGCTTCTAGGCAGCTCCCCAAGCCAGCTGACACTGCAACACTCAGTTGACCTGGCAGGCACGGGTGCAGCGGTAGTCGACATGAAAGCGGCTCCTCGCTAACTAAGCTCACTTTTCTGGTGAGCTGTTGCACATTATTCAGCTTCTAGGCAGCTCTTGTACAGGACTTGCACTTGCACTCTTGCCCCCCTGAAAAAATATATTATATATGGGATATGTATGTATGCTCCCCTGTCAGGATGGGTGTGAGGTGAATAATTTGTCTTGTTCGTCCCGCCTAAACACGTATGGCATTAAAACAAGAATAGATAGATAGATAGATAGATAGATAGATAGATAGATAGATAGGCAGATGGAAAGAAGATAGATAGAAAGATAGAAATAGATAGATAGATATAGATAGATAGATAGATAGGTATAGATAGATAGATACTAGATAGATAGATAGATAGAAGATAGATAGATAGATAGATAGATAGATAGATAGAAGATAGATAGGTAGATAGATAGGTAATAGATAAAAATAATAGATAGTAGATAGATAGATAGATAGATAGGTAGATAGGTAGATAGATAGAGGTAGATAGAGATAGATAGATTAGATAGGATAGATAGAGATAGATATATAGATAGATAGATAGATAGATAGATAGGTAGAAGATAGATAGATAGATAATAGGTAGAGAAGATAGATGAGATAGATAGATAGATAGATAGATAGGTAGAAAGATAGATAGATAGATATATAGGTAGAAAGATAGATAGATAGATAGATAGATAGATAGGTAGAAAGATAGATAGATAGATATATAGGTAGATAGATAGATAGATAGATAGAAAGATAGATAGGTAGAAAGATATAATAGATAGTATTAGTAGAAAAGATAGATAGACAGATAGATAGATAGATAGATAGATAGATAGAATAGATAGGTAGATAGGTAGATAGAATAGAAAGATAGATAGATAGATAGAAAGATAGATAGACAGAAAATAGATTAGATAGATAGATAGATAAGATAGATAGATAGATAGTAGAAAATAGATAGATAGATAGATAGATAGATAGATAGATAGATAGATAGATAGATAGACATATAATTATATGAGATCATGTACTATCCCCCCCCCCCCCCCCCCCCCCCCCCCCCCCCCTATTCAGGATGGACGGTGGTGAATGCTCGTATTGTTCGTCCTGCCTATACAAGATGACATTAAAAACAAGAATATAGATAGATAGATAGATAGATAGATAGATAGATAGATAGATATACATATAATATATGAGATCATGTATGTATGCCCCCCCCCCCTATTCAGGACGGGCGTGTGGTGAATGCTCGTCTTGTTCGTCCTGCTTAAACAAATGTACAAGATATAATAAATATATGATATCTTATATGTAAGCTCCCCCTATCAGGGATGGGCGTGTGGTGAATGCTCGTCTTGTTTGAACCGCCTGTACAAATATAGACTGTATATAAACACAATATATGAGGTCATGTTTGTATGCTCCCCCTATAGAGGATGAGTGTGAGGTGAATGCTCTGTCGTGTTCGTCTCGCCTATGCACACACATGAGATATAACATATGGCATATAGAATATATAGCATACATGATATCGTGTATGTATGCTTACAATATGCAGGATGGGCGTGTGGTGAATGCTCGTCTTGTTTGTCCTTCATGTACAAATATATGAGATGATACATTATATACATTATAGATGAGATCATGTATGTATGCCCCCCCTATGCAGATGGCGTGTGGTGATCTGCTCGTCTTGTGTGGCTGCTGACGTGCAAACGATCCAAGTCAGGCAGATGGCGGGTTTGAGAACCTACGGGTGGAGAGTACAACCAGAGGCTGCTGGTGGCTACTGTTCAGACTGAAGTGGAACATGAGCACATGATGGGTGTGGGGTACTTGTGTGTGTGTGTGTGGTGGTTGGTGGTGGTGGGGGATTGGGTTCCAAGAGTTGGTGGGTGGATGGGTTGGGGTGGGGGAGGATGGTTCGGGTTGTGGGTATGGTGTATTGTGAGGGTGTTGAGGGTGTGATGGGTGTGTGTGTGTGTGTGTAGCAGTAGGGGGGGGGGGCGGGGAGGGGGGGGGGGGCCGGCGGGATATGGGTGGGCCTACAACCAGAGGCCAGTGGTGGGCATGTTCAGACTGAAGGTTGTGGCTGGGGGGTGCGGCGGGGCAGATGTGGGGGTAGGCCTCTGGGTGTGTGTGGTGCGGTGTGGGGGGGGGATATGGGGGTACAACCAGAGGGCAGTGGTTGCAAACTGTTCAGACTGAAGGTGTGGACATGAAATACATGATGGATGGGTGGGGTCCTTGTGTGTTTGTGGGGGAGGTGTGTGTGGGGGGGGGGGGGGGGGGGGGGGGGGGGGGTTGGGGTATGGGGGGGGGGGGGGGGGCGGGGGGGAGATAACAACCAGAGGGCAGTGGTGCAACTGTTCAGACTGAAGGTGGGGCTGGGGAGTGGGCGGGGCGGATGTGGTAGGGCTCTGGGTGTGTGTGGAGGAAGGGGGGGGGAGAGGGGGGGGGTAAAGGGGTGGGCGTGGGTGGGTGTTGGGGGGTAGGTGTGGGGTAGGTGTGGGGTATGGTACTTTGTGATGTGTGTGTGGTGTGTGTATGATGTGGTGTGTGTGGTGTGTGTGTTGTGTGTAAGGGGGGGGGGGCGGGGGGGGGGGCTGATTAGGGTGCTGGGGTGGCTGCTGACGTGCAAACTCCAAGGTTGGGCAGATGGCGGGATTTTAGAACCTACGGATGGGAGTACAACCAAAGGGCAGTGGTGGCTGAAAGATGGACATGAACAATGATGGGTGGTGGTGGTCGGGGGGGGGGGGGGGATATGGTGGGAGTACAACCAGAGGCCTGTGGTGGCTACTGTCCAGCCTGGAGTGGGGACGTGAATTCATGATGGCGGGTGGGGTTCTTGTGGAGTGAAGGTGCGTGGGGGGGGATATGGTGGGGTACAACCAGAGGGCTGTGGTGGCTACTGTCCAGCCTGGAGGTGGGGACGTGTTGAGTGGGTGGGTGGGTGAATGAGTGGTTGAGGGGTGGATGTGGGTAGGGCTCAGGGTGTGTGTGGACACACCCAACCCAACCAACCACCCTGTCCCCACCTTATCCCCACCCCACCCACCACCATTCCTCATTCACTACCCACCCATGAACAGGGATGAACACCACAGCCTGGCAGCAATTTCTACCCTCTGCCCCCACCCCCCACCCCACCCCCCACCCCACACCCACCCCACACCCACCCCAGCCCCCCACACCCAACCCACCCAACCGCCCCCACCCCATCCCACCCCACCCCACCCACACCCACCATGCCACCAAACCCCCACACCCACCCCACCCACCCACCCTCCTACCCAATCCCCACCCCACCCACCGCGTCCAGGAATGAACACCACAGCCTGCAGCGCTTTTCTACCCTCTGGCCCCTCCCCCCACCCCCACCCCACACCCCCCACACACACCCCACACCCAACCCACCCAACCACCCTACTCCCCCCCCCCCACACCACCCCACCCCACCCACCCCAACCCAACCCAACCCAACCCAACCCAGCCCAGCCCCCCCACACACCCAACCCACCCAACCTCACTATTCCCACCCACCCCCCCTCCTACCCAATCCCCACCCCACCCACCCGCGTCCAGGGATGAACACGACAGCCTGGCAGCCCTTTCTACCCTCTGGCCCCCTCCCCCCACCCCACCCCAACCCAACCCCCTCACACCCAACCCTCCCACCCCCCTATTCCCACCCCCACGCCCACACCCAATCCCCACCCCACCAAAATATGTGCAGGGATGAACACGACAGCCTGGCAGCGCTTTCTACCCTCAGGCCCCCTAGCCCTGTTACCTGTCCGCGACGGATTCTCCAGCATTGTGTGGACTACCACCCCAGAAGCTGCCAAGAAGCTGGAAGCCATGAGCCCACAGGAATTTGCTCAGGTATGGTGGGCTTTGTGTATTTATTTATTTATTTATTTATTTATTTATTTATTTATTTATTTATATTTATTTATTTATGTGTTCATTCATTCATTCATCATCATTCATTCATTCATTCGTTATTATTATCCAGCATTGTGTGGGGCTGCCACCCCAGTAGCTGCCAAGAAGCTGGAAGCCATTAGCCCACAGGAATTCGCTCAGGCTTTTTTTAATTTATTTATGTATGTAATTTATTTATTTTATTCGTTTATTTATTTATTTATTTATTTGTGTATTTATTTACTTATTGTATTATTTATGTATTCATTCATTTATTTATTTATATCCAACATTGTGTGAGCTACCACCCCAGAAGCTGCCAAGAAGCTGGAAGCCATGAGCCCACAGGAATTCGCTCAGGTAGGATGGGCTATATTCTACTATTTATTTATTTATGTATTCATGTATTTATGTATGAATTCATTTATTTATTTAAGTATTTATTTATTCATTTATCACGTTTATCGAGATATTTATTTCTTATCAAAATATTTATGTACATCGAGATATCTCGTTTATCGAGATATTTATTTCTTATCAAAATATTTATGTACATCAAGATATCTCGTTTATCGAGATATTTATTTATTAATTTGTTAATTAATAATTTTTTTATTAATTTGTTAACTAATTAATTTATTAATTAATTTATTTGTTTATTATACAACATTGTGTGGACTATCTCCAATGGTGCCTAATCCCCAAAACGCCCTAATTCGGTACAAGAGTGTGGGACAGCGCCGTACACACCCCAAAATGCTCGGAATCGAATTCTGAGTAGATAGCGTTTCTCATCAGTGTTTCAGCTAGACGCGCAGCTAATTTTTTTTCCAATGGGCATTCGGTCGCGAGCAGCCCAGGCCGGCAGGCAGTTGGCAGTACACGAGATGTACGAAATATTTTGGGACAAATCCGATCCGCGTCAAATACGAGGTCGCGCGAGATATCGCGAATCAAGTTTCCCCGGGACGAAAGGCATATCTAGCCCCTACCGCAAGGTCGGAGGCTGCGCTTCAGCCTCGGCGTCTGAGTGAACTGCAATAGCAATTCCATCTGCCATTTCGGCCGATACCAGCGTTCCACCTGCCAGTTCGGTCTACACCTGAACAAATTCCAAACCAAAATCGAACCTCAGATGTTTGATGAGAAAAGAAAAAAAGTTTGTTTTTTTAATATTTTTTGAAATAGGGATTTTAAATTTCAAATTTCAAATTCCCTTTTTTTCAAAAAAATGATTTCATTCCCTTCGCTGAAAAGACGAAGACACAAAACGATGCAGTTGCGGCTGTGCAGCTTGTAACATAATTAGGGACTCCTAAATTGGCCCATAATGCGCAAATACTCAGTGATTTTTGGCTATGTACAGGCCGTACTGCCTGCACAGTATCTTCCACAACCTGCTGTGACAATGACTTGAAAGGGAAGATGTGGAAAACATGCCTACCTAATTCAATTTTCAAACAAAATAAAAATTGACTGCGTTTGGCTCCGTCCCACATTTGTGTAAAATCTGTCCTGAATTAGGGACCCCCATAGTGAAGAAAACAAGGTTTACTTCATCTGGTTCACAAACCCTGAGCATACCCAAATCCAAGTATTTATATGTTGAGGTGATGTGGTTAAGCAACTTTGTAGCATTTTTTGTTTTCGCTGGACTGGATTCCATGTGTCAAAACCGTCTGTCCCAAAAGGCCAATAATTAGGCACCATTGGAGATACTACCCCAGAAGCAGCCAAGAAGCTGGAAGTAGAACAGGAATTTGCGCAGGTATGATGGGCTTCATTTATTCATTTTTTTATTTCTTTTAATGTATTCATGTATTCATTTTATTTCTATTTATTCATTTATACATTCATGTATTCATTTATTTATTTATCTCTATTCATTTATTTATTTATTTATCACACACACACACACACACACACACACAAACCACCACCACCACCACCACAGCCATAGCCACCACAGCTACCCTACCACCGACCCACCCCCTGCACTCTCAAACCACCCACCACCACCACCCACCACCACTACCACCACCCACCACCACACCGCCACACCCACCGCCACCATCATGTAGGTGGCCAATCGTGCCCTGAACAATCCTTTCCAATCTGACACTAGCTCAGAACAGAATCCACCACCAGAACCGCCCACCCACCACCACCACGACACCCACCACCACCACCACCACTGCCACCGCCACGTAGGTGGCCAATCGCGCTCTGAATGATCCCTTCCCATCCGACACTAGCACTGACAACATCCACCACAACATCCACCACCACCACCACCACCAGCACCACCACCCACCCACCAACACCACTACCACCACAGTCATATCCACCACAGCTACCCTACCACCCATCACCACCACTACCACCACCCACCAACACACCGCCACACCCACCGCCACCATCATGTAGGTAGCCAATCGCGCCCTGAATGTTCCCTTCCCATCTGACACTAGCTCTGACAACATCAGCCACCACCACCACCACTACCACCACCCACCACCACACCGCCACACCCACCGCCACCATCATGTAGGTAGCCAATCGTGCCCTGAACAATTCTTTCCAATCTGACACTAGCACAGAACAGAATCCACCACCAGAACCGCCCACCCACCACCACCACGACACCACACCACCACCACACCCATTACCACCACACCCACCGCCACGTAGGTGGCCAATCGCGCTCTGAACGATCCTTTCCCGTCTGACAATAGCACAGACAACATCAACCACCACCACACTCCCACATCTACTACCAACACCACCAACAACAACACCAACACCAACACCACCGCAACCACCCACTCACCAACACCACTACCACCACCACCACCACCGCGTAGGTAGCCAATCGTGCCCTGAACAATCCCTTCCCATCTGACACTAGCACTGAGAACATCAAACACCACCACAACCACTACTACCACCACCACAGCCACCACAGCTACCCTACCACCCACCCACCCACCCACCACCACCCACCACCACCACCACGTAGGTAGCCAATCGTGCCCTGAACGATCCCTTCCCATCTGACTCTAGCAATGAAAACATTAGCGACAGGCTGTCTGGGGCGTTGCAGGCCATGGGCCTCGGCCAGGCTGGCAGTGCAGCAGCCTCAGCCCTCAGCCAGGCTGGCACTATGGCTGCCGCAGCGTTGGGCCAGGCTGGCAGTGAGGTGGACAGCTTCCAGTCACCTCCCCATGTGGAGGCGTGGGTGGGACCCCCCCCCAGGTCCTTTCCTTTGCAGCTGAAACATAGTGGAAGTGAGGAGAAGCTGCCGAAAAATGAAATATGCATTAAGTGGTGGTGGTGGGTGGTGGTGGTGGTGGTGGTGGTGGTGGGTGGTGGTGGTGGCGTGGGTGGGCCCCTCCCCAAAGTCCTTTCCTTTGCAGCTGAAACATAGTGAAGGTGAGTGTGGTGGTGGTGGTGGTGTGGTGGGTGGTGGTGGGTGGTGTGGTGGTAGGTGTGGTGGTGGTGGTGGTGTGGGTGGGAGGTGGTGGTGGTGGTGGGTGTGGTGCGGTGGTGGTGGTGGGTGGTGTGTGGTGGTGGTGGTGGTGTGTGGGTGGGGTGGGTGGTGGTGTGGTGATAGTGTGGGTGGTGGGAGGTGGTGGTGGTGTGGGTAGGTGGTGGTGTGGTGGTGGGGTGGTGGTGTGGTGGTGGTAGGTGTGGTGGTGGGTGTGAGGTGGTGGTGGTGGTGGTGGGTGGGTGGTGGTGGTGGGTGGAGTTGGTGGTGGTGGTAGGTGGTGGGTGGTGGGTGGGTGGGTGGTGGTTGGTGGTGTGGTGGGTGGTGGTGGTGGGTGGTTGGTGGTGGTGGGTGGGAGTGGTGGGTGGTAGGTGGTGGTGGTGGTGGTGGGAGTGGTGTGGGTGGAGGTGGTGGTGGGTGGTGGTGGTGGTGGGTAGGTGGGTGGTGGTGGGTGGGAGGGGGTGTGGTGGGTGGTGGTGGGTGGAGGTGGTGGTGTGGTGGGAGGTGGTGGTGTGGTGGTGGTGGTAGGTGGTGGTGGTGGTGGGGTGGGAGGTGGTGGTGGGTGGGGGTGGGAGGTGGTGGTGGTGGGTGGGTAGGTGGTGGTGGTGGGTGGGAGGTGGTGGTGGGTGGGAGTGGTGGTGGTGGTGGTGGGGTGGTGGTGGGAGGTGGTGTGGTGGTGGTGGTGGTGGGTGGGAGGTGGTGGTGGGTGGGAGGTGGTGGTGGTGGTGGGTAGTGGTGGTGGTGGTGGGTGGAGGTGGTGGTGGTGGTGGTGGTCACCTCCCCCAAGTCCTTTCCCTTGCAGCTGAAACATAGTACAACCTTGCACACACCATAGTACACACCATAGTACACCATAGTACAACGTAGTACAACCCTGCACACACCATAGTACACACCATAGTGCAACGTAGTACAACCCTGCACACACCATAGTACACACCACAGTACAACATAGTACAACATAGTACAACCCTGCACACACCTTAGGACACACCATAGTACAACATAGTACAACTTAGTACAACACAACATAGTACAACCCTGCTCACACACACCCATCCTTATCCTCATCCTCATCACCATGCACTTAAAAAACATGGTGCACGTATATTGCCCCTCGCGTTGCCTTGATAGGCGATGCAGCGCATGCATCTCCCCCCTTCTCCACCCCACCCCACCCCACCACCCCACCACCACCACCACCACCACACACACACCACCCTCACCCTCAACCATTATGCACTCGCCAACATGGTGCAGGTACATTGCCCCTCACGTTGCCTTGATAGGCGATGCAACGCATGCCGTGCAACCCTTAGCTGGCAAGGGTGTCATCCTGGGTTTTGGTGATGCTGCTGAACTCCCCATCCGCATCTTCATCATCATCATCATCATCATCATCATCATCATCATCATCATCATCATCATCATCATCATCATCATCATCATCAACATTATCATCATCAGCATCAGCATCAGCATCAGCATCAGCATCAGCATCATCATCATCAGCATCATCATCATCATCATCATCATCATCATCATCATCATCATCAGCAGCATCAGCAGCATCAGCAGCATCAGCAGCATCAGCAGCATCAGCAGCATCAGCAGCATCAGCAGCATCAGCAGCATCAGCAGCATCAGCAGCATCAGCAGCATCAGCATCATCAGCAGCATCAGCAGCATCAGCATCATCAGCATCAGCATCAGCATCAGCATCAGCATCAGCATCAGCATCAGCATCAACATCAACATCAACATCAGCATCAGCATCAGCATCAGCATCATCATCATCATCATCATCATTATGTACTTGCGAACATGGTGCAGGTACATTGCTCCCCGTGTTGCCTTGATAGGCGATGCAGCGCATTCCGTGCACCCCTTAGCTGGCCAGGGTGTCAACCTTGGTTTTGGTGATGCTACTGAGCTGGCGTCGGCCATAGCTGCTGCACGGCAGTGCGGGGCTGACATTGGAGATGCCACGTTCTTAAAGGTGTGTTTCCCGCTCAGGGTAGTTGTTTACCACAGTTGTTTTCCAGGTGTGTGTGTGTGTGTGTGTGTGCGAGGGGGGGGGGGGGGGGGGGGGGGGTACATTGGAGATGCCACCTTCTTAAAGGTGGGTTTAGTGTTTCACGCTCAGGTATTTGTTAACCACAGTCGATTTCCAGGTGTGTGTGTCGGGGGTGGGAGGGGGGGGGGGAGGGGGGGGCAGATTGGAGATGCCACGTTCTTAAAGGTGTGTTTCCCGCTCAGGGTAGTTGTTTACCACAGTTGTTTTCCAGGTGTGTGTGTGTGGGGGGGGGGGGGGGGGGGGGGGGGTACATTGGAGATGCCCACCTTTTTAAAGGTGGGTTTAGTGTTTCACGCTCAGGTTATTTGTTAACCACAGTCGATTTCCAGGTGTGTGTGTCGGGGTGGGGAGGGGGGGGGGAGGGGGGGCAGATTGGAGATGCCACGTTCTTAAAGTGTGTTTCCCGCTCAGGTAGTTGTTTACCACAGTTGTTTTCCAGGTGTGTGTGTGTGTGTTGTGGGGGGGGGGGGGGGGGGTACATTGGAGATGCCACCTTCTTAAAGGTGGGTTTAGTGTTTCACGCTCAGGGTATTTGTTAACCACAGTCGATTTCCAGGTGTGTGTGTCGGGGGGGGAGGGGGGGGGGGGGGCACATTGGAGATGCCACGTTCTTAAAGGTTGTGTTCCCACCCAGGGTATTTGTTTACCACATACGTTTTCCAGTTTTACCTATCTCCAGATTGGTGTGTGTGTGTGTGATTGGGGGGGGGGGGGGGGGGGGGGGGCATAGGAGATGCGACGTTTCTGAAGGTGTGTTCCCCGCTCAGGGTATTTGTCACCACAGTTGATTTCCAAGTTTGTGGGTGTGAGTGTGTGAATGTGGGTGTGGAGGGGTGTGGTGTGGTGGGTGGGGGGGGGGGTACATTGGAGATGCGACGTTTTGCAAGGTGTATTTCCCGCTCTGGATAGTTGTTTATCACAGTTGATTCCCAGGTTGGGCCATCTCCAGTTTGGGGTGTGGGTGGGTGTGGTGGGTGGGGTGGGTGGGTGGGGGGTACATTGGAGATCCAGCGTTCTTGAAGGTGTGTTTCCCACACAGAGGTACTTGTTTACTACAGCTATTGTCCAGGTTTGTGTGTGTGGGGTGTTCGTGTGAGTGTGGGTTGTGAGGTGGGGGGGTACATTTGAGATGCCACGTTCTTAAATGTGTGTTTTGCCGTTCAGGGTATTTGTTTACCACAGTTGTTTTCCAGGTGTGTGTGTGTGGTGGTGGTGGTGGGGGGGGGGGGGGGGCGGGGGGGCACATGGGATACAGCGTTCTTAAAGTTGTGTTTCCCGCTCAGGGTAGTTTTCCACAGTCGTTTTCCAGGTGGGGGGGGTGGGGGGGGGTGGGGGGGGGGGCATTGGAGATACAGCGGTCTTGTTGTTCCCACTCATGGTAGTTCAGCACAGTCCGGGGGGTGGGCCAAATAGGGTGGAGGGACTTGCCCAACCGTTACAGGGGGCCTAAAAAAAGTATGATAAACCGAACCCCAAACAATCTTTGTATTGACGGGGGTCCCGAGTTTGTGCTACGGAAAATCGCTAGGGAAAATGTAATTCTACAAGCAGGTCTACAAGTAAAAAATACAAACTTCGTACCCGGCTCCACGTTTCAAATGTAATAGACCCTCCCAAATCTGTGCTTGAGACGTACAACGTAACGGTTTCAACAACCCTGCTTCCCACCAATGCAGGAGACATACGAGCGCCCTCGTCAATTTTCTAACACAACCATGATGATGGCCCTAGATGTGGTGAAGTCCACGTTCAAGGCGCAAGCACCTGGTTTCGGAGCCTTGAGGAATGTGGGAATGGGGGTGATCAACATGACAGGGCCCATGAAGAATCAGTTGATGAAGGCGGCCATGGGTATCTAGAAGACGGTGAGCAGCATTAAAGGCAGCTTGCCGGTTTCTGTGGGTATCAGTTCCTCAGTATCTGAGCGCCTTGTTCGGGCCTTGAGGAACGTGGGGGTGGGTTTGAGTTTGTTAACATGACTGGGCCCATGAAGAATCAGTTGATGAAGGCGGCCATGGGTATCTAGAAGACAGTGAGCAGCATTATGTGGCACATTTGGAGTCCAGTAGGGCACCAGGAAAGATGTCATCATCATCATCATTATCATAATCATTAAAGGCTGCTTGCCTGTTTCTGTGGGCATCAGTTCGTCAGTATCTAAGCGCCTGGTTTTGGAGCCTTCAGGAACGTGGGGATGTGGGTTGTCAACATGACTGGGCCCATGAAGAATCAGTGAATGAAGGCAGCAATGGGTATCTAGAAGACGGTGAGCAGCATTAAACGCTGTAGCACGAACTCAGGGCCCCCGTCAATAAAACGATTGTTTGGGGTTCATTCCATCAATGCTTTTTTGGCGGAGCCCTTCCAATCACGGTTGGGCAAGTCCCTCTAGTCCCATGGGTATCTAGAAGCCGGTACAGATGAGCACAGACAAGGCCAGTAGGAAAGAGAAGAGCTACAATAGCGAGCAGCCGAATGTGCGTTTGAGGAAGAGTACTGTACGGTACGCTTTTTTCCGGATGCAGCCGTACAATGCGATTTGTTTGGAGCTCTCTCCCAACATAGGGACAAGTCCTAGGCAGCGTCGCAAGCAACACGGAAAATTGGCTGTGAGTGCTGGTAACGAAATCAATTGGACCGCGGCCAGTAAGTTACGAGACCGTTGGCTGACGTGTCAGGCTTCATCTCGGGGGGCTGACGTTTCAGACTGTCAGGCTTCGTCTCGGGTGGACAACGCGTGGACCATGGACGGCAGAGGCAAAGGGTCATTTATATGATAACCGAGATTTGACGGAGTGAATGAAGGCTGCCATGGGTATCTACATGACGGTGGTGGTTGGCCCCAGTGAAAGCAAACGGGCTGGCCCCCTCAATCTCACGCCTAGTAATAAGGCGTACTATTTATTTATTTATTTATCTAGAAGACCATGAGCAGCCTTACAGGCTACCTGTCGGCTGCAGTGGGTGTCCGTTCCTCAATTTCTGTATGTATGGTACAGTCCAGGGGTATCTAGAAGACGGTGAGCAGCAGGTTTGTTCAGGACGCTGCATCCTCCGTCGCAGACGCAACGTAAAAGAGTCTGTTGCATCGCAGGACGCAACTTGGGGAGGTTCCGATGACCAGGAGGAAGGGTCCGTTGCGAAGCAGAACGCAGGCTATACAATTTGTTGCGTTTCAGGCAGCAGAGGTGGGGGTCCTCCTGAAGTACCCTGATGAGCAGCATTAAAGTCTGCTTGCCAGCTTCAGTGGGTATCAGTTCCTCAGTATCTGTATGTCTGTTACAGTCTAGGGGTAGCCAAAGATAATGATAACGCCTGGTGGGGCGTGGTGTTAAGGGAGCCCGTTGTACGCGGGTGGGGAGCGGTCTTCTACCTCAACTGGACAAGCTACCATCGCGGTTGACGACGACCTGCAACGCGAAGAGCGACCGAAAGGGGAGTCGAACTCCCGACTCTTCATCCTCAAGGGATCTGGTCTACCACTAGAAAACCAGTTATATATTGGTAGGATATCACAAGCATGTAAGAGCACAAACTAGATGGCACTTGAGCATGACCTGAGCTCAAGTGCCATCTAGTTTAAATAAATTGTTAGCTTATTTTAAACACCAAACACTCTCTCAAATATGGTCACACAAAAGTCTAACGGGACTCGCCCAACGAAGATACATCAGGACTATCAGGAGGGGCTATATTAACAAGCACTTATCGGTCTGTTCCCCTAGCAATCACAAGCAGTTTGTGATATTAATTCCCACTACGTTTCACCTAGGCCGTCCTGGGCTCATGGCTCGCTCTAGCTACTCGCTTTACCGCCAAGTACTGCCTCGAGTTGTTTTTCTCGTCTCGTGTCTCTCTTTAACTATTTCTGCAACTTGGCTGTCTGGTCCCCAAGCAATCGCAAGCATGCAACTAGGGGGTTGAGCTCATTTGCTATGTAGATAGTTTAGCTTTTCGTGTTTCATCACATTTCTTTGTTGCCTATTTGAACGATCCATTTCAGGCATATTGGGGATGACATGTCGGGATGGTTAGTTGGTTGGTTGGTTGATTTTGGGCGCTCCATAAATTGGCTCAAGTTCAACATTTGGCGGACCCTGTTTAAATTGTTTTCTTTTCCATTCTAACCAGGTTCAAGTGTGACTCAAAAGGAGACACTGATCAGCCCAGAGTTGGCTGCAAAACATGTAACACTCCGATGCAGAGTGTGATGTGGTGGCGTTTATATCACCCAGGTTTATTCTGCCCGCAAACACTGAGCCTCAAGGCCGATAGACTGTGCGATTCAAACCAGGTTCAAGTATGACTCAAACAAATACACTGAGCCCCACAAGTGTGAATCAAACAGGGACACACAGTCACACACCTGATGTAATGTTTTTCTTATTTGTGAGTGCTTTTTCTTTTTGTTGAAGCACAGAGTCTCATACACTAAGCAAATAAATGGTAAGTGGTGGGACATGAACTCTGAACACAACGGCCCTAGTCTCCTCCACTCACAAGACTGGATAAAACTCCAAGGGCACATCTACACTCTTACTAAAACACCAACCTCCTTCCTATCCTACCCCTTTCAACCAGAAATTAACCACACACTAGGCCACCCTATGAGGCAGAATGTTGACATGGTCTTCTCTACTAGTAGCACCACACCCACTCACAACCATCCTGACTCTCCCTACAGTATGGACCACATAAATTCCCCATGGCCTGCAGAACTCACACATCACAATTTACCAGATCAGGACAACTCCTCAGATCTCACCTTCCCGGATCTCACTCTCCTAGACTCCACTTTCTCAGATCACGAAGACCTCATAGATCCTCCTTCTTTAAATCAAAAAGACCTCACAGAAACTATTTACCTAGTCTCTGAAGATGAGGAACCTCCCAGATCAAAACAAAAAACATCCTCTACAAAGAAAAATCATTTAACTACAAAATGCTCACACTCCTGCACACATCAGATGCACAACACACCTCTCCCTATACCTAGCAAAGTCGTCCTTCCTGACTTCACTAAGTTTCGCCAATGCAGAATCTTTGGAGCAGAACCTCCTACCAAGAAACCTGCTCCTTTCAGACCCACTACTAAAACCCTGCCAACGAAAAGAATTAAATAATTCATACTACCTTACATCCTGTTCAACAACAGCAAACTGCACTATATCTCACTAACATTATCACCTCCAACTGCAGAGGCATCTTCTCATCCTGGGAAACACTCTATGACCATATTCGAACTAATGAGCCAGACATTGCTATTCTCACCGAAACAAAACTCATCTCCAACAACACAGGTATAATTAATATGATCAAACAAGACTTTTCTGACTACCACTTCCATCACAGCAGCAAAACCATTAAGCAAGCTACCAATGCAGACAACATTGTTACCCGCTCAGCTGGAGTTATCACACTCATAAAAAAGACTCTTACTACCCATCCAATTAAACATGAAATCCCCACTGGCATAGCTGGTCATCTCACTCATCAAACTATTAACAACATCACTCACATTTTAGGCGTCTACATGCCCTGCAATGACTCTACCAAAATAGCCCGTATCTATGAACACATTCACTACATCATATCCCAGAACCCCTCTCACCACTATATTGCAGGGGGAGACTGGAATGTAGCTTACTACCTCACTGATAGAAGCAACACAGTCCAGCACCTGGAGGACCAGCCTCACTATCAGCATCTTAATAAATACCCAATTCACATTCAACCATCACCACGCCCCCATACTTACTCAGACAACACTTCCTACAGCAGCAGGATAGATGACATCATTCTCATCAACCCCCACCTGCAACCACCGGTGACAGAAACCACACACCAAATGGGAGACACACTTGACCACTTGACCCTGGAACAACAAATTACCTCCTCTCTCTTTCCCCCTCCCAACCTGGACACACCACCTCACAATCCAACACCCCAACTGCAACTTCCTCTCAAACAACAGGACATGGCCAAAGCTAAAGAGGCCATCTCTTATCAATTTCTCCATCAATTTCAGCACAGCCACACTAACATAGATAAAGCCTGGACTATAGCACAAACTTTACTGGGAGAAGATAAAACATCTGCACACATTCAATCTATTAGACAAGAACTCACAGCCACCATGCCAGAAAACCTTAACAGCATGGCAGATCATCTCATGATCACTCTTCACCAAGCTCTCCCATCATGACTGACACCTGCCCCACTAAGGCCTAGCACACCAGGCACTTTCTTGCCCAGGCAAACTGCTAAAACTTACAGACGTCTTAACTACCATATTAAACACATTAAAGCACTTCGAACAGCCTCCAACCATCTTGACCAACAACAATACATGGAGCTTAGAAGCACACCTCACACGGCAGGCACATACTCACCTACCACTAAAATTAAAATACAACAACACCTACAAAACTCACTCCTCCCTGACTACTGCCTCTCTCTAACTGCTGAGATTAAACAAAGTATTACAGAACTAACGTAAACATGCAGGCTGCACTCAAAGAGGAGAGAGCAACCGCTCCATCAAGAAATTCCGACGCCGCCTCAGCACACAGGCACGACAAACTCACAGGTATATTTTTCTCTCCTGAAAATTACACACATACACCCACTGCTCTACTGGACGCATCCTCAACACACTTAGCACCAGCACCCAGGGTCTCCTGGAAGTTATGACTAAACACATGGGTAAACTTATGTCACCTCCCAAACCACCCATCTCAGATGACTATACACGACATGCCACCCCCCCCCCACCATGGGAAACACACACGGATAAATATCACCTTGAAACCCCAGCCAACTCCATACAAACACTGCCTCCCCTTACACCTATCTCTCCTCCTCAACCACCTATGATGACTGTATTAGGAAACTCTCCACCAACAAAGCCACAGGCCCAGACGGCATACCTAATGAACTACTTATGTGCCTCCCACAGGAAATGCACCTCACCATACACAAACTCATGCAGCTAGTATGGATCCTGGGAGAAACACCAGACTGCTGGAAAACCTCACACACAGTCATGCTCTACAAAAAATCAGATCCTTGCTTGCCTCAAAACTACAGGCCAATAGGCCTTAACAATGCTGTAGCCAAACTCTGGACCTTTCTTGTCATTAACACTATTACTACCTACTCTGAAACCAATTGCATTCTTAGTGCCTGCCAAGAGGGTTTCAGAAAAGACAAAAGTACCTATAGACAACTCTTGACCCTACTCCACAACATTGAGGATGCTGCCCTCTTCCACCAGGACCTCTATGCTGCCTACTTTGACTTTAGCTCTGCTTTCAACATGATTGACCACCAAAAACTTCTTTGCATCATGCACAGCTTGGGTTACACCCACGACACTATAGACACTATTAAAGGAATTTACACAAACTCTACTACACATATCCTCCTCAACAATACATCTGGCTCCCCTATCCCCATCCCCATCACCACTATCCAGGGAGACACTCTCTCCCCCTTACTCTTCATTATTTTTCTAGAACCCCTACACAGATGGCTCCGTTCTGGGGGGCGAGGATACAGAGCAGCATCCCTACCCCCCAAAACAGCAGATGAAAATCACACTAGCAGCTTGGGGTATGCTGACGACACTGCCGTCCTAACCGGCAGCTCAGAGGACCTTCGTATCCAATGTGGTAAAGTCCAAACTTTTAGCATCTGGTCGGGCATTCCTCTTAACGCCACTAAATGTGTGGTCAGTGGCATACTCCACAAATCACACCCCTCACAACCTACTCACAACAACATTCTTAAACAAAGGTTGGAAAAAATTCCCTTAGGAAATTCCTATGCTACCTACCAGCCTCCAGACCAAGCCTACAAATACTTGGGGGTTCACATCTCACTTACCTTAAATTGGAAAACTCAGCTCCACTCTACTATTGAAACCATTCACAACAAAGGCTTGAGCATCCTCACTAAAGCTAAAAACAGGGCAACTCCCACTCAATGCTTACGAATAATTTCACAATGTGTCAGAGCAGCTATTAAATACCCGATGATAGTAGCCCCCTTCTCACTAACCGACATTCATGTCATTGACAGAGCAGTATTAAAAACAGTTAAACTCTGCTGCTCCCTTCCTAGATCTTTTCCGACAAGAGCACTCCACCTCCCCAAAACAGAGGCAGGACTAGGGGTGCCCTCTCTACTCACTGAATACACCGAGATTATTGCAACAGCCCTCACCCAGTCCATGAACGACCAAGGTCACCTGGGAATCCTCACCAGGGCTCTTCTTAACAAATCAACCTCCACCATGACCACTCTAGATCCTCTTTCTCTCTCCCGCAAGCAACTTAAATATATGTCCCTAGCCCGGCAGCTGGAAATTATTAAAAAATCTGACATAATAATTTCTTGGAATGACACAGAATTTCTTGACAAACTTAACATACACTCTCTCCCTCTCCCCCCACAGGCAATTCCTGTCTCACTCATGACTCCATTTCATGACCTGGACATTTACTCATACCATGACCTGGTCACCCCTATGGGAACCCATCTTATCAGCACTACAGATCTCTCCCTTATCACCTTACACAAAATTACTAAACACCACAAACGATCTCTGAACCGCCTCACCGCTCACCTCTCTTCCCTCCAAACCGTCGGTCCTCCAATACACTCTGACCCACTTCCTCTCTCTCACCGACAACTTGCGCCTGGTTACGCAATTGCGCAGAACACAACGGACAACGTTAAATCTCCCGCTCCTAACGAACCCTCTACTCCACTAACCCAGCGCTACCAACCTCACGCCACCGTTACTGATTCAGACTACGAGGCGGATCCCACTTGGGACCTGGAAGGAAACCAATGGTGGGCGTGGCCCACGCAGATCGCAGGCAAGCCACGCGCACCAAGCATGGGGCTGCCCCAGCAGTGATGCCACCTGGTCAGCACGCCACTACTTGTGCAAATCTTGGATTCGACACTCCTCCACTTCTAAATTTTACCGCGCATATAAAATAACTCCCACTTCACATCCTGACAGGATCCGCGAGGCCATGACATTTCCCGACAGCAGCGCACCTGCACCACCGGCGCGCCTGCTCCACCTTACCTACGGATCCCAGTACAAAGCCCTGCACATTACGAGCTGGCGGGCAAGCGCTCTTACAACGACGACAAACTTGCCACCACTACCGTTGTCCACGTCCAATGGGCCCCAACAATTATGCACAACGACCATATCAACTCCTACACACACATGGGATACAGCATCCACCACAGCACACCTCTTACCTCCACTACCTCCACCATGTATTGGAAACCTCAATCTCACCATGCGGCTCATCTTGCTGAACTGGTGGGACAGCCAGCATATGCCCAATTAACCCACACTTTTAAAAACCACTCCCCCAACAACCACACACTCAACCCCAGGAAGGACATCCACCTCACTAACCTCCAGCAACAAGGCCAATGGGCCACCTCTCCAGGATTTAATGCTGACAACCATAACCTTGTTCACAAACTTTTGAAAATTGACACACACGACAGGCACCCAGACTGGGACATTCAACCACCCTCAGCCTACACTATACAAACAGGCATCCTCACTATTCTGGATGGCCAATCCACACACACACACACCAACGCCTCATATCTTTATAACCCCACTGGTCACTGTCTTGGGCACATACCCAACGACAGACTCACCTCTCTTAAACAAAAACTATGACCATTTTAAAAAAACCACCACCCTACCAAATGGAACCAACTGACTCAAGGAGGAACATACCACACTGACTTAGCTGCCCTCTTCACCAGATACAGAGCTGCCCCTTCCGCCACCAACATTCTTTCTCCTTTTCTATACCAAGCAGCAGCTGCTCTGGGCATTACTCACCATCGTACTTCTAACCCCCTTAGCTACGACCAAAGCCTCACCAGCTTCTCTTCTACCAGCCCTGCTGACCAGCTCTTTGGCTCCAACCAAGACCCCTTTCTTACCACCTGGACTGGGGGCTCACTGGTGGACGTTCCCAACTCCACCACACAAGCACACCAAGCTCTAAGGTGGGCCCTAGCCAGTGCTGACCATGCTGAAAATACTCTCAGCCCTACCTGCACCCTGATGCTCCTCCCTGATGATCTTGCCGCCCCTTACAAAACTCTTCTCCATCACTCTTGGATTCACTATATTGACTCTAGACCACAGTCTGAATTTTATACTACTTCTGAAATTTGGCTTGGCAGCAAATCTCACACTCCACCCTCCACTCAAAAACTACATCTCATTCTTATATGCAACCCCCACAGCCAAGCTACTTACTTTCCTTAACTTCCAGATTTTATTGACCAATGGACATACTACATGCAAAGCCTTTCCTCATCCTGGGAGCCCTCTACTATCACACCACCTCCCACTCTTACCTTCTCTGACATTGTCATCACCTACCCTCGGAAACTTAAATCTCTTGCCAAAAATCCTTGGCAAACTCCACTCCACCAACACCCTCCTTCCTCCCCTCTTACCATTACCCACCCTTGTCTTTACCGAGCTACCCCCTCCTCAGGCCTCCAGGTCTACACAGATGGCAGTCTAATAAAAGGTAAACCAGGGCATCCTAGCAAAATCGGTGCTGCAGTCTACGTCCCGGCTGCAGGGCAAAGTTACACCATCAACCCTGGGGGAATAGGGGCCACCAAAACTAACAACCGGGCAGAACTGGTAGCCATCCACCAAGCCCTTCTCAACACTGATTATGACAAATCTCTTACCCTCCATACAGACAGCCTCTGCTCTCTTCAACTTATAAAAAAAATGATTCACGACCCTACCACTACAACCCGTTCTATTCATACTGAATTACTGCAATCAATTCAAAAACACCTCATTCAACGCATCCTGCATGGCTCACACACCACTCTTTGCAAAGTCCGTTCCCACACAGGTATCCTTGGAAATGACAGAGCAGACACTCTGGCACGCAAAGCAGCTGAGCACCCCACCTTAACCAATTTTACTGACACCACTGGGGAAATCCCCCGCCACAATGTTTACTGGCCCACACTTCAACCTCCTCGCACACCCATGGGAGAGATTATTCCCCCACGAATTTTAGCACCTAACCTTACACAAGGTATCACCTCTAACCTGCCCACTAGCTGCCACCTTGGCCAACACCCTCTTAAAGGGATCTATGCAACCACCTGGGCTGATAACACTCCCCATCAACTTCCTCAAGCAAGTAACAAATTCTGGACCTCAATCCTTATCCAACATAAAACTAAATTCCACATCCTTAAAGCCCGCTGGGGTAGACTATGAAACCGTAAACTTGCATTCCGCTGGAAACTCCCTTATATTATCAGCACTCACCCCCCCCACGAACTCCCTATGCCCCATTTGCCACACCTGTGAGGACGGAGCGGGCCACATCCTGGCGGGCTGCACACACCGGACTTTCAAGGGGCTCTATATCAAAAGACATGACGCCGCAGTGCGACTCATCCACAAGGCCATTTGCACCGGCGCCCTGGGATCCCGCAGAATGATCATGGACGCTGGCAAGGAAGAGGACCTCCCCAGGGGGGTCCTGGGCAAACGTCTCCCTGACTGGTTACGCCCCTCCACTATATCCTACTAAAAACAGACGCAAACGTTTGGTAATCCTCGATTCCTCGATTTTGTAAATAGTTCGTTTTGGTTGCGAGCAAATCATATTTTTATATATGTATTGCTGTGAGGCGAAATTTACCACGCTCTAATTTTGGTTTGAATGATTGATGGTGCCAGCCAGCCAGGCTGGAGTTCTCGTGCCTGGCGATGCTCGTGGTTATATATTGTGGTTATACGCGTACCCACTCCAGCATGCTCGGTCTGCTGGGCCCTTCAGCCTGTGTCGGCCATAGCTGGGTCTGCTGCGTCCTTCATCGCCTGTGTCGGCCATAGCTGTCGGTGGCATGAAGTCGAAGTGGGGTCGTAGAAAAACATACGCTGCCATTCTTCTTCAAGCTGTCACCATAACTGTCATATCTACCCAGATCTTCCCGTGAAGTATCAGCCATTTCGCGTTTGTCGACCCCACTCCCTCGCATCCTTTCCGTAGATCCCCTGACCCCATTCGTGATCCCTTGTCATGAGCAAGCTCTTCGCCTTCATTCTCCTCGCGGGCTTCGTGTGGACTAGCACGGAGACCTTCTACGCGGTCACCATGGGTGAAATTCTAGAGAATTCTGGAGAACTTTGCGATATCACTTCCAATCCGCCGCTTCTACCTACAAAATGGCTATGCCGGGGGGGGGGGGGGGGGGGGGGGGGGGGGGGGGGGGGGGGATGAGGCCTAAATTGCTCAAGAATGCAGCGCCTTCAGCATGTCCAGCAGTCGCCTCAGTCTTCAGCCTGTCACCTTCGAGACCGAGGCAAGAGGTGGGTGACTCTTGCAACTTACATCCCTGCTCCGGACATGTATGATGATTCGCCGGTGCTCTCTTGGTTGCATCTTCCGATGGTTGATCGCCATCTCGATGCGGTCAATTCCTGTTCCGATTCTTGAAATCCAGCCCCAACTCGATCATCCGTGGCACTGCAGGTGTGGCGCTGTCCATGACACCAGGGGGCAGGACTTCAATTTGTGGAACGGAGATTCGCCGCCAATCCCAGCGAACCACCGCGCAGGAGTAGGACCCGGCACAAGGAATGTGGCCACTCCGATCTTGACTGAGATACCAGGATACTTCACCCTGTGCCAGTTGTTGAAATTGCGTGGATTCCTTTGGAATTGTTTGGAATTGGGACATACCTAATGTTTGGTTGATGGGATGAGCATCTAGGGTTTTATTTGGTTCAAGGATCAATTTGTCAAGATGGTATATGCACATGGGGGTGTTATTTGTATGCATATGACCAGCAGCTTTCCCTCATCTGCATGGGCAAACAGGGGCCAAGGCAGGGGTATGAGCGAGTCCCAATTCAGTGCAATCTGGAGAGTCATGACACACTCAGAGCATGTACAGCCTGAACAACTTGTACTCATTCGTGATTCATCATTTTAGTCCTGACCTATTTTATTAACGCCTGAAACCAGCCTTCGTTGTTGCGATACATTATTGGATTTGAGATACTGACTATCAGGGCTGGTGGCGAAAATTTCTCGGAATGTCAATCAGGATGTACAAATAGTAATTTATTTACATGTATCCAACCTCTTCATTCATGCAGGTCCTGCAGTGAAGAAATTTTGCGCACCATCATGTACAGCGATGATGACAAGACTTATGCCTACAAGTCATCTCACAAGGCTTTCATGAACACTGCACGCTAATTCCACGATGCTGATGCACTGCAAGATGACGATGACGACAACATTCAACGCTACCAAGACCTGGAGCGAGACGACTCTGAGGGTAATGACAACACTGCCGGTGCTAACATCCTGGATATCGACTCCGAGGGCACCCTCAACCAGGAGGCAGTTGACGAGAATCCTGTCACGACTGGTCTAGGTGTGCACGCAACTGAATTCCGTGCTGAACGCTTCGCAAGGCTCAAACATGCACTCCAACCTGCAAAATTGATATATGATGATCCAGACATGCCACTACCAACTCCACCTTCTGTCACAGCATCTAGAGAGAAAGCATCGGATGAACTCAGGTTAGACATGAATAATGATGCTTCTCGTGGCCGCGTTACTACCCATCCTATGTAGAACCTCCAACAAGCATTCAGAATGTATCAAGCCTGTGTCATTGCAAATCATATGCATTACCACTTGTACCTGATGCGTTACGTGCTGAATGCCTTACAGACTAACTTGGATGTCCAATTGCTTGAGCTTGGATGTCTACGACCTCCAATTGCCTAACTGAGATTGTGCACAATTTACTGTTGCGCAATGCACAACCTGAGACACATTTACTCTAGTACATACTCCTAATTCAGGTTACTTGTGCGATACCCACAAAAACCAATAATTACGTCAACGTATTCAGTTGTTCCTTTATGACCATACATTATATTACTAAATTGATTACTGTATTGTAGGCAGGTGACTGATTATTAGGATCAAGACTTTAAAAACTGTTTCACCATTCCAGAGGTACTCTGCATTCCTTTGCGATACCCACGGGAATTCAATCGTAACCTGAGTAAACATAGTAATCCTGCTGTGTATGAGGACTCGAGCAGATTACTGATTGTACGTAAAAACTAGATTAATCCATTCAATGTTGGAAAACTGAACCAGCTTTTTGGTACACCGGATATCCGTGCGATACCCACGAAAATCCAAGTATTTAAATCAATGTGACAGACCAAACGTTCTCAGATGAACAATGCAACTTGGAAATTGTGGTCAGCATTTCAACTTGTCACCACTATAGTTTTGGGCCCGATGTGCAGGGTTCCTCCTTCAACTTCTGCCAGGAAGCTGTACCTGTCAGCCCATATCTTCAAGTGATGTCCCAGGTTCCCAGTGTCGAAGTCATCCAAGATCACATTCTCTTCGTCCTGGTATCCGTCCCACCACTTGTTCTGGCCCTTCAGATAGGCCTCAGGGTAGTCCTCTCTTGCTGTTCTGGACTTGCCACATCCAGCTACTCCCCAGATCCACACACCTGTAGTTCCCTCAGCATCCTCAGGCTTCTGCATGTAGTCCTTCCTGATTTCCTTCATAGTTCTGTAGAACCTCCACTTGATGTTTGTAGGAATATCCTCAATTTTTGTGCGATACCCACGAAAAACAACATTGAATTGATACTGTAACCGCGACTTCCATAAGTTTCATCAGCCAATTCCGTCATCTTTACACCTTGATTTCTAGATATCCAAATTCCATTTCCAGATATACTTGCGATACCCACGGAAAAACAATAGTTGACTGAATTTTCATAGTAACCGAACATATGTAGTACCATTGATTCATATAAACGTTTTTTTTTTTTTTGAAAAATGGGGTGGCCCGAGCCATTATTTTTTGTAGGATAAGGAAGAGAGGGATTCGAGCAATCAAGGATCTCCATATCCGACTAATATATAACGGGTTTGATTAGTTTCAGATTCACATCTAAGGTTTCAATTTAACTAGGTTTCTATTTAACTAGATGTAAAAGTAGTTAAGACTTATAAGTAAAAAAAAAAATGAAAACGTCTGATTCGAGGATTCGAGCAATCGAGGATCTCCATATCCTACTAATATATTACTGTAGCGGACTCGAAGAGAATGAGACCTGATCTTGCCGTCCTACCTGACATAGACTCCCCTACCTGTATGTCTGATAAAGAACTCAGGGTTCTTGAGCTTGAATACTGCTCTGATACCAACCATGCTACTAAGTTTATCACTAAACACGCCCAGCATGTTGGATTAGTAAATGGCCTCCGATCGGCTGGATACCTTGTTCATTATGAAGTTATCACCGTTGGAACAACTGGTACTATTCCTACCTCTTTTTTGACTTCTATGACCACTCTTGGACTCCAGAGAACCTGTGCCCTCAAACTGGCAGACACAGTCCACTCTCACACCATTACTAGCTTTCAAAGTATTTTACAGTGCAGACGCTTTATGGAAGCACACCCCGGGTCGATACCTGGGGACTAGCACACAGACCGTCCCCCCTCTCAGGTTTTGTCTTAACAGCTGTATTGTGCCGGTGCTTCCCAACCGGGGTGAAAAACCCCCGTATTAAGCTGCACTGGTATGATGTAGTTGGTAATTCTTTTTACTGAGATGGTCCTACGGTGACTATAGCTAGCTCCGGCTTACGCTATGGTGTCCTTAACTTCACGTCCTGTGAGTAACGGTTCTACACGGATGTAACAATTTCAATTTCAATACACTCTCGTGGTGTCAACATAAAATGTAATGTAATGAGCAGCCCAGAGTTGACTGCAAAACTTGTTCAGTGTTCAGTTCATCAGTGCTTTTTCTTTTTAAGCCCTTCCTACAGGGTTGGGCAAGTCCCTCCAGCCTATGTGGCCTACCCCTGGACTGTAACTAACATACAAACATGTACATGTAACAATCCAATGCACAGTACCGTAGTGTGGTGTGCATGGTACTTCAGGAGGACCACCGGCTCTGCTGCCTGAGATGCAACAAATTGTTTAGCCTGCGCCCTGCGACGCAATAGACCCTTCCTTCTGGTCAACGGACCCTCACCATGTTGCGTCCTGCGACGCAACGGACTCTTCGACGGAGGACGCAGCGTCCTGAGCAACCCTGGTCGGAACTCGGGATGGTTGGTTGGATTGATTACATGGTCTGTCAGCCTTCTGGCTGCTCACTGTCTACAGGCGGAGTTAACATGCGTAGTTGGCTTGGTCTGGTTACATGGTTAAATAGCCTCCAGGCTGCTCACTGTCTGCAGGCGGGGTAGCATGAATCCTGATTCCTTTGAAGGATGGAAATACCTCAAAGAGGCTGTCTTGGCTCGAGCAGCGCATACCTCCGATCCGATTCCGATCCGGTTCCCTTAATCCCACTAGGCACGTCCTAAGAGATCTTTGTGACAATTCTTGGATGTTAAAATTTCCATTTTTTTAATAGGGTGTCTGAATACGAGAACTTCATTTTCTGGGATTGCCCGAGGGATTGCTAATCGTAGGAGCTGTGCGTGCTTAGGACTGAGGTATGATACTTTTTTTTAGTTGTGAAAGGACTTTCACCCCTGGAGGTGGGTCTCTTGACGGAAACCAGCAACACAGAGGATTCAGTTCACATAGTAAACTTGACGTATGAGGGGGAGGGTTTGAGTGTCATGACACATCCGCAAATGTCTACACAACCTGCAATTTCAGGTTACTTGGCCAACTTCACTTTACCAGCTCTCAACCCCCCCCCCCCCCCCCCCCCCCCCCCCCCCCCCCCCCCCCCCCCCCCCCACGATCCCCTTCACCTACACAGCCAAAGGAGTGCCCCTCCACAACCCGTACTGCCATGGGAGTGCCCCCCCACCCACGCCCCCCCCCCCCCCCCCCCCCCCCCCCCACACACACACGAACTGCCCACCACCACTGGAGTGCCCCCCCCGGGGTGCTCCCCCACCATCAAATAGTCTCTTGCTGAGAGATCTGTCTGACCGCAGCCTAAGATAACCGAGCTATCCGGCATCCGGAAGTACGCGTCTGAGGAACGGAGTGATACTCAGAACGGTACAAAAGAGAAGCGGAATGGTGCAGCCAAGAGCAAATTCTTTCAAATCACACAAAAGCCATGCATGGACTGCCATGTGATGGTGACAGGGTTGACGCGAGGGTCAGCGCAGTGCTAAAACTGGAGCACTGCAGAACGGCGGAACAGAGAGGCCGAATGGCGCATCCAAGAGCATGTTGTGGTCGGTGGCGCCAAGCGAGCGTGCGGTCGGTGGCGCCAGGCGAGTCCGCAGTGGACATGACCAAACCGTGGCCTGATTTGTCTACCTGGCTGTACCCTTCCCCGTCCTAAACCCTTCCCCGAACTTTCTTGACGCAGCGGGCATGCCCGCGGGCATCGGGCATCGGGCATCGGGCTTCGGGCATCCGGGCATCCTGCCAGGGTGGCGGGATGGCGGGCACAACCCTTGGAGGCCAAGTCCAGGTAGGGGCCTAGGTGGTGAAACTACCGGTAAACCGGTAACACAACCTGACTGCGTGGCGAGTTACAGCCTGTTTCCATAAGACCAGGTTACGGTTATGGATAACCCCGCAAACTGTAGTGCGGCAGTACTCGTAACCCGTGTTCTAGCCAGCTTCCTGTCGCGTAACCCCGCTGTACAATTTAGTGTTTCTGTGACGGATAACGATCCTCACACCGCGTCCCCTCGAGGGGGCGACGACTTCCCGGAAGTAGGTGAAGAGTCGTAGTAGGACGACTCCTACTGACGGGAAGTCGAACGAAGCGACCTGAACCCTGAAGTTCAGGCGACGCGCGAGATGATGTGACGAGCATATAAGCACGGCTAATATGCTCTAAGGCAGACAATATTAGGGATCATTCCCCTATCATCTCGTTGAACACTTTTGTGTTTGTTAAGACGTATTCATACGTCACAGTTGGTTTCTAGAGCCTGATCTCCTTTTTCACGCTAACCCCCTCCCTACTCGCAGCTCAACGCCCTCTCCGCGGGACCTTCCTTTCCGCTGGGCCCTAAGCCCACCCACCCCGCTCGCCCAGCTCGAGGCTGCTGCTAAAACGGTAAGAGTTCACGAGGCCCCTGCCTACGTTAGAACATCCGAAATGGATGCTTGTTTCCGTGCGTGGAGCCCCTGCCTGCCCTCGCAAATCCTCAATTTGGACGGGTAATGATAATATGCCTTCGATGCCTGTTGCGCTATGCTTGTCCCATGTTCCATTGCAGCAGCGAAAGGCTCGTTCCTTGTTCCGTCTCTTGTTCCCATACACGACCCGAATTTCACCTCCCATGATTACGCCTCTGGTCACGGGCCACCCCATGGGTCCCCAGAACGGGCCTTACGAAGAGCCCACCCAGCTCACGACAACACGCCCTGAACTTGCAGCATGCAAGTTGGGTCGAAATGAGTTCTTCGACATCGCTGAACACAACACATACGGGCTAATGTCCACCCGACAATTCACCAGCAGTGTGAACGCAGGTCGAGCTGAAAGTTTTCAATCTGGAGTCATCTCCCCACCCGATTCAGATTTGGTCCTTCGGCAGGATACCAAGGTCGTGTGCCCGATCACTGACGGGGTATCCCCCAACCGGGTCCTCGGACCTAGCGAGTTATCAAATATGATTTCTTGCTCGGCCTTCACGACAATCATGAGCACGATGCTCCACGACATGACGGGCAAATTCGTTGTCATCTACTCTGATGACATCATAATCTTCGATTTTTCCATGATGAGGTCGAACACCTGGAGCATGTGCTCTCAGGCGTCCTTCTAAACGAAACGGAGATAACGGGAATTGACTATTGCTATTTCAACAACGATGTGCCGAAAACCGCATTCATCACTCCCATGGAGTTGTTTGAATTGAAAGTCCTGCCCTTCAGACTCGCAAACTCCCCATCGGCCTTTACCGAAGTCATGAACACTGTGTTCCGTAACTTCATCGGCAAATTTGTCGTCATTTACCTCGATGATATTATCATTTTCAGCAAGGATGACGAAGAACACGAAAAATATATTCGCATGGTACTACAACGATTGGAGGACAACCATCTCTTCCTCTCGCGGGAAAAATGCAGATTTTTCTAACCCGAAGTGAAGTACCACGGCCACGTGCTCTCCGGGGACGGTATCCGAGTCAACGCTACGAAAGTAAAGGCAGTCAATGACTGGCCTACTCCGAAAACATCGAAGGAAGTACAGCAGTTCCTTGGACTTTCAAACTTTTTCAGGAAGTTCATCCAAGGTTACTCTTCGGTCGCGGCCCCTCTGATCGCAATTGCCAACCGACATGACACACGCCCTGGGAAATGTAAGCCGGCAGGCAAACCCCTCGGAAATCGGCAACAGGGCCTGCAAGGACTAGGATTTCAAGCAATCTGGTCCCCAAAATGCCAACAGGCTTTCGATGAGATCAAACGAAGCCTTACCAACGCGCCCCTACTGGCTCACCCCGATCCTTCGAAGGACTATCGTGCAATTGCCGATGCTTCTGTCGTAGGTACAGGGGGTGTCTTGCTGCAGGATGGGCGACCTATCGCTTTCCACTCGCACAAATGTTCGAAAGCCGAACGCAACTACTCGACAGGCGATCAGGAATTACTCGCTGTCTACCTCGCGTTAAAAGAGTGGCGATGCTATCTTGAAGGATGCACGGGACAATTCGAACTCGACACTGATCACGAACCATTGGTCTACTTGGCTTATCAGCCCATGCTATCTCGTAAGCAGACTCGCTACATGGAGTTCTTCTCCAGATTCTCGAACATGAAGTGGAATCACATCGCTGGACGTTCAAATGTCGCAGATCCGCTGAGTCGTAACCCAGACTTCTCAGACACGGCAGCCATACTGCTCCAACGTCTCGACCCCGAAGATCCCCTCCATGCACGTGATCTGATGACAGATATCCTTGCCGCTTACGAATCAGACGACTGGTTTGATGATCCCCGGAATGTACAGTACCTCACTCATCGTCCTGATGGGTTCTGGATTGGTACTTCTCATTCAAAACGCTCCGCCTCGTCTGCACAGATTGTGGTGCCTAATGGAAATGCCCTCAAGGAACGTATCTTGTTTGCTTTCCACGACACACAACGCAGTGGACACCCGGGATTTGAACGCACATTTCAGTCCATCGCCCGCTTTTATTGGTGGCCCGCCATGCGCATTGACGTAAACGACTATGTCCGGTCGTGCGACTCCTGTCAACGGGTGAAGGCTTCACACCAAAAATCTCCCGGGCTTTTGCAACCTCTGCCGATCCCCATATCTCCATTTGACTCGCTGTCCATGGACTTTATTATGGGATTGCCAACGTCACAGGGATGCGACATGATCTACGTGATTGTAGACAGACTTACGAAAATGGTCAAACTCGCGCCGTGTAAAACTACAGATGGCGCGGAGCAGATCGCGAAAATCTTCCACCGAATTATCCTTTGTAAGCATAGAAGAACAAGGACTCCGACTTTCTCGAAAACTATACCTGTCCAGGTAACGAAAATGGGGGAGAGTCTCTTCAAGACTTCAACCCACCCTACCGCATGTTCGTTTGTTTTCTTTCTTTTCTCTCTCTTACATACCGATCTGTACATCTACCATCAGATACGGACGGCCACCTCGCAGGGACTGATCACCCCTAACGAGTTTCCCTTCCGACCGCCTCCGTAAATGCAAGCCTTCGGGAGAAGTCTCAGGCTAGAGAAGGGGGAATTGTGGGTATGATGACTACTCACACCACGCCCACTCTTGGAACTCGAATCCGACCTTGCTTTACCCTGCACCTCACAGATTGTATTATACTGGCGCCTCAACCCGGGTAAAACACGACCGTTGACCAAAGTTGGTCAAATACCGACATCGACAGACGACCTACTCACAGGGAAACCGCCACGGTTACACCTGACGAATTCGCCCTTCGTAAAAGTGCACGACTTCGGGAGAAGTCTCAGGCCAGAGAGGGGGGAATTGTGACGGATAACGATCCTCACACCGCGTCCCCTCGAGGGGGCGACGACTTCCCGGAAGTAGGTGAAGAGTCGTAGTAGGACGACTCCTACTGACGGGAAGTCGAACGAAGCGACCTGAACCCTGAAGTTCAGGCGACGCGCGAGATGATGTGACGAGCATATAAGCACGGCTAATATGCTCTAAGGCAGACAATATTAGGGATCATTCCCCTATCATCTCGTTGAACACTTTTGTGTTTGTTAAGACGTATTCATACGTCACAGTTTCCGATTGTCCCTGAAATCTGGGTTATGGGAAGATCTGGGTTATGTGATCGTTAAATCAGTTGTTCGACAGCGTGGAAGCGTTGGATTATTTACTCGCCGGCTTGCCTTTCTTGTCTTCAAACGTCTCGCAATGGACGAGTTCATGTTCTGGCTCCAAGTCGTGGGCCCCGTCCTGTTCCATTTCTTTGCCATATCCCAGGAGCTTCTGCTTTCCAAAAATAGGAAGAGACGCCATTATGAGCTGGAAACGCAGCGACATCTGTACCAGGTGCGTTGCTCGTTACTGATAAATAGCATTTGCGCACGAATCTGAATTGGCCCCTGATCTCATGCTTTCCAGATACTTCTGACGCTTCTGGGCCCAAGGGGCTACGCGAGGAGGGATGGAGTTGATTGGGGAATTGAAGGGGTCGCGCGGGACTGCGCGATCTATAAGATTGCAGCGCTCGCGCTCAACTCCACATGATGGCCGCAAGTGACCGCTGCGGGTTTAATTGCCAGCGTGGAACCATGGCTGATCGGGGTTACGCTTAACCGTGGGGGGGAGGGGCGGTTCAGGGTAACCCCGATCCGCACCGGCACGTCATAAAAATTTGCCGGGAAATGGTGTACAAGTCGGTCGAGCGAAGTACAAGTTTTCGAGTGTTTCCGATTGTCCAATTGGAAACAGGCTGTTAGCGTGTGCCACGAAGCTGCCCAAAGCTGCCCATTTTTTTCACAAAAGAGGGGAAAAGTGAGATGCCGGGTTGCTCTCCACGCATGACCATACAAATCATTATCCGCCTGTCATCGTCGCGAACTGGATTTGCCATACAAGACAACTCGATTTGGATCATTGGTTACTTATTTCTGACACACAAGAGGAATTTCCTTGTTCCGTTACACAGCAAAAACAGCGATGCAGCGATCTCTACTGGGCACCTATGACTTATTCGTGCACCCTGGGTACACGAACGATGAGATGGCGCAATTGGAGACCTGGACGGCAGTCCATGGCGCGTTAATGGCGCTCGCGTGGGTAGTCCTGCTGCCCGTGGGAGTCGTCTTTGCGCGACACAGGGATGTCCTCTACATTACATTACATTACATTACATGTTAAAGTCTACTTGACACCGCGAGGGTGTATGAGACTCTGTGCTTTAAACAAAAAGAAAAAGCACCCACAAAGCAAAAAACCCCATTACATCAGGGGTGTGTCGAGGACAAACAAACCAAACTCCCAACCACCGTTTTGGTGGCGTAGGTATTAAACCCCTTAGAGCAGGACCCAGATCTCAACCACTTACAGTGGCGGAGGTAAGAAGCTAACAAATGAGAAGTCTCAAGAAGAAAAAAAAAGGGATAATAAATTACGGTGCCACTAAGCAGTCCAGGGCTTCCTGTCTTGCTCTTCTACAAGTAGAAAGATAGTCGGCTAGGTTGCTCCAAAAAGACTTAGTGCCATTTCCATTCATAAAGGTTCTGAATGTGGAATCGCAGAATTCCACATTCCATACGGTTAAGTCGGTATCCTCATGGACATGCCTATAAATATCTGTAAACAGATTCTGGTAGCGGAGGCGAATATCATTATAAAAAGGGCACTCAAACATATGCATTTCATCCTCAGTTTTTTGGAACCCACACATTTGACAGTGTCTCATTGAGCGAGGGATGTGTGCTCTATCCACCACCCTCATTCTTTCTGTGTTCAGCCAATGGGAACCCATTCTAAACTGTGCTATAGAACGAATCTGATCCTGCTTATGTAAGGCGGATGTAAAAGGAATCAAGCCATTCTCATCATTGCTGTTGGCTGCGACCCATTTTTGGTTATCGGAGGCGTTTAAAGCCAACCCTTCTCTCATCAGGGATGTCTCTAACTGCATTGGTGTCACTTGGGTACTTAAACCTCCATGACTCAAAAACTTCAGACATAATACCTTCGACATCGACAGCCTCCAAAATGTTGATGTTTTTACTGGATCCTAGCTTGTGGAGAGCACAACGCAAGTCATGAACCCAGCCAGTGTTGGAGTCAAAAGATTCCTCAAGAGCCATTCTAATGAGATCCTCAGGTTCTTTATGTATGGTCTTGTTCCAGAAGCGCAAAGCTTGTTTAAGCCAAGCAAAACACAACGGGGTTCTACCCAGCTCTTCCATGATAATATTAGATGTAGTAGATTGGCAAACACCCAACATTTGTTTAAGTATACCTCTATGCCATTTCTCACAAGCATGGTCATTTGAGATAAGTGTGTTGTTCAGAATAGAAGGAGCCCACACCTCACAGCCAAAATTCAGGATAGGTTGTACAAGAGAATCAAACAGGTGGGTGAGAATATCAATATTGTATATCTCCATAGTATGGCATCGCCTACGAAGCATGTGGTGTGCCTTTTGGGCCTTAGTGAGCATCCTAGAAAAAGCAGCTTTTGCACGATTGCTTGAGTCACCATCCACAAAGAGGGATCCCAAGTAGATAAAAGATAACTTTGTAGAAAGTTGTGCTCCATCATAGACAAATTTGTAATCAGGATCCATGCGGGCCTCATCACAGAATTGTTTGTTGAAAACGACAATCTCAGTTTTCTTTATATTCACAGCCATCTTAGTAGCCTCGCAGAAATCTCTCAGGCAGTCAAGCATCGCTTGCATATCTGCCGGGGATTCTGCCATTATAGCTAGGTCATCAGCATAAAGTAACAGTTGCAGAATCTTTCCCCTAAGCTCAGCCCCTACATTTGGGAGCTTGGATTGGAGGAACGATTCAATTCTATCAATGAACAGACCGAATAGGAGTGGGGATAGGGGGTCTCCTTGTTTAAACTCCTACAAGGGATGGAAAGGAGGATCCAATGTCCCCATGCAGGCGAACTTGGAAAACAACATGATTATACATGGACTTCAGAATACTGAGATAGGGGTCCTTGACTCCTAGCCTTGCTAAGCAATCCCATAGCAAGTCTCTGTTGACCCAATCATAAGCCTTCTTGAAATCAACAAAAGCCACAAAGAGTGGTTTTTTCTTTTCTCTATATTTATCTACAATATGGTTAAGAATGAATGATTGCATCTGCAGTACCCCTACCACTTCTAAATCCATATTGGCCAGCGGCTCTGAGGTTGAATTCTTCTGACCAATCATCTAGTCTACGTAGCATGCAAAGGGAGAAGATCTTTCCTATGGAGTTGCTCACCGCAAGACCTCGATAGTTGTCCTTGTCATACACACTGCCTTTGAATTTGGGTACGGGTACCAAGGCAGCTGCAGCCCATTGGCTAGGGTAAGAAGTCTTCCAGATGAGATTAAACAGGTTAGTCATAGCTTGTACAAATCGGGAGTTGGCCTCATGGGAAGCAAATCTGTACCATTCTGCAGGGATACCATCTACCCCGGGGGAGGAGTTTTTCCGTAGGGATTGGTGAACAGAAAACACCTCCTGGGTGGTAAAGTCTTGACATAACCATGTTGGTGCGGCCTCTATCTGAGGTCCATCAGCTTGAGGGACAAAGTCCCTAGCATCCAGACTTGGATCAATACCTACTTGCACATCAAAGAGGTCTGCAAAATAATCAGTCCAATCATGAATTGTGATATCTGCCGTAGTGGCCTTGTTACGCACGTCTTTCCAAAAACTTTTCGGATTATGCCGAAGATTCGTATGAAGGTTCTCCATGCGTGTTTCTAGCCACTTCCTCTTCTTTCTTCTGAGAATCCTCTTGTACTCCTTGTGCATAGAACCAGCCAAGTCAGAGCTAGAGCCATGTTGATGTTCTGCTTGGCTTGCTGCCTGTCTAGCACGATTGCATTCATCATCATACCATGCGTTCACGGGCCCGTGCTTACGCTTAGCTACAGGTTTGTGACATGGTGTGCATTTGCTTATGGCTAGTTCAATAGCACTAGCAATCCCCTTCTCTGAATCTTCCATAGATGAGCTATGGAGTGCATTGTCAAGTAATCGGTTAACTTCTGGATCACGCTTAATTGTGTGTGCATACATCTGGACATAGTTGTCTTTCCATTTCAGTTTGGGCGAAGGTTTACCACCAGCAGGTGTACTAATAGTACCTTGAGAAGGCCTAAGGGCAGCATCTGGTATGTGGAGTGTGATAGGCATGTGGTCAAACTTTCCACCCCCGGGCCTGAGAGGGCAGTCATGCTTGGGAGCCACACTAAACTTGACTCCTGGGGTGTTGAGAAGACTAGGGGCGGCTAGCGCATAATCAATGACAGATTTCTTGTCCATGCCATCTGCAAAGAAGGTATGTGCACCTTGCATATCACCTTCTGTTCTACCGTTAAGGATGATAAGACCAGTTACTACACATAGCTGGAGTAGGGCCCCCCCAATCGATTGGGGGAGCTGTGTCCATGCTACACCTCGGTTGAATGGTTTGGTTGGGGGCTGTACTACTGGTTTGGGATACTGGTTCATCTCCTAACTCGGTATCATCATTGTCCACACCAAGACCAACCCGAGCGTTGAAGTCACCCCATCACCACAACGTTGCCTTTTTCCTGGAAGTTCCCAATGATTTTACCTAGAGTGAGGAAGTGGTCCTCTATACTAATGCAGTCGTCACCATGTTTGTAGTATGAGCTGTTAGCATGTGGGATATAGCACACACCAATGTGTGTTCCATGTATGCGAATCCATGCCATGCCTAATTCAGGTGCCTCATGGACTAAAGTAGCATTTAGGCAAGTGCGGACATAGATAGCGACCCCCCCATCCTTGCTCAACTTGGGGCGAGGGGCACAAGAAAGGCATTTGAACCTGGAATGTGGGGGGGTGTCTAGCTGGCCACGCACCCCTGTGTGTGAAAACAATAAAATGTCGTGTTTTCTCACCACTTTCATTGCTGCACCGCAGCTGCTTCAGAACACTGAGTTGTCCTCTGATGTTCCATGCAAGGCACCTTAGTCCACTTCATGCATCAGTCGATGAGACACCTGAAGGGGGAGCCTTGTCCCGCACCTTCAGGAGTCCTCTATTGAACGAAACCCACTTAGAGGGGTCCCTCTTAGCTTCCAGAAAACGCTGGAAGGTGTTCCTTGTGCAGCTTTCAGCTCCTCAGGAGACAAGAAATCCAGAGCTGCTATTCCGCTATCCTTGAGGAACCTTCGTTCCTCACAATGGAGGAAGCATCGAAGCTGGAGGATACTGTGATTAGGGCAAGGCGGGGTCGTGAGGGATCCACCTTGCCTCCCATGCGTCGAGCGGACACAATAGTAAACTCTGCCTTGTCTTGCTCCTTCTGGGCGTAGGTGTTGTTGGCTTCTAAAGCCTGGGTGAGCTTAGACTTTACAGCCACCGCTAGCTGCCTGTCGTTCTCGTTGGGATCTTCAGGGATGCCTGAGATCCTGAATTGCATGTCTAACCTGCTTGGTCTGGGGGGTGCTGAGCCCGGTCGCTGTATGAGTGGCCGACTCCATGCAGATTCTTTTCCCCTGCTGGGGCACCACCGGCCGATCCTTGATAGCAGCTTCCAGGGCGGAAAATGCGCTTCTCCTGGGATACTATCGTATCCCTCTGGGCGTTCGGAGTGGCCTCTATGTTTGCGATCTTATTGGTCTGTTTCTGAACGGTTTCCCGCATCTCACTCAAAAAGTCCTTCCACCGACTTCAATGTTTGATGCGACTCTTTTTTAATCGAGTCGAACGATTTGTCCAGTGTGGTTTTAAGCGTTGTAGCGTACCACATTGCAAAACCACGGGGGGGTGCATTATCCCCGGGTGATCCAGGGTCAATGCTCATGTCTTGCGTCTGACTTCTAGTTATTGTCATAGCTATTCGCACAGGTTTAGTTGGGAGAGCAGCGAGTTATTGGGTGCCGGGTGACAGGTGCAATTTGAAAGTTGCGAGTTTGGGTATGCGATGCGGAGACAAGGTAGGAAAGACGAGTGGTCCTTGCGCGTGGTCCCGGTATTGGGGGCTGGAGTGTAGGCTTATTATTGATTGATGTCCCGGGCCAACTTAGGGCAAGGGTTCGATAACGAACACCCTGTGCTGCACCGCAAGCTCTGCCGAGGCGTGCATCGCAGCCGGAGCATGAAGATATGACTATATGAGCTCGTATTATCTCTCAAAATAGTTGCACGGAATCGGAGCTTGAACTTGTCTGGAGTGTCTGGGTGTCTGGCACCCACGGATCCACGCACCACACCCCCAATCAATTCTGAGCTACGGAGAGGAATCTGTCCGGATGCTGGCCTCTCAACTACCTACACACATACGAGCGCGCACACAAGCGCGCAGACGGAAAGGAACCAGGAAACGAAAGACACGTGTGCCATGAGCGTGGGTGGATCTGTGAGTAGGACACACCGGTCGGTTCTGCCGGTTTGACTGCAAATTGGCCCTCTAGCCCTCCCCACACACACACACGCACGCGCGCAGATGGTGTCCCTCTTTGGCACCGAGAAAAAGGCACTCTGGCTCTACGTCCACGTGTTGCTGCAGCTCACTGCATGGCTGCCTTCCTCACTGCTTGCCCCCCCCCCCCCACCCCCCCCCCCCCCCCCCACCCCAAACACACACACACACACACCACACACTCCCCCCCACACACACACACGCAGATGGTGTCCCTCTTTGGAATGGAGAAAAAGGCGCTCTGGTTCTACGTCCACGTGTCGCTGCAGCTCACTGGCATGGCTGCCTTCATCACAGCATGGATCATCGCCTTCGCAGAGTTGCCCTGGGAGGATGAGGTCAGCGTCCCTTCAGCTGGCGCCCTCGGCAAAGCTCACAAGGGGCTCGGCATAGCCACCTTCGTGCTCGCTGTAGTTCAGGTTGGTGGTGCTGGTGGTGTGTGGGTGGGGGGGAGGGCAAAGCTCACAAGGGCCTTGGGAGGATGAGGTCATGAGGTCAGCGTCCCTGCAGCCGGCGCCCTCGGCAAAGCTCACAAGGGGCTCGGCATAGACACCTTTGCGCTCGCTGTAGTTCAGGTTGGTGGTGCTGGTGGTGTGGGTGGGAGGAGGGGGGGGGGGGGGGGGGGGGGCAAAGATCACAAGGGGCTTGGCACCTTTGTGCTCGCCGGCTTGGGCTAGCCACCTTTGTGCTCGCCGTAGTTCAGGTTGGTGGTGCTGGTGGTGTGGTGTGGGTGTGCCATACTTCAGTTGGTGTGTGTCATCAATCACCACCCTGCCCCCCCCCCATGCAGGTGACAATTGCCATTGTGGAATGCCTTTCATTGGAACGCCGGCCGTTTGACAGTGCTAGTGGCATGGGCAGCTCTGTTGTGCACACACCAGCACCACCACCTTCTCCCTATCGTCCCCCTTGCCTTCCCCACCCAAGTGATTGTTGCCAGTGCACTATGTCCCCACCCCAATGCGCCCATGTACCAATGCGCCCATGTACCACACACAAACGCCAGCCCCCACCCCCCACCCCACCACACACACACACACGAAACACACACACACTCACACTCACACTCACATACAAGCACACCAGTACCTCCCACCCCCCTGCCCCCCCTAATGCAGGTGATAGTTGCCGGTGCACTACGCCCCCACCCCGACTCACCCAAGGGCTACTACTGGAACACCTTTCACTGGAACGATGGTCGCTTGACAATGCTTGTGGCATGGGCAGCCCTGTTCACTGGAATCGGATACCCCCCCCCCCCCCCCCCCCCCCCCTGCCCCCCCCTGCAGTGATATTGCTGGTGCACTGCGCCCCCACCCGACTCACCCAAGCGCCAGTACTGGAGCACCTTTCACTGGAACGCCTGTCAATGCTGGTCGTATGGGCAGCCTTGTTAACTAGAATCGGACCCCCCCCCCCCCTCCCCCCACGCAGGTGATAGTTGCCGGTGCACTGCGTCCCCACCCCGACTCCCCAAGCGCCAGTACTGGAACACTTTTCACTGGAACGCCGGTCGCTTGACAATGCTGGTCGCATGGGCGGCCCTGTTCACTGGAATCGCGACCAACCACCACCCCAAGGATCAGCAATCAGGCATGGTGACCCATGCTGTGATCCTGGCAGCTATCATTGGGTGCATCCTTGTGTGGGATGCGGTGCTGACGTACAAGCGTTCGAAGAAGGTGCCGGTGCGTGCAGTTGCTGGTGGGTGTTTTGGTGTGTGTGTGTGTCGGTGGTGGTGGCATGGTGACCCATGCTGTGATCCTGGCAGCTATCACTGGCTGCATCCTCGTGTGGAATGCGGTGCTGACATACAAGCGTTCAAAGAAAGTGCGGGTGCGTGCTGTTGCTGGTGGGTGTTTTGGTGTGTGTGTGTGTCGGTGGTGGTGGCATGGTGACTCATGCTTTGTTCCTGACAGCCATCATTGGCTGCACACTCATGTGGGATGCAGTACTGAAGTACAAACGTTCGAAGAAGGTGCGGGTGGGTGCTGGTGGGTGTTTTGGTGTTGGTGTGTGCCAGTGTTGCAGTTGGCGGTTTGTGTGCGTGTTGGTGGTGGTGGCATGGTGACCCATGCTGTGATCCTGGCAGCTATCACTGGCTGCACACTCATGTGGGATGGGGTACTGAAGTACAGGTTTCAAGGAAGGTGCGGGTGGGTGCTGCGGTTTGTGTGTTTTGATGTTACTGGTGTTCCTGGTGTTAGTGTGCTTGTGTTGCTGTTAGTGACGGTTGTTTGTCTGTTGTGTGTTAGTGTGGTGGTGTAGAAGTTGCTGGTTTGTGTGTTGGTGTTAGCGGTTTCTGTGCGTCGGTCTTGTTAGTGTTGCTGCTGCTGGTTTGTGTGTGTTGGTGTTAGTGACAGATGTGTGTTTTGTGTGTTGGTTTTGCTGGTGTGTGTGTTGGTGTTGTTCAATTCACACACATTCTACGAGCAGAGAAGTTAGTCATACGAAAATATTAGTTCCTATTAGACGGCCGAGATATCTGACTTAAGTGTGTGTAACATGTGATAATGGCACCACAATAACATGTTATCATGCTATTCATGAACAACTAACAAATAAATAGTGTGCCTTATTACAAGGTGGAGGTTGAGGGTGGCAGCTCATTGTTGCACTGGGGGCAACCACACATAAAAAAAACTAATATTACATACTTCTCCCTATCTGATGGTGTTGAAGAGCCCTTAGGGTATTTTGGTTGTATGGTTGGAAAGACCTTGACGAGATGATGCCCCATGGACCCCCTTTCATTATGTATACTGTCTGGGTGCCCAGGGGTGGTCAGGGGTGCCCATGGACCCCCCTTCATTATGTGATACGTCTGGGTGCCCAGGGGTGGTCAGGGGTGCCATGGACCCCCCTTTCATTATGTGATACTGTCTGGGTGCCCAGGGGTGGTCAGGGGTGCCCCATGGACCCGCTTTCATTATGTGATACTGTCTGGTGCCCAGGGTGGTCAGGGGTGGTCAGGGGTGCCCATGACCCCCTTTCATTATTACCATTACATTACATGTTAAAGTCTACTTGACACCGCGAGGGTGTATGAGACTCTGTGGCTTTACAAAAAGAAAAAGCACCCACAAAAGCAAAAAACCCCATTACATCAGGGGTGTGTCGAGGACAAACAAACCAAACTCCCAACCCACCGATTTTGGTGGCGTAGTATTAAAAACCCCTTAGAGCCGGAAACCAGATCTCAACCAGCTACGTGGCGGAGGTAAGAAGTAACAAAATGAGAATCACAAGAAGAAGTAAAAAAAAAAAGGGATGAAAATTACGGTGGCCACTAAGCAGTCGCAGGGCTTCTGTCTTGCTCTTCTACAAGTAGAATGATAGTCGCTAGGTTGCTTCCAAAAGACTTAGTGCCATTTCATTCATAAAGGTTCTGAATGTGTGAAATCGCAGAATTCCACTCCATACGGTTAGTTGGTATCCTCATGGACATGCCTATAAATATCTGTAAACAAGCTTCTGGTTAGCGGAGGCGAATATCATTATAAAAAGGGCACTCAAACGATATGCATTCATCCTCAGGGTTTTTGAAACCCACACATTTGACGTTCTCATGAGGAGGAATGTGTGCTTATCCACCACCCCTCATTCTTCTGTGTTCAGCAATGGGAACCCATTCTAAACTGTGCTATAAAGAATCTGGATCCTGCCTTATGTAAGGCGGATGTTAAAGGAATCAAGGCCATTTCATCATTGCTGTTTGGCTGCGAACCATTTTTTGGTATCGGAGGCGTTTAAAGCCAAACCCTTCTCTATCAGGGATGTCTCTAAACTGCATTGGTTCACTTGGGTAACTTAAAAACCTCCAGACTCAAAAACTTCGAACATATACCTTCGGACATCGACAGCCTCCGAAAAATGTTGATTTTTTACTGGATTCCTAGCTTGTGGAGAGAGCACAACGCAAGTCAATTGAACCCAGCCCATGTTGGAGTCAAAAGCATTCCTCCAAGAGCATTCTTAATGAGATCCTCAGTTTTCTTTATGTATGTTCTTGTTCCAGAAGCGCAAAGCTTGTGTTAAGCCAGAGCAAAACACGAACGGGTTCTACCCAGTCTTCCATGATAATATTAGATGTAGTAGATTGGCAAACACCCAACATTTGTTTAAAGTTCTACCTCTATGCCATTTCTCACAAGCTGTGTCATTTTGAGATAATGTGTTGTTCAGAATAGAAGGAGCCCACACCTCCTATTAGGCCAAAATTTCAGGATAGGTTGTACAGAGAATCCAAACAGGTGGGTGAGAACAAGGGGGTGGGAAGGTGGGTGGAGAACAGTGGGTGAGAACAAGGTGGGGAGGTGAGAAACAAGGTGGTGAGAACAAGGGTTGTGTGGTGAGGAGAACAAGGTTGGGTGAGAACAAGGTGGGTAGAACAAGGTGGGTGAGAACAAGTGGGTGAGAACAAGGTGGTGAGAACAAGGTGGGTGAGAACAAGGTTAATGTGGGTGAGAAAACAAGGTGGGTGAGAACAAGGTGGGTGGGAAGGTGGGTGAGAACAAGGTGGGTGAGAACAAGGTGGTGTGAGACAAGGTGGGTGAGACACAAAATTTCAGGATAGGTTGTACAAGAGAATCAAACAGGTGGGTGAGATGGAGGTATGTGATAACTGTTGGGTCCCAGGGGTGTCATGGGGTAGTGGTCAGGGGTGCCCATGGACCCCCTTTCATTTATGTGATACTGTCTGGGCTGCCCAGATATTGAAGCCTCAAGGGTGTGGGTGGGGTGGGGTAGGTGGTCAGGGGTTGAAGAATAACAATTGCCGAACATGTTGGTCTGTGACAACTTTATCCTTGCGCCCCCCGCCCTCGCGTCTCCCTATGTTAAGGTCGTCGGTGGAGCCCTGATGGCAGCCTGTCTTGGTGGGTAAGCTCAAGGAGAAGCTGACAGTGATCTGGATATGGCAGCCTGTGCCAAGAATAGGAGATGTTGATTCAAAATAGCGGTGGCCCCTTCGGCCAGCCGGTCTGGTGGAAGCTCAAGTAGAAGCTGGAACAGTACGTGGAGAGCAGCTGTGCCAAGAATGGAGATGTGCTAAAGAAGGCGGTTGCTTCAACTGCCTGGAGCTGAAAATACAAAATTACTAAAAGTAAGCGGTTGATTTTCTCGGGGACTCCCTCCTGGAGTGAAATTCCTTTCCAACTAAAAAGGGCATTGTAGGGACAACTGCATTTATGGCAAAATACTGTCGCTGCTGTTTTGCCCAAAGCTGAATCGCTAGTTTATGTTGTGAGACCCACCTCTTGGGCGTGAAATCCGTTCACAACTAAACAAGTTCTATGCAGGCATCCATGCGACGCTGAAAAATTGGCGGAGAGTGTTTTCGCACGGACGAAACAGGTGGCACGAAAGCGAATTAGTTACGAGACCGTTGGCTGACTGCCAGGCTTGGTGCTCGGTCATATTTTCCGTCGGACGGCATATTTGGTAAAACCCTGGGGGCTCCTGACCTTTCAATGGGCTCTGCCCAAAAAGCATGTAGGGACCAGCATTTGTGTCAAGATAGCTGTTGCTGCTGCTCTGCCCAAAAAAGCCATGTTGGGACCACTGTTTGTTTGGGAAACAGCAATAGATAGCATTACAATGGTCATATGATGCTGCGTCTGACTAGGCTTGAAGTTACCATTGAATTTACAAATTACATTCGAGGTACTTACCTCGGTAGGTCAACATATATGATATGCTGGTCCCTACGCATGTTACAACAGCCTTATCACACGTGCGTGGAAAGTGTTACCATTGGCAGACATGTAGTTCACCTCCAGTGTAGCGGACTCCTTTCTGCAATGTGTGGCGAGAAAATGCTTACAATAGGCAAAATATTTCCTGATGCAGGTTAGAGATTGAGTCTGTGGGTAAGATATCAATGATTCGTAGAAAACTGTACTATATGATGATCATTGCGTATTAAAATCATTTCTTCTTTGCCGCCAGTACCGACACTACCTGCAGCATAAGCAAAAAGAAAATCACGTTTCTCCCAGATTTGAGAAAGTTTGGTTGCTGATTTTGTTTTTATTGGTATGGCGAGTTGCTTGTGGTTAGCGTTTGGGTTTATAACTGCACGGCCCATTTTTCATTAGTTAAAGCAATTTTGGCCGTTGCCAATATTCTCCGATGCACTGTTTCTACATCGTTTGTTTTTGCTGGGGATTAGGGATTTTGTTCCCTCGGAGTTTGGATTTACCTGTGCCACCCAGATTTGTTCAGGGACGCTGCGTCCGTCTGTCGAGACACTGCGTCTTTGTCGCAGACGAAATGTCGAAGAGTCCGTTTGCCACCAGGATCTTGAGGTTGGGTAACGTCTTTGTTGGCCATAACTGGCTAAACTTGAGACTGCGTGTACTTATGTTTTACAGTCCAGGGCTAGGCCAAATGGCTTGCCCAACCGTGATAGGAGGACTTTAAAGAAAATGCATCGATGAACTGGACGCCCAAACAATTTTGATCGAAGGGGGCCGTGAGTCCGTGCCACAGTTTGATATCTTAAATTTTGCAATGGATTGTTTACAGGATTGTTACATACATTGAAGGTGCAAAAAATGACTGGCAGGCAACAGAATGCACAAAGCAGGATGCGCCCAAGGTTGGTTGTATGAATTGAGCATGGTTGTGTTGTCTGCAGCGTTGGTACTAGGGTACCGGTTTCACCATAGACAAAGGCCTGGAAGATAATGGCCTAATGACTGTACACCTGTGCTGCCATTGATTCGTGCACACACACGATTCATGATCCCTCTTTCACATGTGCATGTATGATTATATTTAAGACACCGCTAGCCTAATTTCCCGATTGGTAGTAGAGTGGCAGCAGTCAGATGTGTCAGGCACGGGTTGCTGGGTTAGCTGTGTCAGCAGTTCTGGTGTGTTAGGCAGTGTTTCGGTGGTCCAAGAGAAGTGCACTACCGGTTTGTACTGCATCAATATATTAAGACGGGAAAATGCCTCACGTCTCACTTTTTGTTCTCCGATTGAAATATAAACTAATAGTACGCCTGTTACAAGGCGTGGTTGAGGGGCCAGCCGTATGCTGTCACAGTCCCTTATGGTTGAAGCATCGATCTGGATCGACCTTGCTCAGGCTGGGCAGGCCCAGGCCTCTTGGCAATGCTCACTCGTCTGTCTTATGATGACATGTAATATTTCCTCCTTTGTACCTGCGTTCCTCGTAGTCCAATCAGGTGCCGGTCATTCACCAATTTAAAAAAAAAAATTGGCTCGTAAAAA
>CM039466.1:22543167-22597686 GCA_022414725.1 Microglena sp. YARC | reverse complement strand
CAGAGGAGATAAACTAATATTAACTATAGTATTCTAGTGACAATATTATTAGTTTTCAAATAAATTAAATTTCTGGGTGAGACGGTCGTCTGATAATATAATATAATATATTTAATTTATTTAATTCATAATAATTATATAAATAGCCGACCCCTGATATAACTATATACCTGCAAATTACAAACGTTGCATACCCATAGACTCGGCTAATAAACAACTTATGACAAACAATTTAACAGCGACATGAATGAACTTCGTGAAGTTGTTATCGCAATCCGCCTTTGTTCCCTGCTGCATTCCTTTCCAATTAATTGTGAACAGGAAAGCAACATCAAGAAAAAGACGGGGGAAATTAGGTTGGGAATAACGTTGGAGAAAAAGACGTGGGGAAATTAACGTTGGAACAGCAGTACAAAGAGCAAAAAAACACGGGGAAATAACAGTGCAGGAAAGTAATTGAGCAAAAACACGGGAAATAACAGTCAGCGAAAAGTCATTGAGAAAAAGACATGGGGGAATTAACATTGTGGAAAAGTACGGCTGAGAAACAGTGTGGTGGGGAAATAGCTTGGGGAAAAAGTACTTGAGACAAAACATGAGGTAACAGCATTGGGAAAAGTACAAATTGAGAAAAAGACGTTGGGAATAGCATGGGGAAAGTACATTGAGAAAAGACACTGGGAATTACATTTGGGGAGAAGTACATTGAGAAAAAAGACATGGGGAAATAGCATTGGGGAAAGTACATTGAGAAAAAGAGACACTGGGAAATTCATGGGGAGAAGTAATTGAGAAAAGACATGGGGATAGGCAGTGGGGAAAGTACATTGAGAAAAGACACGGGGAAATACATTGGGGACGTGAAGTACATCAAGAAAAAGACGCATGGGGAAATAGCATTGGGGGAAAGTACATTGAGAAAAAGCACTGGGAAAATTACATTGGGGGAAGTACATCTGAGAAAAGACATGGGGAAATGCATTGGGGAAAGTAATTGAGAAAAAGACACGGGGAATAACTTGGGGGGAGAAGTAGAATTGAGAAAAGACATGGGAACATTATTTGGGAGAAAGTACAATGAGAAAGGACATGGGGAGATAACATGGGGGAAGTACGTTTTGAGAAAAAGACGGGCAAATTAATTGGGGTAAGAAAAAGTAACGTGCAGGAAGAGTAAGAGATGGAGAAGTAACGTTGACTAGCGTGGGAAAGTGCATGTAGAAAAACGTCAGTAGAGAAGTAAGCAGATGGAAACGTACGTTGGACTGCGTATTTTGTGTAAAGTGTATCTAGGAAAAATAACGTTTTTACAGGAATAAGTAAGAGATGGGAGAAGTAGTTGACTGCGTGGAGTCAGTGCACTCGGAAAACGTACGTTGCCGGGAAGGGAGATCGGAAAGTCGTTGACTAGCGAGAGGGAAAGTGTCATCTATGGAAAACGTACATACAGGGAAAAGGTAATGGAGGCGTTTGTCATGTTCAAAGGTGTTAAACATTGTGGAAAACACTTTATCTGTACAACCCACCATATCTTAATCAATAATCCATCACACATCATTTATCCCTCACATTCAATGTTAGGGGGGCAACGTTTGGATGGTGGTTCAAAGCATAAACCATCCTTCACACTACGCACCCCAATGCCACATCACCTTACAGTACATCATGCCGACTATCTGTCACCCACATTACTTCCACTCATGAGAATCAACAACAATATCATGCCCTCACCTCAGCGTTGGGGCGAGCCCATGTTTTGGATGGTCTTCAAGGCCGACTCATGCCTATCCAATTACAACTAACCCATGCCCACCATATCTCTGTACACCCACCATTACTCCACTCAATAATCCACCACACAGCCACCTCATACCTCACATTCAATGATGGGGGAGAGCCATGTTTGATGCGTCTTCATTCAAGCATAAACTCATGCCCACTATGCCCCTTACACTATCACCCATGCCCACCATAATCTCTGTACACCCACCATTACTCCACTCAATAAATCCTCACACACCACCTCATACCTCACATCATGATGGGGGAGACCATGTTAGGATGGTCTTCAAAGCATAAACTCATGCCCCACTATCCCTTCACACTACCCACCCCAATGCCCACCATATTTGAACACACACCATTACTCCACTCAATAATCCATCACACAACCATCTCATCCCTCACGTCAACATTGGGCGGCCACTTTTGGATGCATTTCAAAGCATAAACGCATGCTCACCATCCCCTTAAGTAATATTAACGCATGGTGGGTCGTGGTATTAAGGGAGGCCCGTCGTACGGAGGTAGATAACGGGCTGCTACTTTACCTGGACAAAGCTACCATGACCATCCCATGCTCACCATATGTTGCACACCCACCATAACTCCACACCGCACACAATATCATCGCTCACCTTAATTCAACGTTGGAGGCGACAACGTTGTATGGTCTTCAAATCCTTGGTTGCGGAGGGTGTCGGTGTTACAATCATAGATCGCCCGTGTCGAGCCCGAGAGACCAGGACATTGATGCCCTCAGGATGACCTAGAAAGCCGACATTACCTCATGCCCACCATCCCCTTATACTACCACCCCATGCCCACCAAATCTGTGTACACCCACCATTACTCCACTCAAGAATCCTTCGCACACCACCTCATCTCTCACCTTCAACGTTGGGGGCGGCCACGTTTGGATGGTTTTCACATCCTCCTGGAAGTCCACCACCCTAAGGTCGCCCACCCCAAGGGAAGAACTGCCCTTGCATGGTCCCAAGAGAAGCGTAGACGGTGGTCAAGGGGGCGAGACACGGAGCCAGCAAGCATGTCTGACAAAGGACACCATGAGCGTTTGTGTTGGTTGGAAAGGGAGGAGGGGATGTTGTTCCACATGGCTCAGGTGGGACGGGGGGGGGGGGGGGGGGGGGGGGGGGGGGGGGGAGGCTAAGTGAAAACCTAGGGGTAGAGTGGTGAGTGTAGTTGTGAGAGGGGGGGTTCGAAGGGAGTTGCTCGGATGGGGGATATGTGGTGGAATGGATGATGGGATGAGATGGGAGATGGCAGTGAATGGGGGTGAATGGGGGGGGGGGGGGGGGGACTGGACTTGGCTGGGTGGCTGATGGACGCGCAGGCCGAGAGGGGAGAGCAGGTGGATTGGGCTTAGTTGAAAAAAAAGCTTGTTGCCCTGGAAAAGATTGGATTGCTCCGGGGGGGCAGATGAGGGACGAGAGAACCTGCGATCGAAATTCAAACAGGAAGTTGCCCTCGTCGTAGTAATCAATTTCGTGCGAGTTCGGAATTTAAGGAGAATGTATCATAAAGCGCCAAGGTTGGAGAATGAAGCGCAATAAAGCTCTTGCAATGAAGGTATGCTAGAGGCTGATGCGGACTGCGTGAGGGCGCCGTCAGCCACCCGCACCCGCCATGCCCTGCTGCGCCGAATCAGGCTGGCAGCCTGGCCGGAATACCACGTGGCCGGTACAATTGTATTGCTTCGAGTCAACTTCCAGCTGGGCAGGCCTACCTTGCCCAGTTGCCACCCCCTGTCCATAATCTCTACCCCAAGAGTTCGACCCTAGTTTGTCGAACGCGTTGACAGCGCCGGCACTCGCTAGCTCGGGAAGCCTTCGACTAGAGCTGTCCAACACAGACGGGGCTAAGGGCTAACAACAATAGCTTCACTTTAATGGGTCGCCTTGTAACAGATTATTTATTGTGACAGGAATCAGTATTGGCATTATCAAGAGATTGTTACATGATGTCCCAGCGAAACACGTACAACAAAGAGGCTGTGAAAAAAGCTAGTTGCTGAAGGGCGGGCGGTAGTCCCAACAGGCGCATGGTTCGCAATACCGGTAGGTACTAATGCCAGTCAAAAGATACTGTTCTTCCACCAAGATGCGGACCGAAGGAACATGATGGCCAAGTTTGGGAATAATGTTGTTGGCATGGAAGCTACCTACAAAGTTACCAAGTGTATGTTCCCTTTCTTAGTTTCTTCCTCCTCACTGTTGTGACTAACCACGGCCTATGTTATGCCACATCAGGGTACTACTAAGTGCGCGACAGCGGGTGCCACGCTGCCTTTTTGAGCCCCTCTGCGCGTTAGCGCAGTTTTCAACCCCCTGTGAGGCAGCACGCAATTTTGCCCTTTGCGCACAAAGCGCCTGGCCAATTTGACGTTTGTGAGCTTTAACCGCTAACCGATTTGGCCAGAGGTCGTACCCTGTTTCACATAGGAAGAAACAAGTGATGCTATTGCGGATGCATTACCAGTCCTAGGGGGCAGCAAACCCCAATGGAGGGTACTATAAGTCATTTTTTTTTTTAAGTTGTGAAAGGACTTTCACCCCAGAGGTGTGCCGTCTCGTGAAACAACCAGCGACACAGAGGCTTCAGTTTGAATGGTGGTGCCATGATAGACAAGCCAGGTGCAGAGATTGGTGCAATGGAGCAAGTCTTCCGTAGCATCGGGACAAAGGTGCTTGTGCAAGCATAGTGGCGGTGCATTAAAAAGCAAGACCCTCCCATATGTCTGTAGTTCTGTACACCAAGTTCGGATTTATCTAAGATTAAATAGTTCCTCAAATCAGGTAAGGCATTTTCAGATTCTCAGTCAACCGTTTTGTTCCCCTGGACTGTAACAACATACACACTCAGTCAACCGCAATCCCTACCATCCATTCATGCTACAAAGCACCATCAAAGTCCCTCCCCCTACCCATCCATCCATGCTGCAAGGCACCAATAGAGACCTTTCCCCCACCCACCCATTCATGCAATCATGCTACAAGGCACCATCAAAGCCCCTCCCCATACGCATCCATCCATGCTACAAGGCACCTTCACACAAACTATCACAAACACTACCCATCCATGCATTCTACAAGGCACCAGCAGATCCCCTCTAACAGCTTCAATCTCTTCAGGAGTGGAGGAACGTTAAACAGCGGCAGCGCTCTTGATCTTTGTTACACAGAAGAGGTAAAGACAAAGGGACGGGAGGCCCAATAAGGGGCACACCGCTACGGGGAACAAAAGGACACAAACCCTGGATGAGGGTTTGGCTATACTTTGTCACTGACAGAGAAGCTGTCAGTGTACATCAGGAGATCGTTATAAGACTCAAAAAAAGTATTCAGCAAGTCATACACAGCGGTGTAACACACCAGATGCTGACACCCTCAACCCAGCCATTCATCCATTCTACAAGGCTCCCTCACACCCTGACCCTTCCCATCCATCCTTGTAATACAATCTCGCTAATGATTGTCTTACAAACCTTCGCTCCTCCAGTCACCCCACACACAAGCTTGTCCAACCAGTCGCCAAAGCTCTTTACTGTAGTCTTCAATGTTCCAGCAACCTTAACCATTGAATGGGGGGCCTGCCTGTAACGCTGCAGGCGTGCTCCACCCATCCGTCCAGCGCACTAAATACGTTGACTACGGTGTAGATCACCCTGCCTTAGGCACAGCCGTGAGTCTCTGCCGAATCGATCGTCAGCCCTGAAATAATGAGATGACTGGTTAACCGTGTGAAGAAAGGTGTGCGAAACAGAAGGGCTAATGATTCGCGGCAGATATAGAAATTCGACTTGCAGTTTTTGACACCGAAGGGCGCCGGGCGCCCTTCCGTAAGCCTGTTGGGTGCCAAATATTCGATATTTAGGATGGGGGCGATGATTTGAATTACATACCGGTATCATAGGCGATAACAATTGCGCAGAACTCCCTCCTCCCTGCAGGTGCCCCAAACAGCTACCTGCTTTTTTGAACAAGAAAGGCGTGTACCGCCAAGGATTTCGAGAAGCCGGTAATAATAATAAGAAGGAATGCGTTAAAAATTTCAGTCGCGAAGTGTTGCGCGAAATCTCCCCTAGCCCCCAAACTTTGACTCTCGTCCCTGATTCTGCTTGTTTCCCTTCCTCGGCCTCTGCGCCTGCTTGTGATCCTAATCGAACCTTCAATCCGCTAGTGCTGAATCACGACGACAGTGCTGATTACCACCCTGATTACAAAGCTATTAGAACCATGAACGACTACGAGAAAGCCGTTATGCATGGGATGAGTGGCCTGCACAAAGCTGTAGGTGAGTGCTACCCATCCCGAAAACTCGATCTTGCGCGATACATAAGCACAGGCGAGAGATATGATAGATCTAGGGCGCATTATAATAATCACACCTCCCCTTGCCGAAATGCACCCCTGACCTCCTCCTGCTGTCCTCAATGCTGGGCTCCCCCTAACCAATCCCGCTCGAAAGAGCTCTGCCGAGAGGCATCCCCGACACCTTCCCACTGTAAGCAGTGCTGGTATCACCCTACCCAATCACACCGGAAACAGTGCCGATTACCCAAACCTTGCTCGAAAGAGCTCTGCCGAGAGGCACCCCCGACACCTTCCCACTGTAAGCAGTGCTGGTATCACCCTACCCAATCACACCGGAAACAGTGCCGATTACCCAAACCTTGCTCGAAAGAGCTCTGCCGAGAGGCACCCCCGACACCTTCCCTTTGTAAGCAGTGCTGGTATCACCCTACCCAATCGCGCTGGAAACAATGCCGATGCCGATTAACACCCCCCCGACCCCCTGGATCCAATATATTAAGCTTACCCCAATCCAACTTGCATCAATGCTGGGTTACAGGTCCTTGGCTCAAGCAGCCTTATTACTCTTGCCAACGTAGACACATAATCTGCAGCCAGACTGGAGATACTTGGAGAGAATCCACCAACCACCTCCTCCTGATACCTACTTATCCCAACCTCCACAGTGCACCATGCATGCAAAACAGTAAATGAAATACATCGGATGAATATATCAGTAGGCTATTGGTTCTTTTGTTTTACACTATTCGAATTTCCCATGTAACCTTCTCGCTACTCATTCTCCTTCTTAGCATTCGCGTAGCGCATTCGCATCCTCCTGCATCTGCGCTACCGAATGATACCACCTGCTCTCTGTTTCGTGCAGTTTTGGTCAACTCTCCCCGAAACTGCAACCAAACAGGAGCTCATGCTTCCGCAGAGGCGATGCTGCTATCGAAGTGGCTGTCTTCAACATCTGACGCGAGTCGCAGCAATCGCTGTGATCGCAGGGTGATATGCGGTTATTTTGGTCGGCTGCACCTCTGGGCAGTCGAAGTATGAATTTCCGGACAGAATGCGCCTCTCCCTGGACTTCCCAACAGGGGGGGATGCGAAGCGCGTATCCCTGGTGCATTCTTGATGGTCGCTGCCAGGAGCGAAGGCTCCATGCAATCGAGAAAACCTACTAACGAACACTTTCCCCCTCCATGCAGGTACCCAGGACAGCTACCTGCTTTTTCGAACGCGGACCTTCCCACCGAGCGTCACATTACCCTTCTGAACGCGGACCCGCAGACCGATCGTCATAAACGACTCCTGGCAACTACCACAAATACTAAGGCCTCATCACTCGAACAGCTCAGCGCGACACAACTTGCCCAATCATGTTACAAAATTAGCCCCCGTGCCGCACAAGAATTGCATAAGCAAGGAGAGTCGAAACAAGAAAAGCCGAAGCAGGGTAAGATCCATACTAGAGGCTCTGCGAATATAGAACACCGCCTTGCTACCAATTCCAACCTAACGCGACCATGCGATCAGGGCAATGCAGCGAACCCAGATCACCAACCTGCCGCCAGGACCCCCATGAGACGATTTCTCAACCATGCAACCATGCGACCAGGTGACCATGCCAACACCCAAAATCTAGATCACCAACTTGCTGTCAATACCCCCCTCAAGAGACCATGCCACCTTGCAATCATACCATCGTACGACCCTTCACACACAGCATGCCCCCACCAAAAAGTCATCATCATAATAAAACACCAAGTCTCCCCCAAAGGAGCACAAGCCTCTCTCCAAAAGAGCACAAGTCTTCCTCCAAAGAAGCAACAAGCCTCATTACAAACGAGCACAAGTCTTCCTACAAAAGAAGCAACAAGCCTCATTACAAACGAGCACAAGTCTTCCTACAAAGAAGCAACAAGCCTCATTACAAACGAGCACAAGTCTTCCTACAAAGAAGCCACAAGCCTCATTACAAACGAGCACAAGTCTTCCTACAAAGAAGCAACAAGCCTCATTACAAACGAGCACAAGTCTTCCTACAAAGAAGCAACAAGCCTCATTACAAACGAGCAAGTCTTCCTACAAAGGAGCAACAAGCCTTTCTCCAAAGAAGCACAAATCTTCCCCCAAAGAAGTAACAAGCCTTCCCACAAAGAAGCTAAAGCCCCTCTCCCCAAAAGCATCCAGTAGAGTAGGCACCTGGCCCAATATGTACACCATGTGCAACCTAGGTGTGATCAGAGGATGGCCCAAAGACACTCCTGGGTAAATCCATACCTGAGCATGTGCCCCTCATGGTGATACCATTTCTAGTATTTTTCGGTGGTGGCTCACTCCCTATGCCTCAGACGCATGGGCCCATGGGCTCATACTATGGAACATTATAATAGCGGGATGGGCATTAATCACCACATGCATCTACCTGACCCTGCCAGACTGCCCCCCCCCCCTACCCTAAACAGAGCTACTAGACGTAGACAGGGAAGAGGCAGCAAGGCTTTTATCTATAAGGCACGGAGATGCTCATGTAAGAAGACGTGGTCCCCTGCCGCCCCCTGCCTCATCATCGGAACCTCCATGCTATTATATTACCTCCCGGTAACCACCTGCTTGTATTACCTCATGACTCCCCAGGTCATCACCAGCCTCATACACCTCACCATCCTCACTAGCCTAATTACACCTCAAACCCGCTTGCCTGCCCCCTCACCCCACCTGTAGAGGAAGGGTCAGACCTCGCCCCCACTCCATACCCCCCTCGCCCCCACTCCATACCCCCTCGCCCCACCCCTCATACTGGGAACCTCAAGTATTCGACCTCTGCCAGGCCCACTCAATGAATAGCCAACTTGGGGTCCCCAGGCCACCAACAGCCTCCCCCACCCAGCCATCCCCACCAGCCTAAAACACATCCAGATCCAACTGCCCACCCCCCCACCCCACGTGTAGAGGAGGAGACCAACCCCCTCTCCCCCTCCCTCTTCTCCCCTCCCAACCCCACCTCCCATACTGGGAACCCCAAGCATATAATTTCTGCCAGTCCCACGCCATAAATACCTACCTAGGAGGTCCGCACATAGAACCCCTAGCTATCCTCGCATACGCTGATCACCTCCACACCAGCCGCCGTAGAATTAGGGACGAGCACTACACAACTGGACACGACCAGGGCAACTTCTCAGCCCCCCTGCTTAGCTCCTTCCTGCATCTACACCACCCCATTGTGGGCATCCTCACCCCGTTGTATAACCCCCCTTACACCCCTGCTCAGCTTCCCCTTCCTAACCATGGACACCGAGAGACATACCCCAAGGGCATCATGCCGGGCAGCACAAAGGAACAGATATTAGAGCGCCTCCACCCCCACCAGGCATGCATACTCAACTTCAGCACGGTATTTGGCCATGCAGCCACAATCAAACACTTCCAGGGTGAGTGGTAATCGATAGACTCTCTCAAACACCAACCCATTCTCCTGAACACCCCTCGTAAATGGGCGAGCATCCAGGGCCACACCTATACACTACAACCAGGACAACCCAATGAAGCATGGCTAGATCACAACCCCATCAACCCTATGGAGGAGGACCTCCCGGAGGACCCATGGAGGAGGACCAAGCCACCACCCCCACCCCCGCCGTACAAACAACCCAGACCACCCACCGCACCAATCTCCCATATTGGGAACCCCAAATCGACTCCAACTGCCAAATACACTCCCTCAACATTTACCTGGGGTACAAAGCTCTTGATCTTGACGAAATCCTAGACTTTTCTGTAAAATTAGACACTCATGTGCGCAGCTATACGTGCCAACAATGGACCCTAGAAGGGCACTATGACAGTCTCACTGGTAACTATTCTAGCAATCTTATTAATTTCTACCTTTCTTCCAACAAATCTCACCTTGGCCTCCTTACTAAGCACACCAACCCAAGATACATTCCCCACCATATTAGCCCCCACACAGAAATCGCAGGACTTCACTGACCTACTCTGAAGGTATCATGCTGGGCAGCTCACAGATGCAGATCCTACAACGCATCCCTACCAACTGCTCTTGCTTCCTCCTACATTATCACTCTGGATATGGACATGCTAAGGCCATTAAGCAAACTGGACGGTGAGTGGTGGGATATGAACTCTGAAGGCCCCTATCCCCTGAAGCCTCCTGACTGGCAACATCTTCAAGGGCACATTTACACCCTTACAAACACATATGGACTACCCTGCCCTCAACTTTTCCAGCCTGAAATTTACTATGAACCAAACAACCCAACTCAAACTATCATTATAGACCTACCTACCACTCTTACTCACAATGCTACCGACTCCTCAGACCAGATAGTTCTTACAGACCAGATGGATCTTACAGACTCCTCACAACTTCAACAACTTCTCTCAGACCTTCCACACCCTACAGATCACATTCACCCTGCAGATCCTACAGAGCCCCCAGCTCCTACAGAAACTGTAGACCTTGTCTCTGATGATGAGGAGCCTCCCAAATCTAAAGAAACCTAAAAGAACCTCTACCCGTTGCAACCCCACTTCCCTCCACTCAAACTCTACACATAAATCACCGACCACCAAAAAAACACCCAGGGATACAACTCAAACCTCCCAAGACTAACCTTCCTATCCCTACTAGACCTGCCATACCCGACAGCAACAAGATGCGCCAGAGCAGGATCTTTGGAGCAGAACCTCCTACCAAGAAACCTACTCCCCCCAGACTCACCACAAAAACCCTTCCAACGAAAAGAATTAAAATAACCCACACTACCTCATATCCTGTTCAACAGCAGCAAACTGCACTCTATCTCACTAACATTATCATTTCCAACTGCAGAGGCATCTTCTCATCCTGGGAAACACTCTACGACCATATTCGAACTAATGAGCCAGAACATTGCTATTCTCACCGAAACAAAACTCACCTCTAACAACACAGGTATAATTAATATGATCAAACAAGACCTATCTGACTACCACTTTCATCACAGCAGCAAAACCATTAAGCAAGCTACCAATGCAGACAACATTGTAACCCGCTCAGCTGGAGTTATCACACTTATAAAAAATACTCTTACTACACATCCAATTAAACATGAAGTCCCCACTGACATAGCTGGTCATCTCACTCATCAAACTATTAACAACACTACCCACATTTTAGGCGTCTACATGCCCTGCAATGACCCTGCCAAAAGAGCCCGAATTTTATGAACACATTCACTACATTATATCCCAAAACCCCTCTCATCACTATATTGCAGGGGGAGACTGGAATGCAGCCTACTACCTTACTGATAGAAGCAACACAATCAAGCACCTGGAGGACCAGCCCCACTATCAACACCTTAATAAATATCCAATTCACATTCAACCGTCACCACGTCCCCACACTTACTCAGACAACACTTCCTACAGTAGCAGGATAGATGACATCATTCTCATCAACCCCCCAACTGCAACCACGTGACAGAAACTGCACACCAAATGGGAGACACACTGGACCACTTGACCCTGGAATAACACATTACCTCCTCTCTCTTTCCCCCTCCTAACCTTGACATACCACCTCACAATCCAACACCTCAACTGCAGCTTCCTCTCAAGCAACAAGACATGGCCAAAGCTAAAGAAGCCATCTCTATTCAATTTCTCCATCAATTCCAGCACAGCCACATTAAAATAGATAAAGCCTGGACTATAGCACAAACTTTACTGGGAGAAGATAAAACATCTGCACACATTCAATCTATTAGACAAGAACTCAAAGCCACCATACCAGAAGACCTTAACAGCATGACAAATCATCTCATGGTCACTCTTCACCAAGCTCTCTCCATCATGACTGACACCTGCCCTACCAAGCCTAGTACACCAGGCACCTTCCTGCCAAGACAAACTGCCAAAACCTACAGAAGACTTAACTACCATATTAAACACATTAAAGCACTCCGAACAGCTTCCAACCACCTTGACCAGCAACAATACATGGAACTTAGAAGCACACCTCACACGGCAGGCACATACTCACCTACCACTAAAATTAAAATACAACAGCACTTTCAAAATTTACTCCTCTCTGACTATTGTCTCTCCTTAACTGCTGATATTAAACAAAGTATTACAGAATTACGTCACATGCAGGTTGCACTCAAAGAGGAGAGAGCAACCGCCTCCATTAAGAAATTCCGACGCCGCCTCAGTACACAAGCACGACAAACTCACAGGTATATTTTCTCTCCTGAAAATCACACACACACACCCACTGCTCTACTGGACGCATCCACACACACACTCAGCACTAGCACCCAGGGTCTCCTGGAAGTTATGACTAAACATATGGGAAAACTCTTGTCACCTCCCACTCCACCCATCTCAGATGACTATACACGACACGCCACCCCCCCTCCATGGGAAATACACACAGACAAATACCACTTGGAAACTCCAGCCAACTCCATACAAAACACTGCCTCTCCCTACACCTTTCTCTCCTCCTCAACCACCTATGCTGACTGTATTAGGAAACTCTCTACCAACAAAGCCACTGGCCCAGACGGCATACCTAATGAATTACTTACGTGCCTCCCACAGGAAATGCACCTCATCATACACAAACTCATGCAGCTAGTATGGATCCTGGAGAAAACACCAGACTGCTGGAAAACCTCAAACACAGTCATGCTCTACAAAAAATCAGATCCTTGCTTACCTCAAAACTACAGGCCAATAGGCCTTAACAATGCTGTAGCCAAACTCTGGACCTCCCTTGTTACTAACACTATTACTACCTACTCTGAAACCAACCACATTCTTAGCGCCTGCCAAGAAGGTTTCAGAAAAGACAAAAGTACCTATAGACAACTCTTGAACCTACTCCACAACATTGAGGACGCTGCCCTCTTCCACCAGGACCTCTATGCTGCCTACTTCGACTTTAGCTCTGCTTTTTACATGATTGATCACCAAAAACTTCTCTGCATCATGCACAGCTTGGGTTACACCCACGAAACTATAGACACTTTAAAGGAATCTACACAAACTCTACTACACATATTCTCCTTAACAATACACCTGGCTCCCCCATCCCCATCACTAGGGGCACCATCCAGGGGATACTCTCTCTCCCCCTACTCTTCATTATCTTTCTAGAACCCCTACACAGATGGCTCCGTTCTGGGGGACGAGGATACAGAGCAGCATCCCTACCCTCCAAAACAGCAGATGAACACCACACCAGCAGCTTGAGGTATGCTGACGACACTGCTGTCCTAACCGGCAGCTCAGAGGACCTTCGCATCCAATGTGGTAAAGTTCAAACTTTTAGCATCTGGTCGGGCATTCCTCTTAACGCCACCAAATGTGTGGTCAGTGGCATACTCCACAAATCACACCCCTCTCAACCTACTCACAACAACAACACTCTCAAACAAAGGCTAGATAAAATTCCACTAGGAAACTCCTATGCTACCTACCAGCCGCCTGACCAAGCCTACAAATACTTGGGGGTTCACATCTCACTTACCTTAAATTGGAAAACTCAACTCCACTCTACTATTGAAACCATTCACAATAAAGGGCTGAGTATCCTCACCAAAGCTAAAAACAGGGCAACCCCCACCCAATGCTTACGAATAATTTCACAATGTGTCAGAGCAGCTATTAAATACCCCATGATAGTAGCTCCCTTCTCACTAACCGACATTCACGTCATTGACAGAGCAGTATTAAAAACAGTTAAACTCTGTTGCTCCCTTCCCAGATCTTTTCCGACAAGAGCTCTCCACCTCCCTAAAACAGAGCAGGACTAGGGGTGCCCTCCCTACTCACTGAATACACCCAGATTACTGCAACAGCCCTCACCCAGTCCATGAACGACCAAGGTCACCTGGGAATCCTCACTAGAGCTCTCCTTAATAAATCAACTTCCACCATGACCACTCTAGATCCTCTCTCTCTATCCCGCAAGCAACTTAAGTATATGTCCCTAGCCCGCCAGCTGGAAATTATTAAAAAATCTGACATAACAATTTCTTGGAATGACACAGAACTTCTTGACAAACTTAACATACACTCTCTTCCTCTCCCTCCACAGGCAATCCCTGTATCACTCATGACTCCATTCCATGACCTGGCCATCTATTCATACCATGACCTGGTCACCCCCATTGGAACTCACCTTGTCAGCACTACAGATCTCTCTCTTATCACCTTACACAAAGTTACTAAACACCACAAACGGTCCCTGAACCGCCTCACCGCTCACCTCTCCTCCCTCCAAACTGTCGCCTCCCCAATACACTCTGACCCACTTCCCCTCTCACACCGACAACTTGCGCCCGGTTACGCAATTGCGCAGAACACAACCGATAACGTTAAATCTCCTGCTTCTATTGAACCCTTCACCCCACCCACCCAGCGTTACCAACCTCACGCCACTGTTACTGACGCAGACTACGAGGCGGATTCCATTGGGGACTTGGAAGGAAACCAATGGTGGGCGTGGCCCACGCAGACCGAAGGCAGTCACGCACACCAAGCATGGGGCTGCCCCAGCAGTGATGCCACCTGGGCAGCACGCCACTACTTGTGCAAATCCTGGATCCGTCATTCCTCCACCTCTAAATTTTACCGTGCATATAGAATAACTCCCACCTCACACCCTGACAGGATCCGCGAGGCCATGACATCCCCCGACAGCAGCGCACCTGCACCACCGGTGCGCCTGCTCCACCTTACCTACGGATCCCAATACAAAGCCCTGCACATCACGAGCTGGCGGGGCAAGCGCTCCTACAACGACGACAAACTAGTCACTTCCACTGTTGTCCACGTTCAATGGGCCCCAACCATCATGCACAACGAACATATCAACTCCTACACACACATGGGATACAGCATCCACCACAGCACATCTCTTACCTCCACTACCTCCACCATACATTGGAAACCCCACACTTTTAAAACTACTCCCCCATTAACCACACACCTCAACCCTAGGAAGGACACCCACCTTACTAACCTTCAACAACAAGGCCAATGGGCCACCTCCCAGGATTTAATGCTGACAACCACAACCTTGTTCACAAACTTCTGAAAATTGACACACACGACAGGCACCCAGACTGGGACATTCAACCACCCTCAGCCTACATTATACAAACAGGCATCCTCACCACTCTGGATGACCAATCCACACACACACACACCAACGTTTTATATCTTTATAACCCCACTGGTCACTGTCTTGGGCACATTCCCAACGACAGACTAACCTCTCTCAAACAAAACTATGACCACTTCAAAAATCACCACCCTACCAAATGGAACCAACTGACCCAAGGAGGAACATACCACACTGACTTAGCTGCCCTCTTCACCAGATACAGAGCTGCTCCTGCTGCTACCAACACTCTTTCTCCTTTTCTCTACCAAGCAGCAGCTGCTCTGGGCATTACTCACCATCGTACTTCTAACCCCCTTAGCTACGACCAAAGCCTCACCAGCTTCTCTTCTACCAGCCCTGCTGATCAGCTCTTTGGCTCAAACCAAGACCCCTTTCTTACCATCTGGACTGGGGGCTCACTGGTGGACATTCCTAACTCCACGACACAAGCACACCAAGCTCTAAGGTGGGCCCTAGCCAGTGCTGACCATGCTGAAAATACTCTCAGCCCTACCTGCACCCTGGATGCTCCTCCCTGACGACCTTGCTGCTCCTTACAAAACCCTCCTCCACCACTCCTGGATTCACTATATTGACTCCAGACCGCAGTCTGAATTTTATACTACCTCTGAAATTTGGCTTGGCAGCAAATCTCACACTCCACCCTCCACCCACAAACTACACCTCATCCTTATATGCAACCCCCACAGCCAAGATACCTATTTTCCTAAACTCCCAGATTTTATTGACCAATGGACATACTACATGCAAAGCCTCTCCTCATCCTGGGAGCCCTCTACTATCACTCCACCTCCCACTCTTACCTTCTCTGGCATTGTCATTACTTACCCCCGGAAACTCAAATCTCTTGCCAAAAATCCTTGGCAAACTCCACTCCACCAACACCCTCCTCCCTCTCTTCTTACCACTACTCACCCTTGTCTTCACCTAGCTACCCCCTCCTCAGGCCTCCAGGTCTACACAGATGGTAGCCTAATAAAAGGTAAACCAGGGCACCCTAGTAAAATAGGTGCTGCAGTATATGTCCCGGCTGCAGTACAAAGCTACACCATCAACCCTGGGGGAATAGGGGCCACCAAAACTAACAACAGGGCAGAACTGGTAGCCATCCACCAAGCCCTTCTCAACATTGAATACGACAAATCCCTTCCACTCCACACAGACAGCCTCTGCTCTCTTCAACTTATTAAAAAAATGATTCATGACCCTACCACAACAACCCGTTCCATTCATACTGAACTTCTGCAATCAATTCAAAAACACCTCATTCAACGCATCCTGCATGGCTCACACACACCACTCTTTGTAAAGTCCGTTCCCACACAGGTATCCTTGGAAATGGGCAGACATTCTGGCACGCAAGGCAGCTGAGCACCCTGCCTCCACCAATTTTACTGACAACACTGGGGAAATCCCCCGCCACAATGTCTATTGGCCCACAGTTCAACCTCCTCGCACACCCATGGGAGATATTCCCCCACGCATCCTAGCACCTAACCTTACACAAGGTATCACCTCTAACCTGCCCTCTAGCTGCCACCTTGGCCAACACCCTCTTAAAGGGATTTATGCAACCACCTGGGCTGATAACACTCCCCACCAACTTCCTCATGCAAGTAACAAATTTTGGACCTCAACCCTTATCCAACATAAAACTAAATTCCACATCCTTAAAGCCCGCTGGGTAGACTGTGGAACCGTAAACTTGCATTCCGCTGGAAACTCCCTTATATTACAAGCACTCACCCACCCACGAACTCCCTATGCCCCATTTGCCACACCTGTGAGGACGGAGCGGGCCACATCCTGGCGGGCTGCACACACCGAACTTTCAAGGGGCTCTATATCAAGAGACATGACGCCGCAGTGCGACTCATCCACAAAGCCATTTGCACCGGAGCCCTGGGATCCCGCAGAATGATCATGGACGCTGGCAAGGAAGAGGACCTCCCCAGGGGGGTCCTGGGCAAACGTCTCCCTGACTGGTTACGCCCCTCCACTATTACTGTAGCGGACTGGAAGAGAATGAGACCTGATCTTGCCGTCCTACCTGACATAGACTCTCCTACCTGTATGTCTGATAAAGAACTCTGGGTTCTTGAGCTTGGATACTGCTCTGATACCAACCATGCTACTAAGTTTATCACTAAACACGCCCAGCATGTTGAATTAGTAAATGGCCTTAGATCGGCTGGATACCTCGTTCACTATGAAGTTATCACCGTTGGAACAAACTGGTACTATTCCAACCTCTTTTTTGACTTCTATGACCACTCTTGGACTTCAGAGATCATGTACCCTCAAACTGGCGGACACAGTCCACTCCCACACCATCACTAGCTTTCAGAGTATTTTACAGTGCAGACGTTTTATGGAAGCACACCCCGGGTCGATACCCGGGGACTAGCACACAGACCGTCCCCCCTCTCTAAGGTTTGTCTTGCCAGCTGCATTGTGTCGGTGCTTCCCAACCGGGGTGAAAAAACCCCGTATTAAGCTGCACTGGCATGATGTGGCTACGGTGCCTGCCGGTCAGGCATCGGTGGTAATTCTTTTTACTGAGATGGCCCTACGGTGACTATAGCTAGCTCCGGCTTACGCTATGGTGTCCTTAACTTCACGTCCTGTGAGTAACGGTTCTACACGGATGTAACAATTTCAATTTCAATTTCAATATCCCAACCTCCTCCCTTTAGGTACTCCAATTGTCACCACCGGAGACGGGACCAAGTCCTACTCCTTCTCAGACTACTCCATGCCAAAATGTAAGGGGGGCCGAATCATTGATTTGGCCAAGCTCCTACTGCAGCGCATCCAGCTTGGGGTATCCCCTGACGGGGACGCGACAGTGGGAAGAGACAAGCATTTCCTCGACCACTATGACCCTCTGTGCATGGGAATTATTGGCCAGCATGGCCTACTCACCGGGGTACCCGTTTGCCTGGACAGCTTCCACGCCCTGCTCCTGAGGGGGATACTGCAGACCACCAACACGCTGTTGAGTGCCAAACATCTAGATGATGACATCAATAGTGACCAGCACCTATCCGTCATCCTCAGTGAACTGCTTGGCCCCTGGCTGGCAGACCCTAAACAGGGAGTCCACCACACTGCCTGCTTCAAAAGCGGCCTGTCTTATACAGCCGAGGTGCAAATACTACTCACCTCCCTGCCGGCCTTCCTCAGAGATGCTCCTACTGCCCTGCAGGCCTTTGCAGTTCACGGACTGGATGGCAAGACAGTCAAATGTGGAGCCCCTTACTTATCACCCATCCTCTCTACGGAACACTCCCTAAGGGTTAGGTTCACTTGCAAACTGCTTCGGACCAAACTCTGGGCTGGCAAGGGGGACCCCAGCAACGAACAAGTGCTCCGCATGGCACTTCGAGCCTTCATCCTTAGGGCTCTGGTGCCTGAGATGCTAATGCATGGCCTCTACACCAAGGCCTTCCACTATGGTGGCTCACCTGTCCTGGAAATCCAAAGCCCCGGAGAACCAGTTAAGGAGGGTACGGAGAAGCGACTAAGAGAAGGTGGAGCAGCCGAAGGAGAAAGATCACCCAAGCAACCTGCAGTCCTGGCGGACCCCATGGACCTTGGGAATGCTGTCGCCACCACGAGCACCCATGATGGTACCCCCACTGCCGGTACAGCTGTAACCACCCCCGGAGCACCCCAGGTCGTCGGGCATGCCGCATCACGCACACCTCAGCAGCAGCTCACACCCGACCCCAAACATTACAACTCGGAGCAGTTTCTGGACAACATTAAGAACCTGCTGCCCCAACACAAGTACTCGGGATCCACGCCTGCACACATCATGGCGCTAGGAGAACTCATCATGTATGGCAGGTTGATGCTAGACCACCCCTGGTCAAGCTCTTCAACTTGACCATCAAGGCTGACTCCTACAGGGATGAATGCATCACACTCCTCAAAACAAGTGCGTATGGTGTGAGGGACGTGATCAATGCGCTTCCGATCCACGTCCATCTGCCTGGGGCTGCTGATGTCTTTGTGACCAGGGAAACCCCACTGGCAGAAGCTTTGGAACGTTCCATCCACATCCAAGTGGCCCAAATCCACGTGTTTGAGGACCCTGACCACATATCTGCAGTCCTAACTGCCCTCATCAACTCTGTGGACCAGTACATCACGGACTCCCTGGACGAGTTCAACCAACTGGGATGGAAGGAGGTGGAAAAACAAGCTGCTGCTGGCCTAGCTGTCCCCTACAAGCTGCACCTTCACGACATGTGCTCATTGAAGCGTGTAGACCCCGAGGACACGCACAAGCATTTCTACTCTGACAAGGGTGTCCCCGCTTACCTCTTGCCCCTCAAATCCCGCAAGCACTCCCATGGAGGAGCTGGATGGTTGGTGGTCCTGGAGAACTCAAAGATGGTAGCCCTTGCCCAGCTAGCCAACTTGAAGCCGCTCTCTTATACCTACAAGAGCGATGCCTTCACAGCTGTTATCAGCTCCTCACACCCTAAGATAGGTACCGCCCAACGCTGGGAACAGCAGCAACTGCCTGCGTCCCTCAAGCTTACCAAGGGGCTCATCCGAGTTTACTCACATGTCGCGTTGGTGGCAGCTGGACTCCACGACGAGCTGGGCGGTAAAAAGTGGGAAGACCTCCTGCACATGGGCACGGAGACTTTTGAAAAACTGAACCGAGCCACCCTGCTCCTCTACGTCTCCAAGGCGTTCACGAAGTTTGGTGAGACACCAACCTCTCCAGAAAAGGAGGATGACATGGGACAGCCAGTGGACCTCTTGGACCTCCCACCCAGGCAGGGACCACCTCCCCCAAACCCTGGCCTCTCCAGAAATCCTGGCCCTCGCACCTCACAAGAACCCACGAACAGGGATAGGCCCCACCAGAACCCACCTCCACCCGCGCGGCGAGTTCAGCCCTCCAATGTAAGCATACATACCTTTCCACATGCTAGCTCCACTTATCCATGTATGCACCAAACATGCATCCCGCCCCACCCCACCAACCTCTACCATAGTCAACACCCTCCAGCCCTCCCTCTTACAATGATGGCAGAGGCACAAGGGCAAGGTCAGGCCTCGCAACATGAAGAAACGGAGACGGTATCCCCCCCACAGCACCTGCTCAAGACGCCCCGCCCCACCTACATCAACATAAATAACTCTGACACCTAGCCCTACTCCCCCAAAACCTATTATATCCAACCCCCACCCATCTCCCCTGCTATAGGATGGATGGCAGAACACCAAGACCAATGGCAAATCCAACTTGAGGAGGTGACTGTGACTTTCCCCCCACTTCAGCACCTATCCAAGACGCAACAACAACGCACCTCCAGACACACCCTGGTCACTGGCCCATCAACGCGCTGGCTATCATGGCTGGACGACCATGTGATATTATGTAGTGCTATGTCTGCTGCCCTTCTCTTGATTTCTGTATCCAGGGTGGACCAAAAGGTTATAAGAATTCTATATTTACCTCTAGGGAGAACTAATACTGCCCCAACCTTACACAGGCGCGGGTTACGCATAGACACATCTTCAAACCAGACGGCCAGCCCCACTCTCCCACTGTCCTTCTTAACCAGCAAACTGGAACCCTTCATACTAAAACTAAAGATCTCCTTGACCTTTTGACCAAACACATGGGCAAACTCATGTCTCCCCCTGTGCCCCCACCCAATGGCAACTACACTGCCTACTCTACCCCTCCCCCCTGGGAAACACACACTGACAAATTTCAACTCGAAACCCCCGCCACCTCTATTCAGCATACTGCCTCACCCTACACCTACCTCTCATCCCCAACTGCCTACACCGACTGCATCAGAAAACTGGCCACAAATAAAGCCACAGGACCAGATGGGATACCCAATGAATTACTGATGTGTCTCCCCACCGAAATGCACACTGTCATTCACAAACTTATGCAAATCTCCTGGATCCTGGAGAAACCCCAGACTGCTGGAAAACTTCTCACACAGTTATGCTTTACAAAAAATCTGACCCGTACCTTCCCCAGAACTATAGACCCATAGGACTTAACAATTCTGTGGCTAAACTCTGGACCTCTCTCATCACCAACACAATTTCCACCTACTCAGAAACCAATCATATTCTCAGCACCTGCCAAGAGGGATTTAGAAAAGACAAGAGCACCTATAGGCAGCTCCTCAACCACCTTCACAACATAGAGGATGCCTCCCTCTTCCAACAAGACTTGTACGCAGCTTACTTTGACTTTAGCTCTGCCTTCAACATGATAGATCACCAAAAACTTCTTTGCATTATGCACAACCTTGGATTCACCCACGACACCATAGACACAGTCAAAGGGATCTATACCAACTCCAACACTCACATCCTCCTTAACAACACACCTGGTCAACCCATCCCCATCACCAGGGGATCCATCCAAGATGACAAACTCTCCCCTCTCCTCTTCATCATCTTTATTGAACCCCTCCACCGATGGCTATGCTCAGGAGGTAGGGGATACCGCGCTGCCTCCCTTCCCACCGCGGAGGCTGACGAGCACCTCACCAGCAGCCTGGGGTACGCGGATGACACCGCAGTCCTCACTGGAACGGTCGAGGACCTCCGCATCCAATGTGGTAAAGTCCAACTGTTCAGCACCTGGTCTGGCATCCCTCTCAATGCTACCAAATGTGTGGTCAGTGGCATCCTTCACAAGACACACCCCTCAAACCCCACCCACACTGATATCCTCAAACAAAGACTCCATGACAAAATAGCCCTTGGAGACACATATGCCACTTATCAACCACCAGATATAGCCTACAAATACTTAGGAGTCCACATCTCTCTCACCCTCAACTGGAAAACCCAACTGCATGCCACCCTTGACATTATCCACACCAAGGGCCTACATATACTCAACAAAGCTAAAAGCAGGGCAACCCCTGAACAATGCATACGCATACTCACACAATGCATCAGAGCAGCCATCAAATACCCTATGATCGTAGCCCCCTTCTCTCTCACAGACATCCACATTATAGATAAAGCAGTACTTAAGACAGTCAAACTGTGCAGCAGCCTTCCCATGTCCTTCCCCACTAGGGCACTACACCTGCCCAAAACAGAGGCAGGCCTAGGGATCCCCTCTCTCCTCACTGAATACACACAAATTACTGCCTCTGCCCTCACCCACGCCATGAATGACACTGGACGCCTGGGCATACTAACCAAATCTCTCCTCACTAAAACCTTCAAAACTTTCCACACTCTCACTCCAACCTCTCTCTCTCCCAAACTCCTCCAATACTCATCTCTTGCCCGGCAACTTCAACTCCTAGACCATTCAAACATCCAAATTACCTGGAATGACACAGAACTCCTGGATAAGCTCAACATCCGATCAGTACTCCCTCAACCTGCTCACATCCCTGTCTCCCTTGTGACTCCCTTCCATGATCTAGGGATCTATACATACCACGACCTGGTTACTCCAGCAGGCACTCACCTTATCACTACCACGGATCTCCCTCTTATCACACAGGGCAAAGTCACAAAGCACCATCGGCGCTCCCTCAACCTCCTTACAGCACACCTCACTGGCAACAGCCCCGACCTGCTCCCCTCCTTCAGCCATGCCAACCCTCGTCCATTACCGCAGCGACAACTTACCTCGTCATACACCATCCCACCCAAACCGTCAGCCGATGCGCAGAACATGTTTGTCGCCCGCCCGGCCTCCACCCCAACTCAGCGCTACCCCACCAGCCGAGCGCAACCTCCTGTCAAGGAAGCGGACTACACAGCAGACCCTCTCCGAGACCTCAGCGGGGAACAATGGTGGGCGTGGACCACCTGCAACTCCACAGCCGAATGGAACGCCAACGTCGACCACTACGGTAAAGCATGGGGCAACAATGAAGCCGCGACAACCTGGGCATCCCGCCTTCACCTCTGCAAGGCCATCATCCGCAGCCCAGCCAAGTCCTTCTTTAAGCACTACAACATCACTAAGGTCTCCAACCCTGATCTTCTCAAGGCAGCAATGCTCCACCCTACCCCTGGATCCCCATCCCCCCCTACCCGTCTCCTTCAGCTCACCTATGGTAACCAGTACAAACCCCTCAGCATCACCAGCTGGCGCAGCAAACGGACCATGGACACTAGGGACACCAGCATCACCACCACTGCCCACCTCAATGGGCCCCCATCACCATGCACAACGACCATAATCAGTCAATACACCCAAATTGGTTACACTATCCTTCACAGTAACCCAATTACTCCCACCGCCTCTGAGGTCCACTGGAAACCACAACCATACCACACCACCCACCTCATCACTATGCTGGGCCAATCCACCTATGACACCCTTCTCCAGGCCTTCAAAGACACTCCCACCACCACAACCCATCTTAACCCCAGAAGAGACTCCCACCTTACTAACTCCCAGCAACAGGGACAATGGGCCACTACACACCTGGCTTCAACGCTGATAACCATGCCCTTGTCCACAAACTTCTTCACATAGACACTCATGACCGAAACCCTACCTGGGACATCCAATCACCACTCAAAACACACAGCCCAAACTGGCATCCTCACTGGCTCAGAAGGCCATCAAACCCACACGCATGCAGACACTACATTCCTCTATAACCCCACCGGGAAATGTGTGGGTCATAGTACCAACACCCTTCTCACCTCCCTCCACACACACTATGAATACAATAAAACTACACGCCCTTCAACTTGGAACCAACTCACACAAGGAGGATTCCTACCTGACCTTGCAGCCCTATACACCAGACACAAGGACACCCCTGCCTCCACCTACACTCTTCCCCCAGCCCTGCACCAAGCTAACCTACACCTCAACATCACCCATCACCGCACTGCTACCCCACTCAACCTAGATTCTGCCTATGAAGAATTTTCCTCCATGAACCCAGCTGACCAGCTCTTTGGAGCCAACGGGATCTCTTCCACAGCATCTGGACAGGGGGATCACTGGTGGACATCCCTACCTCCGTCACCGATGCACACAAGGCACTCAGGTGGGCTCTAGCCAGTGCTGACCACGCAGAAGCACAACACATCCCAACATGCACTGTCTTACTCATCCCAGACAACTATAATGCCCCTACAAGAAACTATTGCACCACCCCTGGATCCATCACGTGGACTCCAGACCTTTCTCTGAAATCTACAGCACCTCTGAAACCTGGCTAGGGGGCAAACATCACAACCCTACCTCCTCCCACAAGCTCCACATTCTCATCATCAGCAACCCAAGCAGCCAACCTGAATACCTAAACCGTCTCCAGGGGTTCAAAGACATCTGGTCACAGCACATGCTCAGCATCTCACCCTACTGGGAACCACATAACCTCCCTGCACATCCTACCCTTACCTCTTCAGACACACAAATCACCTACCCCAGGACTCTTAAATCCCTCACTACCCTGCCCTGGCAGCCTACCACCCACCACTGCCCCCCTCTGCTCCCCACAGTTATCTACCCCTGCCACTACCCAGCCATACCTACCCTAGGTCTGCAGGTCTATACTGATGGCAGCCTGATCAAGGGAGCCCCTGGCACCCCCAGCAAAATAGGTGCAGGGGTCTACATACCTGTGGCTGGTATGAGCTATTCCATTAACCCAGGAGGCCAAGGCGCCACCAGAACTAACAACCGGGCTGAATTAGTGGCCATCCATCAAGCCATAGCACGCATTGACTATAATACTGACCTCACCCTGCACACTGACAGCCTCTGCTCACTCCAACTCATTAACAAAATGATTCAAGATCCTACTACCTCTACACGTTCTCTTCACTCTGAACTCCTGCATTCTATCCGCACTCACCTTGTCCAACGCATTCTGGCAGGATCACACACTACCCTCTGCAAAGTACGCTCACACACTGGCATATTGGGCAATGATAGAGCAGATGCACTAGCACGCAATGCAGCCACCAACCCAGCATCTGTACGATACACCGACACCACTGGAGAACAACCCCGCCACAACACCTATTGGCCCACTGTCCAACCCCCCTGCACACCTCTTGGCACAACTCCCCCACGAGCCTTAGCACCTAACCTCACCAACGGGATCAGTCTTAACCTTCCCACTAGCTGCCACCTCGGACAACATCCCCTCAAAGGCATATATGCCACCACCTGGGCTGATAACACCCCCTTGCATCTACCCCACTCCAGCAATAAATTCTGGACATCCTCTCACATCACCCACAAAACTAAGTTCTGCATCCTCAAGGCCAGATGGGGGCCGACTGTGGAACAAGAAGCTTGCCTATCGCTGGAAGATGCCCTATGCTAACAACCCCAACCCTGCCACCTCCCCCACATGCCCTATTTGTACCACCCACGAGGACGGAGCTGGCCACATTCTTGCTGGCTGCACACACGCCACCTTCAAGGGCATGTACATCAAGCGTCATGACGCAGCTGTCCACTTACTGCACAAGGCCATCAGCAAAGGCGCCCTTGGATCCCGCCGCGTTATCATGGACGCAGGTAGGCTGGAGGACCTCCCCCGCGGAGTCCTTGGCAAAACACTGCCTGACTGGTTACGCCCTCCCTCCATCTCAGCAGAGATCTGGCCCAAACTGAGGCCAGATCTCGCCATCCTGCCCGAGGTGGACTCACCCACCATTGCTGCTGACAAGGAAATCTGGATTCTAGAGCTGGGATACTGCTCTGACACCAACCATGCCACTAAGGCAGAGGATAAACATGCCCAACACACCCAGTTGGTGCCGGCCTAAGACTAGCTGGCTACCTTGTTCACTACCTAGTTGTTACCATTGGTACCACTGGCACCATCCCCAGAACCTTTGTGACCTCCATGACCACCCTTGGTCTTACCAATTTAGAATTCTTACATTAGCAGACCAGCTGCACCACCACTCTGTTGACAGCTTTCAGACTATTTTACAATGTCGTAGATTCATGGAACACCACCCCGCCGGAGATTAACATTTTTTGGTCCAGCTAGTGCCACCCACGTGACTGACTGAAATGACTCTCAGTCAGTTACGGGTGGGATCACAAGTAGTACTGGATATTTTTTGTGTTTATCTATGGTGACTACAGCTAGCTTCTGCGTACGCTGTGGTGTCCTTAATCTCACGTCCCTAGAGTATTTATATTTCTTGGATGTAACAATTTCAATTTCAATTTCTGCCCCAACCTGGCCTACTCTCCCTTGCGATATCCTTACCCGCGCTTATGCTACCTTGATTGAAATCTTGGCAGACCAAATAGTTCTTAGAAGTATCTCTGCCCATTTTTGTGTATATATGAGAGCCTGCGTGGGACCTAAAGTTGTAACAAAGGGCACTACCCCCCAGTACCACACAACTATGATAGCCGTAAACTTGACTCTACTCCAGCCCCCCCATGACCCGACATGTAGGGGAGGAAAGCGCACCCCCCCTCAGCAAGGCCAGCCCACAATCCCGGCCCTCAGCACTATCCTACCTTACATTGAGAAACAAATTTCAAGCCACTGCCAAGTGCACGCCATCAATGCCTACCTAGGTGGACCACATGTCAATGCAGGGAAAATTTTCAAATTTGGGGAGAGACACCACCAAATACTCAAAGCAACCCGTAGGGACCTGGGTGTTAGGCCGCTCCACTTCACCTCAGCGGGAAATTTTTCAAATTTGCTGATGCAGGCCTACATGCACACTGAATGCCCCCAGATGGGCATACTCCACCAAATTTCACAACCCGATTATAACCCTGAACACACCAATCCCACAACCTTTCCTCTGATGAATCCTACAACTTTGGGATCCTACCTGGCAGTAGCAAAAACAAATCCTCGAACGTCTACAAGGACACAATAAATGTATCTTGCACTTTACCACCCCCTCCCAGCCGCATATGGACATGCGGGCTGTCTCAAACAATATCATAACACCTGGTACTGGATAGACTCAGAAAACCTCTCGCCAATCCCCTTGGACTCCACACCGGGCGACTGGCAGGCCATATATGGGCAAATCCTCATCCTTAAAGATGAGAGCGCAGACATGAGGTTTTTGGACCCCCAATTCCAGCTTGGAAATGTGTCGGCTGTTACCGAAGATACAACCCCTCCGAACCCAATGCCTACGCTAACCAACATGGAATATACCATGATGGAGGACGCCAGCTCACCCCAACGCACCTCCCCCCAAAACACACGAATGGACTGCGACATGGGAGATGTTGCCTTAGACCCAACCCCGGCCCTGAGTGCTATCCTACCATACATTGAGAAACAAATTCGATGCCACTGCCAAGTGCACGCCATCAATGCCTATCTCGGTGGACCATATGTAGACACAGAAAAAATATTCAAATTTGGGGAGAGACATCACCGGATACTCAAGGCAACCCGTAATGACCTGTGTGTTTGGCCGAACCACTTCATCCCTCGCAGGGGGAATTTTTACTAATATGCTGATGCAGGCCTACATGCACACCGAATGCCCCCAGATGGGAATACTTCACCGAATCGTACAACCTGATTATAATCCGGAACACCCAAACCCGCACGACCTTATCCCTGATGAACCCTACAACCTTGGGATCCTACCTGGCAGTAGCAAAGACCAAATCCTCCAACGTCTGCAAGGACACAATAAATGTATCTTGTACTTTACCACCCCCCTCCCAATCGCCTATAAACATGCTGGTTGTCTAAAAAAATACCATAACATCTGGTATTGGATAGACTCAGAAAACCTCTCGCCAATCCCTTGGACTCCACACCGGGAGCCTGGCAGGCCCTATATGGGAACATCTTCATCCTTAAAAAAGAGAGCGCAGACATGAGATTTTTGGACCCCCAATACCATCTTGACGTTGCGACGATGGATACTACAGACACATCCCCTACTACAACTCCTACAAAACCCATGCCTTCACAACCCAACATGGAAGATACCATGATGAAGGACGCCAGCCCGCCGATCGCACATCCCCCCCAACACGCAAATGGACTGCGATACAGGAGATGCTGCCCCTTCAACTGTCACCAACCTGAAAAAACGTGGTACCACAGAGCACCCCCCCACCCACAAAAATATCAGGCACCCCAACAAGCATCTGAAACACTCACAAAACCTGGGCCCCAACATTAAACTCAAACAAACACCAATCCACAACTTTTTCCCCCCCACCTCTACCACCACCAATTCCAAGGGAGCCCCCCCCCCCCAACAGGCTAAGAAGCTCAAACAAAACATGCTTTAAACCAAACATTCCTTTTACCCCTAAGGATAATGGACCTGCCCAACAACCCACCCACCATGCCCAGTCACCCCAAGACTACTACATGGATAACATACATTTTCTACTCCTCAACTGCAGAGGGCTGAGGAGCTCCTGGGAGCTAATTCTCAATCACATCCTAGACCACAAACCTGATGTGGCTATTCTTACAGAAACCAAACTGCTCTCCTGCCTCTCCTTCATCCAATTTATCAAGAAGGAACTCCCCCAATACTCCCTTTACCACAGTAGTGTGGCCAAAACCCCGGACAACAACCACGGAAAAGGAGGGGTCATAATCCTCACCCACAAGCAATTAGGCCCCCCCGTCCACCATGAAGTCAATGCAGACCTGGCTGGTTGCCTGGTGCACATCACCTTCGGCTCAACCACCCCAACTCCTACACACATCATAGGCGTCTACATGCCCCATGACCAAACCCAGCAACGGCAAGCCGCCTATACATACATCGGGACTCACACCAAAAAGCCCAATCACACCACACTCTGTGGAGGGGATTGGAATGCAACCCTCTTTCCCTCAGATAGATCTACCCACGCCACTTCCCACACAGACCAACATCACATATATATGTGCTCCCAACTCAACCTCCATCCCACCAACCCTTCCACTAGGGCACCCACCTTCCATTGCTACCAGGAAGGCAACCTCGAGCACCACAGCAGAATCGATGACATCCTCATCTCCCCTTGCCCCAACCCCCTCCACCCCCATATTAGTGAAAAGACCAGGGAGGTCGGAGGATACCTAGACCATATGGCCCTTCACCAAATTATCCCCCCTATTTACCTTCCCATACCCCTGACATTGACTGACACCCCCCTCCTAGACCCCAACAACTAGTCATCCCCGTCAGCAAGGCCTCCATGAACACCACTAGAAAGGCCATTGAAGAAACGCACACTACCTTCTTCATGGAACACACCCAAACCATCAGGGACTGGTGGGACCAGGCCACCAACCTCATGGGAGACAATTCCCTCCCATCCCACCTCCACCAAGTCAAACACACTCTCCTTGCAAAAGGATTAGACCTCGACCATCTCAGCAACCAGATTATGGAACCTATTAGGATGGCCCTCACCACTATGTTTGAAACCTAGCCTACCAGGAACCAAATCCCAGGGCACTTCCTTGACAGAAAGAAGAGCAAAGCCCACGCCCAAATCAACTCCCATATCCAACAACTTAAGACGTACAGGAAACTCCTAACCACCGACCCCAACTCCTACCACACCGCCCATTCTACTCTCCTAGAAACATGCCATAACCATCCTACCACCCTCACCCATATCCAGCTTGCCTCAGACCATGCCTCACTCTTGGCTGCAATCAATATATCCCTCGATGAGGCCCTCCCTGCCCTCCGGAGAATTCTCACAAACAGCAGACAAACAGCTACCGCCACTGGCAAAGCAGCCTTCATGACCCAACTATCCAACAAACCTAAACAAGCCCACAGAAACATCTTCAAAACCTCTGATAATCCGACGTCACCCCAGACCCTCCAAGACCCCACCACTGGCCAACACAAAACGTCCACTAATGACCTCCTGGACATCTTGGGGGAGCACATGGGACACTTGATGGCCCCCCTCACCACACGTGCACCGGCAAAATACCTACCCCAGAACAGACAGACCGCCCCCTCCATGGGCCTCCCTGCTAGACACATTCTCCCTAGAAACCAAGGCCCAACCCCACCAACACTCCAACCCATCCTACCCTACCTCATGGAGTTCTCTAATTACCAAACATGCATCCAACACGTAGCAAAAAGCAAACAGGCTGGCCCAGACGGAATCCCCAATGAACTACTAACCTGCCTCCCCTGGTCTTGGCACCACACCATACATAAAATATTTGGGCTTATGTGGATCACCGGCTACACCCCCATTTGCTGGAAGACCTCCAACACCATCATGCTTTACAAGAAAGGAGACCCCACCCAAGCCAACCACTACAGACCTATTGGCCTCAACAACACGATGGGTAAATTGTGGACTAACATGGTTACAACAGTGATGTCCAAATACTTGGACCAATACCAAGTCCTCAGTGACTCCCAAGAGGGATTCAGACAGAACAGAAGCACCCATAGACAGCTCACCCACCTCCTACGTGACATCGAGGATGCGGCCCACTCAAAAAGAGACCTGTTTGCTGCCTACTTTGACTTCTCATCTGCCTTTAATATGGTGGACCATGACAAGCTGCTCCAAACTATGTATGACCTTGGAATCCCGGTAGATGTCATTGAAACAGTGAAAGGAATTTACAACGGGGCTACTACCCACATGTACCTCAACAACACTCAAGGCAAACCAATTCAAATCACAAGAGGCACCATCCAAGGTGACACCCTCTCCCCCCTACTCTTCATCATCTTCATCGAACCTCTCCTCAGATGGCTACAAGCCGGGGGCAGAGGATACAAGCAAGGCATAACCTCAACATCCAATACTGACCAAGATAAAACAGGTAGCCTAGGATATGCTGATGACACCAGTGTGGTCACTAACACAGCAGACAACCTCAAGGTACAATGCCTTAAAGTGCAACAATTCAGTACTTGGTCTGGGATTCCTCTTAACGGGGGTAAATGCATGATCACTGGCATATTGCATGGCTCCCACCCCAAGGATCCCACAACCACAAGGCCCTAACCAAACTTCTCCACAACACCATCCTCATTAACGACACATGGGCTACATACCTTCCGCAAATGAACCATACAAGTATCTAGGGGTGCCGGTTAGCCTCACCCTAAACTGGAGACCCCTCATGAAACAAGCCTTGGCCCTCATACATAGTAAAGGACACCAAATCCTCACCACTGCCAAACCAAAAGGCGCCACCCCTCTCCAATGTCTCAGACTCATCACCACGTGTATTAAGCCTGCCATCACCTACCCTATGACCGTAGCACCCTACAGCTACTCGGATATAGGCATCTTAGACAAGGCCTTATGGACCCTGGCTAAAAAATGCTGTGACCTACACCCCTCATTCCCAACTGCTAGTGTCTGCCTCCCCTTGGGACAGGCAGGATTGTGTATCCCCTCCCTAATGGTGGACTATGCTCAAATTACAGCAGCCCACCTCACTAGGTCCCTCAACGACACTAGGGAAACTAGGCAGGCTCACTACAGCCCTCCTCCACAAAGAAGCTGCTATGCTCCAGGGTATGGATCCTCTTACCTTGCCCAGCCACACACTTCAATACTTTACCTTGGCCAGGCAAATGCACATCCTCAAAAGAGCCTCCATCCAAATCCATATGGAGGATGAAACCCTACTCAACCCCCTTCAAGACTCCCTCCCGGACTTACCCCAACACACCATTCTCCCCAACCTTCTCAAAACCCTCATCCCCTTGGGCATTACTTCCCTAGCTGACATTGTGAGCCCTGATGGGACCACAATCATCCCATCCAATACCCTCTCGCACACCTATGGCACCAGAGTCTCCACTAGGCATAAAGTTGCCCTCAACAGACTCAGCCTACACCTGTGCTCTCCACCCCCACCTGGAAGCCCACCTCAACCCTACTCCTGCCACAGCCCCCTGCCCTTGGCATCGAGGACCCTCCCATACACCTACGCATTCCCCAACGGCACATTACCAAGTTCTCCACATATACTATCAGCCACCACCTTAACAACTGGGACACCGCCCCCATACTGCCCCGACCCTTGACCCCCAGTGCCGGCATCCTTACCCAACCACAACACAGCCCCCCACGCATAATATGGAGGAGATCCCTGCCTCCAATGCACACATGTGGTGGGCCAGAGAGTCCTATCTTCACACCACCAAGTATGCTCAAGCCTGGAGCACTGACCCCAAGATTGCTTGGACTGCCAGAATGCAATTCATCAGAAATGACACCCACAAATGTACTGACGCCTCGTACTACAAACACCACACCATCCGTAAGAACAGCTCCCCCGACGACCTGGTGCATGCTGTCTCTACCCCAGACCTTCTTGCTCCCCCAACCCCAGCCAAGCTCCTCCACCTCCTATATGGAAACCAACACAGCCTGACCCACCTCCTGGGCTTCAGAGCCCAAAAGAGGAAGGCTAACGAACCTCGAGAACCCCCCATCACAGATATTGGAGGGTCCAGAAAGCCCCATGCACCATTCTCTGCCACCATCTCCCTTGTTACATATCTGCTGGCCTCCCCGTGCATTCCCACACCTACTCCTCTGCCACCTCCATTGTGGTCACTTGGTCCCCCGTCCATCTCACAGAGGAACAAATCACCCTGCTGGTTGGCCCCACCAGATTTCAGGAACTCCTCCATGCCTACAACACTGAAACTACCCCCAAAGCCCCCTCCCCCTCCATTCCACCCAGACAAGACCTCCACCTCACTAACCTCCAACAACAAGGACAGTGGGCGGAGGGAGGAGAGTTTGATGCCAAATGGTATAGCGAACTCAGGCAAAACCTCATCATTAACACGGCAGACCACCACCCAGACTGGGATATCCACCCCCCCCGGCAAATACCACATACAGGCTGGTACACTGAATAACAGGTACCACCACCTCCCTCCCCAACTCAACAACGGAGACACCACCTACATCTACTCACCAACAGGCCCAATGTGTCGGTCATATACCCCTCTCCCAACTCCACCTCCTCCACCACAGATACCATACCACCAAGGCACACTCTCCCCACCTCTGGACCCTCCACAGCACAGGAACCTTCGCTGGAGACGTAGCCACCCTCCTATCACAGCACAAAGACACTACCATCTCCAATGTCTCCCCTGCCATACACAAAGCTATGTCCACCCTGGGGATGACAACGGACCTTGACACATCACCTCTCCTAATGAGTCCCCCACCTCCCCATGGGCAACACCCCCACCCCCATTGGCCAACTGTTTGGCTTAGGACCCCACTGCTACACCCAACCTTGGTACGGGGGAAACACACACCTCACCAGCCAGAACCCTGAAGAGGCCCACAAGGCTGTTCGATGGGCACTAGGCAGTGCCATACATGCTCACACCCTTGATATTCCCGCGTGCACCATTCTCTTGGTCCCACACAAACCCACATATGCCCATAACGCCCTCCTAAATCACCCATGGGCTATGGAACTAGCCACTCTGCCTCCCAAGGCCAAACCCCTCACCCCTTCCCTAATCTGGACGGGGGGAAAACTCAACCCTGCCAAGAGACACAGAGGAACCTACAAACTCATTGCCATCTCAAACCCAGCTGGCCATGCCAAGTACCTCCACAACCCACCCACCACATGGGCCCAAACCATGAGGGACATGGGGGCCACTTCCATCCCACGACCAGGTCCCCCCCCTCCCAACTGGGCCTTCCTACCACCCACCTACCCAAGGCACTTAGCTCCCTCCTTAAGACCTGGACACAACAACCCACCCCCATGCAGATAGACCCCACACCCATAACACCCCCCGTGCTCCCGTGCACACATGCTATCCTACAAGCACCAGGCCTCGCTCTATACACAGATGGAAGTGCCATCATAGACAAAGACGGCGTCCTACGCCTAGGGGCAGGCGTATACTCCCCAGGGCCGCTTCACGTTGCCTCCGCATAGACCCTGGCGGACAGGGCATCACTGCCGACATCAATCGCGCCGAACTCGTGGCAATCCAACAAGCACTCATACACTCCGAAATAGATGAAGAACTCACCATCTACTCCGACAGCTTATGTTCCTTGCATCTTATTAACCTGCACATTTACCATCCCAGCAGGACCCGGGAAAACAAACACCGCGACCTCCTGCAAGACATCGCCATCCACATTATCAACAGACACAACGCTGCTGCTACCACACGCCTGCTTAAGGTCCGATCTCACTCAGGAATCATAGGGAATGACGAGGCAGACACGCTCGCGAAAGAAGCGACGACAGGATACAATGTAATTGGGCCAGTTAAAACAGGGGAACATGCGCACCTCAATATGCATTGGCCGTCTGTCCAGCCCCCCAAATCTTTTAATGGGGACCAGCCCCCCGGCACCCGGCCAACAATCTCACCAAGGGTATCAAGGCTAACCTCCCCACCCCCCTGCACACCGGGCATGCCAACACCACGGGCATATACTCCTCCATGTGGGAGCAAGCCAACCCCTTCCTCCTCCCTCAGGCTAGTAATCGTTTCTGGCAATCCACCGACATGAAATGGTGGCAAAAAAATACAAATCCACAAGGCTCGGTGGGGACGCTTATGGACTAGGAAATTGGCGTACAGATACAAACGCCCCTATGGTACTAGCACTAGCCCCCCCTCTGATGATAACTGCCCTCTTTGTCGCAAAGCACAGGACGGAGCTGGCCATATTCTTGCTGGGTGCAGCCACCCTGTTTCAAAGGAATGTATATTAACAGACATAATAAGGCGGTCCAACTCATCCAAAAGGCAGTAGCCAAAGGAGCTCTGGGGGCTCTCCCATGTACATGGATGCAGGCACTTGTGAAGCGTCCTCCGACATTCCCACAAGACCCCCAGCCACCCTCAAACCCCCTGATCTTCCCCAAGCCACATGGGATAAATACAGGCCTGACCTCCTCCTCATTGACGACGAATCCAAACCAAGAAAAGCCTACCTAGTTGAACTGGGCTACTGCTCAGACACTAACCACCAAATCAAATTCCAGGAAAAGAGCGTTCAGCATAAGGAGCTCCAACGTATCCTTCAACAACAAGGATTCCTTGTACACTACCTAGTCTTCACCATAGGTACCACTGGTACCATACCAATCCCAACTATTACCAATCTCTCCACCTTAGGGATCAGTCGCGAACACGTAGACAAACTCATCTCTAAGCTGCACAGAGAATCTACCGCCTCCTGTACCAGCATTCTTGCCACACGTCGCATGAAGGAGTCCCTCCCGCCTGGAGGGTGACACTTACTATGTCTGCCATGGTGACTTTCCCCAGCTGCGGCGTATGGGAAGGTCCCCTTAACACCACGCCCCTCCAGGCGTTATTTTTTTTTTTTTTTGTTACACAGAAGAGGTAAAGACTAAGGGACGGGAGGCCCAATAAGGGGCACATCGCTACGGGGAACAAAAGGACACAAACCCTGGATGAGGGTTTGGCTATACTTTGTCACTGACAGAGAAGCTGTCAGAGTACATCAGGAGATCGTTCTAAGGACTCAAAAAAGTATTCAGCAAGTCATACACAGCGGGTGTAACACACCAGATGCTGACACCCTCAACCCAGCCATTCATCCATTCTACAAGGCTCCCTCACACCCTGACCCTTCCCATCCATCCTTGTAATACAATCTCGCTAATGATTGTCTTACAAACCTTCGCTCCTCCAGTCACCCCACACACAAGCTTGTCCAACCAGTCGCCAAAGCTCTTTACCGTAGTCTTCAATGTTCCAGCAACCTTAACCATTTGAATGGGGGCCTGCCTGTAACGCTGCAGGCGTGCTCCACCCATCCGTCCCGCGCACTAAATACGTTGACTACGGTGTAGATCACCCTGCCTTAGGCACAGCCGTGAGTCTCTGCCGAATCGATCGTCAGCCCTGAAATAATGAGATGACTGGTTAACCTTGTGAAGAAAGGTGTGCGAAACAGAAGGGCTAATGATTCGCGGCAGATATAGAAATTCGACTTGCAGTTTTTGACACCGAAGGGCGCCGGGCGCCCTTCCGTAAGCCTGTTGGGTGCCAAATATTCGATATTTAGGATGGGGGCGATGATTTGAATTACATACCGGTATCATAGGCGATAACAATTGCGCAGAACTGAGAGCAGAATGACACACGCTTTGTCCAAGTGTCTGTCTGTGTTGGACAGCTGGTCGAAGGCTTCCCAAGCTAGCGAGTGCCGCGCTGTCAACGCGTTTGACCAACTAGGGTCGAACTCTTGGGTTAGAGTTTGGAATTTGGGTTGTGACAAGCCCTGGCCCTGGTCGCAAGGTAGGCCGGTCCAAGGGCCAGAGGGGGGGGGGGGCGGCCCTGCTGGAAGCTGACCCAGCTGGCCCAGCTGGCCCAACTGCTGACCCAGCTGGCCCAACTGGTGGAGAAGGAGCTGGATCCGGAGCTGTCAGATGCGGCTGGATGCTGGACTGGATGTTACGTGACGTCGCCTGACGTTACCTAGGCAGTTACCTTGGGATGTTACGACACCGAGACCGACTGCTGCATCGATTGACTCCGATCCACTTTTTGACTCCAATCCACGCCACCTGACAAACATGCGCTTCTACAATCCAGAGCAGATGCGTTGAACTTCCTTCCTAACTCACATCTCTCTATGAAGCGACACCAACTGCTGCATCGTTACCTCCCTTCTACCTTCGGTTGTAATATCCTTTGACCTTGGAAGCCTCGACAAACAAGGAACCACTCCAGACAGCTTGGCCGTAGATTCGCGCTGCTGGGGATCTCTTTCACGTGCAGCAATTGCAACTTGCGTGGCTCGATTCCAGAGATGCTCTTCACAGCTATCGACATTCTATGCATAATCCATTGTTTGCGTCTTTCCTGACTCATTCCTGACTCACCGACTCCAGTCACCAGGCAGGGGTGCTGAAAAGCCTAACTAAACCCAGCAGCAGCAGCAGCAGCAGCAGTAGTAGCACCATACAGTCCCAGCCTCACACAGCCCCAGCGCCAGAAAGCTTGCAGGCAATCTACTGCAGTACAGCAATTGCAGTACAGCATCAGCGCTAACCCACCCAACCTCAGTCCTCGAGTGTGGGTGCTGAGCAACCTGCCCCCCCCCCCCCCCCCCCCCCCCCCCCCCCCCCCCCCCCCCCCCCCCACTCTCTCTCACACACACACACACACACACACATACCAATACACACCCTGACATCAACACAGCCCCAGTCCAACACAGTCAGCTGACTATCCATCGTCAAGATCACCACCTGTTCTTTGACAGGGCCTCCCAGAAACCGGATTCACTCCAGCCGCAGCTTACCACAGCCCCAGCTCTGCCCCCACACACAGCCCTATCACACAGCCCCCCCGCAGCCCCACACATACATTCCGCACACAGCACTGCCACACAATCCCCACACGGCACCACCACACAGCCCCAACTCGCAGCCCACCATGGCCTATGCCAGCCCAACCCCCTGGCTGCCTCCTCCCCCACCTGTCCTTCAACCGCCCTGCCACCACCACCACCACCACCACCACCCGCCCTCCAGAGGGTTCCGCAGGGGGACAGGCCACCCATCACGCCTCAAGCACTCAACCCTCCCCAAGTGTAGTGCCTCCCTCCAGGCCCCCCTGCCGGGATTGGTGGCCCAGAGACGCAGTATTCAGTGCCCCAACCTTCCGCCCCCTGTCTGATTCTGGTGAGCGTCGTGCTCATACCCCCCCTGGACCTCCGGGGGGCCTACCACCCCCTCCCCTCCCAAACCAAGACAAAATCATTGGGTGAAGCCCCCCCTACCATGCACCACATCCGCCCTCCACCTCCACCCAGCCCATTCCCGCGCAAGATCCCCCCACCCCCAAAACAAGCGTACAATCCATGCAATCAGCCTCGTACCAGCAAGCAAGCTCCTCATGCCACTACTTCAACCACCTCCCCTTACCAACCCAAGCCAACTGCCACAACTTCAACAGCCTCCCCTTACCAACCCAAGCCAACTGCCGATAGGGGGACCCCTCCACCACAGGCAAAGCCAACTTCCAATGGATATCTCTTGCGACACATGCCTCAAGCACCACCAGCCCTGGCAGTAGTCCCGCCACCACCACCACCCCAAGCGCCACCCCCCCAGCCCCCACCTCCCCATTCAGCAGTAAGTGTTATTGAATCGCAACCACAACCCTCCCTCCCGCCAGGGCTTGCTTTCCTTCCCCAGCCCCCAGCCACTCAACTGCCACCACAGCTACCAGCAGCCCTGGCAGTTGCCCCCCCACCACCTACCGCCCAAGTGCCACCCCCTCAGCCCCCACCTCCCCACTCAGAAGTGAGAGCTGTTGTCTCGCAACCACAACCCTCTCTACCACCAGGGCTTGCTTTCCTCTCCCAGCCCCCAACCACTCAACTGCCACCACAGCTACCACCAGCCCTGGCAGTTGTCCCTCCACCACCATCCACCCAAGCGCCACCTTCTCAGCCCCCACCTCCCCACTCAGCAGTGAGTGCTGTTGTTTCGCAACCACAACCCTTTCTTCCACCAGGGCTCGCTCTCCTCTCCCAGTCCCCAACCACCCAAGTGCCACCACAGCTACCACCAGCCCTGGCAGTTGTCCCTCCACCACCATCCACCCAAGCGCCACCTTCTCAGCCCCCACCTCCCCACTCAGCAGTGAGTGCTGTTGTTTCGCAACCACAACCCTTTCTTCCACCAGGGCTTGCTTTTCTCTCCCAGCCCCCAACCACCCAAGTGCCACCACAGCTACCACCAGCCCTGGCTGTTGCCCCCCCACCACCTACCACCCAAGCGCCACCCCCCCAGCCCCCACCTCCCCACTCAGCAATGAGTGCTGTTGTCTCGCAACCACAACCCTTTCTTCCACCAGGGCTCGCTCTCCTCTCCCAGCCCCCAACCACCCAACTGCCACCCAAGTTGCCTCTGGCCCTGATGGTAGCCACCCAACCAGCCACCACACAACCAGCAACCTACCAGCCGTTAACCACCCAACAGCCACCGCAGTTGCCACCAGCCCTTTCGGTAGCCACCCAACCAGCTGCCATCCAATCAGCCACCGCACAACCAGCCACCACACAGCCAAAAGCCTACCAACAAGCCACGGACCAACCCGCAACTACCCAGACTGCAACCTACCAACCGCCTATGCAGCTACCACCAGCCTTCGCAGTCATCACCCAACTACGAACTAGCCAACCAGCACCAGCACAGCCACCGACCACCCAGGCTTCAACCTACCAACAGCCTGTGCAGCTACCACCAGCCCTCGCAGTGCTCACCCATCCAGCAACTACCCAACCAGCCCCAGCCCAACCCGCAACTACCCAGACTGCAACCTACCAACCGCCTCTGCAGCTACCACCCGCCCTCGCAGTGCTCACCCAACCAGCGACTACCCAACCAGCCACCGCCCAACCCGCAACTACCCAGACTGCCACCTACCAACCGCCTCTGCAGCTACCACCAGCCCTCCCAGTGCTTTCCCAACCAGTGACCAGCCAACCAATCCCAGCACAGCCACTGACGGCCCAGGCAGCGACCCCTTTTTTCAACATGGGGGATGCCACTCTCATCAATGGCATAAATCCTGACCTCCTTAGAGCCCTAACGCCTCCCCGTGTTGCTGCTGAGGAGGATGAGGTGGATGATGGTGAGGACAATGATTCTGTTGAGTGTGATGAGGACAATGATTCTGTTGAGTATGATGAGGACAAAGATTCTGTTGAGGATGATGAGGATAGCAATTATGTTCAGGAGGAGGAGGAGGAGGAAGAGGAAGAAACTCCTCTCTTTACTTCGAGGAGGTCTCAACAATCTTTGACCATTCCCTCAGTACCCCCTCATGCTGCCAGCCCCACCAATCCACCTACCCATGAAGAGGGGGAGGACGAAGAGGATGTTCCCCTAATGAGCAGCAGGAGCACCAGCCACACAGCACTCCCACATGCTGCCAGTGCCACCACCTCTGCACCTCCCCATGAAGAGGGGGAGGACAAAGAGGATGTTCCCCTAATGAGCAGCAGGAGCACCAGCCACACAGCACTCCCACATGCTGCCAGTGCCACCACCTCTGCACCTCCCCATGAAGTGGAGGAGGACGAAGAGGATGTTCCCCAAATGAGCAGCAGGAGCACCAGCCACACAGCACTCCCACATGCTGCCAGTGCCACCACCTCTGCACCTCCCCATGAAGTGGAGGAGGACGAAGAGGATGTCCCCCTAATGAGCAGCAGGAGCACCAGCCACACAGCACTCCCACATGCTGCCAGTGCCACCACCTCTGCACCTCCCCATGAAGATGAGGAGGACGCAGAGGATGTCTCCCTAATGAGCAGCAGGAGCACCAGCCACACAGCACTCCCACATGCTGCCAGTGCCACCACCTCTTCACCTCCCCATGAAGATGAGGAGGACGCAGAGGATGTCCCCCTAATGAGCAGCAGGAGCGCCAGCCACACAGCACTCCCACATGCTGCCAGTGCCACCACCTCTTCACCTCCCCATGAAGTGGAGGAGGACGAAGAGGATGTCCCCCTAATGAGCAGCAGGAGCACCAGCCACACAGCACTCCCACATGCTGCAAGTGCCACCACCTCTTCACCTACTCATGAAGTGGAGGAGGACGAAGAGGATGTCCCCCTAATGAGCAGCAGAAGCACCAGCCACACAGCACCCCCACATGCTGCCAGTCCCACCACCTCTGCACCTACTCATGAAGAGGAGGAGGACGAAGAAGATGCCCCCCTGATTAGCAGCAGGAGCACCAGCCCAACCTTGACCAGCCCCACAGCACTCCCTCATGCTGCCAGTCCCATCACCTTTGCACCCCCCCATGGAGAAGAGGAAGACGCAGAGGATGCCCCCCTAATGAGCAGTAGGAGCACCAGCCACACAGCAATCCCACATGCTGCCACTCTTACCACCTCTGCACCTCCCCATGAAGAAAAGGACGAATACGCAGAGGATGCCCCCCTAATGAGCAGTAGGAGCACCAGCCCCACAGCAATCCCACATGCTGCCACTCTTACCACCTCTGCACCTCCCCACGAAGAAAAGGACGAAGACGCAGAGGATGCCCCCCTAATGAGCAGTAGGAGCACCAGCCACACAGCACCCCCACATGCTGCCACTCTCAACACCGCTGCACCTCCCCTTGAGGTGAAGGAATACGAAGAGGATGTTCCACTTGTGAGCACCCCTCCCCATGAGGAGGAGGGAGACGAAGAGGGTGCCCCCCTTATGAGCAGCAGGAGCACCAACCTAACCTTTACCAGCCCCACAGCACTCTCAACACAAGCACCCCCACATGCTGCTAGTCCCACCATCTCTGCACCTCCCCATGAGGAGGAGGAAGGCGAAGAGGACGTTCCATTAGTGAGCGCCCCTCCCCATGAGGAGGAGGAAGACGAAGAGAGTGCCCCCCTAATGAGCAATAGGAGCGCCAACCCCACCTTGACCGGCCCCGAGGAGGAGGAAGGCGAAGAGGGTGTCTCCATAGTGAGTAGTAGGAGCACCAACCCCACCGTGACCAGGCCTGAGGAGGAGGAAGGTAAAGAGGGTGCCCCCCTTATGAGCAGCAGGAGCACCAACCCCACCTTGACCAGCCCTGAGGGGGAGGAAGGCGAAAAGGGTGTCTCCCTAGTGAGCAGCAGGATCACCTACCCCATACTGACCAGCCCCACAGCACCCTCAACTCAGGCACCCCCACATGTTGCCAGTCCCACCATCTCTGCACCTCCCCATGAGGAGGAGGAAGGCGAAGAGGGTGCCTCCCTAGTGAGCAGCAGGAGCGCCAACCCCACCATGACCAGCCCCACAGCACCCTCAACACAAGCACCCCCACATGCTGCCAGTCCCACCACCGCTGTACCTGCCCATGAGGAGGAGGAAGGCGAAGAGGGCGCCCCTCTTATGAGCACTACGAGCGCCAACCCCACCTTGACCAGCCCCGAGGAGGAGGAAGGAGAGGAGGTTGTCTCCCAAGTGGGCAGTAGGATCACGAACCCCACCGTGACCATCCCGGGGGCTCCCCCCCCCTTTCATCTAGCTAGTCCTTCAACTCACTCATTTCTATATCAGCCGCGTCCCTCACAGGGTGCAATGCTGCCAGCTCAGCAACCAGCCGCCACCAGCTCAGCACTGCCAGCTCAGGACGTAGTGCCTGCCAGCTCAGCGCCCCTGGGCCCTGTGCTGGCGCGGGAAGAGCAGGCATCAAGTAACATGACAGAGTTCAGCTATGGCTTACATGCACAGCCAGCTCACCTTACAGGGCCATTCGCAACGGCAGCCAGCTATGACTTACATGCACAGCCAGCTCAACTTGCAGGACCATTCATACCGGCGGCCAGCTATGGCTTACATGAACAGCCTGCTCAACTTACAGAACCATTCACACCGGCAGCCAGCTATGGCTTACATGCACAGCCAGCTCAACTTGCAGGACCATTCACACCAGCACCTAGCTATGGCTTACAGGAACAACCAGCTCAACTTGCAGGACCATTCACACCAGCAGCCAGCTATGGCTTACATCTCCCCATAACCCAGCCTGTCTACGCGCCCCCGCCAGTCTACGTGCCCCCGCCCCAGAATGTTTTCAGCCAGAACGTTTTCAGCCCACTCGTCGAAGCCACGGCACCTCCCCTTGGTGGTGCCAACCTGGACCCTGCCTACGACGGCACTCAAACCACAGGAGGGCCTGACGTGATGGCCGAGGAGGTTTTCCGAGGAAATGCGGAGACCCTAGCTGAAATGTTCAACTCTGAAATGCTGATCTGCCAGGATGTGCTGATGCAGGCTGAGGTGGGTTGAGACCTTCCATTATTGGTTGTCATTGTATGATGATGATGATGATGATGATGATCATCATCATCATCACCTCTATCATCAACACCACCATCATCACCATCACTATCATCATCATCACCATTATCACCATCATCATCATCATCATCATCATCATCATCATTATCATCATCATCATCATCATCATCATCATCATCATCATCATCATCATCATCATCATCATCATCATCATCATCATCATCATCATCATCATCATCATCATCATCATCATCATCATCATCATCATCATCATCATCATCATCATCATCATCATCATCATCATCATCATCATCATCATCATCATCATCATCATCATCATCATCATCATCATCATCATCATCATCATCATCATCATCATCATCATCATCATCATCATCATCACCATCACCACCACCATCATCACCACCATCATCACCACCACCATCATCATCACTATCATCACCACTTTCATCACCACCACCACCACCACCACCACCACCATTATCACTATCATCACCACCACAACCATCATCTTTGTAACACAGGGGGATCTTGACAAAGCTGTTGAAATGTTGATGGAGATTGTGGGCTCCGAGGCGGGGGGGCCTGGCAACGCGGGACCTACCCCTCAGCCGGAGGATGACCCTGATCTGTTGAAAGCCCTAGAGATAAGCAAGCGGCAACTGACGGGTGGGTGTGGGGTGGGGGGTGGATGGGGTGTTGGGTGTGTGGTGGGGGATGGGGGGTGGATGGGAGGGGGGTACACTATAGGACAAGCCTCCCTGATAAGCAAGCAGCAAAAAACAGGTGCGTGGGTGGGGTGTGGGGGGCTGGCAACGTGGGACCACCCCCCCAGCCGGAGGATGACCCTGATCTGTTGAAAGCCCTAGAGATCAGCAAGCAGCATCAGACAGGTGGGGTGGGTGGGTGGGAAGGAGATTGGGGGGCTTGGCAATGCGGGACCACCCCCCAGCCGGAGGATGACCCTGATGTGTTGAAAGCCCTAGAGATCAGCAAGCAGCATCAGACAGGTGGGGTGGGTGGGAAGGAGATTGGGGGGCTTGGCAATGCGGGACCACCCCCCAGCCGGAGGATGACCCTGATGTGTTGAAAGCCTAGAGATCAGCAGCAGCATCAGACAGGTGGGGGGTGGGTGGGAAGGAGATTGGGGGGCTTGGCAATGCGGGACCACACCCCAGCGGAGGATGACCCTGATGTGTTGAAAGCCCTAGAGATCAGCAAGCAGCATCAGACAGGTGGGGGGTGGGTGGGAAAGAGATTGGGGGGCTTGGCAATGCGGGACCACCCCCCCAGCCGGAGGATGACCCTGATGTGTTGAAAGCCCTAGAGATCAGCAAGCAGCATCAGACAGGTGGGGGGTGGGTGGGAAGGAGATTGGGGGGCTTGGCAATGCGGGACCACCCCCCAGCCGGAGGATGACCCTGATGTGTTGAAAGCCCTAGAGATCAGCAAGCAGCATCAGACAGGTGGGGGGTGGGTGGGAAGGAGATTGGGGGGCTTGGCAATGCGGGACTACCCCCCCAGCCGGAGGATGACCCTGATGTGTTGAAAGCCCTAGAGATCAGCAAGCAGCATCAGACAGGTGGGGTGGGTGGGTGGGAGAGAGATTGGAGGGCTTGGCAATGCGGGACCACCCCCCAGCCGGAGGATGACCCTGATGTGTTGAAAGCCCTAGAGATCAGCAAGCAGCATCAGACAGGTGGGGTGGGTGGGTGGGAGAGAGATTGGGGGGCTGGCAATGCGGGACCACCCCCCCAGCCGGAGGATGACCCTGATGTGTTGAAAGCCCTAGAAATCAGCAAGCAGCATCAGACAGGTGGGGGTTGGGTGGGAAGGAGATTGGGGGGCTTGGCAATGCGGGACCACCCCCCAGCCGGAGGATGACCCTGATGTGTTTGAAAGCCCTAGAGATCAGCAAGCAGCATCAGACAGGTGGGGTGGGTGGGTGGGAGAGAGATTGGGGGGCTTGGCATACGGGACCACCCCCCAGCCGGAGGATGACCCTGATGTGTTGAAAGCCCTAGAGATCAGCAAGCAGCATCAGACAGGTGGGGTGGGTGGGTGGGAGAGAGATTGGGGGGCTTGGCAATGCGGACCCCCCCCCCAGCTGGAGGATGACCCTGATCTGTTGTAAGCCCTGCAAATGAGCAAGCAGCAGCAGGCAGGTGCATGGGTAGGTTGGCTGCGTGGGTGGGTGGGGCGGGTGCGTGGGTGGGTGGGTGGGTGGGGCGATATGAGTAGGGAACAGCAACTAATATAAGTGTTTGAATAACTAATTAACTAATATTATTATAGTGTCACAATAATCTTAGTTTTTCAAATATATTCAAATTTCTGGTGAGACGGCTCGCCAGTCTAATATTAACTATCATTCACTAATGTTATACATTCACTAATATTAACTAACTTACCCTTTCCCTATATATGAGGCAGTACTTGCTGTTGGGCGGGTGGGTGGGTGGGGCGGGTGCGTGGGTGGGTGGGTGGGTGGGGCGATATGAGGCAGTACTAGCAAAAAAATAGATATACAACAAGCCTTAAGACGAGGCATGAGGTTGAGGGGGGCACCCCGTTTGCTTGCACTGGGGCCAACTAGTTATGAATATGTCCCAGGCAGCGTCGCCAAACACACCCAAAACACTCAACACACTCAACACACCCAACACACCCATCACACCCAACACACCCAACACACTCAACACAGCCAACGCACCCAACATACCCAACACACCCAGCACACCCAACACACTAAACACACCCAACACACCCAACACTAATACCAGGTGGCTTGGCCTCTTCTGCCTCTAACGAGGAAGACGAGTTATTGAGAACCCTAGAGCTCAGCAAAGAGCAGCAGGGAGGGCAAAGCCCCCAGGATGACTTCTTGAGAACCCTAGAGCTAAGCAAGCAGCAACAGGGGGGGCAAAGCCCCCAGGATGACTTCTTAAGAACCCTAGAGTTGAGCAGGCAGCAGCAGGGGGGGCTAAGCCCCCCAAATAACTCGGACGAGGACCTCCAAAAGGTACTACACCTGAGCAAGCAGGATACTGGCGGTTACAGCGGTTACGGCGGTTATGATGATTACGTCGGTTATGGCGATGTCGGTGGTTATGGTGGTTATGATGGTTACGCCAGTTTTGGTGATGCTGGTGGCAGTAGTAGTCAGGCTGCATTTGCCGTGGCAGAAAGCAGTACTGCTGGGGGCAGTGAGGCAACTGGAGGGGGGCCTGGAGCTGCAGTACACAGTGGTGCTGGGGAGGCAGGCGGCTCCAGCTTCCAAGCAGCTACCACGAGCTTTGCAGCAGCTTCCTATATTCCCAGCCCAGCATACCCACACACTGATCTAGGAGATGAACCAACGAGGTGCGGGAAGGGAGATCTGATTCGATGATATGGATCTGATTTGATGATATTGGTATTGATTTGATTAGATGATTTTTATCTGATTTGATGATATTGCTATTGATTTGATTACATGATATTGATTTGATGATATTGATTAAGTTTCACGATTTTGATCTGATTTGTATTGGTTTGTATTTAATGATGTTGATTTTATTTGATAATACTAGTACGGTAGCCCGTGTAGCCGGTGGCCACACCTACTCTCACGAAGACCCCCCCCCCCCCCCCCCCCCTCCAATCATAGTACGGTGCCCGTTTGGCCTTTGGCCACACCTATTTGGGGCTGGTTACATAATGGTTTACACTTGAAGCCCCCACCACGTCACCTCCCGTTGTGCGTAGCGACAGGTGTCTTGACGCAAGGGAAAGGTCTTGCAGAGATGCAGGGGGAAAAGCTTGTAGGAAGACGAACTGTAGCGCTACCGAAATCAGGTGGATGAACTCAGGTGGGAAAAGGAGAAATCGGGCGGGATGCGCAACAGGTAGAATACGCAGGAGGCGAAGGTTGCATAAGGCAGAATTCGCAGGAGGCCAATCAGGCAGAAGTTTAAGCAGGAGGGATTAAAACCAAGATATCCCCGGCAAGCTGCCCGATAGAGCAGTGTTGTCGAGGGAGGAGGGATTAAAAGCGGGAATTGGCTAGGCAGAAATTGGCTGGGCGAGAAGTCGGTTAAGCCGGTTACGCGATGACACCACCACGACCACGACCGCCATGATTTCTTTATATATATAGATTGACTTGGTTTCATGATTTTAATCTGATTTGATGGTATTATTTTTTATTTTATGATATTGATTTAGTTTTGATGCTATTGGTTATGATTTGATGCGTTTGATCTGATTTGATGATATTTATTTGATTGTATGATTTATCTTACTTATATGCTTCTTTGGCGTTGTCAATGCCAACCCAACCCAATAGCGATGGCAAGCCAACCAAACCAAACCACCCCCCAGCCAATTCCGACCCTAGCAAACCAACCAAACCAACCAACTCAACCCTTCAAACAAAACAAAAAAATTGCGCCCTACACCTATACCCAGGTCGGCCTCCCTCCCCCCCCCCCAAATAATGCAACCAAACCAAACCAACTGCGGCCTACACCTATACCCAGGTCAGCCTCCCCCCTCCCTTGGAAGCCCGAGGACGACGACAGGGACTCCTCTGACGACAAGCTGTCCAATCTCAAGATGTACTTCCCTGACCTGAGCGGTACCACCCAACCCAACTCAATAGCGATGGCATGCCAACCAAACGAACACCCTTCAGCCAATTCCAAGCCTACCCTAGTGAACAAACCAAAACAAATCCCCCCCCCCCCCTCCCCCCCCCCCCCCCAAAAATACAACCAAACCAAACAACTGCGCCTACACCTATACCCAGGTCGGCCTCCCCCTTCCCTGGAAGCTGAGGACGACGAAGAGATTCCTCTGACGACAAGCTGTCCAATCTCAAGATGTACTTCCCTGACCTGAGCGATGAAACGCTATTGGCAACTCTGATGGCCATGAAGGGCGACGTGTTTGCTGCCGTCGATCTGGTTTTGAATATGAAAGATGAGGAGACAAAGGAGCTGAAGGATCAAGCCGCTGCTGATAGCGCTCTCGCACGGCAGCTGCAGGTGCGAAATTATTCTCTTAAAAATGAAATAAAGAAGAAAATAAATAGGCCATGAAGGGTGTCGTGTTTGCTGCCGTCGATCTGGTCCTGAACATGAAGGATGAGGAGACAAAGGAGCTGAAGGATCAAGCCGCTGCTGATAACGCTCTCGCACGACAGTTGCAGGTGGGGCAATATTCACTTCAAAACAAAACAAAAACAAAAGCAACCAAAAAATCCATGAAGGGCGTCGTGTTTGCTGCCATCAACCTGGTCTTGATTGTGAAAGATGAGGAGCTGAGGGATCAAGCTGCTGCTGATAACGCTCTCGCACGACAGTTGCAGTTGGGGCAATAAACACTGAAAAACAAAAAAAACAAAGCAACCAAAAATCTATGAAGGTCGTCGTGTTCGCTGCCATCGACCTGGTCTTGAATGTAAAAGATGAGGAGACAAAGGAGCTGAGGGATCAAGCTGCTGCCGATAATGCTCTCGCACAACAGCTGCAGGTGGGGCAATATTCACCTGTAACCACCCATCCCCCCTGTTCCCACCCACTATCCACCCCCTGTAACCACCCACCATCTACCTCCTGCCCACCCATGCCCCCCCTGTTCCCACCACCTATCCACCCCCGTAACACCCACCCACCCCCGCCCACCCATCTACCCCCTGCCCACCCAATCCCCCCCTGTTCCACCACCTATCACCCCGTAACCACCTACCCATCCCCCCCCCACCCATGTACCCTGCCACCACCATCCCCCCTGTCCCCACCACATACCCCACCCCCGCGTAACCACCCACCCACCCCCCGCCCACCCATCTACCCCCGTAACCACCCACCCACCCCCGCACCATCTACCCTGTACACCACCCACCCACCCCACATCTACCCCCACCCTGACCCCTGACCCCACCCTGCACCCACCCACCACAGCCACCCATCACCCCCCTGTCCCCCACCACCCACCCCACGTCTAACCCCACCCACATCTACCCCCCACCCCTGACCCCTGACCCCACCCTGCCCACCCACCCACCCACCCACCCACGCCATCCACCCCCCCTGTCCCCACCCCACCCACCCCAACGTCTACCCCACCCCCACATCTACCCCCCACCCCTGACCCTGACCCCACCTGCACCACCCACCCCCCCCACCCCCTGTCCCACCCCACCCCCACCCCATGTTCTACCCCACCCCACATATCTACCCCCACCCTGACCCACCCTGCACCCACCCACGCACACCTTCACCCACCCACCCATCCCACCCACCCACCCATCCACCCCTGTCCCCACCCCCCCACCCCACGTCTACCCCACCCCAATCTACCCCCCACCCTGAGACCCTCGACCCACCCTGCATCACCCACCCATCCACCCCCTGTACCCACCCAGGCGGAGCAGCAAGGAGAGGCATGGCGGGTGGTATGATCAAGCAGACTCGGGATGCGGCATTTGCACAGCAGCTTCAGAAAAACAGCGCGACGCCCACCTACCCACCCATCCCACCCCCTGTAAACTTACCCACCCACCCATCCACCGCCCACCCATCCACCCCATACACACCCACACCATCCAACCACCCACCCAGGCAGAGATCTATCTACGCAGAGAGGCATGGCGGGTGGTAATGATCAAGCGAGCTCTGGATGTAACGGCATTTGCACAGCGGCTCCAAGAACAGCACGACAGCGGTGCGGTTCGAGACCGCGTGGTCCAGTCAGCGTTGGATGCGGCCTATGCCTTGAAAATGCAGGTGGGTGCTTAGGTACACCACACACACACACACACACTACACTACACACACACACACAACACACAGACAACACAACCGTCAGGTGATAGGCGAGTGCGTTGGTACACACACACACACAAGCAACTCACTCACACACATACACACGCAAACCGTCAGGTGAAAGGCGAGTGCCCGTTGGTACTGCTCACACACACACACACACACACACACACACACACACACACACACACAACCGGCAGGAGATAGGCGAGTGCGTAGGTACACACACACACAAACGTCAGGTGATGGGTGGGTGGGTAGTTGTACACACACACACGGCAAACTGCAGGACGAGTGCGTAGGTACACACACACACACGCAACCGGCAGGTGATAGGCGAGTGCGTAAGGACTCATACACAAACGTCAGGTGAATAGTGGGTGCGTAGGTACCACACACACATCTCCACACACACACACAACACACACCACATACAACACGCCACACGCAGGATACAAACAAATCCTTTAACCTGCCTTGCTCCAGGCTGCCCGCTTCAGGACTAAGGCAGCATTGTAGTGCAGCACATACAAACACAAACCAGACCCAGACCAAAGACAATTAAACAACACGCTCGCTCTCGCACATGCCCAGCTCCACGGAACAAATACATACTCGCCCTACCTTGCTCCAGGCTGCGCATTCAGCGGAGCAAGCAGCATTGTAGTGCACACATACATACAAACACAATACACGCAGACAAAACACAACAAACACCGCGCTCACACACCCAGCTCACAAGAAAACCATCCTTGCCTGCCTTGCTCCAGGCTGAGCTTTCATGGTGGGTGCGTTGGTACACACACACAGACAGACAGGCACACACACACGCACACAAACACCAAGGTTAAATAGTATTTACTCCTTGCCTGCCATGCTCTATTACTGAGCTTCAGGAGCAACTGGCAGTCATCAAGATGCAGAGAGCGGCTAGGCACCAAGGTACGAGCAACACACACACAGAACACACATCAGCACACACAAACACAGTACACACACACACAAACATACACATACACACAAACACATACCACAGAAAAATGCACCACACACATACATACACACACATGATTTGCACACATCGCACAACAGACTAAGCTAAAGTTAACAATGCTCCAGGCCGAAAGCCACATCAGGAGCAAAGGCAGCATCAAGATGCAGACAGCGACTGCAGCCAAGTGTCAACATAGGTTTCAAAAACAAGACAGCATACACACACACATGCACACACGCACACAGACGCACACACAAACTAAACTAAACTAAACTAATATCCTCTTCCAGGCTGAGCTCAGGAGCAAGGCAGCATTAGGTGCAGAGAGGCGCACGAGCCGACTAGCAGCCAAGGGTTCACACAAACACATACTCACAGCACAACCAAACACAACACACACTACACACACATGCACACACGCACACAGACGCACACCACAACTAAACCAAACCAAACTAATATCCCTCCAGGCTGAGCTTCAGGCAGCAAGGCAGCATTGAGGTGCAAGAGAGCGCTAGCAGCCAAGGGTTCACACACAAACAAACTCATACTCACCATCAAACAATATTCCAGTGATAACACGCACACACAACACATACACACACATGCAAAACGCACACAGAACGCAACACCCACAGACTAAACTAAATCCAAACTAAAATCCTCGCAGGCTGAGCTTCGGAGCAAGGCAGCATTGAGGTGGCGCAGAGCGCCTAGCTGGCCCAAGGGTTCAACACCACACATCCTACATACTTCTCATCTATTACATACTCAGCACAGGTACTGAGCGCACACAAAGCACATCTACAACACACACTTGGCACACATCGCACACCAGACGCACACACAAACCTAAACTAAACTAAACTAAATATCCTCCGGGTGAAGCTTCATCGGAGGCAACGGCACAATTAAATGCGACAGCACTAGCAGCCAAGGATTAACAGCAAACACATACTCACCCCGCCACGCACAAACACATACACACACATCATTGCAACACACGCACACAGCTGACAACCCAATCCGGTAGACTAACACAAACTAAACTATAACTAAAACTAAAATTCTCCAGGCTGAGCTTCAGCGAGCACAGGCAGTTACAATTGAGGTTGAGAGAGCGCTAGCAGCCAAGGTGCCGCCCTATGCCATCCTGCGTCTTCCATGCCGAAGAGGAGCTCCTGGCTAAGAAGGAAGAAACTTGGCACCGACCCCGTCTTATGCAGGGGTGTGTGTGTGGGGGTGGGGGTGGGGGGGGGTGGGGGTAGAAGCAAAGGTAGAGAGCGCCTTCAGCCCAAGGAATGCCCCTGCCGGGGCTAGAGCATGCCGTCTTCATTGCGAAGAGGAGCTCCTGGCGAAGAAAAGGAAGAAACTGGCACCGACCAACCTTATGCAGAGTGTGCGTGTGTGGTGTGTGTGTGTGTGTGTTGGTGGTGGGGTGGGGGGGAGAAGCGAAGGTTAAGAGAGCGCTAGGCAGCCAAGGATGCAGCCCTAGAACATGCGTCTTGATGCCGAAGAGGAGCTCCTGGGCGAAGAGCTGAAGAAATCTGGCAACCAGACGCAACTTATGCAGGTGTGTGTGTGTGTGTGTGTGTGTGTGTGTGTGTGTGGTGTGTGTGGGGGGGGGGCGGTAGAAAGCAAAAGGTAAGAGAGCGCTATCAGCCAAGGATGCCGCCTAGCCATGCGTCTTCATGACACGCGAGAGGATGCCTACCTACCTCTACTGCCACACTACCTACCCTATCCAAACATACCTCATCCAACATACCTACCTAACCACCTAACTACCTACCTAAACTAACTACTTTAACCACCTATCCACACGTTACCTACCTACCTACCATCACGCCTACCTACCTACGTACCTGCCACTTACCTACCCCTACTAACCTCCATACGCCCCATGCCCACCTACCTACCTACCGCCCCACCATACCTACCTACCTACCTACCGCATCATTAACTACCTAACTGCATAAACTACCTGACTTAACCACCTACCTCTAACCTACCTACTCCGTACTTACCCACTCCTACCCACCCACCTACTCCCGCACATACACCCACCCACCACTCTAACTACAACACCACTTACATACCACACACCACCTACCTACCTAACCTACCCACCTAGCTACATACCTACCCACATACCCACCACCACCACTACCTACCTAACCTACCTGCCTAACTGCCAATACCTACCTCATTACCCACCGCACCTACCAACCTACCTACCTACCTGCCTGCCTACCATACCTACCTACCCTCCTACCTACCTTACCCTCTACCTACCTAACACCCGCCACCACCTACCTACCCTACTTACCCCTACCTAACCTACCCCACCTACCTACCTCCACCCACATACCCCCTACCTACCTACCTACCATACCTACCTACCATACCTACCCCTACCTACCTACACTACATAACAAACCTACATACCTCCCACACCACATGCCACGCTACCTACATAACCCAGCCTACATACCCACCTAACCCCTACCTACCTACTACCTACTAACCCTACCTACCTACCTACCACTCTTACTACCTACCCACCCATCTAAACTACCCTACCAACCTTACTCTAGTCTTAACCACTCTACCCTAATAGCCTACCTAATTCTCTTAAACTTACCCCTTACCTACCCAGTAGCCACCTACTTTCTCCTCAATACCACCCAACCACATTCACGGTATATCCTACTATTTAGTGCTCACCTGCTGTGATTCTACATGACCAAACCCACCAACCTAGCGCTTATACCTACCCACACCAAAACTAGAGCAGACCTATCTCTCACTATGTATACCCCGCCATCCATGACCTACCTTAATCCTACCTACCTGCCCCTACATTAATCCTGTTATACCCACACCTTAGCTCTTTACATGACTCAATCCAGGCCTACCAAACCTTATCCTTATCTCTACCTTGTCCACTTAGAGCTATAGCCTAACACCTGACCTACAATGTCCTACCTACCCACCCACCTAGCTCCCATATTTCTAAACTCTACCACTACGCCTACCTACCCACCTAGCCGAGCCTTACCTACCCACTCTACCCACATACTTACCTGATGTCTTATCCTACCTACCTACTCTACGCCTGAAACTTATGTCCTCATACAGACAGTATGCGCGCGAGCTCTATCCCAGCCTTATATTACCATAAAACAGTAAACCTACTCTCACTCCAGCCAAGCTCTACCTAGCACACCCAAGTGACTATGAGTTGCCCACCGACCGTACAACCCACCTACATACCCAACCCAATCCACCTACTACCAACCTAGTGCCATACCTACCTAGCATATAGCAGCGTATCAGCCCCAACTGCCCAGCTATCCCAGTTCTGAAATACCCTACCAATCCAAGCAACCAAATCTTCAGCGAGCCTCGAGTCCAGTGTAGTGGCGTCCCATAGCTCACTTATAGCCATCCTCTTGTCCCCACTTTTTCGCCCACCTCAGGGTTGACTGGGCGCCATGACCCCGGTGCGCCTGTCTAGTTTGTGTCTGGAAGTAGACGATTCAAACACATACACCGTAAATCCCAAGTCCGTGCTACGTGTCAGAAAAGCATGCGCACGCTTTAGCGCACCCCT
>CM039466.1:22450022-22542167 GCA_022414725.1 Microglena sp. YARC | reverse complement strand
GAAGAGAGATAACACTCACACACACACAACACAGGTCCTGGGTTTTCTGTTCTGTTCTGGGTTAGGGAGAATGGGTACACCTTGTATGTACCCACCCCACACCACCAACTCACCGGGACCTCACGCACCCACCCACCAGGTCTGGGTTCCTGGTCTGGTGCTGGGTTATAGAATGGGTTTAACCGCTTGTAATGCACCTCCACCACCCACCGCACCCAGCCCCCCGCTCTCCAAAGCTCCACAGAGCCAACCCCTCTCTACTCTTCTGCTTCTTGAAAGCAAGCTCCACCAGCCCCTCCAGGAAGACGTTCTTGGGGAGGCCCCCCCCAAACAATCAGCTTGTGATTGACTGGCGCGAACCTGAACACCACTTCTGTCTGCGCCCCGTACTATCCGCCTGAAGGCTGTAACTTACGACATACACACCCATGTAAACACCCACCCACTGTAACATACACCACTGTAACACCCACATACACCCATACACATACACATACATACCTCACATACATGATAACATACACATAACACACCGCACAAACACAACCCACATAACAACATTACATACACATACAGTACCAAATACATGATAACATACACATACAACATTACCACATAACAGACCATTAGCATACTCACATACATACCAACATACATGAATAACATACACATACAACAAACCCACATAACAACCGTAACATACACATACATACCCACATACATGATAACATACACATACACACCCACATACACAATTACATACACATACATACCCACATACATGATAACATACACATAACAAACACAGCACAATACAATTGTACCATAAACATACATAACATACTCACATACATGATAAACATACACAGTAAACCCAACATACACAATTACATACACATACATACCCTCACATACATTGATAACATACACATACAGCACCCCAAACACCATTACATCCACAATACATACGCCACCATACATGATAGACATAACATAACACACCCACGATACACCATTAACATACACAATTACATGATAACATACACATACGACACCCACATACACACCCACATAACCAATAACATACACATACATACCGCACATACATGTATAAATACACCATACACACCCACATACACACTCAATACACGCATAAACAATACATAACATACCAACATACATGACAACACTAATACACCAGATATCACACGCTGCTCTGTATGAAAGATACTCTATCTTAGCAGCACATACACACTTCATCATACACCAATATAACATACATAACATACCAGCACATACATGATAACATATCACATACACACCCACATACACACACCACATACACCATAACATACAGCATACATACGCTCACAATACATGATAAATCACATTACACACCGACAATAACACACCCACATACACCATAACATACACATACTTATGCCACATTACTATGATAACATACACATACACCAACCCACATTACACACCCACATCCACTATAACATCATACACATACCCATACATGATAACTATAGCACATACACACCCACATACAAACCAAATACACCAATAACATACACAAGTACTTACCCTGGTACATACATGATAACATACGCACATAACATTACACCACATTACACTGCGTGATACCACCCACATACAAACCATAGACATAGCACACATACAATACGCACAAACATAAAATACCATACACACCCACATACACACCCAATACACGCATACTATACACATACTTACCCACATCATGAATAACATACCATGCACACACTTTGAGGTACGCCAGTTGTCAGCAGTCCCACATAACACACTCATCATACACCATAAGCATAACATACATTACCCACATCATGATAAATAACACATACACACCCACATACACCATGTACATACACATACATACACCCACAGGTTATGATAACATACACATACACACGCCACATACACCCATAACGTACACATAGCATACCCCATACATGATAAAATACACATTACACACCCACATACACCATTACATACACATACATACGCCACATACCATGATAACATATACAATACACACCCACATCACCATAAGCATACACATGACATACCCACATACTATGATAACATACACATAAGTACACCCACATAGCGGACACTCAACTATACACCATAACATAGCATACATACGCACATACTGCAACAATAAACATACACACCGTCACATAAGGAACTCACATACACGAATAACATACATACAATACCACATACATGTATAACATACACATACAAACACCCACATAACACACCCACATACACCGCATAACATACACATACATAACGCCACAATACATGATAACATACACATACACACCCACATACACACCAATACACCATAACAATAGCACCATACTTACCCACATAATGATAACATATCACACATGACACACCCACATACAGCACCACACATACACCATGAACATACATATCATACCCACATACATGATAACAGTACCATACACAGCCCACATAACACACCCACATACCACCATAACATACACATACTTTACCCACATACATGATAACATACACATACACACCACATACACACCCACATACACCCATAACATACACATACATACGGTCACATACATGATAACAACGCACATAGGCATCGACACCCACATACAGCACCCACCATACACCATATACATACACCATACTTACCCACATACATGATAACATACACATGCACTCATACCATCATACACCCACTCCACGATACACATAACGTACACATACCATACCCACATACATGATAACATACACATACACACCCACATACACCATTACATACACATACATACGCCACATACATCGATAATACACATACACACCCACATACACCATAAGCGTACACATACATACCCACATACATGATAACATACACATAACACGCTCAATACACAACGGATTACATACCATACATACCCACTACATGATAAATACAGCATACACACCTTCACTATACACCATAACATACACATGCTGTGATTACATAACCCACATACTGTTACATACACATACACACCACATACACACTCAACATACAACCATAAACATGACATACATACCAACATACATGACAACATAAACATACACCCACATACATCACTCACAATACAAACATAAACATACATACATAACCCACATACATGGATACATACACAATACACACCCACATACACACCCACATACTTACCATAACATACACATACATCACCCACATACATGATAAACATATCACATACACACCATACACACCCACATTACACTTCATAACATAGCACATACTTACCGCACATACATGATAACATACACATACAACACACCACATAACACACCCTACATACACCATAACATCATATACATACCCACATACATGAGTAGGATCATACGACATACCATTCACCACATACACACCCCACATAACACATAGGACATACACATACTTACCTCCATACAATGATAACATACACATACACACCCACATACATTAGGTGACCACATACACCATAACAATACGCATACATTACCCCATACATGATTAACATACACATACAAACCACATACACAACCCACATACACCATAACATACACGATACTTAACCCACATACTGATAACATACCATGCACAAGCGCCACATACACACTCAACATACATCCATAACACTACACATACATAACCCACATATCATGGATACATACACACTACACACCCGACCATACACCATTACATACACATACATACCCACATACGAATGATTAAACATACACTACACACCCACCATAACACCATACCGTACACAATACCATAGCCTCACATACATGATAACAATACACATACACACCGCCACATACACCATATAAAATACACATACATATCCCACTATACATGATAACATAAGTCACATACACCGCACATACACTTGCACAAACATAACATTTCATTACATACCTCAACATACATGATAACATACACTACACACGCCACATACACACTCACATACACCATAACATACTATACATACGCAACATAGCATGAAACATAAACATACACACCCACATACACACTCACACTAACACCATAAACATACAACACTCCCCACATACATGATAACATACCACATACACACCACAATACACACCGCACATACACCATAACATACACAATAATTTACCACCATACCATGATAACTTTATTAACACATACACACCGCACATACACACCCACTACACCATAACAATACCATACTTACTCCACTAGCAGCATGTGATCACATAAACATATACACACCCCATACACACCTCACATACACCATAACATACATATACATAACAGCCACATCATGACTAACAATTATCCTACACCCACATACACCATAACATACACATACTTACCCACATACAATCGAATAACATACAACATACTACACCCACATACACCACCCCCACAATACACGCATAACATAACACATACATACCCACATACAATGATAACATACACATACAACATCCCACATAACACACCCACATCACCATAACATACACATACTTACCCACATAACATGATAACATACACATGCAGCACCACATACACAACACACTTCACATACACCATAACATACCATACTGGTAACCCACATACAATGATTACATATACATACACACCCACATACACCTATAGACATACCCATAGACATTACCCACATCACATGATAACATACACATACACACCCACATACACATAACCGTACCACATACATACCCACATAGCATGATAACATACACATACACACCCCATACAGTCACCACATACACCATAAACATACCACATTAACTTACCCACATACATGACTAACATACACATATCACACCACATAACACACCCACATAACACCATAACATACATATACATTAAAAAAAACCACACATACATGAATAACGTACACATACACACCTCACATACACCGATAACATACACATGACTTTTACCCACATACATGATAACATACACATACAGCACCCACATACACACCCTACATACACATAACATTCACAATACATACCCAACATACATGATTAACGATACACATTACACCCACATACAATCCCACATACACCATTAACATACAATACATACCCACTCATGTATAACTTAACACATTAACACATCCACACGATACACATAATCGTCAGACAACTCACAACGTCCACATACATGATACATACACATACATCACATGCACATACACAATTAATTAAACATACAGTACGACAATAGCATGATTAAATACACCATACACCCCCATACACAAAAATAACACATACATACCTTCATATACAGGATAATGTACACTACACACGGTCAAAGTCTTGGTCACATACACATTAACATGACACATACATAGTCCCACATATATATGATTAACTCACTACCATCATAGCACACCACATAGCTCCATTACATACCACCATAAAATGACAATACTACCATTTACATGATAATACACATACAGGTAGCACCCACATACACCAATTACATACACATACATACGCACAGTACTGATAAATAATACATACACACCCACAAAACACATTAGATTACACATATCATACCCACAATACATGATAACTATTACAAATACAATCCCAAATAGCAGCCATTAACAAAGTACACTACTACCGTCAATACATGATAAATAAATACACAACCACATACACACCACGATATCACGCATAATCATACACATACATACCACATTACAGGATAACATACACATACTTCACTCCACACATCACTCAGCATACAGATAAATACATATACATACCCACATACATGAGTAACGAAGTTACCTACGCACAGCACACATCTCAGCACTACATACACCATAAGATACATACATACCCACATACATGATAACATAGCACACATACAAGTCACCCACATACACACCGCAAATACACCATAACATACACATAATACCAGCACATAATGATAACATTGACCATACACAAACACCCATGACACACACACCAATTACACCATAAAAACATAGCACATACTTACCTCACATACATTGACAATACACATGACATCTCAATAACACACTCACATACACCATAACAATAAGGCACATATCTTACCACATACATGATAAATACATACAGACACCGTACATAACTCTTAATCACATACATACCCAATACATGATAACATAACACAGATGCACAGCATATACTACCATAAGTACAAGTACATACTCACATACATGATAAATGACTCTTATATTTGTGTACACACCACACATACACCATTACTTATATCTTCATACTACACATAATGATTTTACGATACATCACCCAAACGACATAACATCATCATGACCCCCCGTCTTCCCACATACAAACTGGATTAATATCACTTTAATTCACCCAATACACCATTACATACACATCACATCCACGAACTACATGATAAACTACGTCAGTCATACCCACATACTCATTAAATTACCATACATACCACATACATGATACAGCATACACACCGCACATACACATAAAACATACAATACATACCCAACAATCTGATAACATAAATCACATACACATCTCACATGGCAATAACATAACACTACATACCCACATACATGATAAATACACATACACGACACATACACACCCACATACACATAACCATACACATATAGTACCCCACATACTTGATAACATACACATACACACCAAACATACACACTGATCATCGCAAGCGCGTCCGCGTTTGATACAACATTACACCTAAACATACCATACACACAACATACACAATACTATGATCAACAATAAGATACATACATTACGCATACACACCACAACTGATAACACACTACATAGACAACTATAACAATACATACATCCACATAATATACCTCACATAACAAATAACTACATACATACGCGACACATACATATGACGATAATATCAATCCACATGACATACATATACAACATCACACATACACACCACGATACACCACAAACATACGTTAGGGGCATTAAACATAACATTACACATACATGATAACATACATGCATTGTACTTATAGCATATACAACACATACACACTTCATGATAACACCTAGAACACATACATTGTTACATAACATGACCTACATACACCATACATGATAACATACACACCCATCCATAACACATACACACATAATTAACATACATGCACACATAAATTACATAACACCATTACTACCCACATAATGATAATATCAATACACACGTACCACAATACAATTACTACCCCACATGATAAACATACACATACACACCACATACACACTTATACACACATAGTGTACATACCACATACATGATAACATACACATACACACCCACGATACACAGTAAGCACCATACACATACACATATTACCCACATACATGATAACATACACATAACACACATCACATACAACATACATACTATACATACCCACATCATATAGAACTAGCACATAACATACACACCCCCCATACACCATACACATACCATACATACCCACATACATGATAACATACAGCATACACCAGCATACATACATTAACATACACATACATCATACACATACACACTCACATACATGATAACATACAATACAGCACCCACATACCCACAAGCATACACCATAACATACACATACATGACAACATTACACCCAGATACACACCCACACAATACACATAACATCCCACATAACATACATACATACGACATGATAACATATCACATACACACCCACATACATGATAACACCGCACATACACCATAATTACATACATACATCACCCATACATACATGATAACATACACATACACCACACATAACATACACATACATACACACATACACATACACACAATAGCAGACTGGCTGTGTCCCACATACACCATAACATACACATACTCACCGACATACATGATAACATACACATACACAACCCACATCACACATAAACTAGAGTACAAACATATACATTACCCACAGATACATACACATACACACCCCACATACATTCGCTAATAACATAGCATACATACATACATGATAACACATACACATACACACCACATACACAAACATACCATATACTGATAATAACATACACCATCACACGCACATACATCAATATTCTAGCCACATACATGATAACATACACATACACACCTCACATACACACTTTACATACACATAACATACATACCCACATACATGATAACATAACATACATACAAGCCACATACACATCACATACACCATTAACATCACATTATACCCATACATGATAAATACAAATAACAGCCCCACATTAACATACACCCACATAACATACATACATGACACAGTACACCTTCATACACCACCACATACATGATAAATACACATACAACCACAAATGATACACACATAACACCCACTACCACATACTACATACACATTACCCACTACAGCATTTACATCACATACATACCACATACATGATAACATAACACCACACATACACATCTACACACCCACATACACATAAAACATACATACCACATACATGATAAATACACATAACACCCCATACACATACATATAACATACATAAATACACAATACACACGCCAATCACAACGCCGCATACACCATAACATACACATACATGCCCACATAAATACACATACACACACATAACACATACATAACCACTACGCCATATACACCATATAAACCACATACACACCCAATGTAACATACACATACTACACCCACATATACATACACATACACACTACATGATAACATAACATACACCACACATACATGATAACATACTCACATACACACCAAAACACACAATACATATAAACATACACCATTACATATACATACATGATAACATACACATACACACCCACATACACAATAACATACACATACATACATACCCACATACATGATAACATATACATACACACACATACACACCCACAACATGATAACATACACATACACACCCACAAACCACCCACATACACATAACAATGCACATAACACACCACAAAACACATACACCATTACATAACATACATGATAACATACACATACACACCCACATACACACCCACATACACCATAACATACACATACATACCCACATACATGATAAATACACATACAAGCACCCACATACACCATAACATACACATACATACCCACATACACACCCACATACACATACATACCCACATACACCCGAACATACACATACACACCCACATACACCATAACATACACATACTGCACTTGCCAGCCAGAACCTGACGCCCCTCTGTTACCCTGCGCCTCCATATCTGCCTGTGACTGCACCACACACACACCATAACATACACATACACATACACATACCCCACAACACATACACCCACATGCACATGCACACCACATACACCAACTACTTACAACTGTTTGACTTCCCCTACCCGACTTGAACCTACACTTTCTCCTTTTGCTTCTTGCACAGCTCCACCAGCTGCTCAATGAAGTGATTCTTAGGGAGGTCCCCCCAAACATCAGCCTGCGCTTGCCGGCCCGAACCTGACGCCCCTCTGCTTCCCTGCGCCTCCTTCTCTGTCCCTCCTTGAGCCTGCCTGATCTCCTGGATCTTGGAGTACATAGCAATGCAGAGCTCCTGTGGAATTGGATCTACGTTTCGCTTGTCTGACGCCTTCCCTAGGGACGACGGGGGAGAGGGCCAGCCTCTGGGGGTAGGGACCGGATCGACCCCACTAGTCTGAGCCTGACTGCCTGTTGCTCCTGGAGGAGCCTTTGAAGAAGGAAGCACGGTAATAACCTACAGCCACATAACATCGGATGAGTATACAAGTGTGTTTGGTGTTTGTGTAAGCTACAACCGGGGTAGGGACCGGATCAACCTCACTAGTCTGTGCCTGCTTGCCTGTGGCTCCTTGAGACGCCTTTGAAGATGGCAGCACGGTAATGACCTGCAGCAACATAACATCGGATGAGTATACAAGTGTGTTTTGTGTTTGTGTCAGCTACAACCGGGGTAGGGACCGGATCAACCTCACTAGTCTGTGCCTGCTTGCCTGTGGCTCCTTGAGAAGCCTTTGAAGAAGGCAGCACGGTAATGACCTGCAGCAACATAACATCGGATGAGTATACAAGTGCGTTTTGTGTTTGTGTCAGCTACAAACGAGGGAAGAATCGGATCAACCTCACTAGTCTGTGCCTGCCTGCCTGTTGCTCCTTGAGGAGCCTTTGAAGAAGGCAGCACGGTAATTACCTGCAGCCACATAGCATCGGATGATCCTCGGGTGAGGCGACAGCTCGAGACAAGAATATCTATAGCTTTGTGTTTGTGTTGTGTTTGTGTTGTGTTTGTGTTGTGTTTGTGTTGTGTTTGTGTTGTGTTTGTGTTGTGTTTGTGTTGTGTTTGCTTGCGTTTGTGTTTGCATTTGTGATCCACTAATAGACTAAGTAATAGGAGTGATCAGGGACGGCAACAGGCTGTCATTCGCCTCCCTCTGCCTCTAGGTCTTGAATTCGTTCACGCACACGCCGGTGACTCTGTGACCGCCCTGGGAGTGCTAGACTATGTTGTATTGGGCGCACCTGTTCAGTCCCATCAACATCTCTAGCTTCGTGTTTTCGTTGTGTTTGTGTTTGCATATGTGTTTTTGATTGCGTTTGTCTTTGTGTTTGTGATTTTGTTTGTGTTCATGTTTGTGTTTGTGTTTGTGTTTGTGTTTACTTGCGTTTGTGTTTGCGTTTGTGATCCACAAATAAACCTAGACTAGGTAATAGGAGTGATTAGGGACGACAACAGGCTGTCATTCGCCTTCCTCTGCGTCTAGGTCTTGAATTCGTTCACCCACGCGCCGGTGACCCTGGAACCGCCCTAGGAGTGCTAGGCTGTGTTGTATTATAGGGCGCACCTGCTCAGCATCTCTAACTTCGTGTTTGTGTTGTGTTTGCCTATGTGTTAGTGTTTGTGATCCACAAATAATCCTAGAATATAATAGATAATACGAGTGCTAGACTGTGTTGTATTGATCGCACCTGCTCAGTCCCATCCACATCCACCTCTGCGCCCATTGCAGCATCCTCGGGTGAGGCCACAGCTCGAGACAAGAACATATCTAGCTTCGTGTTTTCGTTGTGTTTGTGTTTTCATATGTGTTTTGATTGTGTTTGTCTTTGTGTTTGTGATTTTGTTTGTGTTCGTGTTTGTATTTGTGTTAGTGTTTGCATATGTGTTTTTGATTGCGTTTGTCTTTGTGTTTGTGATTTTGTTTGTGTTTGATTTTGCGTTTGTGTTGTGTTTGCGTATGTGCTAGTGTTTGTGATCCACAAATAATCCTAGAATATAATAGATAATAGAAGTGCTAGACTGTGTTGTATTGGGCGCACCTGCCCAGTCCCATCCGCTTCCATTGCAACATCCTTGGGTGAGGCCACAGCTCAAGACGAGATGATCTCTAGCTTTGTGTTTTTGTTGTGGTTGCGAATGTGTTTGCGCATGTGATCCACAAATAACCATAGACTAGGTAATAGGAGTGCTAGACTGTGTTGTAATATAGGGCGCACCTGTTCAGTTCCATCCGCATCCATTTCCGCGTCCATTGCAGCATCCTCAGGTAAGGTGACAGCTCGAGACAAGAAGATCTCTAGCTCCGTGTTTGTGTTGTTTTGTGTTGCGTTTGTGTTGGCATTTTTGTTGTGTTCGTGTTGTTTTGTGTTGCGTTTGTGTTAGCATTTTCGTTGTGTTTGTGTTGTTTTGTGTTGCGTGTGTGTTAGCATTTTTGTTGTGTTTGTGTTTTCGTATGAATCTGTGCTTGTGATCTGGTTGTGATCCACACACAATCCTAGACAAGGTCATAGGAGTGCTAGACTGTGTTGTATTGGGCGCACCTGCCCAGTCCCATCCGCATCCATTGCAACATCCTTGGGCGAGGCCACAGCTTGAGATGAGAAGATCTCCAGCTTCGTGCTTGTGTTGTGTTTGCGTATGTGTTAGTGTTTGTGATCCACAAATAAGTATAGACTAGGTAATAGGAGTGCTAGACTGTGTTGTATTGGGCGCACCTGCCCAGTCCCATCCGCATCCATTGCAACATCCTTGGGCGAGGCCACAGCTTGAGATGAGAAGATCTCCAGCTTCGTGCTTGTGTTGTGTTTGTGTTTGCGTATGTGTTAGTGTTTGTGCTCCACAAATAATCCTAGACTAGGTAATAGGAGTGCTAGACAGTGTTGTAATATAGGGCGCACCTGTTCAGTTCCATCCGCATCCATTTCCGCGTCCATTGCAGCATCCTCAGGTGAGGCAACAGCTTGAGACAAGAAGTTCTCTAGCTTCGTGTCTGTGTTGTGTTTGCGTATGTGTTAGTGTTTGTGATCCACAAATAATCCTAGAATATGATAGATAATATGAGTGCTAGACTGCGTTGTATTGGGCGCACCTGCTCAGTCCCATCCGCATCCATCTCCGCGTCCATCGCAGCATCCTCGGGTGAGGCGACAGCTCGAGACAAGAAGTTCTCTAGCTCAGTTGGTGTGTTGCACACCTTCCTCAAAAATTCAAAGTCTCGGAAGGTGGAGCGCCGCATTCCCAACTTGACATGTTCCTTCAGATGAAGAAGTGTTGTTGTTGGTGGTGGTGATGGTGGTGGTGGTGGTGGTGATGATGGTGGTGGGTAGTGGTGGTACAGTTGTTGGTGGTGGTGGTGATGGTGGTGGTGTTGGTGGTAGTGTTGGTGTTGGTGTTGGTGTTGGTGTTGTTGAAGACCTGGTGGTGGTGTGAAGGATTCAAAGTTGCGCATGATAGAGCACCACATCCCCAGTTTGACATGTTCCTTCAGGTGGTGAATAAGAGTTTGTAATGGTGTTGGTGGTAAAGAAATGGTGTTGGCGGTGGTGGTGGTGGTGTTGAAGACTGGGTGGTGGTGGTAGTGGTGGTGAAGAAATGGCGGTGGCGGTGGCGGTGGCGGTGGCGGTGGCGGTGGCGGTGGCGGTGGTGGTGTTAGTGTTGTTGGTGTGAAGAATTCCAATCCGCGAAAGATAGAGCGCCACATCCCCAGTTTGACATCTTCTTTAAGGAGGTGAATAAGAGTTTGTAATGGTGTTGGTGGTAAAGAAATGGTGTTGGCGGTGGCGGTGTTGGTGTTAGACATGGTGGTGGTGGTGGTGGTGGTGTGAATAATTCAAAGTCACGAAATGTAGAGCGCCGCATTCCTCAGTCTACTCCTTCTCACGTTCTGAAATGTAATGTACAGATCCTCCTGTAGCTCGAAGAACATGACATGCTCGATTCGAGCAGCGCACACTTACGATCCGGTTCCCTTAATCCCACTGGGCATGTCCTTAGACGTCATTGAGACAATTCTTGCATGTTTCAATTTTCATTTTTTTTGACATGCTCGATCTTTTCCACACTTGATTTTTAACGTCAAAACAGGACAAAATAATCAAATTTTTCTCATTTTCTGTGTCTACTACCTCTCACCTTCCAATGAATGGAATGTAAAGTACAGATCCTCATGTAGCTTGTTGAGTTTTGTTTAGCTTGAAGAACATGTCACACTCTATCTTGTCCACACTTTAATTTGTATGTACAAATAATCAAATTATTATCGTTGATTGTCCGCTACCTTGCACCTTCAGAAATGTTATGTACAGATCCCCCTGTAGCTTGTTGAGCTTTATTTGAAGGCTAAAGAACATGACATGCTCGATCTTGTTCAAACTTCAATTCGTACTTCAAAACAAGTCAAAAAAATCAAATTATTATCATTTTTTTTTCTAGTACCTCTCACCTTCAGAAATGTTTTGTACAGATCCTCCTGTACCTTGTTGAGCTTTGTTTTAGCTTGAAGAACAGGATATGCCCGATCTTGTCCACACTTCAATTTTTACATAAAAACAGGTCAAAATAATCAAATTATTCACATTTTCTTTCTAGTACCTCTCACCTTCAGGAATGTATTGTACAGATCCTCCTGAACCTTGTTGAGCTTTGTTTTAGCTTGAAGAACAGGACATGCTTGAACTTGTCCACACTTGAATTTGTACATCACATCAAGTCAAAATAATCAAATTAGTATCATTTGCTTGTCTACCACCGCTCACCTTCAGAAATGTAATGTACAGATCCTCCTGGAGCTTGTTGAGCTTGAAGAACATGACATGTTCGATCTTGCTCACGCCAGTTTGGTCTAGTTGTGCCTTCAGGCAGCTCTGAGATAAGGCCTGCAAATAGCATGGGTGGGTTGGTTATATGCATGTCTGGTTACATGACAAATATATTACAACAGAAAGCCTGCAGAAAGTAAACAAATATAACAAAACAAAATCAAGAACAAAACGTACAATATAATGCAGCATTTTTCCGAGCACGATTAATCGTGCAGGCACGATTATTAATGTTTCTCGCGAAATGGTCCATGGTTTTCACAGGTCTAGGTAATGTTTTCGAGCTCGCGAAACTTTGGCTTGGGCATCGTTCATGAACGATTATTTATGTTTCCGGTCGACCCAAACGCTGGCTGCAGCATCGTGCAGAACGATTATTAATGTTTAGCATCAGCCATACTGTTGGCTCAGGCATCGCGCATCCCAAATTCCCCATCACATGGGAGCATGCTCTGGACAGAACACTGGGTGACACGCTGGACAGATTTCAGCTAGCTCATCCGGGGGGAGGCGAAAGGGGCAGGGGGGAGTTGAGGCCACGTACCCGGCACGTACCCCATGAAATAACCTTGTCATAGGGCTTAGTGAAACTTCGAGCTCGCTTGCCGCTACGCCCCAACTCACCACTTACTTCACTGCCAGCTCTTGCTGAAACACCTAACCTTGCAGCTTCCCCGTCAAAGCACTCGCTTCTCCTCCTCCAGCGCTGTTTCTCTTCCTCGCTCGCTGACTGCATTTTCGCTTTAGCCCCCTCTGGACCCCCCAGGGGTCCCGGGGCTGAAGCCCTAGATTCCCCCCGTGTCTCTCTCCGCCGTCTGTCCGTCTGTCCGTCTCTCTATCTGTCCATCTGTCCGACAGCTATCCAGGCGCTTGATCGATTCCGACCACCTCCGCACCCACCATTTTTGCTCATAGTTGGAGTGCGCAAAATCGAAATCGTCAAAATCCTTTGCAAAAGTTGTTCAATGTTTGTAGCTCTATTCGGCTACGAGTAGCTACTTTCTCCACTACTTTCGAAACTCCCTGCCGGTGACTGCTAAAGCGACTTTCCGTGTCGCTCGCGACACGCTCTTAGAACTTGTCATCGCGTGCTCCCCAGCATCATTTTCCTCGCCAAATCTTTCAATCTACACAAGCTCACTCTGAAGCTATTCCTCCACAACTATTACAACTGCTGCTGTTGAATTGAATGCTTGACGCCCTTTTTTCACTCGTAACAGGAAAAAAGCTCTGACTGGGCGCGCTTATGGTAGCTATTGCTCTGCACTGGGCGGGAATGCGTGCCCTTCTACTCGCTTCCGGCATCAATGCCTAACATTTTCGCACTGTTTGCAGATTTCCCCCGGAGCTCTGACTGACAGCTGACCCCTGCTTTTCCCCCCTACTCTTTGATTCCAGCGCGGGCGTAGCTGATAGCTAATGGGCATCGCATTTATTCCTGCACACATCTGTCTGCTTTGTAGGAGCCGAGCGAGTATTGGGTTAATGAGTCGGTGGGGTGGTAAGGGTTCACTCGCGAGATGCTGCGCCCAATATGCTAACTGGATGCTTTTTCCTTGCCCCCTTGCCCTCTCACTTCAGGCAACCTGTAAGGCACCGCAATTGTAGATATGCAGGTGCGATACGATGCAGGTGCGATACCCCCCCTGTGTTCATGCATGCACTTGTGTGTATTTTTAATGGATGGTGGATGTGTAGATGCATTTGGGAATGGTTGGATAGAGGAGGTGCAGGTGCGACACCCCCCTTGTGTTCATGCATGCAGTTGTGTGTATTTTTAATGGATGATGGATGTGTGGATGTGTAGATGCATTTGGGAATGGTTGGATAGAGGAGGTGCAGGTGCGACACGCGCACCGTTTAGATAACTGATTTCCCCCGGGGTCGACCTCCATGGGACCCGCCAGGACCCCCTACCATTTCTAGCGTTTTTCTTCCAGCAAAACTGTAATCGTGCAGAATTGTTCAAAACAATTATTAATGTTTTCATGTTCCCAAAGTGCAGACCCAGGAATCGGACCCAAACGATTATTAATGTTTCGTCCAAAAACCTTGGGAAAATCACTGATATAATGACAGAAAGCCTGCAGGAGTGCAGAAAGTACAGAAATGTAATAAAACAAAATGGGTAGAATATAATATTACAGAAAGCATGCAGAATATAAACAATACAATAAAAATGATTATATTATTATATTACAGAACCAAGAACAATAATTCATTGATATAATGGATATAACTAAATATAAAATATTGGAATTAATTTAAATAATAACATTACAGGACCAATAAATAATAACATTACAGAACCAAGAACAATAATAAATAATAACATTACAGAACCAATAAATAATAACCAATAATAAATAATAACATTACAGAACCAATAAATAATAACCAATAAAAATAACCAATAAAAAATAACCAATAAAAAAAATAAAAAAATAATAACCAATAAAAAATAACCAATAAAAAAATAAAAAATAACCAATAAATAATAACCAATAAATAATAACCAATAAAAAATAATAACATTACAGAACCAATAAATAATAACCAATAAAAAATAATAACATTACAGAACCAATAAATAATAACATTACAGAACCAAGAACAATAATTCATTGATATAATGGATATAACTAAATATAAAATATTGGAATTAATTTAAATAATAACATTGCCTGAATGAAAGGGCGCGTCAGATCCTCCAACACAGACAGTCGCATGCTGCCAAGAACAAGCATTCATTGGTATACCTAAATATAAATATTTCAATTAATTATAAAATGCTTCACCTGAAAGAAAGGGCGTGTGAGATCCTCCAACACAGACAGCTGCATGATGCCAAGAACAAGAATTCATTGACATAACTAAAAACAAAGCAAAAACAAAAAAAATATAATTGCCTAAATGAAAGGGCGTGTGAGATCCCCCAACACAGACAGCTGCATGCTGCAAACCTTTTTATCCAACTCTACAGGCCACATTATGAGAATCCAACCATTCGAAGAAAAGAAAAAAAAGATACACACAAAAAGCGGTGAAAACAATAAATCAAATTCGTAAAATGAATGTAAGTACAAATGACGAAATTAAATATTACAAAAATAAGAAAAAAATGCTTCACCTGAATGAAAGGGCGTGTGAGCTGCTCCAACACAGAAAATTGCATGCTGCAAACCATTTATCTAACTCCACGTGCCAAATTATGAGAATACAATCAGTCAAATAAAAGAGAAAAGAAAAAAAGGAAGAAAGAAAATCAACACAATGAATAAAAATAAAAATATGTCAAATAGAATACATAAAAGCAGTAGAAACACAACAAAGTAAAAATAAAAATAAGTCAAATAAAATACATAAAAAGCAGTAGAAACACAACAAAGTAAAAATAAAAATAAGTCAAATAAAATACATAAAAAGCAGTAGAAACACAACAAAGTAAAAATAAAAATAAGTCAAATAAAATACATAAAAAGCAGTAGAAACACAACAAAGTAAAAATAAAAATAAGTCAAAATAAAATACATAAAAAGCAGTAGAAACACAACAAAGTAAAAATAAAAATAAGTCAAATAAAATACATAAAAAGCAGTAGAAACACAACAAAGTAAAAATAAAAATAAGTCAAATAAAATACATAAAAAGCAGTAGAAACACAACAAAGTAAAAATAAAAATAAGTCAAATAAAATACATAAAAAGCAGTAGAAACACAACAAAGTAAAAAATAAAAATAAGTCAAATAAAATACATAAAAAGCAGTAGAAACACAACAAAGTAAAAATAAAAATAAGTCAAATAAAATACATAAAAAGCAGTAGAAACACAACAAAGTAAAAATAAAAATAAGTCAAATAAATACATAAAAAGCAGTAGAAACACAACAAAGTAAAAATAAAAATAAGTCAAATAAAATACATAAAAAGCAGTAGAAACACAACAAAGTAAAAATAAAAATAAGTCAAATAAAATACATAAAAAGCAGTAGAAACACAACAAAGTAAAAATAAAAATAAGTCAAATAAAATACATAAAAGCAGTAGAAACACAACAAAGTAAAAATAAAAATAAGTCAAATAAAATACATAAAAAGCAGTAGAAACACAACAAAGTAAAAATAAAAATAAGTCAAATAAAATACATAAAAAGCAGTAGAAACACAACAAAGTAAAAATAAAAATAAGTCAAATAAAATACATAAAAAGCAGTAGAAACACAACAAAGTAAAAATAAAAATAAGTCAAATAAAATACATAAAAAGCAGTAGAAACACAACAAAGTAAAAATAAAAATAAGTCAAATAAAATACATAAAAGCAGTAGAAACACAACAAAGTAAAAATAAAAATAAGTCAAATAAAATACATAAAAAGCAGTAGAAACACAACAAAGTAAAAATAAAAATAAGTCAAATAAAATACATAAAAAGCAGTAGAAACACAACAAAGTAAAATAAAAATAAGTCAAATAAAAATACATAAAAAGCAGTAGAAACACAACAAAAGTAAAAATAAAAATAAGTCAAATAAAATACATAAAAAGCAGTAGAAACACAACAAAGTAAAAATAAAAATAAGTCAAATAAAATACATAAAAAGCAGTAGAAACACAACAAAGTAAAAATAAAAATAAGTCAAATAAAATACATAAAAAGCAGTAGAAACACAACAAAGTAAAAATAAAAATAAGTCAAATAAAATACATAAAAAGCAGTAGAAACACAACAAAGTAAAATAAAAATAAGTCAAATAAAATACATAAAAAGCAGTAGAAACACAACAAAGTAAAAATAAAAATAAGTCAAATAAAATACATAAAAAGCAGTAGAAACACAACAAAGTAAAAAATAAAAATAAGTCAAATAAAATACATAAAAAGCAGTAGAAACACAACAAAGTAAAAATAAAAATAAGTCAAATAAAATACATAAAAAGCAGTAGAAACACAACAAAGTAAAAATAAAAATAAGTCAAATAAAATACATAAAAAGCAGTAGAAACACAACAAAGTAAAAATAAAAATAAGTCAAATAAAATACATAAAAAGCAGTAGAAACACAACAAAGTAAAAATAAAAATAAGTCAAATAAAACACATAAAAAGCAGTAGAAACACAACAAAGTACAAATAAAAATAAGTCAAATAAAATACATAAAAAGCAGTAGAAACACAACAAAGTAAAGATAAAAATAAGTCAAATAAAATACATAAAAAGCAGTAGAAACACAACAAAGTAAAAATAAAAATAAGTCAAATAAAATACATAAAAAGCAGTAGAAACACAACAAAGTAAAGATAATAAAATGCCTCACCTGAATGAAAGGGCGTGTGAGATCATCAAACACCGACAGCTGCATACTGCAAACCATTTTATCCAACTCCACGTGCCAAATTATGATAACATAATCTGATATAATCATTAAAAAAAACAAAAATCAGCACAATAAATAAAAGTAAAAATAAGTCAAATAAATACATAAAAAGCAGTAAAACACACAGAAAAGAAAAATATTAAAATGCTTCACCTGAATGAAAGGGCGAGTGAGGTCCTCCAACATCGATAGCTGCATGCTGCCAATCTTCCTATCCTTAACCAGGGCCACATTATGAGAATATAATCATTTGAAGAAAAAAGAAAAGAAAAAAAGAAAAAATGTATAGTAAAAACAGGTACAAAACAATGCTGCACCTAAATGAAAGGGCATGTGAGATCCTCCAACACCGACAGCTGCACGCTGCAAACCTTATTATCCAACTCCACAGGCCACCACATTATGAGAGAACAATCATTCGAAGAAGAAGAAGAAAACATTAAAAACGGTGAAAATAATAAATCAAATCAATAAAATTTCTCTAGAGATAAGCAAGGAGAAATTGAATTGAAATTGAAATTGTTACATCCGTGTAATACAGTTACTCACAGGACGTGAAGTTAAGGACACCATAGTGAAGCAAGGAGATAAGTACGAATAATAAATCAAATTGTATACAAATAAGTAAAAAATAATGCTCCACCTGAATGAAAGGGTGTGTGAGGTCCTCAAACACCGACAGCTGCATGCTGCCAATCTTTCTATCCTGGGTAAGGGCCACATTATGAGAATATAATCATTTGAAGAAAAAAGAAAAAGAAAGAAAAGAAAGAAAGAATATATATAATACAAATAAGTACACAATAATGCTCCACCTGAATGAAAGGGCGTGTGAGATCCTCCAACACGAAAAAAGAAGAAAAAAAAAAGAAAAAAAAAAAAAAAAAAATATATATATATATATAATATATATAATAAAAATAAGAAGAAAACAAATGCTCCATCTGAATGAAAGGGCGTGTGAGATCCTCCAACACTGACAGCTGCATGCTGCCAACCATTTATCAAACTCCACATGCCAAATTATGACAATGTAATCATGAAGGGAAAAAAAGGAAAGGAAATCAACTCAATACATAGAAATAAGTCAAATAAAATAAATAAAAAGCAGCAAAACACACAAAAAAGTAAAAATATTAAAATACTTCACCTGAATGAAAGGGCGCGTGAGGTCCTCCAACACTGACAGCTGCATGCTTCCTATCTTCCTATCCTTGGCCAGGGCATCCGGCATGCGTCCTCTTTCCACAGGCTTTTCGAAGTCCTTTTGGAAGTCCTTCAGGCCCCCCATGAATCCAGGCTGGGCCCATGTGATCATGGTGTAGTACTCCCGCAGGTTGTTCTGCAGGGGGGTCCCTGTAAGGGCCACTCGGCGCCGGGTGTGAACCTGGGGCATGAGAGGAGAGGAGAGGAGACAGGGGCTGAGGTTGGGGTGGGGATGGGGGTGGGGGTGGGCAGTCGTGCAAGTCCAGGCTGGGCCCATGTGATCATGGTGTAGTACTCCTGCAGGTTGTTCTGCAGGGGGGAACCTGTAAGGGCGACTCGGCGCCGGGTGTGAACCTGGGGCATGAGAGGAGAGGAGAGGAGACAGGGGCTGGGGTTAGGGTGGGGGTTGGGGTGGAGATGGTTGTGGGGGTGGGGGTGGGTAGTCGTGCAAGTCCAGGCTGGGCCCATGTGATCATGGTGTAGTACTCCCGCAGGTTGTATTGCAGGGGGGTCCCTGTAAGGGCCACTCGGCGCCGGGTGTGAACCTGGGGCATGAGAGGAGAGGAGAGGAGACAGGGGCTGGGGTTGGGGTGGGGGTGGGGTGGGTAGTCGTGCAAGTCCAGGCTGGGCCCATGTGATCATGGTGTAGTACTCCCGCAGGTTGTTTTGCAGGGGGGTCCCGGTGAGGGCCACTCGGCGCCGGGTGTGAACCTGGGGCATGAGAAGAGAGGAGAGGAGACAGGGGCTGGGGTTAGGGTGGGGTTGGGGTGGGGATGGGGGTGGGGGTGGGTAGTCGTGCAAGTCCAGGCTGGGCCATGTGATCATGGTGTAGTACTCCCGCAGGTTGTTTTGCAGGGGGGTCCCGGTGAGGGCCACTCGGCGCCGGGTGTGAACCTGGGGCATAAGAAGAGAGGAGAGGAGACAGGGGCTGGGGTTAGGGTGGGGGTTGGGGTGGGGGTGGGTAGTCGTGCAAGTCCAGGCTGGGCCCATGTGATCATGGTGTAGTACTCCCGCAGGTTGTTTTGAAGGGGGCCCCGGTGAGGGCCACTTGGCACCGGGTGTGAACCTGGGGCATGAGAAAAAGAGGAGGGGAGACAGGGGCTGGGGTTGGGGGGGGGGTATGTGTGTGTGTGTGTGTGGGGGGGGAGGGGGGGGGGGGGGTAGTCGTGCAAGTCCAGGCTGGGCTCAGGTGATCATGGTGTAGTACTCCCACAGGTGGTTCTGCAGGGGGGGTTCGGTGAAGGCCACTCGGCGCCGGGTGTAAACCTGGGGCATGAGAGTAGAGAGGACAGGTTTGGGTTTGGGGGCGGGTTTGGGTTTGGGGGCGGTTCTGTTCGGGGCTGGGGGTGGGCTTGGAGTTGGGGTCGGGGTATGGGTCGGGGTTGTTTATTTTATTTGTTTCTTTTATTTTATTTCTTTCTTTTAATTTTTTTATTCTTTATTTATTTGTTTTATTTATTGGTGTATTTAGTTCTCACCTCCATCATGGCTTTGTAGAACAGAGAAGCATCGTTCCTCATCTCATGAGCTTCATCAGCCACTACAACCGTGGCTCCACCGACCAGCTTTAGACGCAAAGCCTGCGCGTGACAGGGGAGGAGGAAGTGTGTGGTACATCAGTCCATGACATTGCTTTTTCATGCGCTTCATCACAACCGTGGCTCCACCGACCAGCTTTAGACGCAAAGCCTGCGCGTGACAGGGGAGGAGGAAGTGTGTGGTACATTAGTCCATGACATTGCTTTTTCATGCGCTTCATCACAACCGTGGCTCCACCGACCAGCTTTAGACGCAAAGCCTGCGCGTGACAGGGGAGGAGGAAGTGTGTGGTACATTAGTCCATGACATTGCTTTTTCATGCGCTTCATCACAACCGTGGCTCCACCGACCAGCTTCAGTCGCAAACCCTCCCGCAAAGCCTGCGCGTGACAGGGGAGGAGGAAGTGTGTGGTATTGTAGTCCATCACATGGTATCACATGCGCCTCATCAGCCACCACAACAGCGTGTGTCCATGTATGTGTGTGTGTTTGTTTGTTTCTGTGCGTGCGTGCGTGTGTGTTTGTCTATGTGGGTGTGTGTACGTGTGCTTGTTTGTCTATGTGTGCGTATGTGTGTGCTTGTCTACGTGCACGTGAGCATGCAGGTGCTCACACTCGTGTGCGTGCGTGTGCTTGTTTGTCTATGTGTGTGTATGTGTGTGCTTGTCTACGTGCACGTGAGCATGCAGGTGCTCACACTCGTGTGCGTGTGTGTGCTTGTTTGTCTACGTGTGTGTATGTGTGTGTTTGTCTACGTGCACGTGAGCATGCAGGTGCTCACACTCGTGTGCGTGTGTGTGTTTGTTTGTCTATGTGTGTGTATGTGTGTGCTTGTCTACGTGCACGTGAGCATGCAGGTGCTCACACTCATGTGCGTGTGTGTGTGTGTGTTTGTCTATGTGTGTGCGTACTTGTTTGTATATGAGTGTGTGTGTGTGCTTGTTTGTCTATGTGCGGATGTAAGGATGTGCGCATGAGTGCTGTTTTGTCTATGTGTGGATGTGCTTGTTTGTATATGGGTGTGTGGGTGCTTGATTTTGCGTGTGTGGGTGTTTGTGACAGAGTGTGTGTGTGGGGGGGGGGGGGGGGGGGGGGGGGAGCTACCTAGAAGCTGCCAAACCAAGAGTCTACATTCAAAATTCCATCCTACCTGTGTGTGTGTGTGTGTGTGTGCGTGCGTGTTTGATTGTCTATGTGCGTTTATGTATGTGTGCTTGCTTGTTTGTGTTTGTTTGTTTGTGTGCGTGTGTGTGTGTGGGCGTGGGCGTGCTTGTTTACCTGTGTGTGTGGGCGTGTGTGTGTGTGTGGGGGGGGGGGGGGGGGGGGGGTCCTAGAAGCTGCTAAACCAAGAGTCTACATTCAAAAGTTCATCCTACCTGGCGGTGGTTATCTTTGCTCGCCTTCTTTCTTTCGACAGCTGTCAGCTCCTTCTGCTCCTTGCCTCTCTCAGCTACACCTGGAGCTACATCGTCAGCTACTTGTGCGCCCTCAGCTACACCTCCACCCCCGGGTTCTGATTTTGGTTTTTGCTTGGTGTACACCACCATCTGAAATGTCTTTGAGCTGATCACAAGAACCGAGCCATCCTGCTTATACCAATTCTCCACAGCCCCATCATTCCACTTCTCGCATAAAAAGACCTGTTGGGCCAAAGGAAGGTGTGGGGAAGGTGTAAGGAAGGTGTGAGGAAGGTGTGGGGGAGGTGTGAGGAAATGGGAGGAGGACGGGGTTGTACTGCTTATACCAATTCTCCACAGCCCCATCATTCCACTTCTCGCATAAAAAGACCTGTTGGGCCAAAGGAAGGTGTGGGGAAGGTGTAAGGAAGGTGTGAGGAAGGTGTGGGGGAGGTGTGAGGAAGATGGGAGGGAGGACGGGGTTGTACTGCTTATACCAATTCTCCACAGCCCCATCATTCCACTTCTCGCATAAAAAGACCTGTTGGGCCAAAGGAAGGTGTGGGGAAGGTGTAAGGAAGGTGTGAGGAAGGTGTGGGGGAGGTGTGAGGAAGATGGGAGGGAGGACGGGGTTGTACTGCTTATACCAATTCTCCACAGCCCCATCATTCCACTTCTCGCATAAAAAGACCTGTTGGGCCAAAGGAAGGTGTGGGGAAGGTGTAAGGAAGGTGTGGGGGAGGTGTGAGGAAGATGGGAGGGAGGACGGGGTTGTACTGCTAATACCAATTCTCCACAGCCCCATCATTCCACTTCTCGCATAAAAAGACCTGTTGGGCCAAAGGAAGGTGTGGGGAAGGTGTAAGGAAGGTGTGAGGAAGGTGTGGGGGAGGTGTGAGGAAGATGGGAGGGAGGACGGGGTTGTACTGCTTATACCAATTCTCCACAGCCCCATCATTCCACTTCTCGCATAAAAAGACCTGTTGGGCCAAAGGAAGGTGTGGGGAAGGTGTGAGGAAGGTGTGGGGGAGGTGTGAGGAAGATGGGAGGGAGGACGGGGTTGTACTGCTTATACCAATTCTCCACAGCCCCATCATTCCACTTCTCGCATAAGATGACCTTTGGGCAAGAAAGGTTGAGGAAGGTGTAGGGAAGATGGGAGGGAGGACGGGGTTGTACTGCTTATACCAACTGTCCACGACCCTATCTCGCCACTTCTCACATAAAAAACACATGTTTGGCCAGAGGAAGGTGTGGGGAAGGTGTGGGGACGGTGGGAGGAAGGTGTGGGTAACCGAGTAAGGAAGGTGTGATGAAGGTGTGGGGAAGGTTTGAGGAAGGTGCGAGGAAGGTGGGAGGGAGGACGGGGTTGTACTGCTTATCCAATTATCCACAGCCCCATCATTCCATTTCTCACATTAAAACACTTGTTGGGCAATAGGAAGGTGTGAGGAAGGTGTGGGGAAGCTGGGAGGGAGGACGGGGTTGTCCTGCTTATACCAACTGTCTGCGACCCCATCTCGCCACTTCTCGCATAATAAGACATGTTGGGCCAGAGGTAGGTGTGGGGAAGGTGTGGGGAAGGTGGGAGGAAGGTGTGGGAAAGGTGTGGGGAAGATGGAAGGGAGGCTGGGGTTGTTCTGATTATACCAACTGTCCACAGCCCCATCTTGTACTTTCTGGAATAGAAACACATGTAAAGGAAGAGGAAGGTGTGGGGAAGGTGTAGGGAAGGTGTGGGGGAGGTGTAAGGAAGGTGTGGGGAAGGTGAAGGGAAGGTGTGGGGGAGGTGTGAGGAAGGTGTGAGGAAGGTGTGGGGAAGGTGTGGGGGAGATGTAAGGAAGGTGTGGGGAAGGTGAAGGGAAGGTGTGGGGGAGGTGTAAGGAAGGTGTGAGGAAGGTGTGGGGGAGATGTAAGGAAGGTGTGGGGAAGGTTGCTTATACCAACTGTCCAAGACCCCATCTTGCCAATTATCGCATAAAAACTCCTGTTGGGCCAGAGGAAGGTGTGGGGAAGAAGTGGGGAACGTGTGGGGAAGGAGTAGAGAAGATTGGAGGGAGGACGGGGTTGTTCTGCTAATACCAACTGTCCGCAGCCCCATCTCGCTAACTTCTCGCATAATAACACATGTTGGGCCAGAGGTAGGTGTGGGGAAGGTGTGGGGAAGGTGTAGGGAAGGTGTGGGGAAGGTGTAGGTAAGGTGTGGGGAAGGTGTGGGGAGGGTGTGGGAAAGTGGGCGGGGGGCCGGGTTGTTCTGCTTATACCAACTGTCCATGGCGGCATCTCGCCACTTCTGGCATAAAAACACGTGTTGGGCCAGAGGAAGGTGTGGGGAAGGAGTTGGGATGGTGTGGGGAAGGTGTGGGGAAGATGGGAGGGAGGTGTTGTCCTGCTTATACCAACTGTCCACGGCTCCATCACGCCACTTCTGGCATAAAACCACATGTCGGGCCAGAGGAAGGTGTGGGGAAGGTGTAGGGAAGGTGTTGGGAAGGTGTGGGGAAGGTGTGGCGAAGATGGGAGGGAGGTGTTGTCCTGCTTATACCAACTGTCCACGGCTCCATCACGCCACTACTGGCATAAAACCACATGTTGGGCCAGAGGAAGGTGTGGGGAAGGTGTAGGGAAGGTGTAAGGAAGGTGTTGGGAAGGTGTGGGGAAGGTGTGGCGAAGATGGGAGGGAGGTGTTGTCCTGCTTATACCAACTGTCCACGGCTCCATCACGCCACTTCTGGCATAAAACCACATGTTGGGCCAGAGGAAGGTGTGGGGAAGGTGTAGGGAAGGTGTGGGGAAGGTGTTGGGAAGGTGTGGGGAAGGTGTGGCGAAGATGGGAGGGAGGTGTTGTCCTGCTTATACCAACTGTCCATGGCTCCATCACGCCACTTCTGGCATAAAAACACGTGTTGGGCCAGAGGAAGGTGTGGGGAAGGAGTTGGGAGGGTGTGGGGAAGATGGGAGGGAGGTGTTGTCCTGCTTATACCAGCTGTCCACGCCTCCATCACGCCACTTCTGGCATAAAAACACATGTTGGGCCAAAGGAAGGTGTGGGTAAGGTGTAGGGAAGGTGTGGGGAAGGTGTGGGGAAGATGGGAGGGAGGACATACACACACATCCACCCTCACACAAACACCCCCACCCCCACCCCACCCATACCCATACAAACACACCCACACCCACACACCCAAAACACACCCCAAACACACCCACACCCCACACACCCTCACACACCCAAACACCCTCACACACCCACACACCCTCACACACACAAACACACGCCCACATCCACACACATACGCACCTTGTCCCTGTTCAAGGCAGACATATCCCAGTCCTCTGTCTTATCTCTGGTTGGCAGCCACTTCATACACACCCACACCCTCACCCTCACACACACACTCACCCACACACAAACACCCACACACGCCCACATCCACACACACCTTGTCCCTGTTCAAGGCCCGACATAATCCCAGTCCTCTGTCTTTATCTCTGGTTGGCAGCCACTTCATACACACCCCACACCCTCACCCTCACAAAACAAAACACTCACTCACACACAAACACACGCCCACATCCACACACCCACACACACCTTGTCCCTGTTCAAGGCCGACATATCCCAGTCCTCCGTCTTATCTCTGGTTGGCAGCCACTTCATACACACCCACACCCTCACCCTCACACACACACTCACCCACACACAAACACCCACACACGCCCACATCCACACACACACACACACCTTGTCCCTGTTCAAGGCCGACATGTCCCAGTCCTCCGTCTTATCTCTGGTTGGCAGCCACTTCATGAACTCCTGCAAGGGGGGAGTTAGGGGGGGGGGGGGGGGGGGGGGGGCGGGGGGGCTGTGGGAAAAAGACTTTTATGTGTGTATGTGCGTGTGCCTGTGTGTGTGAGGGTGGGGCACAAACGCACACACATAAACATACACACAAACACACGCACACACAAAAACACGCACAAACAAACACAAACACAAACACACACGCAAACACATACACACACAAAGACACACACAAAATCACACACATACACACACAAACACACACAAACACGAACAAACACACAAACACAACACAAGCAAACAAACACACACACAAACACACACAAAGCAGCGCACCCCATATAATTTCTCCCTAACATTAGCAGTCATCACTCGAAGCGCTTACAAACACACAAACACACATTGACATTACAACTCTCACACGGAACACAACACAACACACTCACTCACAACACACCACACAAACAAACACACCAACAATCACACACATGCATGGTAGCGCACCCCAATACAAGTTGACCCGGATATTAGCAGGCTTCATCAGCAGCGGCGACGACACGACACGACACGACACAACACAACACAACACAAACACAACACAAACAACACAACTCACCACAACTCACCACTTAAATACACAAACACTCACTCCCACACAGACATACACACACACAAAAAATACACAAAACAACTCAAACACACACACAAAAAGAAACACACAACACAAACAAACACGAACACAAACATCCACACAAAAACACACACACACACGGCAGCGCACCCCATAAAAGTTGTCCCGAGCATTAGCAGGGGTCACCAGCAGCGCCGACAAAAACACTTAAATACACAAATGATCACTCTCACACATACGCACACTCACAAAAAAACACAAAAAAACTCAAACACACACAAAAGACACAAACACACACAACACAAACAAACACAAACACACACAAAAACACACACAAACACAAACACACACAAAAAGACACATACATGGTAGCGCACCCCATAAACGTTGTCCTGAACGTTAGCAGGGGTCACCAGCAGCGCCGACAAAAACACTTAAATACACAAATAATCACTCTCACACAGACATACACACACAGACAAATGAACACAAAACAACTCAAACACACACAAAAGACACAAACACACACAACACAAACAAACACAAACACACACACAAAAACACACATGCATGGTAGCGCACCCCATAAAAGTTGTCCTGAACGTTAGCAGGGGTCACCAGCAGCGCCGACGAAAACACAAACATACACAAACACTCACTCTCACACAGACATACACACACCACACACAAAAAAACAACAAACACACAAACACAAAGACACACACACACCCACACAAAAACACACACACGCAGCGCACCCCATAAAAGTTGTCCGAGCTTAGCAGGGTCCCACCAGCAGCGCCGACAAAAACACAAACATACACAACCACTCACTCTCAACACAAGACATACACAGACAAACACACACAAAAAGTTAAAACACACACAACAAAAACAAAACACAAAGACACACACAGCAGCGCACCCTAGAAAGTTGTCCCCGAACGTTAGCAGGGGTCACCAGCAGCGCCGACAAAAACACTAACATACACAAACACTCACTCTCACACAGACATACACAGACAAACACACACAACAAAAACAAACACAAAGACACACACACGGCAGCGCACCCTATAGAAGTTGTCCCGAGCGTTAGCAGAGGTCACCAGCAGCGCCGACAAAAACACAGACATACACAAACACTCACTCTCACACAGACATACACAGACAAACACAAACAAAAAGTTAACACACAACAAAAACAAACACAAAGACACACACACGGCAGCGCACCCTATAGAAGTTGTCCGGAACGTTAGCAGGCGTCACCAGCAGCGCCGGCAAGAACACATACACAAACACTCACACCCACATAGACATACACACCCAAAATGAAACACACACAACACAAACACAAACACACACAAAATACACACACACGGAAGGGCACCCCATATAAGTTGTCCCGAACATTAGCAGGCATCACTAGCAAAACTTACAAACACACAAATGCACACACATTGACACACTCAATCTCATAGCCACACACACACAAACACAAACCACAAACACACACGACACAACACACAAACACGAACACACACACACGAACACACACACGAAACACACACACACCACGAACACACACACACGAACACACACACACACACACACGAACACACACACGAACACACACGCACACACGAACACACACACGAACACACACACACACACACACAAACACGAACACAGACACAGACACACAAACACAAACACAAGACACACAAACACACACACGATGGCAGGGCATCCGTCATATAAGTTGTCTCCAGACATTTAGCAGGCATCACTAGCAAAACTTACAAACACACAAATGCACACACATTGACACACTCAATCTCATAGACACACACACACACACACACACACACAAACACATACACATACACAGACACACGACCACAAACACAGACACACAAACACAGACACGGCAGCGCACCCCATAGAAGTTGTCCCGGACATTAGCAGGCGTCACCAGCAGGGCCCTCCCACGCAGTGTACTTCCAGGCAGCAGCGGCAGTGTGAACAGAGTGTGAAGGAAGGCGATGGTGGTGAGAGACTTCCCGAGGCCCATAGTGTGTGCCAGGATGCAACCCCCACTGTCCTCGGCATTCGCCTCTGAGTCAGAGGGGGAGTCCCTTGCAGAGTACCTGTGTGTGTATGTGTGTATGTGTGCGTGTGTGTGTGTGTGTGTGGTGTGTGTGTGTGTGTGCCAGGATGCAACCTCCACTGTCCTCGGCATTTGCCTCTGAGTCGGAGGGGCGGTCCCTTGGCAGAGTGCTGTGTGCTGTGTGTTGGGGGGGGTGGGGGGGAGAAAGCGCGATAGTGGTGAGAGACTTCCCTAGCCCATAGTGTGTGCCAGGATGCATCCTCTCCACTGTCCCTCAGCATTCGCCTCTGTGTCAGAGGGGCGTCCCTTGCTGAGTACCTGTGTGTGTGTGGTGTGTGTGTGTGTGTGCTGCCACGATGCATCCTCCACTGTTCCTCAGCATTCGCCTCTGTGTCAGAGGGGGGCGTCCCTTGCTGAGTAATACCTGTGTGTGTGTGTGTGTGTTGGGGTGTGGGGGGGGAGAAAGGCATAGTGGTGAGAGACTTCCCTAGGCCCATAGTGTGTGCCAGATGCATTCCTCCACTGTCCTCAGCATTCGCCTCTTGTGTCAGAGGGCTCCCTTGCTGAGTACCTGTTTGTGTGTGTGTGTGGGGGGGGGGGGGGGGGGGGGGGGGGGGGGATAATGGTGGTGTGGTGAAGTGGCACTGGTCAGGTACACACTGCCGTACAGTTCCACCCGTTGTCTGTCTGCGTCTCCTGTCTGCCTATCTGTCGCTGTTTGACCGATTCCAGCCACCTCCGCACCCAAACATTTGGCTTGTAGTTGGCGTGCGCGTGATAGAGTTATCAACATTTTGAGCCAAGATCCGACGCAAAAGTGACAATTTTGTGTAGCTATTCCGCTACATAATGCTCATGGGTGGTGGTGGCTCCGGGGCGTGCGTTAGCTTCTTGTCCCTTCTTCCCAGACCTCCTTGCCCTTTCGCCCCCTGCCCTGCTCGTGACTGCTAAAGCGTTTCCCGTGTCGCTTGCGCGTACTCTTGTCTCCCACCCCCCTATTTCCACCCTGCTGCTCTGAACCACCTTACTCCCATCCCCAACCCTTCTACTTCCATCCCAACCCTCATACTCCCAACTCCCATCCAGACCGGACTGATGCTAACATACTATACACACAGGTCAACCAGGCAACACCACAAGAATCGGATCCCCTCCCACTGCTGGGTCTTCAGCGCCACTGCCAGCCTCCCATTACCATGCTGTGCTCTGCTAACTATCCCATACTATGCTTACTGCATACTAAGCTAGACTGTGCTATACTCACCCGTCAACCAGGCCCAGCTGATCTAAGCCACAAGACTCCCCCCCCCATAACCCAACTGATAGGCTTGCCTCTGGAGGCAGCGGGGAGGAGCGCTACCTGCAACAGCCTCGTCCCGACACGGCTGCCTGGTTGAGGGTGAGTACAAGGACAACCAAGTTGCTTCGCACCCCGCCAAAAACTATGCTATGCTAGACTCACCCGTCAACCAGGCAGCGACCACAAGAAGTGGACATCAAATCCCCTCCCCAATCGATGGGTCTCCTAGGGCTCCCTTGCCCATTGCCGATGGCTAAACATCGTGCTAAAGTATCCTATCTATTATATATCTATGCTTACTGCTTACTGCTTACTTAGCTAGACTATGGTAGAACTGTGCTAGCCCACTTGTATCACAACCGTCAACCAGCAGCACCACAAGAATCGAACCCCTCCCACTGATAGGTCTTCAAAACACTGCCTGCCAGCCTCCCCGACACTACCAAGAGCAGAAAACGAAGTCGCACAAAGCACCAAGAATAACTTGCAATCCCTAACGCTGATACTATGGAATATTAGGAGCGAACCACCCACACCTAAACTCACCCCCAAATCGGTCAACCAGTGCGACACACCGCCACAAGACTCGGATCCCCTCCCACTCACTTGACGTAAGGCAAACAATACACCCCCAATGTTCGAAAGTCATATACCACGCTGAAAGCCTGCCAGCCTCCCACAAAAATGTCACCGCCACACAAACACCAACATTCACCCCACGAAACAACCCCAACAACAAAAAAACTCACCACAATACCGGTGCCTTGTGACACAACCTACATAAAACCATCACAGGAAAACCGCGCCGCCGAACACGACAAACCCTCAGAACTGTGTTTGACCACCCCACATCAAACTCCACACGTGTTTACGAACAACATCAGCCAGCAACTATCCCCCCAGGATTTGAGCCTGCCCTATGAAAACTCAAAAAACCCACCAGGATCACACCAAAAAGCCCGTATATGCAGAGGAAAGACCAACCAAAGGACCTACGAATTGGCTAAACACAATAAGGAAAGCATGAACCAGTGCGACGCACCACCACTCCCTGCTAGACTATGCTCCTATGACACTAGCTAAAGCACAGTCACACAAACCACCACGACCCCAAAGGGCCTCCGGTCATGACGCAGAAATCAAGCAACCCCGAGAAATGCAGCGCACAATACCAAGAGACCACAACCCCAATACACACCCACAAGAGAACAAGCCCATCGGATACCCAAACCCACCCACTGATGCGCCTTCAGCCCAAACAAAACACACCGAAACTGCCAGGAAAAACCGACCGAAACCCTCCCCAAACATGAAAAAAACACCCAATACACAGAGAAGCAGGGAAAACAACGTTGCGATCCCCCCCATGTAAGCCCCCGAACTGAGGGGCGATACACGGCGAACTACTGTGCTTGTCAAACGGGTCAATGTGCTGATCTGCCCAAACTCCCCACGCTGACCGCCTGCCAATCACACCAGCGGATGCTCTCTCTTTTCATAACAATCATACACTGACGCGAACATCACCCCTCCGCGCCTAATACCTTGGCCAACTCTCCTTAGGCGTGATCGTGGGCTCCGTGGCGCACCTCGTCCGAAGCTCACCTCCGCAACCACGAAGTCACTCTCATCCTCCGCCCAGCCCCAGAGACCCCTGATTCCCTTCGCCATCACCACTTTGACCATCACTGCTTCATTTTGCTGCGGAGTCTCCAGCCTCCCCTGACCCGCTCGAGATCGATCTCGACGTCTGAAACCTCCTCCTCCATATCAGGCCCCTTTTCAACCACCACTGGGCTGCCTCATCCGCCCCTAGCCCCTTTGCCTCCCTCTACTGGACCCTTCCTGCTCCTCCTCCCTCCGTCCTCCTCCTCCTCTATATCAAGGCCCCTTTTCAACCACCACACTGGGGCTGCTCATGCCGCCCCTAACCCCTCGCCACCCTCTCTCTGGACCTTCCTGCTCCTGCTCCTCCTCCTCCTCCTCCTCCCCTCCTCCTCCTCCTCCTCATCTCCAGGCCGTAAATAGACATAGACTCCACCCCATCCACCCAAAATCATCTCTCACCAACGCTTGCATGTCCTCCGCACGCCTCTACATCGGCGCTGCACGTCTTCCGATCATCTTCACCACGCTGCTTATCATCAGCTCCCTTGACGCCACCACCTGAGCATTCCGCTGGGCTGGCACTAGCCTCCTCCTCCTCCTCCTCACCTCACCTTCCTCCCTCCATCTTCCTCCTCCTCGTCACCCTCTGCCACCCCTTTCCCACATCCATGGCTCCCCTTCACCTGTCTGCTTAAGCGGACCACGCCAGATCTTCCCCCTGCACCACTACCCACCTTCCACCTCGAACTTACCACCGTCAACCCTCGAACACAACACCAACGCCCTTCGTTTTTCCTGTCTCCTCCTCCTCACCCCCCAGTCTCCCCCCCATCCATAGCCAGTCCTCACACACAGGTTCCGATCATCACTGACCAGCCTCAGTACCCTCCCACTGGCCGCTAGTGCGCTCTCCAGCTACCTACTGCCACTAGTTGCGCTCTCCAGCCCACCACTCGAGCTGCCCTGGAGGGCGCCGCCTCCGCCCCCCTTCGCCCTGGTGGGGTGAGCTGCCAGCCTGGAGGGAACTGCTGCCAGCCTGGCCGCTCGCCCCCCCTGGCTGCCGTCCGTGCCCACCCCCCTCCATGAGAGCCCCCCCTCAGAAATAGACGCTCCCTCCGAAACGAACCCAGTCTGCCTCTAATTGTCTGCCCGCGATGACGGACCCTTGCACCTGCCCACCCCCCAGGCTCTGCCTTGTCTCTAGCTGTCTTGTCTGGGCGTTAAGGTGCCACCCTCTAGTTTGTCCTTTCAGGCTCATGTCATGCGACCCTGACTTTCTTTCATCGGAGTCACTGGCATCAGCGTCGTCAATGAAGTCGTAATCATCGAGGTATTTCATCACTGTCCATCTGGCCCTCCATGTCATAGGCACCGCCCTGTGCACCTGTTGACGCACACGTGAGGTTGGGGGGGACAAGTAAATATACAACTAAATAGTAAGCCTTATTACGAGGCTTGTGCTTGGGGGGACAGGTAGGTCCGTGTCCATGCTCATGTCATGTAACCCATCAGAGTCACTAGCATCAGCGTCGTCAATGAAGTCGTAATCATCGAGGTATTCATCACCGTCTACTGAGCCCTCCATGCCATCGGCACCACCCTCTGCACCTGTCGACGCACACGTGTTTGGTGGGCACAAGTAAAATAAAGTGATTTGCAAACGGATGTTTATATTTCATATTTCACCACCACTCTTGCATCAGCGTCGTCAATGAAGTCGTAATCATCGAGGTATTCATCACCGTCATCTGAGCCCTCCATGTCATCGGCACCACCCTCTGCACCTGTCGAAGCACACGTGTATGTATGTTACAGTCCAGGGGTAGGCCAAAAAAGGCTGAAGGGACTTGCCCAACCGTGATAGGAAGGGCTAAAAATAAAATAAATAAAATAAAAATAAAAAAAATAAAAAAATAAAAAAAATAAAGCATTGATGAAGTGAACCCCAACAATTGATTCACCATAGGGGGCCCTGAGTTCGTGCTACAGTGATCATTTAATTCTACAATATAGGGGTGTGTGTCAGTGGGTGCGTCTCTGGGTGCATGGCTGTGGGTGCACATGTGTGTGTGTCTTGAAGTCAGTTTGGGGTGTGTGGGGTGGAGTAGGGTGTGCGAATGTGGGGTGTGTGTCTGTGTGTGACTAGAAGTGGGTGTGTGGGGTGAGGTGGTGTGGTGCGTGTGTCGGGGAGTCTGTGCCACGCGTGTTTGGGGAGTACAAGTAAAAGAAAGTGACGTATTTGTTGGTTTTACATTTCACCGCCACACTTGCATCAGCGTTGTCAATGAAGCTGTAATTATGGATGTATTGATCACCATCGTCTGTGCCCTCCATGTCATCGTCCCCGCCCTGCGCACCTGCTGACTGCGCATCTGCTGACTGCGCATCTGCTGAAGCACACGTCTTTGGGGGCCACAAGTTAAAGAAAGTGATTTAAAAACGTATTTAGTGATTTTACATTTCACCGCCACACTTGCATCACGTCGTCGATGAAGTCGTGGTCATCGGTGAGATCAGCATCGTCATCTGAGCCCTCCATGTCATTGGCACCGCCCTGCACCCAGCGATCGACTGCTTGCACATGGGATAAACAATAAGAAATAACACAACGGACTTATATTGTATTTTATTTATCTACACCAAAACATTTCACCCTCGTACCAACCACCCACCCACCTCTCACCCACCTGCCCACCACCACACCGAAACATTATACCCACCTACCTACCACCCACCCACAACCCACCCACCACTCACCCACCTGCCCACCACCACACCCAAACATTTCACCCACCTACCTACCACCCACCCACAACCCACCCACCCACTCACCCACCTGCCCACCACCACACCCAAACATTTCATCCCCCTACCTCCAGCAGTGGGTCTCTGGGGTAGATTGCGCTGCTTCTTGAATCCCTCAGGGAGGGGGACGTCCTCAGGGCGCATGGGCAAGCCAGCTAGCTCCATCAAGTAGAGGGCCTTTTTGATGTCCTCCACAGTGAGCTCCACGACGCCCATGTATCTGAGCGGGTGCCTTGCGAATGAGTCGGGTGTCGTGGCATGCATGTGCATGAGATCGCCCACAATTTGGAAGAGCCGATTGCGCCAGTGACCCAGGTCGCCCTGCACGTCCCGCAAGCAGGCACCTGAATGTGTGGGTGTGGTGTGGTGGGTGGTGGTGGTGTGGGGTGTGGGTGTGTTTGTGTGGGGGTGTGTGGGTGGGTGTGCATGTGTACGTGTACATGTGTGTGTGTGTGTGCGTGTGTGGGGGATGGTGTGTGTGTGTGGTGGTGGTGGTGGTGGTGGTGAGTGTAATAGCATAGCACCTGAATGCCATGCAGTGGTAGTGTGTGGTATTATTAGGGAACAGCAGTATGATATCATATGACATCATGTTATCATAAATATTACACAACAATTTGAATCTCTTTCACAATATGCACTTCCTTTGAATTGCTTGTTCCCCATAGCCTCTTTCAGTGATATACATTGATCTAGTGGTAGACTAAGTCACTTCAAGAATGAAGAGTCGGGGGTTCGACTCCCCCTTCGATCGCTCTTGGCGTTGCAGGTCGTCGTCAACCGCGATGGTAGCTTGTCCAGTTGAGGAAAAAGACCGCTCCCCACCCGCGTACGACGGGCTCCCTTTCCACCACGCCCCACCAGGCGTTATCATTACCTTATTCCCCATTACTGAGGTAACCACAGTCAAGGCTTGGTCAAACACAAGGTACGCCTTGGGATTAAGTTGCTTCGCTAATAACTATGAATCCACTTTCTCACGTTTGAGTATACCATTCGAAGAGGATTTGTAAGCTCTTTCACAATATGCACTTCCTTTGTATTTGTCATACCCCAGTATTGAGGTAACCACAGTCAAGGCTTGGTCAAACACAAGGAACGCCTTGTAAGTTACGACATGGCATGTAAGTTGTTTTGCTAATGACTATTAATCCACTACCTCAATTTCACTTTTGCGTATACTGTCCGAAGGGAAATTTGAATCTCTTTCACAATATGCACTTCCTTTGGGGGGTTTATTCCCCATTACTGAGGGAACCACAGTCAAGGCTTGGTCAAACACAAGGTACGCCTTGGGAATAAGTTGCTTCGCTAATAACTATGAATCCTCTACCTCATTTTTTTTAGGATACTGTCCGATGGGAAATTTGAAGCTTTTTCACATTACGCACTTCCTTTGTATTGGTTATTACCCTTGTATTACTCATTACCCATTGTAAAATTAACTGATCCCTGTAGTACGGACTCAGGGCCCCCGTCCGTAAAATGGTTGTGTGTGGTTCAGTTTATGAGTGCTTTTTATTTTTAAGCTCTTCCTCCTACGGTTGGGCAAGTCCCTTAAGCCTATTTGGCCTACCCCTGGACTGTAACACACAACATTGCTCATTCCCTAGTATTGAGGCATTCACAGTCGAGGCTTGGTCAAACCCAAGTTACGCCGTGGGAGTGACTTGTTTCACTAATGAGTAATGACTATTAATCCACTATCTCAATTTCACTCTTGAGGATATTGTCCAAAGAGAAATTTGAATCTCTTTCACAACATGCACTTCCTTTGCATTGCTCATTTCCCATTATTAAGGTAACCACAGTCAAGGCTTGGTCAATACCAAGTTAAGCCTTGGGAGCATGTTGCTTTGCTAATGACTATGAATCCAATCTTTCAATTTCACTTTTGAGTATACTGTCCGGGGGTAAAATTGAAGCTCTTTCACAATATGTTTTTACAAGCGTTCCTATATAGTATATAGTTTGTGATTTACTCTTTCACTCTTTCATATACAGTATATAGCATGGGCATTATCACAGCAAGCTGTCATATAATGTATGTTATATATATGATATAAATATATAAAGTATGTAAATAAATCAATAAGCTTCCATATAAAGTATATAGCGTGTGCATTATCACGGCAAGCTTTCATTTAAAGTATGTACATAAATAAAGAAGCTTCCATATAAAGCATGTAAATAAATAAATAAATAAGCTTCTATATAAGGTTTGTATATAAAGAAAGAAGCTTCCATGTATAGTATGTAAATAAATAAATAAATAAGCTTCTATATAAAGTATATATGTATGATTTACCCGAGCATGCTTTCTTCCAAAGCTTTGAGCGCTTTACTTCTAGAAGCGGAAGGCTCTTCGTCTTCCACTTGCTCCCCATGGCCTCCAAGCATGCGGCCATGGATTCAGCCACCTTAGCAACACCTCCAGCAGTAGCGGCAGCGGCAGCGATCGAAGCCATACCCCCAGCAGGGGCAGAATCAGGAGCTGCATTATGGGCAGCGGCAGTAAATAAATAATGGTACACCTTATGAGTTATGACGAGGCGTGAGGCTAAGGGGGCCAACCACCAAAGCCACACACTCAGCTGGCGCAATGGAAGTGGTAGCAGTAGTTGTGCCAGATGCGGAAGCAGCAGCAGCAGCAGTAAATAAATAAATAATGCTATGTCTTACGCCGAGGCGTGAGCTTGAGGGGGCCAGGCCGTTCGCTAGCACTGAGCCAACCATCAAAAGCCACACATTCATCTGATGCAGTAGTAATGCCAGATGCGGAAGAAGAAGCAGCAGCGGAAGAAGAAGAAGCAGCAGCAGGCATAAATAGTGTTACTCTTATGACGAGGCGTGAGATTGAGGGGGCCAGCCCGTTCGCTTGCGCTGGGCCAACCACCAAAATACGTACCATTTATACATTTATCGGGTGTGGATTGGGTAGATAGACTTGAGAAGCTGCAAGGTGCAAGGTGCAAGGTGCAAGGTGCAAGGTGCAAGGTGCAAGGCAAAAAACAGTGAGCGTTGTGGGTTAAGTATGAAGCAAACTTGTATGTTGAGGTTCAGTTCACCAGTGCTTGTTTTTGGCGGAGCCCCCAGGGTCGCCCTGTTGTCCGTTTGACCCCAAGAAACAAGAAACCCTGGCCCTGTCGTAAACCCTGACTTTTTGTCTACTGCACCCACATTGCTAACAGGAGCCCAACCTTGAAAGACGCCAAATCCCTGATCACACCAGAAGACCCCCTTTGCGAAACAGAAGAAAAAAACAGGTCTGACACTCAGGGTTGTCCTCTTATAAGGAAAATAACCAATGTTTTTACATAGCACGATGATGCTCCCAGTGTGCTTTGATTGGAGTGCTACTCACCCAGCTGCCAGTCAGCACCAGCATACATTCCAGGCTACTGACCAACAGCCTCACCGCCACACTGTATGAATTCAAATTCAAACCATTTAAACGCACCCGCACATCCGCAGCGTTGCAAGAGCATCAGGGCCAGGCGCTCAGCCTCTGTACTGCAGCCTGGACCCTCAGCGCTGCCAGTCAGCAACAGCATACTCTCCAGGCTGCTAACCAACAGCCTCAACGCCGCACAGTACGTAGCCTCGGTCTCTGAGGCGGGGCGTTTCACTTCCTTGGCCTTCTGCTTGACCTTATGCGGACGCTGACCAGGATCATCATCAGACCCCAGCTCCATGGAATCCAGATCATCATCTTCGGGAAGTAGATCATCATCATCACCCTCCAGAGACTCAGAGTCGTCACTGACCTGGGTAGGCATGGTGGGTGGTGGTGGTGGGTTGGTGGTGGTGGAGGTGGTGGTGGTGGTGGGTGGTGGATGGTGGGTGGTGGTGGTGGTGGGTTGGTGGGTGGGTGGGCGGGTAGGTGGGTGTTGGTGGGTTGGAACTCCAGGCCCCCGTCGTTTACGAATTGTTGAGGTTCAGTTGACCAGTGCTTGTTTTTTTTAACTGCCTTTCCTATTTTAAGGTTGGGTAAGTCCCTACTTGGCTACCCCTGGACTGTAAAAATGTATGCAAATACATGCAAATATATGAAGATACTCAAAATACAAAAATACGCAAAATACCAATATAGCTATAGTCCGGCTAGAGTTATGCTTCAATTGAAGTGCTATGCCAAAATACACAAATTTGGTGATCCTGCAAAAAACATAATAAATGCACATAACTGACCTGCCCCCCTCCAGCGGTCCTGACGTTGAAGAATTGAGAGGTGTCTTCCTCCACGATATTCAGCTTGAACAAATTGAGCAGCTGTTTGCGCTCTTCTTGGAGGTGCTTCTTGCTCTTTAGGACCACATTCCAGTCTTTCTCTGACTCCCAGTCTCCGTCGTAAATCTGCTCCATGTTGGTGAGGTACAGGCGCTGAGTGCCTGCTGCAGTAGATTGCAGCGGCTTCAGCAGTACAAAGTATGAATTGACCTCATCTGCCACTGCGTCTTCCTCGCGCTCCTGCTCCTGCTGCTGCTCCTGCTGCTGCTCCTGATCGTTATCGTGATCCAGATCCAGATGCTGCTGCTGTTGCTGCTGTTGTTGCTGCTGCAGTTGTTGCTGCTGTGGCAGAGGCTCTTGCTGAGGCAGCTGAGACTCTTGCTCCTGTTGATCCTGCTGCTGCTGCCGCAGCCGTAATTGGTCATGATGCTCCTGAGGCATCAGGCGTGAGGGCTGCGACTGAGTCTGCTGCTGCTGCTGCTGCTGCTCCTGCTCCTGTTGCCTTACGCTAGCATCCGAGGCACAAGGCTGTTGCTCCCCTGCAGCCCATCCATTGAAGGAGACTGAAACTGCATTCTGGCCATCAGACTGAGATCCTGCTGCAAGCTTCTGCCCATGTAACTGTAGACCTGCTCCATGCCTCTTTCCATCTGTCCGAGAGTCCGAGACATGTCTCTGCCCATCTGACTGAGATGCTGAAGCTTGTATCTGCACCTGAGCATCCTGCACGGCCTCTTGACCTGCATGGGTTTTGGCCGGGGTGTTGGCCCCACACGAGGGCCCTGCAGCTATAGACCTCTTGTTGTTGTCATAAACCACCTTCTCTAGTGCACTCATCCGATCCACCACTTGCTCCACATACTTGAGCGCTGTGTTAAAATTATCCTTCAGCTTCTGAATTTCTAAACTCAGAGCCTCCATGTTTGCCAGATATGTCTTAATCAATCCGTTAGTTAACTATAAGTCCTGTTGTTCCAGAGTAAGAAAGGTCTCCCAGGAGCCTTCAGCCATTAACAGACCAAGAATAACTCCATTCATAGGTGCTGTTCTGATGCTGCATAGTACATACTCCAACACTTCACAGCTTCATACCCTGTTGGCTGGGGTGATTGAGGTAGGCAATCCAGGGGGGCCTCTGGCAAGCCAAGATCCTATGGGCTGAGGCAAGACAACACCCTTGCTAAGGAGATGGTATCAGGAGAGGGTTGCGATTGCAAGACAGCTGGACCTCAACAGAAGCGTAAATTTCCAATGGTACTTCCTTCCGCTCGGACGCATCATGCTCTGAGGGCTGGCGAGGCGAGGGAAGCAAAATTAATCGCGTGGACATTCTTCGGAAGCACGCGTCCGATCAATACGATTATCTGTTAACTATCAAGGAAGCAGATGCAGTATATCCAGAGCAAGGCGATGTGAAGAAATTAGACAGGCCAACTCAGATCGTGCTGGGCCGTGCTGGGCTAGGACGCTTTTAGTCATGGTCCCTGCTTTTATTTATTACCGTCACCTACGCGCCTTCACATGAGATGGATATTCAAAGATTCGGCTATGTGCAGCAGCTTCTAGGCAGCTCCCCTGACTTCATAATACCTTGGTGTGGTATTTAATGAGAAGGGATGCATGAAATAAAATTTTGCCGGGATCAAGCGTGTTATAAGAGGCAAGGCAGTTGCAGTACATTCAGTACTGCAACTGTAGTGCACAAGCGGAAGGTGGCATCGCCACAATCGGTACAGTGTCCGGTGGGGACTCAGACCCAGAGCACACTTGGCCACTCTTAGTACGACATATAAGTCGTACTATAACATTATATTCTCCAATCGTGTTTTCTTTTACTATAGCACCAAGTCGTCCGGAACGCACCCTAGAGATGAAAGCTCGGGATCACAAGGAAGGAAGAATGCTATATATATATGTTCAAGACTTGGATGTCCTCCTCATGGGATGAGAGTGGGTAATCTGAGATTCCTAATAATCTCATCCGAGACTTACCTCACAAGGTAGTGCGTAATATACTAATATGTATATATTTAGAACTACCTGAAGGTGGAAACTGATGTATGGAAACGTAAAATTGTTCCTACATTATTTGTTGTGCAATCCAGAAGTTGGTTGGTTGTTCGAAGCTTTCTCTGTTCATCCATGAATATATGAAGAGATTGGATATCAAGTATTGTTTTTAAATATTATTATTTATTTGTATTGTTTTTTTGATCGTTCAGAAGAAGAAGAATAAACGGTTTGCTCGTGTTTACATTTTTCTTTACTGCCGAAGACGGCGAGCAGCTACCTAACCAAGTTCAAGTTTGGTGGTTGGACCCAGTGCAAGCAAACAGGCTGCCCCCCCTAAACCTTACGCCTCGTAACGTGCGGACCAGTAATTTATGTATATTCCATATCGAGTTCTGTTCCGTATGCTGCGGCAGCTGCAAGACACTGTTGACGATAGGTTTGCCTCAAGTCACATGTTGGCGTTAGCTGCTCAGCCGTGCTGCGGCAGGTGTCGAGGTGTAGGTGCCGACACTGTCGACGGTAGGTTTCTTAAGTTACATGTTGGCGTTAGCTATGCTGCGGCAGCTGCAAGACACTGTTGACGATAAGTGTGCCTCAAGCCACATGTTTGCGTTACCTATCCTGCGACAGCAGCAAGACACACACAATGTGCGTACGTATATATGTTACAGTCCAGGGGTAGCCACGTTGGCCGAAGGGAATTGCCCAACTTCAAACAACCAAGATCAACTTCACATTTTTCGGAAGGACTCATTGAAGAGTGTCTTGTGACACACAGAAGTCCACACAGCAACGCAACGAAGGTTACTGCTCAATCCATACTGCCTCTACACAGTTGAGGTCCATTAAAACGGTCCTTCCAACAAAGCCTTCTCTGTGCCTCAGCAAACTCAACACTACCAAAGGACTCAAGACGCTGTATGTATGCAGCTACAAAAATTAGCCCAAACTGCTTTCATCTCCGGTGCTCCCTCCAGTACCTTGGGATGAACCTTCACTTCCAGTGCACCCTCTAGTACCTGCGAATTAAGAAACAAGTCAGGGCACTGAGCAAAACTGCACAAGATTGACATAGGAAATATTGATCTAGACATACAATAACAGACATTGACTGGCAATCTCGAAGTGTACCGAATCCCAGGAACCTTGGTGATAACTGTCCAAAGATTGTTTGGGGTCCAGTTCATCAGTGCCTTTTTTTTTAAGCCCTCCCAATTCCAAGGCTGGGCAAGTCCCTCCAACCTATTTGGCAACCTCCTGGAATGTAACAAACAACACAGGGCACATCTTAAAGCACTTGCTAATATGCAAGAGAAACACCCTCCTCATGACTTCATGAGGGCCCACCAGCACCAGCACACACACTACACCATTCCACTTACTAAAGAAAAGCTTTGCGTGGAATATATAAATAATATTGCCCACTTGTTTTTGAATGTTTCACTATATGAGCAGCTTTGAAGCAGCTACCATATGAGCAACACCCTCATCAGGAGTTCCCACAAGCACACGCACAAGCATCAGCACACACTCTTCACAATTTCACGCACTTGAGCAGCTTAGAAGCAGCAAACATATGAGCACCACCCTCCTCGTGAGGCCACACAAGCACAAGCATAAGCACATCTACAAGCATACACACGTTCACATAATTGAGCAACACCCTCCTCACCAGGGCCCACAAGCACACGCACAAGCACAAGCACAAACATACACTTCACCATTCCACGTACTTGAGCAGCTAAGAAGCAGCGAACATATGAGCAACGCCCTCCTCAGGAGGGCCCACAAGCACATGCACAAGCACAAGCTTGCTAAGGTCACCATTTCAGATAATAGAGCAACACCGTCTTCATGAGGGCCCACACCCACACCCACACACTCTTCACCATTCAACGTACTTGAGCAGCTTTGAAGCAGCAAACATATGAGCAACACCCTCCTCAGGAGTTCCCACCAGAACTCCGTGTCCCAGGTTCAAGATGTGGCGCTTGTTGCCTGCCTTGGCCACGATGTCACGTACCGCTGCTTCAATGGCGTCCTGTGTGAGAAGGAGTGGTGGTGGTGGTGAGTAGGAGTGGTGGTGGTGGGTGAGTGGTGGGCAGTGGGTGGTTAGTGGTGGTGATTGGTGCCTTGGCCACTAAGTCACGTACGGCAGCTACAATGGCGTCCTGTAGGGTGATGGGTGGCGGTGGTGGGTGAGTGGTGGATGGGAAGGTGTATTGTGTTGTGGTATTGTATTGTGGTACTGTGTTGCACTGTGTTGTGGTATTGTATTGTCGTATGGCACTGTACTGTGTTGCATTGTATTGTGTTGCACTGTGTTGTGGTATTGTATTGTCATATTGCACTGTATTGTGTTGCATTGTATTGTGTTGCACTGTGTTGTGGTATTGTATTGTTGTATTGCACTGTACTGTGTTGCATTGTATTGTGTTGCACTGTGTTGTGGTATTGTATTGTCGTATTGCACTGTACTGTGTTGCATTGTATTGTGTTGCACTGTGTTGTGGTATTGTATTGTCTTATTGCACTGTATTGTGTTGCATTGTATTTTGTTGCACTGTGTAGTGGTATTGTATTGTCGTATTGCACTGTACTGTGTTGCATTGTATTGTGTTGCACTGTGTAGTGGTATTGTATTGTCTTATTGCACGGTATTGTGTTGCATTGTATTTTGTTGCACTGTGTAGTGGTATTGTATTGTCGTATTGCACTGTACTGTGTTGCATTGTATTGTGTTGCACTGTGTAGTGGTATTGTATTGTCTTATTGCACTGTATTGTGTTGCATTGTATTTTGTTGCACTGTGTTGTGGTATTGTATTGTCTTATTGCACTGTATTGTGTTGTATTGTATTTTGTTGCACTGTGTTGTGGTATTGTATTGTCGTATTGCACTGTATTGTGTTGCATTGTATTTTGTTGCACTGTGTAGTGGTATTGTATTGTCTTATTGCACTGTATTGTGTTGCATTGTATTTTGTTGCACTGTGTAGTGGTATTGTATTGTCGTATTGCACTGTACTGTGTTGCATTGTATTGTGTTGCACTGTGTTGTGGTATTGTATTGTCTTATTGCACGGTATTGTGTTGCACTGTATTTTGTTGCACTGTGTAGTGGTATTGTATTGTCGTATTGCACTGTACTGTGTTGCATTGTATTGTGTTGCACTGTGTTGTGGTATTGTATTGTCTTATTGCACTGTATTGTGTTGCATTGTATTGTGTTGCACTGTGTAGTGGTATTGTATTGTTGTATTGCACTGTACTGTGTTGCATTGTATTGTATTGCACTGTGTTGTGGTATTGTATTGTCTTATTGCACGGTATTGTGTTGCATTGTATTTTGTTGCACTGTGTAGTGGTATTGTATTGTATTGTGTTGCGGTATTCGATCTTGCCGGTTGAGCGCATAGCACAGTTGGGTCAACGCTGCCCTGGAGGGTTTTGTCATCACCACGTATATTGTGTTGTGGTAGTGTTTTGTGTTGTGTTGCGGTATTCCATCTTACCGCTTGAGCGAATAGCACAGTTGGGTCCACATTGCCCTGGAGGGGGATGTGGTTACCAAGTGTACTGTGCTGTGTTGCATTGCATTGTGTTGCGTTGTGGTATTGTATTGTATTGTGGTATTGTATTGCGGTCCTGTGTTGCTTTGTGTTGCGGTATCTGACCTTACCGGTTGGGTGAATAGCACAGTTGGGTCCACGTTAGCCTGGAGGGTGATGTCGTTAACAAGTGTATCGTGCTGTGTTGCATTGTGTTGTGTTGCGGTATCTGACCTTACCGGTTGGGCGAATAGCACAGTTGGGTCCACATTAGCCTGGAGGGTGATGTCGTTAACAAGTGTATCGTGCTGTGTTGCATTGTGTTGTGTTGCGATATCTGACCTTACCGGTTGTGCCGCATTGCATTGTGTTGCGTTGTGGTATTGTATTGTGTTGTGGTATTGTATTGTGGTCCTGTGTTGCTTTATGTTGCGGTATCTGACCTTACCGGTTGAGCGAATAGCACAGTTGGGTCCACGTTGCCCTGGAGGGTGATGTCGTTAACAATTGTATTGTGTTGTGTTGCATTGTGTTGTGGTGTTGCATTATATTGTTTGGGTGTTGCAGTATCTGATTGTACCGGTTGAACAAATAGCACAGTCAGGTCCACGTTGCCTTTGAGGGTGATGTCGCTACAAATTGTACTGTGTTGTGGTATTGTACAGTATTGTACTGTGTTGTGGTATTGTACTGTGTTGTGGTATTGTACTGTGTTGTGTTGTGGTATTGTACTGTGTTGTGGTATTGTACTGTGTTGTACTTGTGGTATTGTACTGTGTTGTACTTGTGGTATTGTACTGTGTTGTGGTATTGTACTGTGTTGTGGTATTGTACAGTGTTGTGGTATTGTACTGTGTTGTGGTATTGTAATGTGTTGCATTGCGTTGAGGTATCGTATTGTGTTGTGGTATTATATTGTATTGTGGTGTATCTGATCTTACTGGTTGAGCGAATAACACAATTGGGTCCATGTTGCCCGTGAGGGTGATGTCGCTACCATGTGTACTGTGTTGTGGTATTGTAATGTGTTGCATTGCGTTGTGGTATCGTATTGTGTTGTGTTGCTTGTGTTGTGGTATTATATTGCATTGTGTTGTATCTGATCTTACTGGTTGAGCGAATAACACAATTGGGTCCACGTTGCCCGTGAGGGTGATGTCGCTACCAAGTGTACTGTGTTGTGGTATTGTAATGTGTTGCATTGCGTTGTGGTATCGTATTGTCTTGTGTTGCTTGTGTTGTGGTATTATATTGCATTGTGTTGTATCTGATCTTACTGGTTGAGCGAATAACACAATTGGGTCCACGTTGCCTGTGAGGGTGATGTCACTACCAAGTGTATTGTGTTGTGGTATTGTAATGTACTGTGTCGCGGTACCTGATCTTACCGGTTCAGCGAATAGCACATTTGGGTCCACGTTGCCCTGGAGGGTAATGTCGTTACCCAGTGCATTGTGTTGTGGTATTGTATTGTCGTGTTGCACTGTACTGAGGTGGAGGGGTGGGTGGTGGTGGTCGAGGGGTGGGTGGTGGAGGGGTGAGTGGTGGTGGGTGGGTGGTGGAGGTCGAGGGGTGGGTGGTGGTGGTCGAGGGTGGGTGGTGGTGGTGGAAGGGTGGGTGGTTGAGGAGCGAATAGCACATTTGGGTCCACGTTGCCCTGGAGGGTAATGTCGTTACCCAGTGTATTGTGTTTTGGTATTGTATTGTCGTATTGCACTGTACTGTGTTGCATTGTATTGTGTTGCACTGTGTTGTGGTATTGTATTGTCGTATTGCACTGTACTGTGTTGCATTGTATTGTGTTGCACTGTGTTGTGGTATTGTATTGTCGTATTGCACTGTACTGTGTTGCATTGTATTGTGTTGTACTGTGTTGTGGTATTGTATTGTCGTATTGCACTGTACTGTGTTGCATTGTATTGTGTTGCACTGTGTTGTGGTATTGTATTGTCGTATTGCACTGTATTGTGTTGCACTGTGTAGTGGTATTGTATTGTCTTATTGCACTGTATTGTGTTGCATTGTATTTTGTTGCACTGTGTAGTGGTATTGTATTGTCGTATTGCACTGTACTGTGTTGCATTGTATTGTGTTGCACTGTGTAGTGGTATTGTATTGTCTTATTGCACTGTACTGTGTTGCATTGTATTGTGTTGCACTGTGTAGTGGTATTGTATTGTCGTATTGCACTGTACTGTGTTGCATTGTATCGTGTTGCACTGTGTAGTGGTATTGTATTGTCTTATTGCACGGTATTGTGTTGCATTGTATTTTGTTGCACTGTGTAGTGGTATTGTATTGTATTGTGTTGCGGTATTCGATCTTGCCGGTTGAGCGCATAGCACAGTTGGGTCAACGCTGCCCTGGAGGGTGTTGTCATCACCACGTATATTGTGTTGTGGTAGTGTTTTGTGTTGTGTTGCGGTATTCCATCTTACCGCTTGAGCGAATAGCACAGTTGGGTCCACATTGCCCTGGAGGGGGATGTGGTTACCAAGTGTACTGTGCTGTGTTGCATTGCATTGTGTTGCGTTGTGGTATTGTATTGTGTTGTGGTATTGTATTGCGGTCCTGTGTTGCTTTGTGTTGCGGTATCTGACCTTACCGGTTGGGCGAATAGCACAGTTGGGTCCACGTTAGCCTGGAGGGTGATGTCGTTAACAAGTGTATCGTGCTGTGTTGCATTGTGTTGTGTTGCGGTATCTGACCTTACCGGTTGGGCGAATAGCACAGTTGGGTCCACATTAGCCTGGAGGGTGATGTCGTTAACAAGTGTATCGTGCTGTGTTGCATTGTGTTGTGTTGCGGTATCTGACCTTACCGGTTGGGCGAATAGCACAGTTGGGTCCACGTTAGCCTGGAGGGTGATGTCGTTAACAAGTGTATCGTGCTGTGTTGCATTGTGTTGTGTTGCGATATCTGACCTTACCGGTTGTGCCGCATTGCATTGTGTTGCGTTGTGGTATTGTATTGTGGTATTGTATTGTGGTCCTGTGTTGCTTTATGTTGCGGTATCTGACCTTACCGGTTGAGCGAATAGCACAGTTGGGTCCACGTTGCCCTGGAGGGTGATGTCGTTAAACAATTTGTATTTGTGTTGTGTTGCATTGTGTTGTGGTGTTGCATTATATTGTTTGGGTGTTGCAGTATCTGATTGTACCGGTTGAACAAATAGCACAGTCAGGTCCACGTTGCCTTTGAGGGTGATGTCGCTACAAATTGTACTGTGTTGTGGTATTGTACAGTATTGTACTGTGTTGTGGTATTGTACTGTGTTGTGGTATTGTAATGTGTTGTGTTGTGGTATTGTACTGTGTTGTAGTTGTGGTATTGTACTGTGTTGTACTTGTGGTATTGTACTGTGTTGTACTTGTGGTATTGTACTGTGTTGTGGTATTGTACAGTGTTGTGGTATTGTACTGTGTTGTGGTATTGTAATGTGTTGCATTGCGTTGAGGTATCGTATTGTGTTGTGGTATTATATTGTATTGTGGTGTATCTGATCTTACTGGTTGAGCGAATAACACAATTGGGTCCATGTTGCCCGTAAGGGTGATGTCGCTACCATGTGTACTGTGTTGTGGTATTGTAATGTGTTGCATTGCGTTGTGGTATCGTATTGTGTTGTGTTGCTTGTGTTGTGGTATTATATTGCATTGTGTTGTATCTGATCTTACTGGTTGAGCGAATAACACAATTGGGTCCACGTTGCCCGTGAGGGTGATGTCGCTACCAAGTGTACTGTGTTGTGGTATTGTAATGTGTTGCATTGCGTTGTGGTATCGTATTGTGTTGTGGTATTATATTGTATTGTGGTGTATCTGATCTTACTGGTTGAGCGAATAACACAATTGGGTCCATGTTGCCCGTGAGGGTGATGTCGCTACCATGTGTACTGTGTTGTGGTATTGTAATGTGTTGCATTGCGTTGTGGTATCGTATTGTGTTGTGTTGCTTGTGTTGTGGTATTATATTGCATTGTGTTGTATCTGATCTTACTGGTTGAGCGAATAACACAATTGGGTCCACGTTGCCCGTGAGGGTGATGTCGCTACCAAGTGTACTGTGTTGTGGTATTGTAATGTGTTGCATTGCGTTGTGGTATCGTATTGTCTTGTGTTGCTTGTGTTGTGGTATTATATTGCATTGTGTTGTATCTGATCTTACTGGTTGAGCGAATAACACAATTGGGTCCACGTTGCCTGTGAGGGTGATGTCACTACCAAGTGTATTGTGTTGTGGTATTGTAATGTACTGTGTCGCGGTACCTGATCTTACCGGTTCAGCGAATAGCACATTTGGGTCCACGTTGCCCTGGAGGGTAATGTCGTTACCCAGCGCATTGTGTTGTGGTATTGTATTGTCGTGTTGCACTGTACTGAGGTGGAGGGGTGGGTGGAGGTGGTGGAGGGGTGGGTGGGTGGAGGGGTGGGTGGTGGTGGGGTGGGTGGTGGAGGTCGAGGGGTGGGTGGTGGTGGTCGAGGGTGGGTGGTGGTGGTGGAGGGGTGGGTGGTTGAGGGGCGAATAGCACATTTGGGTCCACGTTGCCCTGGAGGGTAATGTCGTTACCCAGTGTATTGTGTTTTGGTATTGTATTGTCGTATTGCACTGTACTGTGTTGCATTGTATTGTGTTGCACTGTGTTGTGGTATTGTATTGTCGTATTGCACTGTACTGTGTTGCATTGTATTGTGTTGCACTGTGTTGTGGTATCGTATTGTCGTATTGCACTGTACTGTGTTGCATTGTATTGTGTTGTACTGTGTTGTGGTATTGTATTGTCTTATTGCACTGTACTGTGTTGCATTGTATTGTGTTGCACTGTGTTGTGGTATTGTATTGTCGTATTGCACTGTATTGTGTTGCACTGTGTTGTGGTATTGTATTGTCTTATTGCACTGTATTGTGTTGCATTGTATTTTGTTGCACTGTGTAGTGGTATTGTATTGTCGTATTGCACTGTACTGTGTTGCATTGTATTGTGTTGCACTGTGTTGTGGTATTGTATTGTCGTATTGCACTGTACTGTGTTGCATTGTATTGTGTTGCACTGTGTTGTGGTATTGTATTGCCTTATTGCACTGTATTGTGTTGCATTGTATTTTGTTGCACTGTGTAGTGGTATTGTATTGTATTGTGTTGCGGTATCTGATCTTACCGGTTGAGCGAATAGCACAGTTCGGTACACATTGCCCTGGAGGGTGATGTCGTCACCAAGTGTATAGTGTTGTGTTGTGTTGCATTGTGTTGTGTTGTTGTATTGTGTTGCGTTGTGTTGTTGTATTGCGTTGTGTTGCATTGTGGTATTGTTTAGTATCTCATCTTACCGGTTGAGCGAATAGCACAGTCGGGTCCACATTGCCCTGGAGGGTGATGTCGTCACCCAGGCGAGACCTAGCATCCGCCATGTCCACGGTCCAGTCAATTCCGACCACGTCAACACCAGTGCCCTTGATTCGTTCCAACAAGCCTCCGGATCCATTGGCGTACAGGGTCAGGGGCGTGTTTGGGTGGGTTCGCTTGACCTGCACATGGGAGGTGGGTGGGGTGGGTGGTGGATGGGTGGGCATGGGTGGGAGGGTGGGTGGGTGGGTGGGCATTGGCGTACAGGGTCAGAGGCACGCTGGGCGTGAGTTCGCTTGACCCTGCACATGAGGGGGGGGGGGGGGGGGGGGGGGGGGGGCATGGGTGGGAGGGTGTACATGTAACCACCCACCCACAAACCAATTCTCCCCCTCTCTCTAGTTCTCGCTAATCCAACCAACTAATCAACCAAACCCACCCACCCAATATCTGCCACCCCCACCCATCCACCCACCCACCCAACATCTTACACTCCCACCCATCCACCAATCAAGAGACGTACCTCAGCAACCAACAAGACACCCATCCACCCACCTACCCAACCAACATGACACCCACCCATCCACCCTGCATCTTACACCCCCACCCATGAAGAGACGTACGTCAGCAACCATCCTCTCTCATTTCTTGCTAACCCACCCACCCAACCAACAAGACACCCATCCACCCACCTACCCAACCAAAAAGACCCCCACCCACCCACCATCTTACACCTCCACCCATGAAGAGACATACGTCAGCAACCATCCTCTCAAGGGAAGGTCCGCTCCAGTCCTATCTAGCCCAACCAAATAACCACAGCACCCACCCACCGCCCAACATCTTACACCCCCACTCACCCCACCGAACAAGACACCATCTACACCCACCCCACCCACGTACCTCAGCAACCATCCCTCCCCCCCCCTCAGTTCTTGCTAACACACCCACCGCCAACATCTTACACCCCCACTCACCCACCGAACAAGAACACCCATCTACACCACCCACGTACCTCAGCAACCATCCCCCCCCAGCCCCTCCCCCCCTCAGTTCTTGCTAACACCCCCACCCGCCCAACATCTTACACCCCCACCAATCAAGAGACAAGACACCCACCCAACATCTTACACCCCTCACCCACCCAACAACAACCCAATCCACCACATTAACAAGAGACCCACCTCAGCAACCATCCTCTTCAGGTAAGGTCCGCTCCAGTTCTCCCACTGGGATGGAGGCAGCTGTCCTCCCCACGAGTCGAAGATCTGATGCACACAACATGAGGGAATATTAGTATGTGTGTGTGTGTTTAGGTCTGTAGGTGTTGGCGTGTGTGTTGGCCTTTGTGTTGACGTGTGTTTGTGTGTGTGTTTAGGTCTGTAGGTGTTGGCATGTGGTGTGGGCTGTTGGCCTGTGTGTTGACGTGTTGAATGTGTGTGCTGTGTTTTAGGTCTGTAGGTGTTGGCGTGTGTGTTGGCCTGTGTGTTGACGTGTGAATGTGTGTGTGTGTTTAGGTCTGTAGGTGTTGGTGTGTGTGTTGGCCTGTGTGTTGACGTGTGAATGTGTGTGTGTCTGTTAAGGTCTGTAGGTGTTGGCGTGTGTGTTGGCCTGTGTGTTGACGTGTGAATGTGTGTGTGTGTGTTTAGGTCTGTAGGTGTTGGCGTGTGTGTTGGCCTTCGTGTTGACGGTGAATGTGTGGTGTGTGTTTAGGTCTGTAAGGTGTTTGGCGTGTGTGTTGGCCTGCTGTGTTTGACGTGTGTAGTGTTGTGTGTGTTTAGGTCTGTAGGTGATGGCGTGTGTGTTGGCCTGTGTGTTGACGTGTGTATGTGTGCGTGTGTTTAGGTCTGTAGGTGTTCGCGTGTGTGTTGGCCTGTGTGTTGACGTGTGTATGTGTGTGTGTGTTTAGGTCTGTAGGTGTTGGCGTGTGTGTTGGCCTGTGTGTTGACGTGTGTATGTGTGCGTCATAATACTTGTGTGTGGGCAGCTGTCCTCCCCAGGAATCGAAGATCTGATACACACAACAAGAGGGAATATCAGTATGTTTGTGTGTGTGTGGTGTGTGTGAGTGTGTGTGAGTGAATGTGTGTGTGCCTGCTGCTCATAGCTAAGAAGAAAAGCTGTTGTAAAGGCTCTGGTTCCTAAACCCATCCAATAATCAATAAGCTCATGCGATTGCATGGACAACTGCTAGAGCGATTGCTTGGACTATTCAAAAGGGCCGTGAACAAGGACTTCACGACCTGACCAACATCAAATCAAACTGATAGCCCACCTGAATGCACTGAGCTCCGGAGTGAACTTGGTACTTGATTTACATGGCCATCTGGCCGGCCAGGTGGCTGGAAGAGTATAACAAAAAAACAGCCTGACCATTACTTATCAACGCCAGCACCCAAGCAAAATCAAATCCAGCACTTATCAAAACCAGCATCCAACCAACATCAAGTCAAACTGATAGCCCACCTGAATGCACTGAGCTCCGGAGTCAATCTGGTACTTGATGTAAATGGCCATCTGGTCGGCCAGGTGGCTGGACAGAGTATAAACACAAAACAGCCCGACCATTTTTTTACTTATCAACGCCCAGCACCCAACCAAAACCAAATCCAGCACTTATCAAAATTAGCATCCAACCAACATCAAATCAAACTGATAGCCCACCTGAATGCACTGAGCTCCGGAGTCAATCTGGTACTTGATGTATGTGGCCATCTGGTCGGCCAAGTGGCTGAGGAGGGTGTCCAATACCTTGGGTTGGCTGTAGGTCATTGACTGCAAGACGAATGTGTGGGTGGAGGGGTGAGAGGGGTTGGGTTAGTTGGTTGTGGTTGAGGTTAGTTGCAATTGTGGGTGGTAGTGGGTGGTAGTGGGTGGAGGGGTGAGGGGGGTTGGTTGTGGTTGAGGTTAGTTGCGGTTGCTGGTAGTGGTGGTGTTGGGTGTTGGGTGTTGGGTGGTGTTGGGTGGTGTTTGGGTGTTGGGTGGGTTGGGTGTTTGGGTGGTAGTGGGTGTAGTGGGTGGAGGGGTGGGGTGCGGAGGACGAGGGGTCGGTGGTGGCTGAGCCAGGGTCCATGGAAAGTGTTGGTGCAGCTGTTGCTGATGCTTTTTTAAAGTTTGTTTGTAGTTTTTTAGTTTGTAAGCACACCTTGATGTTCTTGTACAAGGATGAGCTTCCACCCTCGATGTTGTAGGTAGCCAGGGTCCATGGGAAGCGTGGGTGTAGCTGTTGCTTATGTGTTGGTGTGTTAATGTGTCAGTCTGTTTGGTGTTTTGTGAGCTTTTGAAGCACACCTTGATGTTCTTGTACGAGGATGAGCTTCCGCCTTCAATGATGAAGGTAGCCAGGGTACATGGAAAGCATTGATGTAGCTACTGCTAATGCTTTTTGGCGGAGCCCCCTCTTCAAGGGGGCGGGAGCCCCTATGTTGACCCATTTGTCCATCTGACCGAAAAACGAAAAAACTTGAAGCCCGACTCGTCAGCCAACGGTCGCGTAACTAATTCGCTTCGGTCAGCTCCATCGTTGCAAGTTTTCGTTCCGTTGCCAACACACTCCGCCAATTTTCTGCGTAGGACTTGTTTTGTATAGTCTTTATAGTTTCTAAAGCACACCTTCATGTTCTTGTACAATGATGAGCTTCCGCCCTCAATGATGAAGGTAGCCAGGGTCCATGGGAGGCGTTGGTGTAGCTGATGCTTATGATTCGGTGTGTTGTTTGTGTTGGGGTTTTCCATAGTTTTCATAGTTTTTAAAGCACACCTTGATGTTCTTGTACAAGGCTGAGCCAGGGTCCATGGAAAGTGTTGGTGTAGCTGTTGCTGATGTTTTTTAAAGTTTGTTTGTAGTTTTCTAGTTTGTAAGCACACCTTGATGTTCTTGTACAAGGATGAGCTTCCACCCTCGATGTTGTAGGTAGCCAGGGTCCATGGGAAGCGTGGGTGTAGCTGTTGCTTATGTGTTGGTGTGTTAATGTGTCAGTCTGTTTGGTGTTTTGTGAGCTTTTGAAGCACACCTTGATGTTCTTGTACGAGGATGAGCTTCCGCCTTCAATGATGAAGGTAGCCAGGGTACATGGAAAGCATTGATGTAGCTATTGCTAATGCTTTTGGCGGAGCCCCCTCTTTCAAGGGGGCGGAGCCCTATGTTGACCCATTTGTCCATCTGACCGAAAAACGAAAAAACTTGAAGCCCGACTCGTCAGCCAACGGTCGCGTAACTAACTCGCTTCGGTCAGCTCCATCGTTGCAAGTTTTCGTTCCGTTGCCAACACACTCCGCCAATTTTCTGCGTAGGACTTGTTTTGTATAGTCTTTATAGTTTCTAAAGCACACCTTCATGTTCTTGTACAATGATGAGCTTCTGCCCTCAATGATGAAGGTAGCCAGGGTCCATGGGAGGCGTTGGTGTAGCTGATGCTTATGATTCGGTGTGTTGTTTGTGTTGGGGTTTTCCATAGTTTTCATAGTTTTTAAAGCACACCTTGATGTTCTTGTACAAGGCTGAGCCAGGGTCCATGAAAAGTGTTGGTGTAGCTGTTGCTGATGTTTTTTAAAGTTTGTTTGTAGCTTTTTAGTTTGTAAGCACACCTTGATGTTCTTGTACGAGGATGAGCTTCCACCCTCAATGATGAAGGTAGCCAGGGTCCATGGGGAGCGTGGGTGTAGCTGTTGCTTATGTGTTGGTGTGTTGATGTGTCAGTCTTCTTGGTGTTTTGTGAGTTTTTAAAGCACACCTTGATGTTCTTGTACAAGGATGAGCTTCCACCCTAGATGGTGTAGGTAGCCAGGGTCCATGGGGGGCATGGGTGTAGCTGTTGCTCATGCTTTCATGTGTTGGTGTTTTGTGTGTGTGCGAGCGTGTTTAGAGCACACCTTGATGTTCTTGTACAAGGATGAGCTTCCACCCTGGATGCTGTAGGTGGCCAGGGTCCATGAGAGGCGTGGGTGTAGCTGTTGCTTATGTGTTGGTGTGTTGATGTGTCAGTCTTCTTGGTGTTTCGTGAGTTTTTAAAGCACACCTTGATGTTCTTGTACAAGGATGAGCTTCCACCCTAGATGGTGTAGGTAGCCAGGGTCCATGGGGGGCATGGGTGTAGCTGTTGCTCATGCTTTCATGTGTTGGTGTTTTGTGTGTGTGCGAGCGTGTTTAGAGCACACCTTGATGTTCTTGTACAAGGATGAGCTTCCACCCTGGATGCTGTAGGTAGCCAGGGTCCATGAGAGGCGTGGGTGTACCTGTTGCTTATGTGTTGGTGTGTTGATGTGTCAGTCTTCTTGGTGTTTCGTGAGTTTGTAAGCACACCTTGATGTTCTTGTACAATGATGAGCTTCCACCGTCAATGGTGTTGGTAGCCAGGGTCCATGGGGAGCGTGGGTGATGCTGTTGCTCATGCTTTGGTGTGTTGGTGTTTTGTGTGTGTGCGAGAGTTTTTAGAGCACACCTTGATGTTCTTGTACAAAGATGAGCTTCCACCCTCAATGGTGTAGGTAGCCAGGGTCCATGGGGAGCATGGGTGTGGCTGTTGCTCATGCTTTGGAGTGTTGGTGAGTTGGTGTGCTGGTGTGTTGGTGTGTTGTGTGTGTGAGAGTTTTTAAGGCACACCTTGATGTTCTTGTACAAGGATGAGCTTCCACCCTAGATGGTGTAGGTAGCCAGGGTCCATGGGGAGCGTGGGTGTGGCGGTTGCTCATGCTTTGGAGTGTTGGTGTGTTGGTGTGTTGTGTGTGTGAGAGTTTTTAAGGCACACCTTGATGTTCTTGTACAAGGATGAGCTTCCACCCTCAATGATGTAGGTAGCCAGGGTCCATGGGGAGCGTGGGTGTGGCGGTTGCTCATGCTTTGGAGTGTTGGTGTGTTGGTGTGCTGGTGTATTGGTGTGTTGTGTGTGTGAGAGTTTTTAAGGCACACCTTGATGTTCTTGTACAAGGATGAGCTTCCACCCTCAATGATGTAGGTAGCCAGGGTCCATGGGGAGCCTACAAATCCAAGGACAGCCGACTGGTTGTCGACCTCTTGTCGCAGTTGACTGAGAGCCCTGGAAGCCGAGTGTTGGTGGTGGGTGGTGGTGGTCGTGAGTGGTGTTGGTGGTGGGTGGTGGTGAGGTGTGTTGGTGTTGGGTGGTGGTGGTTGTCTACCTCTTGTCGCAGTTGACTGAGAGCCCTGGAAGCCGAGTGTTGGTGTTGGGTGGTGGTGGTGGTGAGTGGTGTTGGTGGTGGGTGGTGGTGAGTGGTGTTGGTGTTGGGTGGTGGTGGTTTGTCGACCTCGGTTGTCGCAGTTGACTGAGAGCCTGGAAGCGAGTGTTGGGTGGGTGGGTGGTGGCGTTGGTGAGTTGGTGTTGGTGTTGGTGTTGGTGAGTGGTGTTGGTGTGGTGGGTGTTGGTGAGTGGTGTTGGTGTTGGGTGTTGGTGAGTGGTGTTGGTGTTGGGTGGTGGTGAGGTGTGAAAGTGGTGAGTGGTGTTGGGTGTTGGTGTTGGGTGTGGTGGTGGTAGGTGGTGGGTGTGGTGAGTGGTGTTGGGTGGTGGTGGTTGCTGGGTGTTGGGTGTGGTGTTGGGTGGTGGTGGTTGTCGACCTCTTGTCGCAGTTGACTGAAAGCCCTGGAAGCCCAGTGTTGGTGTTGGGTGTTGGTGGTCGTGAGTGGTGTTGGTGGTGGGTGTTGGTGAGTGGTGTTGGGTGGTGGTGGTTGCTGGGTGTTGGGTGTGGTGTTGGGTGGTGGTGGTTTGTTCGACCTCGGTTGTCGCAGTTGACTGAGAGCCCTGGAAGCCGAGTGTTGTGGTGGGTGTGGTGTCGTGGTGGTGATTGGTGGTTGGTGGTGGTGGTGCTTGGGTGGGTGAGTGGTGTTGGTGTGGTGGTGTGGTGCTGTGTGTGGTGGGAAGCGAGTGTGGTGGTTTGGTGGTGGGTGTGACCTGGTGGTGGTTTGGTGAGTGGTGTTGTTGGTGGTGACTGAGTGGTGTGGGTTAAGCCGGGTGGTGGTGATATGGTGGTTGTGGGTTCTGGTGGTGTGTTGGTGGGTGGGTGGTGTTGTTGTGAGTGGTGTGGTGAGTGGTGTTGGTGGTGTGTTGGTGGTGGAGTGTTGGTGGTGGTGGTGGTGGTCGGAGTGGTGTTGGTGGTGGGTTTGGTGATGTGTTGGGTGGTTGGGTGGGGTGTTGGTGGTGTTAGGGTGTGTTGGTGAGTGGTGGTGGTGTGGTATGTGCTTGGGTGGTTGGGTGGTGGTGGTTGTCGACCTCTTGTCGCAGTTGACTGAGAGCCCTGGAAGCCGAGTGGTGCTGATGGTGTTGGTGTTGGGTGTGAGTGGTGTTGGTGGTGGTGTTGGTGAGTGGTGTTGGTGGTTGGGTGTTTGGTGAGTGGTGTTGGTGGTGTGTTGGTGGTGTTGTGGTGTTGGGGTGGTGGTGGTCGTAGCCATCTTGTCGCAGTTGACTGAGAGCCCTGGAAGCCGAGTGTTGGTGGTGGGTGTTGGTGGTCGTGAGTGGTGTTGGTGGTGGGTGTTGGTGAGTGGTGTTGGTGGTGGGTGTTGGTGGTCGTGAGTGGTGTTGGTGGTGGTGGTTGTCTACCTCTTGTCGCAGTTGACTGAGAGCCCTGGAAGCCGAGTGTTGGTGGTGGGTGTTGGTGGTCGTGAGTGGTGTTGGTGTTGGGTGTTGGTGAGTGGTGTTGGTGGTGGGTGTTGGTGAGTGGTGTTGGTGGTGGGTGTTGGTGGTCGTGAGTGGTGTTGGTGGTGGTGGTTGTCTACCTCTTGTCGCAGTTGACTGAGAGCCCTGGAAGCCGAGTGTTGCTGATGGTGTTGGTGTTGGGTGTGAGTGGTATCGGTGGTGGGTGTTGGTGAGTGGTGTTGGTGGTGGGTGTTGGTGAGTGGTGTTGGTGGTGGGTGTTGGTGGTCGTGAGTGGTGTTGGTGGTGGTGGTTGTCTACCTCTTGTCGCAGTTGACTGAGAGCCCTGGAAGCCGAGTGGTGCTGATGGTGTTGGTGTTGGGTGTGAGTGGTGTCGGTGGTGGGTGTTGGTGAGTGGTGTTGGTGGTGGGTGTTGGTGAGTGGTGTTGGTGGTGGGTGTTGGTGGTCGTGAGTGGTGTTGGTGGTGGTGGTTGTCTACCTCTTGTCGCAGTTGACTGAGAGCCCTGGAAGCCGAGTGTTGGTGGTGGGTGTTGGTGGTCCGTGAGTGGTGTTGGGTTGGGTGTGTTTGTGTGAGTGGTGGGTGGTGGGTGGTGGTGGTCGTGAGTGGTGTTGTTGTGGTGGTGGTTGTCTACCTCTTGTCGCAGTTGACTGAGAGCCCTGGAAGCCGAGTGTTGTGGTGGGTGTTGGTGGTCGTGAGTGGTGTTTGCTGTTGGGTGTTGGTGAGTGGTGTTGGTGGGGGTGTTGGGTGAGTGGGTTGGTGGTGGGTGTTGGTGGTCGTGAAGTGGTGTTGGTGGTGATGGTTGTTCTACCTTCTTGTCGGTCAGTTGACTGAGAGCCCTGGAAGCCGAGTGTTGGCTGATGGTGTTGGTGTTGGGTGTGAGTGGTGTTCGGTGGTAGGGTGTTGGTGAGTGGTGTTGGTGGTGGGTGTTGGTGAGTGGTGTTGGTGGTGGGTGTTGGTGGTCGTGAGTGGTGTTGGTGTGGTGGTTGTCTACTCTTGTCGCAGTTGACTGAGAGCCCTGGAAGCCGAGTGTTGGTGGTGGGTGTTGGTGGTCGTGAGTGGTGTTGGTGGTGGGTGTTGGTGAGTGGTGTTGGTGGTGGGTGTTGGTGGTCGTGAGTGGTGTTGGTGGTGGTGGTTGTCTACCTCTTGTCGCAGTTGACTGAGAGCCCTGGAAGCCGAGTGTTGGTGGTGGGTGTTGGTGGTCGTGAGTGGTGTTGGTGGTGGGTGTTGGTGAGTGGTGTTGGTGGTGGGTGGTGGTGGTCGTGAGTGGTGTTGGTTGGTGGTGGTTGTCTACCTCTTGTCGCAGTTGACTGAGAGCCCTGGAAGCCGAGTGTTGGTGGTGGGTGTTGGTGGTCGTGAGTGGTGTTGGTGTTGGGTGTTGGTGAGTGGTGTTGGTGTTGGGTGTTGGTGAGTGGTGTTTGTGGTGGGTGGTGGTGAAAAGTGGTGAGTGGTGTTGGGTGGTGGCGTTGGGTGCGGTGGTGGTAGGTGGTGGGTGTGGTGAGTGGTGTTGGGTGGTGTTGGGTGGTGGTGGTTGCTGGGTGCTGGGTGTGGTGTTGGGTGGTGGTGGTTGTCTACCTCTTGTCGCAGTTGACTGAGAGCCCTGGAAGCCGAGTGGTGGTGATGGTGTTGGTGTTGGGTGTGGTGGTGGTGGTTGTGGTGAGTTGTGGTGGGTGGTGGTTGTGGTGTAGATGACTTGATGAGTGGTGTTGGTGGTGGGTGGTGTTGGTGAGTGTTGGTGGTGGGTGGTGTTGGTGAGTGGGTGGTTGTATTGGAGGTCAGTGGTGTTGGTCGTGGGTGTTGGTGTTGGTGGGTGTTGGTGGTGGGTGTGGTTGTGGTGTTGGCGAGTGGTGTTGGTGGTGGGTGTTGGTGGTGGTGTTGGTGGTGGTAGGTGTTGGTGGTGGGTGTTGGTGGTGAGTGGTGTTGGTGTGGGTGGTGTTGGTGGGTGTTGGTGTTGGTGGGTGTTGGTGGTGGTGGAGGTGTTTGGTGGTGGGTGTTGTGGTGTGGTGTTGTGGTGAGTGGTGGTGGTGTGGTGTGTAGGTGTTGGTTTGTGGGGGATCATGGTGGTGAGTGTTGGTGGTGGTGGTTGTTGGTGGTGAGTGGTGTTGGATGGTGGTGAGTGGTGGTTGTGAAAAGTTGTGGGTTTGTGGTGGATGGTTAGTGGGTGGTGGTATGGAGGGTGGGTGGTTAGTGGATTGGTGGTGGTTGAAATTTTGTGGGTGGATGGTGGTCTTTAGGTATGATATCATACAGGTGATGACGGCGGTCTGACTAGGCTAAGTTCCATTTAATATACAATATCATTTGATGCAGTTTGTATGACATCATATGTTTCCATACTCGCCTTTGGTCAACATCTTATGCCTGCCAGTCCCTCCATATAATTGGCAGGGTGCAAGCAAGATAAGGGAGTGCAACATGCATAGGGGTCGGCAATATGATATCATGTCATCATATGATATCATACGATGCCGGCGGTCTGACTAGGTAACTTTGGTCTACGGCATCAAATCATACGATATTAAATCATATGATTTTTGTATGATATCATACGATATTATACTCCTCTTAGGTCTTTGATATTTGTATGATATCATATGATTTGCCGGTCCCTAAACATGCATAATGAACAAAGCAAGTGCTAGAATCAGGAAGGCCATCTATCAATAATAAAATATAGCGACAGCAATAATAAAATGTAGTGACAGCAATAATAATATATAGCGATGAACAAAGCAAGTGCTAGAATCAGGAAGGCCATCTATCAATAATAAAATATAGCGACAGCAATAATAAAATATAGTGACAGCAATAATAATATATAGCGATGAACAAAGCAAGTGCTAGAATCAGGAAGGCCATCTATCAATAATAAAATATAGCGACAGCAATAATAAAATATAGTGACAGCAATCATAAAATATTGTGACAGCAATAATAATATATAGCGACAGCAATAATAAAATATTGTGACAGCAATAATAATATATAGCGACAGCAATAATAAAATATTGTGACAGCAATAATAAAATATAGCGACAGCAATAATAATATATAGCGACAGCAATAATAATAAATAACAATTAAAATAATAAAATATCCCTGTACATGACAACAATAACAAAATAACGTATATATACATTTTTTGGCGGAGCCCCCTCTTCAAGGAGCTGGGAGCCCCCATGTTTACACATTTGTCCGTTTGTCCGACCAAAAAAATGCTTGAAGCCTGACACGTCATCCAAGGGTCGCGTAACTAACTCGCTTCGGTCAGCTCCATCATTGTCACCTTTCGTTCCGTTGCCAACACACACCGCCAATTTTCCGCGTCGCTTGCGACGCGCGCTTAGGACTTGTTTCAACACTGCACCGGTAACACTCACACACATGCACGGGTCTTACCTGCCAACGAATTCCACCTTGCCCAAGTCAAGGGGAGTGAGGGTCTTCATCTACAGTGCAGAAGACAGGTTTGAGGGGTCAACGATCTGTGGGGGGTGGGGTGGGGTGGGGTAAGGGGTGTGTGTGATGGGGGGGTGGGGTGGGGTGGGGTAAGGGATGTGTGTGATGTGTGTGGTTATTGTACGTGGTGTGGTGTGTGGTGTGGTTATTGTATTAAGGAGACAGGTTTGAGGGGTCAACGATCTGTGGGGGTGGGGTGGGGTGGGGTAAGGGGTGTGTGTCTGATGTGTGTGAGTGTGTGGTTATTGTACGTGGTGTGGTGTGTGGTGTGGTTATTGTATTAAGGAGACAGGTTTGAGGGGTCAACGATCTGTGGGGGGTGGGTAGGGTGGGGTAAGGGGTGTGTGTGTAATGTGTGTGGAAATATTGTACATGGTCTTGTTATTGTAACATGGTGTGGTGCGTAGTGTGGTTATTGTATAAAAGAGACAGGTTGGAGGGGTCAACCATCTGTGGGGGGTGGGGTGGGGTCAAGGGTGGGGTAAGGGGTGTGTGGGATGTGTGTGGTTATTGTACGTGGTCTTGTTATTGTACGTGGTGCGGTGCGTTTTGTGGTTATTGTACGTGGTGTGGTGTGTGGTGTGGTTATTGTATTAATAAGACAGGTTGGAGGGGTCAACCATCTGTGGAGGGTGGGGTCAAGGGTGGGGTAAGGGGTGTGTGTGATGTGTATGGTTATTGTATGTGGTGTGGTGCGTGGTGTGGTTGTTGTATGTGGTAGCCAGGTTGGAGGGGTCAACGATCTGTGGAGGGTGGGGTCAAGGGTGGGGTAAGGGGTGTGTGGGATGTGTGTGTTTATTGTATGTGGTGTAGTGTGGGCGTGGTGTGTGGTTGTTTTTTTGTGGTAGACAGGTTGGGGGGGTCAACGATCTGTGGGGGGTGAGGTGGGGTGGTGCAAGGGGTGTGTGTGTGGTGTGGTTCTCGTCCAAGATGGCCCATGGCGTCATCAACAAATCGCGTCGTCAACAAATCCTACTACCACCTCTAACCAAATTCAACACGTAAACATGCATAATCCATGGACAAACCACATCAAAACGTATGTCTTCCATAATATTACATGTATCATAAATCTCAAGCCAGGCCAAACAAGCCAAGCCAGACCGAACAAGCCAAGCCAGACCAATCAAACAAGCCAAGCCAGACCAATCAAACAAGCCAAGCCAGACCGATCAAACAAGCCAGACCAATCAAACAAGCCAAGCCAGACCAATCAAACGAGCCAAGCCAAGCCAGACCAATCAAACAAGCCAAGCTAGACCAATCAAACGAGCCAAGCCAAGCCAGACCGATCAAACAAGCCAAGCTAGACCAATCAAACGAGCCAAGCCAAGCCAGACCGATCAAACAAGCCAAGCCAGACCAATCAAACGAGCCAAGCCAAGCCAAGCCAGACCGATCAAACAAGCCAAGCCAGACCAATCAAACAAGCCAAGCCAGACCAATCGAACAAGCCAAGCCAAGCCAGACCAATCAAACAAGCCAAGCCAGACCGATCAAACAAGCCAAGCTAGACCAATCAAACAAGCCAAGCCAGGCCAACAAGTCAAGCCAGACCAAAACGTACGTCTTCCATGTTCCTCAAAGTCTTTTCCAAGACCGGCCCTTGGCGTCATCATCATCTCGAAATCCACATTCATTTCCCGGGAAGAGGTGTCAGGATGTCAGAGAAGAGGATGACACCATCGGGGCGGAATGAGCGCCATGGCTGCAGAGAGATCTGTAGAGGGGTGGGGGTGGGGGGTGGGGGGGTACAGGGGTGGGATACTGGGGGTGGGGCACAGGGGTGGGGGGGGTTAGAAGGGTGTAAGGATGTAGTAGATGACACCATCAGGGCGGAATGAGCGCCATGGCTACAGAGAGCCTCTATAGAGGGGTGGGGGGTGGGGTGGGGTACTGGGGTGGGGTGGGATACTGGGGAGGTGAGAAGGGTGTGAGGATCTGTAGTAGATGACACCATCAGGGCGGAATGAGCGCCATGGCTACAGAAGAGCTCTATAGAGGGCGTGGGGTGGGGGTGGGGTGCTCGGGTGGGGTAAGGTGGGGTGGGTCACCGGGGTGAGGGGGGGGTGAGGGGGTGGGGGTGGGTGGGGGGGGGCGGAGTACTAGGGTGGAGTGGGGGAAGAGGGTGGGGGGTGAGAAGGGTGTGAGGCTGTAGTACATGACACCATCAAGACGGAATGAGCGCCATAGCTGCAGGGAGATCTGTGGAGGGGTGGGTGGGGGTGGGGTAGGGTGGGGTGGGGGAAGGGGGGAGGCGAGAAGTGTGTGAGGGTGTAGCAGATGAAACCACTGGGGCGGACTGAGCGCCATGGTTGCAGAGAGATCTGTAAAGGGGTGGGGTGGGGTACTGGGTGGGTACTGGGGTAGAGTGGGGTGGGGGTGAGGGGGTGGGTGGGGTGGGGTACTGGAGTGGGTTGGGATGGGGTAGGGTGGGGTGGGGTACAGGGGTGGGGTGGGGTAACAGGGGTGGGGTGGGGGAGAGGGGGTGGGGTAGGGTGGGGTACTGGGTGGTGTGTGTGTGTGTGTGTGGGGGGGGGGGGGGGGGGGGGGGGGGGGGGCGGCGGGGGTGGGGGGGGGGGGGGGGGGGGGGGGGGGGTGAGAAGGGTGAGTGAGGAATGTAGTAGATGACATCCATCTGGCCCCACCCAGAAACCCACACCCACATACCCTGCTGACCTTTCACACCCACAAAACCCACACCCTCATACCCTCGCTGGACCTTAACACCCACAAACCCACACCCACATACCCTCGCTGACCTTCACACCCACACCCACATACCCTCCCTGACCTCCACACCTACATACCCTACCTGATCTCCACACCCTGACTTCCACACCCACCCACATACCCTCCCTGACCTCCACACCCACACCAACTTTCCCCTCCCACATCCCACACCAGAAAACCCACACCTACATACCCTCCTGACCTCCACACCAGTAACCCACACCCACATACCCTCCTGACCTCCACACCCACACCTACATACTCTCCCTGACCTCCACACCCACACCCAATACCTCCTGACCTCCACACACACCCACATACCCTCCCTGGCCTCCCCATCCAGACCCACATACCCTCACAGCCCACATGTGCACACAACCAGCCACACAACCATAACCACAACCAGCCACACAACCACAATAATAATAACCACCACCACATGTGCACACAACCAGCCACACAGCCATAACCACAACAATCCACACAACCACAGCCAGCCACACAAACACAACAATCGACACAACCATACGTGCACACACCTCAACGATAAGCTCGGTGGTCTCGGAGCGCTCACGGAAGCTAGGGTGCTTCAGAGCCAAGTCGCGGTACGCCTTCTGGTACCTGCAGTACAACACAAGGAGGGAGGAGGAGGAGGAGGAGAGCGTCAGAACCCTTATGCAAGTTAACTGTTCCAAAACCGCACCGAAATAGCCTGAAATAGCCTGAAATTATCCTAAGTGGCCTGAAATAGTTTGAAGTAGCCCGCCGTAGCCCAAAATAACCTGAAATAACCCGAAATTGTCTGAAATGGCCCATGGTAGCCTAGAATAGCCCTAAATAGCCTGAAGAAGCCCCAAATAGCCCAAATTGGTCTGAAGTAACCAGCAGTGGACCAGAATAGCATGAAATAGCCCGTAACAGTCTGAAATAGCCAGGAATAGTCTAAAACACCCTTGCTTAAAACCAAATAGTGCACATGTACTCTGCACGCACACAAACCACACCTCCCTACACACACACATGCACACTCCCTACACACACATGCACAACGTATACACACATCCAACCCTTAAACACACACATGCGTAACTTTCACTCGCACACAACTCTTACACAAATACGCACTCCTTACACACGCATGCAAGCACTCGGTACACACACTCCTTTCGCACACGATGCCACTCAAATGACACACATGCACCCTTACTTTCGCACAAATACGCACTCCTTACACACATATGCATGCACACGGTACACACACACTCCTTTCGCACACATGCACTCATGACACACATGCAACCCTTACACAAATACGCACTCCTTACACACACATGCATGCACACGGTACACACACACTCCTTTCGCACACATGCACTCATGACACACATGCAACCCTTACACAAATACGCACTCCTTACACACACATGCAATGCACACGGTACACACACACTCCTTTCGCACACATGCACTCATGACACACACGCAACCCTAACACAAATAAGCACTCCTTACACACGCATGCACTCCTCACACACACATCCAACCCTTACACACACAAACATGCCCCCCTTACACACGCATGCATCCCGTAACCACACACCCAACCCTTACACACACACACTCTTTACACACACACACACTCCTTACACACACATGCAATCCCCAAACACACATGTACTCCTCACACACACATCTAACCCTTATTCATACACATGCACTCATTACACACAAAACATGCACACCTTGCACACTCATGTGCTCCGTACACACGTATCGACTCTTTACATCAATATGCACCCAATATACACACATGCATTCATCACACACATCCAACCCTTACACACATATACACTCCTCACACAAATGCACTCCCCACACACACATGCACTCCCCACACATACATGCACTCCTCACACACACATGCACTCCCCCACACACATGCACTCCGTCAATACACGCATGCACTCCCCACACACACACACACACATGCACTCCCACACACAATGCACCTCACACGACGCATTTGCACTCCCCACACACACATGCACTCCCCACACACACTCACATCCACATGCACTCCCCACACACACTGCACTCCTTTCACACATACACACTCCCCACACACACATGCACTCACCCACACAGCACATGCACTCTCCACACACACATGCACTCCCCACACACACATGCCACAATCCCACACAACACATAAGCACTCCTCACACACACATGCACTCCTCACACACACACCCCCTCCTACACAACACAGCATGCATCCTCACATAGCACACACTGCACAATAAGCACTGCCTTCACACACATTTTCTCTCACACACACACACACATGCCACTCCACACACACACATGCACATCACACACACACGTTGCACACACACATGCACTCAAACATGCGCTCCTCACATTGACACACAACACGCACTCCGTCACACACAACATGGGCGCTCCTCACACCACACCCACCACTCTCACACACACACACATGCCTCTCACACACACACACATGCATCCTTCACGAACATGCACTCCTCACACACACACACATGCATTGGCTCACAAACATGCACTCCTCTCAACATACACATGCAATCCTTACACTTACATGCACTCCGTACACACACACACAAACACACATGCAATCCTTACACAAACATGCACTCCTCACACACACACACATGCAATATTTCCACAAACATGCACTCCTCAGTCACACACTACGCATTTCCTCAACACCACACATGCATGCTCACACAAACATGCACTCTCTCACACACACACATCAATCCTTACACTTACATGCACTCCTCACTTTTGTCACAAACATGCAATCCTTCCACAAACATGCACTCCTCACACACACACATGCATTTCTCACACACACATGCATTGCTCACACAAACATGCACTCCTCTCACACACACACATGCAATCCTTACCTTACACATGCACTCTCACACACAAACATGCAATCCTTCCACAAACATGCACTCCTCACACACACACATGCATTTCTCACACACACATGCATTGCTCACACAAACATGTAATCCTCTCACACACACACATGCAATCCTTACACTAACATGCACTCCGCACACACACGTACACACACACACATGCATTTCTTTCACACACACCAGCATGCACTCCTTACACAAAACATGCACTCCCCACACACACATACATGCTTTCTCACACAACACATGCATTGGCGCACACAAACATGCACTCCCCTCCACACACACACATGCAAGCCTTCCACAAACCATGCACCTCCCACACACACATACATGCATTTTCTCTCAACCCACATGCAATCCTTTACAAAACATGCACCCCCCCACACACACACACACATGCATTTCTCACACACACACAAGCTTTGCGCACACAAACATGCACTCCTCTCACACACACACATGCACTCCTTACACACGTGCATTGCGCACACAAACATGCACGCCTCACACACACACACGCTATCCTTACAAACATGCGTTGAGCACACAAACATGCTTGCACCAATTGGAATGGCATTGTACAACTGGCCATTTAAAAATGTTTTGCTTTCAAAATGGAGACCGGTGACAGCTCACCTTCCAGCCTGGCGCATCATCCAGCAGGGGGGCCTCTCAACGTCCTCTCCCCTGATGCCCTCACCAAGGAGTGGCTCCTCAGAGTGCGGGGCCGTTGCTTGGGCAAACCACCCTGCGCTGCACCTTGGCCATGCTGGAGCCAAGCTGGCGTTAAAGCCTGCCTGCTGGCGCATTGCATCCCACACCAAACCCTATGTGGCTAAGCTCAGCATCATGGTTCTGCAGCAGGGTGGGTGTGGGTGTGGTGGGTGGGGGAGCGGGTGCGGGTGGGGGGTTTTTTTGTGGGGGTGTTTTTTTGGTGGGAGCGGGGGAGTTTTGCATGGGGGAGGGGGGGGGGGGGGGTGGGGGGGGGGGGGGGGGGGGGGGGGGGAAAAAGTTATAAACATAAAAAGATCAAGGGGCAATGAAAAAAAAAAGAAAAAAAAGAAAAAATAATTTCATAAATTTCACCCCTAGCCACTCTCGCACCTCCCATGTAAGTGGGCACTATCACTGTGGTACAACCTGTCAGTGCTATAATCAAGTCTGATACTGAATCTAGCAGTAGGTACGCTGCCGCAGGGATATTATTGTCAGGGCTTGTAGAATACCAGATCAACTAACCAATCTAACAACCTCCCATGCAGTTGGGCTCTGGCACTGTGGTCAACTGTGGTCATGGATGCGGGCAACGTCATGGGTAGAGAACCCAGTCTGAGGCAATCTAGTTTGGCTAGGCTTGGCTTGGCTTGCCTGCAATGCATTCACACCGAGGTTGATGGTAGCCAGCCTCGTACTTGTGCAACTTCCACCGCATTATAACTATATCGATATGCCTACCCGGCTCGAGGGCAAAACAAATGACTTAACTAACTCTATCGGCAATGATGACTCATATCGTTGCTGAAACCCATTGTTTGAGCGTCGGCGCTGCGCGTCAATCCAAGGCGGAGTGGGTGGTCGGGGGGGGAGGGGGGGGGGGGGGGGGAGTTGACCAGTGAGGAGTCCAAGGCTGGGCACATGTGGTATGGTTGTGGTCTTGGGGGGTGGAGTTCAAGTGCCTTGACTATAGTCGAGACCCCCCCCCCTCCACCTATACCACCCACCTGGGCGCATGAGACCTATTGCTGGTTTGTTTGCAGTCCCGAAAGTGAGAAAAATTATAAAGGGAAAGCTTTAGCCTTTCGAAAGCAGCTTGGCTGTGGTTCGCATGAGGCGAGGTGCATGTGCAGGTGGGACATGGAAAACAGGATGAAAGCAGAGGCGGGGTTGGCGTGGCCCCCATCCCACGGCGGACGGGGGAGATGTTTGAGCGGCACATGGGCGAGGGTGTGGGTGGGTTGGGTTGTGGGAATGATGCGGGCTAAGTGTGGATCGGGTAAGGGGTGCCCTCGGAGAACAGGGTAACGTAAGCTTTTATTACGCAGTAGAAGAGACCTGATCTGGATTTGGCAGCCGCTACACCTGGTGAAAGAAAGAAAAAAAGAATGAGCGAAAGAAAGAAAGCAGAACGCGAAATCGTACCACGAAAGCTTGTTGCGTTGACTGAGCACGGAAATGAGGGTGAGATGAGGGGGAAGGGATATTAGCACAGTGGTGGTCCACCCTGTCCATGAGCCCTAAAACCCCACGGAGAAGCAGATCCTCCATCAGTGCGAGTGGAGTTCCTCCTGGGGGCGGAGGCAGTACGTCGAAGTACAAAGGACTCCATCATTCATCCTTTGGGGGCGGCAAACGCGATTTTGACGGGCGGGTCCCGGTAGGCAAGGACAAAAGATTATGTGCAACGGGGCATCCGGGTTAAAGGGAACACGTCCTAGGCGCGTCATAGCGAAACATGGCGGGAGTGTTGGTGTGTCCGAGGTTTGGTAGGGTAGAGAGTGGTTCACGAATTACGACATGGCCAGGCAGGGGGCTTGAGTAAGTTTTGTGTAGACCTACGCTCAGAAGTTTTACATTTTGCTTAGGTGACTGGCTTGAAGATCACTCTGCAATCCCTATTGTGTTGCTGTATCCCCCCTGTATATAGCTGAGGGTTATCTACCGTGGGTCACCTGCATGTTCTCAGTTTGGGGAAAGTCTAGTACTATGGGCGGTAGTGGAGATGGCTCCTTGTCTTGTCCCATTGGGCGTCGCCACAACGCACTCAACTTTGATAAACTGATATAGATCTCACTAAACTGGAAAATCCATGTGCCCAACAGAGCCCCCAACTCGAATGTAGCTGCACACCTGGATCTCGAGAGAAGGGTCGTTGCATAAACTCAGCAAATCATCGCCGACACAGGACAGCAGTACAGTCTGCCTGCCATCAATGTTTATAACATGAATCATGAGGAGGTTTGGAGGTACTGAGCGAGAGAGAGATCGTTACATAACTCACCACATCATTACCTAGACAAAGGACAGGACAGCATCCACGGCGTGCCGACACATCCAATTTTATTGACGATGCTTTTTAAGGCACCTCCCCACAATACGCTGAAAACAAACCAGATCAGTCAAGGAAAAAGAGGAAACAAACCAGAGGCAGGAAAGAAGAGCGGAAAGGAGAGCGCCAAAGGGAGGGATGCCGAGCGGTCATGATACTATAGTAGCCGGTGGCGTACAGTAGTGCTGTACGGGTGGTGCACGTGATCATACAGACACGTGCACAGTGCAGAACAAGGCTGTGACTATACACTGGCTTCTCTGAGCCACTCAATAGCCGGTATATAATCCGGTCTACAACATAATACGCACAACGATAATGCCCCTTAAAGGAAAAAAAGCACAAGTCACCCAGCACGACATCTGGCACCTCTATGTAATCAGCTTGGGAAAAGTCAGGTAGTTGGCAAACAAATTGCAAGGGTGCTACATTGCGTTATCGAGCTCTGGTTGTATGGTATGGTATTACCGAGCATCAATCAGACGGGTATGCAGTTCGAGCCCTAGCCAGGTTCACACATCTCAGAATTGCCGCCCTAGAAGAGGTAGAGACCAGGGTACTTCAGGCGGACCTCCAGCTCTGCTGCCTAAGACACAACTATGTGGAGCTAAATGGGGAAGAGCACTGTTCCATTTTAGCCTACGCGTAGCAGCTTCCATCAAGCTCCATTAGCCAGCAACTGTGCCAAGCACAAAGCTTGCAGCAGCATTGGAATTCCTGTCATGTCATCTTGTAGATGCACTAGCTAGCTAGCACCAGGTTTGATCCAAGGATGGATGAACGGAACTGTCTAGAAGCTGCCATGCGCTTCCTAAAAGGGAAACAGTTGGAAGAGAGACTAAACAAATAACAAACGAACCCCCAGGGATCATCAGGCACACGCAAAGCCCCCCCCCCCCCCCCCCCCCCCCCCTCCGATGTGCGTGAAAACACACATGCCCATGGTCACAATGTGCGTGGAAACCATTAAAACATGCACGTCTCCAAGTGTGGTGTGTGTGTGTGGTGTGTGTGTGTGTGTGTGTGTGGTGGGGGGGGGGGGCAAATGAATTAAATAATTAAATTAAATAAATTAAATACATTAACCACACACACCCACACCAACCCCAGCCCACACACAGTGATTCCCCTTGCTTGAGTCCCCTTGATGAGTGGGCTATATATGATGGGCTTACCATGCACCTTATCTTTGGGCTGGCATACTATCCAGCGATTTTTGCTCCAACACAAACTAAAACGAGGGGTAGTCCATGCCAAGAGGTGAATAACAATTATACATAAGGGTTTGGTCTCATTCAAAGGGTGCAAGATGCCATTAGGCTTTCAGTGGATGTGACACTTTCAGCAGAAACCAGGCCACACCTTGTATAAGTCCACATCCCATACCCTATCTTACAAACAAGATTTGTTGCACCGACCATACCCCCCCCCCCCCCCCCCCCCCCCCCAAAAAAAAACCACCAACAATATTAACGAGGTCATCAGATTTCCCACTACCAAGGATGGGGCCCCTGGCAACGAGACCCACATAATGAAGAATTTACACTAACACTGAAGTGAAGTATTTATATTACCTCGACTGCCTTTGCTCTACACTGGATCAGTTCTGTAACAAGCGGTATCAGTTTTCTCATTTTTCCCTCCCTCCCTCTCCCCTATGTCTCTCCCCCCCCCCTCTCACTGACTCCCTGGCTAGCTGGTGATCATAAACATGTACCAAGGGAATATAATTTGGCAAATTACCATTTGCCAAATGTTTTCCAGGTCTAAACCTAAGTCACTTTATTCAGGTCAAGAATCAATCACGTTTGCCAAGTAATTCTTGCCAATATATATTTCGAGACATCAAAAATGAAAAAAAGCCATTTGCCAACTCTTAATCTTGCCAATTTATCCTGCGCCTAGGGTATAGGATACCGTGTGTATATGTACACCGTATGTTTATGTATAGGATACCGTGTGTATATGTACACCGTATGCTTAGTTGACCGGATACCGTATGTAGGTGCTAGCTGGCAGCACAATGGCATCCGTAATACTGATACATCCAAACCTGAATCTCGCCTGAAGGCAAGAAAACTGATTCCATAGGCTCCAAAGAAGAGCCACCATCCTTTGTCGCGGGCTCTTGTATGAAACATGAACTCACCAAGTTCAGAGTGGGAGCTCATGTAGGTGCTAGCTGGTAGGTGGTAGGTGACAGCTGTACATGAAAATGAATTCAATAAATTCAGAGTGGGAGCTCATGTAGGAGCCAGCTGGTGCCAGACGGTAGGTAACAGCTGTACATGTAACATGAACTCACCAAGTTCAGAGTGGCGCTCATGTAGGTGCTAGCTGGTGCTAGGTGGTGGATGACAGCTTACATGAACCATGAACTCACCAAGTTCAGAGTGGGAGCTCATGTAGGTGCTAGCTGGTAGGCGGTAGGTGACAGCTGTACATGAAACATGAACTCACCAAGTTCAGAGTGGGAGCTCATGCTCTGAATATCGTTAGTGGTGCATGGACTAAAATCCGCCATGATAGGATATGCAAATGATATTGTATGAAAATAATGGAGGATGAACTTCACTTCATCACAGCCCTATGCCACTGTTTTTCTTTTCGGCTACAAGCAGCAGCTTCTAGGCAGCCCCCCTGAGCCAGCGAAGCCTCAATCATTCAGCATTGCTATAAAGCTGATTACATTATGATTAAGTCAGCTTCAAGGTGCACTAGGTTGCTTTAGGTTAGGATGAATATCCAGTCAGGGGAGATACCTAGAAGCTGCTGCTTGTAGCCGAAAAGGAAAACAGAGCTTTATGTGCAAGCCTAAATCCTATTATCCGCAGAGATCAATTTGACGTTTCCTTTTTTTCCGAGGAACATCAGCACCGTTATAATTTGATAAATACTTCCGTCAACTTCAACCTTCAGTTTTTCATAGCAGGCAAGTATGCAGATTGTAACAGGCTGGCAGGGCTGTGAGGTCCTGAAAATGCTTGCAACTAGTCAGATTCAGATTCAGTATCATTATCAGAGGTAAAATAATAATCCTCATCCTCATCATCTCTATGCAAAGTGCAACAGGCTGGCAGGGCTGTGAGGTCCTGAAATTGCTTGCAACTAGTCAGATCCAGATTCAGTATCATTATCAGAGGTAAAATAATAATCATCATCCTCATCATCTCTATGCAAAGTGCAACAGGCTGGCAGGACTGGGAGGTCCTGAAATTGCTTGCAACTAGTCAGATTCAGATTCAGTATCATTATCAGAGGTAAAATAATAATCATCATCCTCATCATCTCTATGCAAAGTGCAACAGGCTGGCAGGGCTGTGAGGTCCTGAAATTGATCGCTTCTCATCAGCTTCAGAGTCTGCAGATTGCAACATGCGGACAAAGCCGTGATGTCCTGAAGTTGCGCACAACCCATCAGCCTCAAGGTCTGCAGATTGCAACATGCTGACAGGGCTGTGATGTCCTGAAGTTGCTTGCAATAAGATAGATCCAGGGTCTGTAGATTGCAACATGCTGAGAGGGATGTGATGTCCTGCAGTTGCGCACAATGCTGCAGATCCAGGGTCTGCAGATTGCAACATGCTGACAGAGCAAAGATGTCCTGAAGTTGCTTGCATCTCGACAGCTTTAGGATCTGCAAATTGTAACATGCTGACAGGGCTGTGAGGTCGAAAATTTTGTGACAACTAGACAGGTCCAGTGTCTGCAGATTGCAACATGATGACAGAGCCGTGATGTCCTGAAGTTGGTGACCAGCCCGCACATTTAGGGTCTGCAGATTGCAACATGCTGACAGGGCTGTGATGTCCTGAAGTTCGTGAAAATAAGACAGCCCCAGGGTATGCAGATTGTAACATGCTGACAGGGCTGTGATGTCCTGAAGTTGCTTGCAATAAGACAGATCCAGGGTCTGCAGAATGCAACATGCTGACAGGGCTGTGATGTCCTGAAGTTGCTTGCAATAAGACAGATCCAGGGTCTGCAGAATGCAACATGCTGAGAGGGATGTGATGTCCTGAAGTTGCTTGCATTGAGATGGCTCCAGGGTCTGCAGATTGCAACATGCTGACAGAGCATTGATGTCCTGAAGTTGCTTGCAATGAGACAAATCCAGGGTCTGCAGATTGTAACAGGCTGACAGAGCAGTGATGTCCTGAAGTTGCTTGCAATGAGACAGCTCCAGGGTGTGCAGATTGCAACAGGCTGACAAGCCTGTGAGGTCTTGAAGTTGCACACAACTACTCAGTCTCAGGGTGAGTAGATTGCAACATGCTGACAGGGCTGTGATGTCCTGAAGTTGCAAACAATGAGACAAGTCCAAGGTGAGCAGATTGCAACAGGCTGACAAGCCTGTGAGGTCCTGAAGTTGCATGCTAGTAGACAGATCCAGGGTTTGTAGATGTTGGTCAAAAACCTGAAGATTCAGGGTGAGCAGATTGCAACATGCTGTCAAGGCTGTGAGGTTTTTAAGTTGCTTACACCGAGACAGGTCCAGGGTGAGCAGATTGCAACAGGCTGACAGAGCCATGATGTCCTTAAGTTGCCAAGAACCCATCAGCTTCAGGGTCTGCAGATTGCAACATGCTGACAGGGCGGTGATGTCCTGAAGTTTATAACAATGAGTCAGATTCAAGGAACGCAGATGGCGACAATCCGACAGAGCTGACAGGTTAGTCAAGGAGCACCAGAATTGGAGGTCCAGGGAGCGCAGGGCAGTACAGTACTGCAAGACGGCTAGGCTGGTATCTGAGAAGCCATGTAGAACAGCCTCCTCGAGACGAGTTAGCGCTGTCAAGGGAGACAAATCAGCTGACATATGAAGAATGGTCAGCCATTCTAACATCAGAGTACTCTGCAGACCATCCTTGAGCCGCACGTCTATGGCACGCAAGCTGGGTGGCAGGCCAGGTAGTTTAAGACGCTTAGAAGCTCCCAACAAGCTGACTTTCTGAAGCACAGGGCACAGTTGGAGGATGTTCATGTGTGCTTCAATACTGCCCTGCAGGGGGCAACATGACAGGGGTACGGTTCAGCATGCATTGGTGGTCGGCCACAGCGCAAGCAAAGGTGCTGGCCCCCTCAACATCACGCCTCCCTTTAAGGCGTAACATTAACTTATTTTTCTGGCAACAATTTGGTGGGACCTACAGGCAAATGCGGAGATTTAATAGGGGCCTTACTTGAAGTAGCCTGGTGGAGAACCTATGTGCCCCCCCCCCCCCACCCCCACCCCTCCCCCCCATGTAACATGAGAGGGATATGGTTTGCTCACGGGCATTTTACATGATAGTAAACAAGATGTATGCCAACATGTTCGGTTTGAACATGTTCACATGGAGCAAGTAGCAAATCCGAGGAATAATCTGTAAATATGTCTTTTTCAGCAGCAAGCAGCAAAGGTCCAAGTAGCTCCCTAAGCCAGCCACTGGGCTAAGCCCCAGTAATTTAACGGTCCTGGAAAGATGATCCTGTCAGCTTCAAGATGCACTACGTTGCTACAGGTTAGGCTCCACAGCAAGCCAGAAGCTGCTGATGGTAGCTGAATAGAAAAGCTATGAAAAAACTGGTTGACAGAGAGAAGGGGTAGGTCTTGGTAGCTTGCAGCTAACCACCCACTGGGAGCTGGTATCTTGATACCAGATCTCTTGCGAATCTGATGGAAAACCGGGCTGCCAGAGAGAAGGGGCGGGTCATTGTACCTTGCAGCTACCCACCGACAGCCAGTAGGTACCTAGATACCATACCTGATCTGTTAATCTCATGATCATTAAATGAATCATTTATGGGTCTCCTAGCTGGTGATTCAATAGGAATACAGCTCACCAAGTTTCCACCATCTGGGGTAGTGATTCAAGCCCCCCAAGGGTCCCATGTGAAGCTTTGCCCCTCCCCCTCCGGCCCTTCCCGCCCACCCATCCACCACCCCACCCTTCCAATATGATTTGTGACAATGCATGTTCAGTAAAGTGTTGAGTGCAGACTCTGCAACTCACTCCCTTGGCTTGGCTTTGCTTATAATCCCACGTTAAGCATCGGGTCGTAGATTCAACTCCGGAACAAGCTCGCTTGCAGACCAATCTCCATGTGCCTCGTGTCTCCGAGTCGAAGCAAGGCAGCAAAGCGTCCTGACACTTCCACAACGCATCTTCGCTAACTAGGGTAGATACACTTCCTCGATCCGCCTGCCTGCTCGTTGCCATATTGCAGCGCTGGTCTGTGCAGCCCACAGGAGTTAGAAATCAATCAGGAAGAGAGAAAGAAGGAAGAGAAAGAGGTAGGAAGAGAGATCACGACAGATAACGAGAGAAAAAACGAGATCTGGTTGATAGACACTTGCTGAACTGATATGCAATAGATCGATGGATCGAGGCTGCTCGGGCTTCTAATGAGACGGTGTGGATATTGTCGCCACCAGCTGCCACCAGGCAAATTTTAGCTGTCCGTTCACGTAAGCGGATGCGGTCAGGGGCAGCGGCGGGCAGCGGTCCCCTCTGCTCAGGGGTAATAACGCCCAGCCCAGGTGAGGGTCGGGCCGTCCTAAGCCCCCGCCCTCCCCCCCCACCCCCACCCCCCGGCGCCCAGTCGCCACACCTTCGATCTCAGCGCGGGGCTTTGGAGCCCAGAATCGGCTTCAAACATTGTAACAATCCAATATTAATATATCGAGATCCAGGTCGAGACCTCACTAAACTGTAAAACCCATCTGCCCAACAGCGGCCCCAATTCATATATAGCTGAACACAGCCTATTTAGCGATTACAATGGTCTAGTGGTAGACCAGATTGCTAAGGAACGAAGAGTCGGGGGTTCGACTCCCCCTTCGGTCGCTCTTGGCGTTGCAGGTCGTCGTCAACCGCGATGGTAGCTTGTCCAGTTGATGTAGGAGACCGCTCCCCACCCGCGTACGACGGGCTCCCTTAACACCACGCCCCACCAGGCGTTACCATTACCTTTTTTAGCTGAACACCTAGGCCAATTGCATGTTATCAGCTTGGGAAAAGTCTAGTAGTTGGCTCCTTGCCTTGTCCATTTGGATTGGGCCAGTGGGCCACACATTGCACTCAACTTTGATCAACTGATAAAGATCTCACTAAACTGGAAAAGCCATGTGCCTAACAGCGGCCCGAAATAAAAACAACTGCACACCTGGGTCTCGAGAGAAGGGACGTTACATAAACCCAGCAAATCATCGCCAACAGAGGACAGCAGCACAGCCTGCCAACCATCAAAGTTGATAACAGGAAGCAAGAGGGGTTGAAGACACCCTATAACCCTGAAAAAAAGACTAGATTAGTAAAAAAAGGAAGCAAAATAGAGGCGGAAAGGAGAGCAGAAAGGGGAGGGATGCCGAGGCAAACAAGCCAGAGCACCAAGCCCAACAAACACAAGAGAGGACGGCTGAACCAAACAGAACTAAATACCCCCAAGGGCATGCACTATGAGCACCTTCATATGCAGCGATAATGCACTTATAGGAAAAAGCACAAGTGAACCCTGCACAACCATCTAGCACCGATGCGTAATCAGCTTGGGAAAAGTCTATTACCGGTAGTTAGGCTAACAAATTGCAAGGCTGCTACATTGCGTTATCGAGCTCTGGCTGTAAAGGTATAGTATTGTTATTGACCGGTTCTCCCGGTCCTGCTAGAGTGTCCTAGAGCACCAGGCTTCCTGCCTGGCTGCATGCGCTGTAGTACCTCTGCCCGATAGGGCCTGCACCCAGCGGCGTCAGTACCCTGATGTACTGCCGCCATCTTCTTCTTATACCGGGCTTTCACGCCCGCTTGCCATCTCGCCTCTGTAAGCTATTACAATCCTTCAGTCCATTCCCTGTGCCGTTTAAGTTATATCACTCCGGAAAGCTAAAGGTTATCGCCCATCAACCCGCCTACGTGTTATCCACTGCATCAGATCATCTGCATCAGGAGTCTGTCGCCCTTGCCCGTTGATCCCTCGTTCCCCGGCATACGCAGTGTCTTTGCTTGTTGCCACCCCAACTCCCGAAGAAGAGGACTACAGGCCCAGAAAACCTGCACTCGCTTTGGCTACCAAGTGTTCGACAATCTCGAAGCACTTCTCTTCCCAGCTGGATCAATCCAGCCTGCTATCGCAACAACCAACCCAACCACCCCCACCCTGCGCCGTCCCATCATTTCCCCTCTCCTCCCCTTCCGCCATCTCCTATAACCCCGTCGGCCTCGCAAGCCCCCCCCCCCCCCCCCCCCCCCCCCCCCGCCCCCCCCCCCCCCCCCTCCCGAATCCCTCTCAGGATCTACTCCACCATGGACATCCCCGCGACCATCTCCACTGGCACAACCTTTGCTCAGTGGATCAAAAACGTCTCCAGAGACCTTGAGGTGATGCGAACCAGTACTTCACACCTGTCCCCATCGACCTTGAGGTGATGCGAACCAGTACTTCACACCTGTCCCCATCGACCTTGAGGTGATGCAAACCAATACTTCACACCTGTCCCCATCAGAGAGAGATCAGAGAGCCAAGAGATTCATTTTAGATCAGCTTTCAACAGACTGTCAAATAGTATACCACCATTTTGCCAATCCAGACAACATCATGTCCTCACTCAAAATAGTATACCACCATTTTGCCCATACCACATCCAGACAACATCATGTCCTCACTCAAAATAGTATACCACCATTTTGCCCATACCACATCCAGACAACATCATGTCCTCACTCAAAATAGTATACCACCATTTTGCCCATACCACATCCAGACAACATCATGTCCTCACTCAAAATAGTATACCACCATTTTGCCCATACCACATCCAGACAACATCATGTCCTCACTCAAAATAGTATACCACCATTTTGCCCATACCACATCCAGACAACATCATGTCCTCACTCAAAATAGTATACCACCATTTTGCCCATACCACATCCAGACAACATCATGTCCTCACTCAAAATAGTGTACCACCATTTTGCCCATACCACATCCAGACAACATCATGTCCTCACTCAAAATAGTGTACCACCATTTTGCCCATACCACATCCAGACAACATCATGTCCTCACTCAAAGACGAATACTCCAACTTCTACTTCTCCCTAGTCCCAGATACAGACACAGATCCTCTTCCCTACCCTCTCCTTGAGTACCCATCAAGTTACGCCAGGAGTACAAAAAGGACTTGTAACAAACCTCCCATTGAGAACACCGCAAGCACTTTGCGTACAGAACTACAGACCACTATGCACTCAACGCATCAAAACACATGTGTCGCATGTACCAGAACTGGATCATGGACACTGGAGCAACCTCACACATGACTGGTGATCCCAGCCTCCTTCATGACATTAAAGACATACACCCTATCAAAGTCCTTACTGCATCTGGTCATACCTACATCACCAAGTCAGGAACAGCTCTCATCCAAGGTAACAATGGGAAGATCCGTAAACTTCTCAATGTCCATCTCAACTCAGACGACACCACACCAAACTTGTTCTCCATGGCATCAGCAATCAGGAACAATCCTACCATGGAGATCCAATTCAATTCTCAAGAATGCACCATGTCCATCAACAACAAAGTCCTCATCACAGGATCAAAGAAACGGGGTCTCTACCTAGTACCAGTTATCAAGACTGATGATACCATGATCAGAGGTTCTCACTTACAAACAGCCATGGCAGCCGTGTCAAGAAAAACCCCTATGACAGCTGAACTCCAACATATCAGATTAGGACATCTACAGTTCCTTAGCTAGGATGGCTTCAGAAGACATGGTCATTGGCAATGAAATCACTCCATCTGCATTCAACAAAATGAGAAAGAAAACCTGTGAAATCTGTGTCCTCTCAAAAATGGACAAAAACCCATACCCCACTTCCCATACCAGAGCTACCAGACCCATGGCCATTCTACACATTGACATGAGTGGAAAGATGAAAAATCCCAGCCTCAATGGAAGCCTATACTTCCAAGGCATACTAGATGACTATTCTAAGTACTCTATTGTCACTTTCCACAAAACAAAGGATACAGTAGCCAAGGACACCATAACAGAACTTGAACGATATGAAGTACTCACAGAAAACAAAATAGGAACCATCTTCTGTGACAATGGATCTGAATACATCTGCACCAGATTCAAAACCTGGTGCAAGAACAAAGGAATCACCCTGAACTTCACAGTCCCAGGTAACCCATCCACAAATGGTGCAGCAGAACGTCTCAACAGAACTTTGCATGACAGATCAACAGCCCTCCTCCTTTCATTCAAATTCCCCAATAGGTACTGGGCAGAAATGGTACAGAATGCCAGCATCCTGAGAAACCTCTCCCCCACCTCTGAATCAACAAAGACCCCGTATGAGATGTTCCATGGAACAAACCCTAAGATTGACCATCTCAGGACCATTGGATGCACTGCATATGTTCATGTTCCACCCAAATCCAGATCATTCAAGTTCTCCCCATCAGCTAAAATCACTAGACTTATTGGATACTCAGAATCAAGAAAAGCCTACAGAGTTGTAGACTCTGTCCACAAGATCTTTGACGCCAGAGACATCACTTTCAATGAGTTCGAAAACCTAGCAGGACAAAAGAGATTCCCAGGCCCAGATGCTGTAGTTCTAGGAAACTATGAGGAAGATGTCCCTGTTGAGTTAGATGATGACATGGTTCCTGCTCCTGTTACCACCCCCTCTGAGCTCAGAGAAATGGAACTCTATAATGAGAGGAAGCTCAGACTTCAGGCAAATCCTCCCCAATGGGGTCCCCTAGTGACTTCTCATTTAGCCCAAGTACTGTACACCAGCCTAGCATCATGCCACAAACTAGTGCACCAGGCCACAATGACACTATGGAACAAGGAGATTAACATAACCCTACCCAGCAACCAGCAGTAGATCCAGCAACCCAGCAACTAGCAGTAGATCCCTGCAGTACAGCCCCCGTGCACAACCAAGAGACAGTTATCACTGACATCCCTGACATTTCCCCACCCACCCAACTTGACTCATCTTTAGTTGAACCCAGACGCACTGGCAGGGAAAGAAATGCCCCCAACTTCTTTTACCTAGATGCAGACCAGATCATCATACCTAAAAATGAAAGAGAAGCACTAGCTGGTCCCCAAGCAAAAGAATGGAAAGCTGCTATGCAAGAAGAACTAGCAGCACTTGCAGAGATGAACACCTGGCCCCTCTCAGAACTCCCACAAGGATCCAAAGCCATAGGCACAAAGTGGGTCTTTGACATCAAGCAATCTGTTGATGGTGAAATTGATTGTCAGATATAAAGCAAGGCTAGTAGCCAAGGGATATGCTCAGCGCCCTGGCATGGACTATGATGAAGTGTTCGCCCCAGTTGCAAATAAAGCACGCCACTGTCCGTTACATCCTCTCTATGGCAGCAGATCCCACAGCACACTTAGCCCAACTAGATGTATCCACTGCGTTCCTCAATGGAGTAGTTGAAGAAGAACTGTACAGCAGCCAACCACCTGGTTTTGAAAAAGACCACAGAGTCTACCGCATGTCGGCATGTGGAAATGCCTCTATGGCCTCAAGCAAGCTTCTCACCTATGGTACCTCAAATTCAAAGAAGACATGACTGCTATTGGATTCAGAGAAGTTGATGTAGATCAAGGCCTGTTCACATTGCCTGGACCCACCCACAGACCTCTCATATGGGTCCTCCTGTGGGTTGATGACTTCCAGCTGCTCTCTTTTGACAAAGGCATCCTCCACAAGTACAAGAACACCATTATGCAGCTCTACAAGACTAGAGATCTGGGTGAACCATCTGTGTTTGTTGGCTATGAGATCACCAGAAATGCCTCAGCTGGAACACTGCACATCTGCCAGTCCAGATTCATCCAGGACCTCCTTCGAGCACATAACATGCTCCCTGAGCCCAACAGCACCAGGTTCCCTGTGCCCCTCCAACCAGAGGCCAACCTTCACTATGCTGACAAGGACACTCCAGTCACTGGCCTTCCTTTTGCACAGATTGTAGGTTCCCTCAACTACCTTGCAGTCAACACAAGGCCTGACATTGCTCAAGCTGTCAACATGCTGGCCAGGCATAGTGCACACCCTCTGCACGATCACATGGAAGCCGCCACTGGTATCCTCAAATACCTGTCAAACACCCCGGACCATGGCATCACCTACACCAACTCCACCAAGCCTCCCATTGGCTATTGTGATTCTGACCATGCTGCCTGCCCCATCACAATCCACCGCAGGGTTTGTCTTCCTCAACCAAGGAAATCCACCACAGGGTTTGTCTTCCTCAACCAAGGAAATCCACCACAGGGTTTGTCTTCCTCAACCAAGGAAATCCACAACAGGGTTTGTCTTCCTCAACCAAGGTGGTACAATCTCATGGGCATCCAAGATCCAGGCATCTGCAAAAGCCCTGTCCACAACAGAAGCTGAGTTCATGGCTGCCACCTCTGCAGCCCAAGAGGGAACATGGTTGAGGAAACTTCGACACTCTGCCACAGGAACTGTACCTCCTGCTATCACCATCAATGGTGACAACCAAGCTGCACTCAGTGCCTGGAACCAAGAAAAGCTCTCCTCCAAACTCAAGCACATGAAGACCAGGTTCTACTTCCTCAAAGAGCAGTCCAAGAAAGAAGGGATCAAGCTCAACTGGATCCCCACTGCTGCCAACATGTCTGACATGCTCACCAAGGCCCTTCCCAGGACAAAGTTCTGTGACTTCAGAGAGAAGATTGGCTGCATTGGAAAAGCTTGCAAGCTCTAATCAGCACCTTTGATCTAGAATTCTGAAAATCCCACATCAGGGGGAGCCATTGCTGTGATGACACTTGACTTATTGACTTGAGCCTCTCTTCAAGCCATTAGCCTGTGTATGCCCAGTCCACCCTTCCTGGCAGCTATGAGCTGGAATCCAGTCCATGTTATCTTGCCTAGCCTAAGCTGCCCTTTATCTCAGACAGAATCCTCCCTTCACACTGTACCTCCACACGTACATCTGAGTTCTCCTTTCACCATGGAAACTTTGCAAGCTTGCCCAAAGCTTCCCTTTGATCACACATCCACATAGTTCTATTTTTCCACTTTAGCTTCCCCTTATCCTTTTTCTCTCTAATTCCCAGAATTCTTCTGAATGAAGAATACCAGGAATTGGGGGGGATGTTATTGACCGGTTCTCCCGGTCCTGCTAGAGTGTCCTAGAGCACCAGGCTTCCTGCCTGGCTGCATGCGCTGTAGTGCCTCTGCCCGATTGGGCCTGCACCCAGCGGCGTCAGTACCCTTATGTACTGCCGCCATCTTCTTCTTATACCGGGCTTTCCTGCCCGCTTGCCATCTCGCCTCTGTAAGCTATTACAATCCTTCAGTCCATTCCCTGTGCCGTTTAAGTTATATCACTCCGGAAAGCTAAAAGTATTACCCAGCATCAATCAGACGGGTCTGCGGTTTGAGCCCTAGCCAGGTTCACAAATTTCAGAATTGCCGCCTTAGAGGAGGTAGAGACCAGGGTACTTCAGGCGGACCTCCAGCTCTGCTGCCTAAGACACAACTATGTGGAGCTAAATGTGGAAGAGCACTGTTTCATTTTTAGCCTACGCGGAGCAGCTTCCATCAACCTCCATTAGCCAGCAACTGTGCCAAGCCCGAAGCTTGCAGCTGCATTTGAATGCCAGTCATGTCACCTTGTAGATGCACTAGCTAGCTAGCACCAGGTTTGGTCCAAGGATGGGTGAAAGGAACTGTCTAGAAGCTGCCATACGGTTCCCTGAAGGAAAACAGTAAGGAAGATAGAGGACTACTAAAACAAACCCCAGGGGATCAATCAGGCACACGCAAATAAAGCCCCCCCTCCTCCCCCCCCCCCCCCCCCCCCCCCCCAATTTGCATGAAAACACATGTGTCCATGTCACAATATGCGTGGAAACCATTGAAAACACACACTTCTCTATCAAAATCTGACACAAAGTGCATAAAACCACGCACATCCCAGGTTCAATGTACGGATTTCAAGCACCCACCCCTCTGGGGTGTTTTTGGACTTGGACGCAATCACATACGCCATGAACTGCCGACCGTTGCATGATGTCCACAGTTCAAAAAACGGCGGCGTTCAATCTTCACACCAAAGCTAGATGTCCATGTTTCACATCCATTATTGATCTGGTCGCATTTACTCGCAAAAATATGCTTAGTTGACAGGATACTGTATGTAGTAGTAAGTATACTATATGTATATGTATAGGATACCGTGTGTATACCCTATGTATATGTATAGGATACCGTGTGAACTTGTAGACTATATGTATATGTGTAGGATACCGTGTGTATATGTATAGGATACCGTGTGTATATGTATAGGATACCGTGTGTATATGTATAGGATACCGTGTGTATATGTATAGGATACCGTGTGTATATGTATAGGATACCGTGTGTATATGTATAGGATACCGTGTGTATATGCATATGATACCGTGTGTATATGTATACCGTGTGTATATGTATAGGATACCGTGTTGTTATATTGTATAGGACACCGTGTGTATATGTATACCGTGTGTATATGTATAGGATGCCGTGTGTATATGTATACCGTGTGAATATGTATAGGATACCGTGTGTATATGTATAGGATACCGTGTGTATATGTATAGGATACCGTGTGTATATGTATACCGTGTGTATATGTGTATAGATACCGTGTGTATATGTATAGGATACCGTGTGTATATGTATTACCGTGTGTATATGTATAGGATACCGTGTGTATATGTATACCGTGTAATTGTATATGTGTATACCGTGTGTATATGTAATACCGTGTGTATATGTATAGGATACCGTGTGTATATGTATACCGTGTGTATATGTAGGATACCGTGTGTATATTTGTATATAGGATATACCGTGTGTATATGTATAGGATACCGTGTGTATATGTATACCAATGTATATATGTATATACCGTGTGTATATTGTTATACCGTGTGTATATGTATAGGATTACCGTGTGTATATGTACCGTGTGTATATGTATAGGATACCGTGTGTATATGTATACCGTGTGTATATGTATAGGATACCGTGTGTACATGTATACCGTGTGTATATGTATAGGATACCGTGTGTATATGTATACCGTGTGTATATGTGTAGGATACCGTGTGTATATGTATAGGATACCGTGTGTATATGTATAGGATACCGTGTGTATATGTATAGGATACGTGTGTATATGTATACCGTGTGTATATGTATAGGATACCGTGTGTATATGTATACCGTGTGTATATGTATAGTATAGATACCGTGTGTATATGTATAGGATACCGTGTGTATATGAATACCATGTGTATATGTATAGGATACCGTGTGTACATGTATACCGTGTGTATATGTATAAGATACCGTGTGTATATGTATACCGTGTGTATATGTGTAGGATACCGTGTGTATATGTATAGGATACCGTGTGTATATGTATAGGATACCGTGTGTATATGTATACCATGTGTATATGTATAGGATACCGTGTGTATATGTTATAGGATACCGTGTGTATATGTATAGGATACCGTGTGTATATGTATTCGTGTGTATAGTATACCATGTGTTGTATATGTATAGTGTTAGTGATATACCGTGTGTAATGTGTGTATGTATATGTATAGGATACCGTGTGTATATGTGTATGTGTATATGTATAGGATACCGTGTGTATGTATGTGTGTATATGTATGTGTATATGGATACCGTGTGTATATGTAGTAGATACGGTGTGTATAGATACCGTGTGTATAATGTGTATAGTGATACCCGTGTGTATATGTATAGGATACCGTGTGTATATATGTATAATAGATACCGTGTGTATATGTATACGTGTGTATATGTATAGGATACCGTGTGTATATGTATAGGATACCGTGTGTATATGTATAGGATACCGTGTGTATATGTATACCGGATGTGTGTATATGTATAGGATACCGTGTGTATATGTATAAGTGTGTATATGTATAGGATACCGTGTGTATATGTATAGGATGTGTATATGTATAGGATACCGTGTGTATATGTATAGGATACCGTGTGTATATGTATATGTAGGATACCGTGTGTATATGTGTATATGTATTAGGATACCGTGTGTATATGTATAGGATACCGTGTGTATATGTAGTGTGTATACCGTGTGTATGTATAGGATACCGTGTGTATATCTGTGTATATGTATAGGATACCGTGTGTATATGTATAGGATACCGTGTGTATATGTATACCATGTGTATATGTATAGGATACCGTGTGTATATGTATACCGTGTGTATATGTATAGGATACCGTGTGTATATGTATAGGATACCGTGTGTATATGTATACCGTGTGTATATGTGTAGGATACCGTGTGTATATGTATAGGATACCGTGTGTATATGTATACCATGTGTATATGTATAGGATACCGTGTGTATATGTATAATGTGTATATGTTATATTACCGTGTGTATATGTATAGGATACCGTGTGTATATGAATACCATGTGTATATGTATAGGATACCGTGTGTATATGTATACCGTGTGTATATGTATAAGATCCGTGTGTATATGTATAAGTGTGTATATGTACGAGGATATACCGTGTGTTATATGTATAGATACCGTGTGTATATGTATACCGTGTGTATATGTAGAGGATACCATGTGTATATGTATAGGATACCGTGTGTATATGTATACCGTGTGTATATGTAGAGGATACCGTGTGTATATGTATAGGATACCGTGTGTATATGTATAGGATACCGTGTGTATATGTATAGGATACCGTGTGTATATGTATAGGATACCGTGTGTATATGTATACCGTGTGTATATGTATATGTGTATATGTATTACCGTGTGTATGTATATACCGTGTGGTGTATATATAGGATACCGTGTGTATATGTATAGGATCCTGTATGTGTATATGTATACCGTGTGTATATGTGTAGGATAAGTGTGTATATGTATACAGGGTCATACCGTGTGTATATGTATAGGTCTATATTGTATAGGATACCGTGTGTATATGTATAGGAGTGACCGTGTGTATATGTAGAGGATACCGTGTATATGTATAATGTAAGATACCGTGTGTATATGTTATAGGATATGTAGTATAGATACCGTGTGTATATGTATAGATACCGTGTGTATATGTATAGACGATATGTATATGTACTAGGACTACCGTGTGTATATGTATATAACGTGTGTAATGTATACCGTGTGTATGTATATGTGTATATGTATACGATACCGTGTGTATGTTATGTATATATGTTATACGTATACCGTGTATATGTATACCGTGTGTATATGTATAGGATACCGTGTGTATATGTATAGGCCCGTGTGTATATACCGTCGTGTGTATATGTACCTGGATACCGTGTGTATATGTATAAGGGATACCGTGTGTATATGTATAGATACCGTGTGTGTATATGTATGATACCGTGTGTATATGTATATAGATACCGTGTGTATATGTATATAGATACCGTGTGTATATGTATAAGATACCGTGTGTATATACCTGTATAGGATACCGTGTGTATATGTTATACCTATGGATACCGTGTTAGTATATGTATACCGTGTGTATATGTATATGATACCGTGTGTATATGTATACCGTGTGTATATGTATAGGATACCATGTGTATATGTATAGTAGTATACCGTGTGTATATGTCCGTGTGTAATGTATACCGTTTGTATATGTATAGGATACCCGTGTGTATATGTATAGATACCGTGTGTATATGTATGTATAGGATACCGTGTGTATATGTATAGGATACGTGTGTTGGTATACCATGTGTATATGTATAGGATACCGTGTGTACATATGTATACCGTGTGTATATGTATAGGATACGTGTGTATATGTATAAACCCGTGTGTATATGTATGTGTATATCGTGTATATGTAGCCGTGTGTATATGTATAGGATACCGTGTGTATATGTATAGGATACAGTTGTATATGATTACCGCTGTGTAATGTATACCGTGTGTATATGTATAGACTATACCGTGTATATGTATAGGATCATATGTATAGGATACCGTGTGTATATGTATATACCGTGTGTATATGTATAGGATAGCGTGTGTACCGTGTGTATGTATATGTAGAAGGATACCAGTGTATACCATTGTACAGGATACCGTGGCGTGTATATGTATAGGGATTACGTGTGTATATGTATGCGATACGTGTGTATGTGGGTATATGGATATACCCGTGTGTATATCCGTTGTATATGTATAGGGATACCGTGTGTATACATGGTGTATATGTCTAGGAAATACCGTGTGCTATATGTATAGGATACCGTGTATATGTATCGGTGTGCTATATGTATAGGATACCATAACCCCGCCGTGTGTATATGTAGGATACCGGTGTTGTGATTGTATGTGATACCGTGTGCTGTGTATATGTATATTGTTCCCGTATTGCAGGATCTATCTGTATACACCAGGAATTAGTTGTGATACCGTGTGTATATGTATGATTTACCGATATGTATAGTGGATACGTGTGTAGTATGGATGATGGAGTGTGTATATGTATAGGTACCGTGTGTATATGTAGTAGGATACCGGTGTTGTATATACGTATATATCAGGATACGTGTGTATATCCGATGTGTATACCGTGTTTATATACGTGTATAGTATACTGTACCCGTGTGTTATATTGTTATCGTGTAGTATATATGTATGAGTGGATTTTCCGTGATACCGTGTGTATGCCGTGGTTGATACGTGTGTTATGTATACCATGTGTATATGCCATGTTTTTCTCGTTACTGCTGTGTTGGGGCATATGTAAATACCCCGTGTGCATATTGTCTCTATGGACCTATCCGTGTGTATACCGTGTGTAATGGGATACCGTGTGTATTGTTTCCTGATAGATTGTATAATGATGTATAAGGAATACGTGTGTATCATGAGCTATTCTTGTCGTATATGTCCGTGTGTATATGTATAGGATTCGTGATATGTAGAGCGATACGTTCTGTATATGTCCCTATATGTATGTATATGGTTATAACGCGTCGGTATATGTGTTGTTGTATCAATACTATACCGTGGGTATGTACTGAGTTATGAACCTCCGTGTGTATAACTGTTAGGATCCGTGTGTAATATGTATAAGACTTACCCGTGTGTATATGTATATATACCGTGTGTGTATATGTATAGGATAGCCGTGTGTATATGTATAGGATCCGTGTGTTATATAAGTCTGTGTATAATGTATCAGTGAGAGTGCTTCTATACCGTGTGTATATGTATTGGAACTGGAAACGTGATGTATATGTATAGGATACGGAAAACGTGTGTATGTATTACCATGTGTATACGTATAGGATACCGGTGTGTATATGTATAGGAGAATTTACGTGTGTATATGTGAGAGGATACCGTGTGTATATGTATAGGATACCGTGTATATGTATATGTATAGGATACCGTGTGTATAATAGGATACCGTGTGTATATGTTATAGGATACGTGTGTATATGTAGAGGATAACCGTGTGTATATGTATACGGATACCGTGTGTATATGTGATAGGGATACGTGTGTATTGTATACCCGTGTGTATATGTAGAAGGTGACCGTGTGTATATGGGGTTTAAGAATTAAGGGGAAAAAATTACCCGTTGGGGGGGTTTGGGTATATGTATAGGCATACAGTGTGTAATATGTATACCTGTGGTTATGTTAGGATACCGTGTGTACAATGTATACCGTGGTGTATATGTATCAGGATAATCGCGTGTGTATATGTATACCGTGTGTATATGTGTAGGATACCGTGTGTATATGTATATGGATACCGTGTGTATTATGTATAGGATACCGTGTGTAATATGTAGAGGATTCCAAGTGTATATATGTATAGGATACCGTGTGTATATGTATCACCGTGTGTATATTGAGGATACCGTGTGTATATGTAGAGGATACCGTGGTGTATATGTATAGGATACCATGTGTATATGTATACGGGATACCGTGTGTATTGTATAGGGATACCGTGTCGTATATGTATAAACATGTGTTATGTATAGGATACGTGTGGTATTATCGTACTACCATGTGTATATGTATGGATACCGTGTGTATATGTATAGATAACCGTGTGTCATATGAATCCATGGTGTATATGTATAGGATACCGTGTGTTACATGTTATACGAGTGTTGTATAATGTATAGAGATCCCGTGTGCTATATGTATACCGGTGCGTATATGTGTAGGATACAGTGTGTATCATGTATAGGATACCGTGTGTATATGTATAGGATACTGGGCGTGTATATGTAGAGGATACCATGTGTATATGGTATAGGATAACCGCTGTGTATATGTATACGTGTGTATATGTAGAGGATACCGTGTGTATATGTATAGGATACCGTGTGTATAGTAATACGCATGTGGTATATGTAGAGGATACCGTGTTGTACATGTAATACTCCGTGTGTATATGGTATAAGATCCCGTGTGTATATGTTATCGTGTGTATATGTGTAGGATACAGTGGTGTATATGTATATGGATACCGGTGGTATATGTATCACGGATACCGTGTGTATATGTACCTAGGAAATCCGTGTGTATCTGTATAAGATACCGTGTGTATATGTCTAACGTGTGTTATGTGTAGCGATCACCGTGTGTATATGTATAGGATACCGTTGTGTTATGTAATAGATACCGTGTGAATATGTTGGAAAAAAATACCGTGTGTAATGTAGAGGGATTCCCGTGTATACATGTTATAGGTACGCGTGTGTATAATGTTATACCGTGTGTATATGGTAAGGATACCGTGTGTTATATGTAATTGAAGGATACCGTGTGTATATTGTATGGATACCTGTGGGTAATATGTATAGGATACGTGTTGTATATGTATAAGGGATTACGCGTGTGTATTGTATACAATGTGTATATGTATAGGATACGTGTGTATATGTATAGCCATCGTGTATATGTATAGGATAC
>CM039466.1:22299466-22449022 GCA_022414725.1 Microglena sp. YARC | reverse complement strand
CCAGAGAGAGATTGGTCGCTGAGAGATTACAACCACAACAAGAGCGGCAATGGCTCGTGATTGACGCAAACCAACCACAATCGAATTGACTGGTAATGGCCCACCCCCTCCCCAACAACCAACCCAACCCACCCAACCGCCACCACCCACCCCACCCACGAGTCAACAACCACCAACCAACCAACCAACCTAACCAACCACATTAACCAACCAACCAACCAACCAACCAACAACCAACCTAACCAAAACCAACCAACTAACCATACCAACCAACCAACCAACCCACACACCCGCCCAACCTACCAACCAACCACACACCACCACCCCACCAAGCCAATCAACAAACCACCACCACGCCCCACGCCCCACCCCCACAGGAAAAAGCTATACAAGAGCATAACTTGGCTGGTCCTGAGGGATACAACAACAGCAACACAACTAACAACAATAACAACAACAGCGGCAATGGCAATAGCTCCATTGCTGTTGAATTCATTCTCCAAAACAGCGTCCACAAGAGGGTGCAGCTAGGCATGCAAGGCTCCAAACAGGTAGGGTCATAATTCACAGTGAATGGTGATTACGGTGATGTTGTGTTGGTTGTTACGGTGATGGTGGTGGCGGTTGCGGTGACGGTGATGGTGGTGTGGGTGATGGTGGTTGCCGGAGGTGGTGGTGGTTTGGTAGTCTGCATTCATTCTCAAAAACAGCATGCGAGAAGATGTCAGCTAGGCATGCAAGCTCCAACAGGTAGGTCATGATTACGTGGATGGTGATGGTGGTTCTATGTGGTGATGATAGTTACAGTGGATGGTGATGGTGGTTTGCGCACTGTGGTGATGATAGTTACAGTGATGGTGATGGTGTTTGCATAGGTGGTGATGGTTTGTAGGCTGCATTCATTATCGTAAACAGCGTCGCACAAGCTCCAAAACAGGTAGGTCAATGAATTCACTGTGATGGTGATGGTGATTGCGGTGATGGAGATGGTGATGGTGCTGTGATGATGAGGGTGGTTGCAATGATGGTATTGATGGTTTCTAGACTGCATCCATGATCGTAATATAGCCTCCACAAGAGGGTCATGATTCACAGTGATGGTGGTGGTGGTTGCGCATGTGGTGAATGGTGGTTAACCACTGATGGTGATGGTGATGCGTGGTTGTTGGAGGTGGTGATGTTTTGTATGGCTGCATTCATTATCATAAAAGCGCGTCCAAAAAGAGGGTCGGCTAGGCATGCCAGCTCTAAACAGGCGGGTTATGATTCATAGTGATGGTGGTTGTAAAGGTGGTGATGGTGGTTACGGTGATGGTGGGGTGATGGTGATGGTGGTTGTAAAGGTGGTGATGGTGGGGTGATGGTGATGGTGATGGTGGTTACAGTGAGTTGATGCGATGGTGGTGTGCGGGGAGTTGGTGGTGGTGATGGTGTTTGCGGTGAAGGTGATGGTGGTGTGGGGTGATGGTGGTTGCGGAGTTGGTGATGGTTTGTAGGCTGAATTCATGATCGTTTAAACAAAAGGCAATATCGACAAGATGGGTCGGTCTAGGCATCAGCGCAGCTCTAAAACCAGGTAGGTCATGATTCAGCCAGTGATGTGTGGTGGTTGGCGCATGTGGTGATGGTAGTGGTGGTTGCGGCCCAGCTGCATTGGTGGCCGATTTGGTTGGCATTGTGGGTTGCGCATGTGGTGATGGTGTGTGGTTGCGCACGGTGCTGGTGATGGTGTTGGTGGTTGCGATGTGGTGTATGATGGTTACAGTTACGGTGATGTTTTGATGTTGGATGGTGGTATACTGTTTACGGTGATGTGATTGATGGTGCGCTCAGATGGTGAAGGTGATCGCGTTGGTTTGCGGAGGTGATTGGTGGCTTGTAGCTGCATTCGTTATCGTAAAACATGCGTCCACAAGAGGGTCAGCTAGCCAGCATGCTAGCTCTAAACAGGCGGGTTATCATTTCACAGTTGATGGTGATGGTGATATGGTGCGAGGCGTGGGATTGTGGTTGCGGAGGTGGTGATGGGATGGTGGTTACAGTGATGGTGGTTTGGTGGTGGAGGTAGTGATTGTAGATGGTGTTTGCGGTACGCGATGGTGGTGATGGTTTTGTAGGCTGCGAACTACATAAAGTTAATATAAATACGTACATAAAAAAATGCAAAATCAAACCATGTCTAATCTTCCTCGTAAGTTGTTTCTAATCCCCTCCCCTAGGCTGCGAGGTATAAAAAAATATATGAAATATATATACTAAGGCAAACTACATACATACCATGTCCTGGTCTTCCTCATAGCTGATTCAAATCCCTCCCCAGGCTGCGAATATATAAATAAGATATATACAAATAGTGCAATAAAATATACATAAAATAGCATACATGTCATGTCTAATCTCCTTGCTGCTATTTTCAAATCCCCCCCCAGGCCTGCATATGGTACCCAACAGCCCCTTGACAAGCATGTACAGAAACTGACACCCCCCACCCCACCCCCACCACCCAACCCCCAACCTCAACCCCTCCTCCGGACCCCACCACCACCACCACACGGCCGCACCCATTCCCCAATCCCCAACCCACCCACCCACCCCCTCCTCCCCCAACACCAACCTCAACCCACCCCCCTCCCCAACAACCCACCACAGGCTTCATCTAATACGCTTACGATCCTTCTCTTGAACAAGCCTGTATAAAAACAATCCCATCTCAAACCCCTCTTATTCAGCTCTCAACCCACCCTCCTTAACCCCCACCCAAACAACCTAGCCCAACCTCAACCCACCCACCCACGCCGTCCCGCCGCAACCCAGCACCCACCACAGGCTGCAATCTAGTACGCAACAATCCCTTGACACGCATGTATAAAACCCAACCCTAACTCAACCCACCCACCCACCCGCCCGCCTACCCAGCTCCCACCAACAGGCTGGCATCTAGTAAACGCAACCAATCCCTTGAACAGCAATGTATAAAAACCTAACCCCAACTCAACCCACCACCCACATCCGCCCGCCTACCCAGCTCCCACCACAGGCTGCATCTTGTACGCAACGATCCCTTGACCACGCATAGTCATAAAACCCCAACCCCCAACTCAACCCCACTTACCCACCCGCCCACCTACCCAGCTCCCACCACAGGTTGCATCTGGTACGCAACGATCCCTTGACAAGCAAACTGTGCCAGCGCTGAACTTCAGTTTGGCTGGTCTTGGTTTCGGATCAGGAGGTGCGTGTACTGCTCATGTACTGCTTCACTCCACCACTATGATTTTCTTTTTCTTTGACAGCCATATTGATACCCACTGCGACAATTGTTTTTCTTCCTTTTTCACAAACAGACTGTGGCAGCCCTGAACTTCAGTTCGGCTGGTCGTGCATGTTGTCAGGAGCTGCGGTGTACTGCTTTACCCCACCAATGATTTTCTTTGACAGCCATTATTGATACACCACTGCGACAATCTTCCTTTTTTTCACAAGGCAGACTGTGGCAGCCCTGAAACTTCAGTTTCGGCTGGTCTGCTGTTGTCAGGAGCTGCGTGTACTGCTTTACCCCCCACCATGATTTTCTTTGACAGCCATATTGATGCACACTGCGACGATCTTCTTTTTCACAAGCAGACTGTGGCAGCCCTGAACTATGCAGGATCAGCTATAGCGATTGGTCTGCTGTTGTGTCAGGAGCTGCGTGTACTGGGCTTTACCCCCTTCACCATGATTTTCTTTGACAGCCATATTGATACAGCATCGTGCGACAATCTTCTTTTTCACAAGCAGACTGTGGCAGCCCTGAACTTCAGATCAGCTGGTCTGCGGTGTATATGTTACAGTCCAGGGGTAGGCCAAATAGGCTTAAGGGACTTGCCCAACCGTGCTGCTGATGCTGATGCTGATGCTGATGCTGATGCTGATGCTGATGCTGATGGGGTGTGAATCAGGAGGTGCATTGGCTATATTTAGGGGACGGCAAATCATATGCTGTTGACCAAAGACGAGTATGATATCATACACAAATCATATGATGTTGACCAAAGACGAGTATGATATCATACACAAATCATATGATGTTGACAAAGCGAGTATGATATCGATACACAAATCATATGATGTTGACCAAAGACGAGTATAGAATCACATACACAAATCATATGATGTTGACCAAAGACGAGTATGATATCATACACAAATCATATGATGTTGACCAAAGACGAGTATGATATCATACACAAATCATATGATGTTGACCAAAGACGAGTATGATATCATACACAAATCATATGATGTTGACCAAAGACGAGAATGATATCATACACAAATCATGTGATGTTGACCAAAGACGAGTATGATATCATACACAAATCATATGATGTTGACCAAAGACGAGTATGATATCATACACAAATCATATGATGTTGACCAAAGACGAGTATGATATCATACACAAATCATATGATTTAATATCGTATGATATGATGGCCCAGGCCAAAGTTACCTAGTCCTACCGCTGGCATCATATGATATCGTATGATATCATATGATGACATGATATCATATGATATCATATTGCCGACCCCTAACTATATTTCATGAAGTGACATAGCATGACATGATATTGCATGAGGTGCCTATTTCATGAATTGAATGCACATGAGGTTGGCACTTCATCGTTGATGCCTCATGTGAGTGTTTAAATAAATAAAATAAAGTCATTGTTTATGTTATTGTTTAAATAATAAAATCAATCCATTGTTTATGTGAGTTTTTAAATAGTTTCGTAATACAAATAAGCTAAAATAAACAATACAAATAAAATAAAGCCACTGTTTATGTGACCGTTTGTGTTAGAATCAGGAGTCGCGGAAACTGTATTTAATGATTTCAATGCACATGAGGTTGATGCCTCATTGTTGACACCTCATCGTTGATGTATCATGTGAGCGTTACACAAATTAAAAAGGCCGGTGTGGATCTCGAGATGTGTGAGAGTTTAAAACAGGTTTAAAACATTTAAAAGAATAAATAATAAAATTCAAAAAATAAAGTCAGCGTTATGTAACAGTGTTTAATATCCCTTACACACCACCTGTCCACCGTGAACCCCCAAACCCCTAAACCCTGAACCATCAACCCTAACTCTCCCCTGCCCTTGCAGCTGGCATAGATTCCTCCATCAGTGCTCGTGGAGCGCCTCCCGCCCTCAACACACGCCACCGAGATAGGGGCTCCCTCACCACCCGTGACCATGCCCCCACCACCACATCTCACACACCACCCCTGAACCCCCAACCCTGACCCCCAAACCCTGCCCTTCCCGCCCTTGCAGCTGGCATTGATTCCTCCATCAGTGCTCGTGGAGCGCCTCCCGCCTCACACACCGCCGCCAATAGAGGCTCCCTCACCTCCCGTGACCATGTCCCCCCCCTCCACTCCACCGTCCATCCTCACCAGCCCCGTCAACAGCAACAACAGCAACAGCAGCAGCAACAACAACAGCAGCAGCACTATCAGCAGCAACAGCTCCAGCTCCAGCAGCAACAGCAAGCCTACTACCTCCAACAACAGCAACTGCAGCACAGGCAGCAGCAGCTCGCCCAGCGACTGCATCGACAGTCTGCCACCTCAACAACCACTGCCGATGACCTGTCATCATCAGATGACGAGGAGGAGCCAGCTGCTTGGGAATCGGGGGCAATCACTTCTTCCCAAGCCCTCAAACGGTACCACGAGTTTCTGACCAGCTACGAGAGCTCTGAAATTCTTGAGCACAAAAATGTAAGTGCTACATGGTGCTACATGATGTTCATATTATGACCATGACCCTGTCCATATTGAGGGTGGGGGTGAGGGTATGCCGGTGGCATGGCTAGGTAAATGCACCATTTATGTTACAATATCATAATGATCAGATTCGTATGATATCATATGAGGATGAGGAGGACCAGCTATGAGAGCTCTGAAATTCTGGAGCTAAAACAATGAAGTGCTAGGTGATGGTGTTCATATTATGACCATGACCATGACCATATTGAGGGTGGTGGTGGTGATGAGGGTTACATATATACATGTGAATACATATATGAGGGTGGTGATGGTGGTGGTGGTGTGTGGGATGACCAGCTACGAGAGCTCTGAAATTCTGGAGCACAAAAAATGTGAGTGCTACATGATGTTGTTCATATCATGACCATGACAATGACCATATTGAGGGTGATGGTGAGGGTGTGCATGAGGGTGTTGGTGGTGGTGGTGAGGGTAATATATCTACATGTGTAAAACGTATATGAGGGTGGTGGTGGTGGTGATGGTGGGATGATCAGCTACGAGAACTCTGAAATTCTGGAGCACAAAAATGTGAGTGCTACATGATGGTGTTCATATTATGACCATGACCATGACCATGGCCATATTGAGGATGGGAGTGAGGGTGTGAATGAGGAGGATGACGACAATGTTGGTGATGACTGTGATGATGGTGAATGAACCAACAAACGATTGCATGGGTGGATGGATGAATGGATGGATGGGTAATCAAATAAATGAATGGACAAACGATTGAGCATGTGAAGGGAATGGACGGATGAATGTATGAGCAAACATACAATTGATGCAATGAATGTTTGCCTGGATGAATGTGCAAATGAACTGATGAATGTATGAGCAAACATACAATTGATGCAATTAATGCTTGCCTGAATGAATGTGCAAATGAACAAATAAATGTATGAGCAAATATACAATTGATGCAATGAATGCTTGCCTGAATGAATGTGCAAATGAACAAATGAATGTATGAGCAAACATACAATTGATGCAATGAATGCTTGCCTGAATGAATGTGCAAATGAACAAATGAATGTATGAGCAAACATACAATTGATGCAATGAATGCTTGCCTGAATGAATGTGCAAATGAACAAATGAATGTATGAGCAAACATACAATTTATTCAATGAATGCTTGCATGAATGAACGTGTAAATGAACGAAAGCTTACCGTCACCACCCTCCCAAACCCACTCTCCACCACACCCGATCGCCGCAGATTTTCTTTGTTGGCCGTTCTGGAGTGCCGAAGATCCAGGGGGACCCGTACGTAAGTCCGAACGCAGGCTTCGACGACGAACATGGCGACTACCGGGTCAATTTCCATGACCACCTTGCGTACCGCTACGAGATCCTGTCAATGCTGGGCCGTGGCAGCTTTGGGCAGGTGAGGTTTGTTACGGTTTAGACTGCGACGGTGTAGACTGACTTCAAGACCAAGCAGCAGTGCGCTGTCAAGATGAACAAGAACAAGAAAAGGTCCCACCACCAAGGCACATTAGAGCTTAAACCACCAACTTGTACACAACACAACACAACACAACACCCAACCCAACCCAACCCAACCCCAACCAACCCAACCCAACCCAACCCACCCAACCCAACCAAACCCAACCCAACCCAACCCAACCCAACCCGACCCGACCCCCAACCAACCCAACCCAACCCAACCCAACCCAACCCAACCAACCCAACCAACCAACCCAACCCAACCAACCTAACCTAACCCAAACCAACCCAACTCAACCCAACCCAACCCAACCCAACCCAACCACCCAACCCAACCCAACCCAACCCAACCAACCCAACCCAACCCAACCAACCCAACTCCCTACCCCGCCACCCCACCCCTCGCCCTCCCCAACTTGCACGTACATGCTGGTGGTCAAGTGCCATGACTTCAAGACCAACCAGCAGTGCGCCGTCAAGATCATCAAGAACAACACAAGGTCCCACCACCAAGCCACAATAGAGCTTAAACTACCAACGAGTACATAACTAAACACAACAAAACACAACACAACACTACACTACCCCCTAACCCGCCCACCCCACCCACCCAAACCCTTCCCAACTTGTACACACACACAGGTGGTGAAATGTCATGACTTCAAGACCATCCAGCAGTGCGCCGTCAAGATAAAATACAATACAATACCAACCCCAACCCCAACCCAACCCCCACACAACCCGACACAACCCCTACCCCGCCCACCCCACCTCATGCCCCCTCCCCAACTTGCACATACACGCTGGTGGTGAAGTGCCATGACTCCAAGACCAACCAGCAGTGGCGCCGACAAGATAAAAATACTATACAAAAAACCAACCAACCCACCCCCCACACCACCCGACACAAACCCAACCCCACCCCAACTTGCACATACACGCAGGTAGTGAAGTGCCATGACTTCAAGACCAACCAGCAGTGCGCCGTCAAGATAAAAATACTAGACAAAAACCAACCCAACCCCCAACCCCCCACACCACCTGACACAAACCCAACCCCACCCCAACTTGCACATACACGCAGGTAGTGAAGTGCCATGACTTCAAGACCAACCAGCAGTGCGCCGTCAAGATAAAAATACTAGACAAAAACCAACCAACCCCCAACCCCCCACACCACCTGAGCACAAACCCAACCCCACCCAAACTTGTACACACACATAGGTGGTGAAGTGCCATGACTTCAAGGCCGACAGTAGTGTGCCATCAAGATCATCAAGAACAACACAAGGTCTACCACCAAGTCACATTAGAGCTTTAACTACCGCAACGAGTACCCCAACACAACACAACACAACACACCCCCACACCCCACACCCACACCCATACCCACACCCACACCCACACCCACACCCACACCCACACCCACACCCACACCCACACACCACACCCAACCACACCCACACCCACACCCACACCCACACCCACACCCACACCCACACCCAACCCAACCCAACCCAACCCAACCCAACCCAACCCAACCCAACCCAACCCAACCCAACCAACCCAACCCAACCCAACCCAACCCAACCCAACCCAACCCAACCCAACCCAACCCAACCCAACCCAACCCCCTACCCCGCCCACCCCTCACCCCCCACCCCCACCCCAACTTGCACCTACGCTCAGGTAGTCAAGTGCCATGACTTCAAGACCAACCAGCAGTGCGCCATCAAGATAATAAACAAATCAAAAATAAACCAACCCCAACCCCCCACACCACCCGACACAACCCCAACCCCTCCCCAACTTGCACACACGCAGGTGGTGAAATGCCATGACTTCAAGACAAACCAGCAGTGCGCCGTCAAGATCATAAAGAACAAGAAAAGATTCCACCACCAAGCCACGGTGGAGCTGAAGGTGCTTGAACACTTGGTCGCCAAGGACCCTCATGACCAGCACAACGTTATCCACATACTCCACCACTTCACCTTCCGGAGTCACCTGTGCATCGTCTTTGAGCTGCTGTCAGTCAACCTGTATGAGTTACTCAAGCAGAACAATTTTGGAGGGCTCTCCCTAGGTCTCATTCGTCGGTTCGCGCAGCAGCTCATCGTGTCACTCCAATTCATGAAGGTAGGGCCCAGGGATTTCCCCCACGCTATACATAGCGAACGCTACATTTGATCATGTTTTGGCTCAAAATAGCTCTATAAAAAAGAAGGAAAATCTGTTCCCCCCCCCCTCCCCCCCCCCCCCCCCCCCCCCCCCCCCCCCCAAAAAAATGGCCTTTACAAGCTATAACTATGTACTAACCCCAACTAGCGCTTAAACTAACCAACACTAACGCCCACACATATTACCACAGCCAAGAAGCTACAAACACTCTGTCCCTAGAGGAGGCCCTTCAACCATAAAGCTCGAAAAAACCATCAGTGAAGGAATCAGGGTAGAATTAAATCAAGTATTACCTTATTAGCCTTATTACGAGGCGTGAGGTTGAGGGGGCCAGCCCGTTTGTTTTCACTGGGGCCAAGCACCTAATGTGCAGAAGTACATATTTTCACATTTTTCACATTTTTCACCTAATGTGCAGAAGCACATATTTTCACATTTTTCACATTTCCGCATCAGCTCATTGTGTCCCTCCAATCATTAAAGTTTTTTTTAGTTGTGAAAGGAATTTCACCCCAGGAGGTGGTTCTCCCAACACAAACCAGCGAAACCCAGGATTCAGTTAGAATGGCGTGCCTCTCATACAAAAGAGTAAGCTCACTTAATGATTTATGATCCAATCAGTGAACAAATCGATGTACTAGAACACATTTTGGCGGAGCCCCCCCTTCTGGGGGGCGGAAGCCCCCAGGGTCACCCTGTTGTCTGCCGACCGACCACCCCCCCGAGACGAAGCCTGACACATAAGCCCACTGTTTCGTAACCAACTGGCTTCGGTCCGCTCCATTCCGTTGCCACCACTTCTTTCCGATAGCCAACACTCTCCGCCAATTTTGCACGTCACTTGCAACGCTGCCTAGGACTCGTTCCACATCATCCATTGTGACCTGTAGCCTGAGAACATCAAACACATATAAAGATAATAACCAACACTAGCCCAGCTAGCGCTTTCACTAACCAACACTAAGCCCAGCTAGCGCTTTCACTAATCAACACTAACTCCCACACATATTAGCACAAACTAGCACTAACGCCCACCCTCCTCAACGCATGCAGTCCTTGGACATTATCCACTGCGACCTGAAGCCCGAGAATATCTTAGTTTTACTATAAAGATAATAACCAACACTACCCTCAAATAGCACTACCCCCAACCAACCCTCTTTAACACCCCAAACATCGCCACCACCAATCAACACTAACACCCCCCCCCCCCCCCCCCAATTCCTGCAGTCCTTGGACATCATCCATTGCGACTTGAAGCCCGAAAAACATCAAAAACACATATACCGATAATAACCAACACTAACCCCAACTAGCGCTTGAACTAACCAACACTAACGCCCACACATGTTAGCACAAACTAGCACTAACACCCACCCTCCTCAACACAATGCAGTCCTTGGACATCATTCCATTGCGACTTGAAGCCCGAAAACATCAAAAACACATATACAGATAATAACCAACACTAACCCCAACTAGCGCTTGAAACTAACCAACACTAACGCCCACACATGTTAGCACAAACTAGCACTAACACCCACCCTCCTCAACACATGCAGTCCTTGGACATCATCCATTGCGACTTGAAGCCCGAAAACATCAAAAACACATATACAGATAATAACCAACACTAACCCCAACTAGCGCTTGAACTAACCAACACTAACGCCCACACATGTTAGCACAAACTAGCACTAACACCCACCCTCCTCAACACATGCAGTCCTTGGACATCATCCATTGCGACTTGAAGCCCGAAAACATCAAAAACACATATACAGATAATAACCAACACTAACCCCAACTAGCGCTTGAACTAACCAACACTAACGCCCACACATGTTAGCACAAACTAGCACTAACACCCACCCTCCTCAACACATGCAGCCCTTGGACATCATCCATTGCGACTTGAAGCCCGAAAACATCAAAAACACATATACAGATAATAACCAACACTAACCCCAACTAGCGCTTGAACTAACCAACACTAACGCCCACACATGTTAGCACAAACTAGCACTAACACCCACCCTCCTCAACGCATGCAGTCCTTGGACATAATCTATTGCGGCTTGAAGCCCGAAAACATAAAAAACACATATAAAGATAGTACCCAACACTAACGCCCACACATGTTAGCACAAACTAGCACTAACGCCCACCCTACTCAACGCATGCAGTCCTTGGACATCATCCACTGCGACCTGAAGCCCGAGGACAACTTACTCAAGTAAACGTATTGAACCAACACAACCCCCCCAAAGAGCTACCCCCAAATAGCACAACCCCCAACCAACCCCCAAACACCCCATACATCGCCTCCACCAATTGGCACTAACACCCATCCATTGCGACCTGGAGCATGTGAGCATAGAAAGCGCTTGGAAACCTATATAACCAATATAAACCTACATAACCTATATATTAACCCCAAACACGCTTCAACCAACAAACCAACCAACCCTCCCAATTCATGCAGTCCTTGGACATTATCCATTGCGACTTGAAGCCTGAGAACATCCTACTCAAGTAAACTTATATAACCAACACTACCCCCAAATAGCGCTACCCCCAAATAGCACAACCCCAAACCAACCCTCTTTAACACCCCATGCATCGCCACAGCCAATCAACACTAACGCCTGCCCTACTCAAACATGCAGTCCTTGATCATCATTCATTGCGACCTGAAGCACACAAGCATAGACAGCGCTTGGAAACCTATATAACCAATATAAACCTATATAACCTAAATATTGTCCCCTAACACGCTTCAACCAACAAACCAACCAACCCTCCCAATTTGTGCAGTCCTTGGACATTATCCATTGCGACCTGAAGCCCGAAAATATCTTACTCAAGGTGCCGAATCGATCAATCATCAAAGTTATCGACTTCGGGAGCTCGTGTCTCACAAATGAGCGCATATACACGTACATTCAGGTAAATGCCTTTGCCGTGGTGGTGGTGGGTGTGTGGGTGGTGTGTGTGTGGGGGGAGGGGTGTGTGTGTGTGTGTGTGGGGGGGGGGGGGGGGGGGGGGGGGGGGGAGGTACATTTTGATGAATGAGATGCATTCACACAATTGAGCGCATATACACATACATTCAGGTAAAATGCCTTGCCCTGGTGGTGGTGGTGGGGGGAGTGGGGGTGGGTGGGGGAGGTACATTTTGATACATGAGATGCATTCTCACAAATGAGCGCATATACACATCCATTCAGGTAAAATGCCTTTGCCGTGGTGGTGGGGTACATTTTGACGAATGAGACACATTCTCACAAATGAGCGCATATACACATACATTCAGGTAAAAATGCCTTTGCCGTGGTGGTGGTGGTTGGGGGGGGGGAGTGGGGGGTGTGTGGGGGGGTACATTTTGATGAATGAGATGCATTCACACAATTGAGCGCATATACACATACATTCAGGCAAAATGCCTTTGCCGTGGTGGGTGTGGGGGGGGAGGGGTGTGTGTGTGGGGGGGGGGGGGGAGGTACATTTTGATGAATGAGATGCATTCTCACAAATGAGCGCATACATTCAGGTACAATGCCTTTGCCGTTGGTGGTGGTGGTGGTGGTGGTGGTGGTGTGTGTGGGGGGTACATTTTGATGAATGAGATGCATTCTCACAAATGAGCGCATATACACGTACATTCAGGTTAAAATGCCTTTGCCGTGGTGGTGGTGGGGGTGGTGGGGGGGGGAGGGGGGGTGGGTGGGGGAGGTACATTTTGATGAATGAGATGCATTCTCACAATTGAGCGCGTATACACATACATTCAGGCAAAATGCCTTTGCCGTGGTGGTGTGGTGGGGGGAGGGGGGGGTGGTACATTTTGATGAGTGAGATGCATTCTCACAAATGAGCGCATATACACATACATTCAGGTAAAATGCCTTTGCCGTGGTGATGGTGGTGGTGGTGGTGGTGGGGTACATTTTGACGAATGAGACACATTCTCACAAATGAGCGCATATACAGGTACATTCTGGTGACAGCCATGGTGATTGTTTAAGGTTGGGCAAGTCCCCTGGGTGGTGGTGGTGATAGTGGGGTTAAGGTGGTGTACTGGTGTGGGGAGGTCGGGGGTGGGGTACATTTTGATGAATGAGATACATTCTCACAAATGAGCGCATATACAGGTACATTCAGGTAACAGCCATGGTGATTGTTTGAGGTTGGGCAAGTCCCCTGGGTCGTGGTGATGGTGGGGTCAAGGTGGTATACTGGTGTGTGGGGGGGGGTGCATTTTAAAGAATGAGATACATTCACACAAATGAGTGCATATACATGTATATTCAGGTAACAGCCATAGGGTTTAGGGTTTAGGGTTTAGTTATGATGGGTCGTATGTATCTCATATGGTTCCCTATGATCAAATTCAAATTCAAATATCATATAGTTCCTCTGAGATCATGATGAGTCTCATATGGTTCCTCTTATCAAATTCAAATTCAAATCTCATATAGTTCCTCTGAGATCATGATGAGTCTCATATGGTTCCTCTGATCAAATTCAAATCTCATATAGTTCCTCTGAGATCATGATGAGTCTCATATGGTTCCTCTGATCAAATTCAAATCTCATATGATTCCTCTGAGATAATCTTGAGCCTCCCACCATCTCACACTCACCATCCACCTACCACCCACCACTGCAGAGTCGCTTCTACCCCTCACCATCCTCCCACCCACCAACAACCAACAACCAACCAACCCTACAGAGTCGCTTCTACAGCTCACCATCCTCCCACCAACCCACCAACAACCAGCAACCAACACCCACCCACCACCTACCACCCACCACTATAGAGTCGCTTGTACCGCTCACCATCCTCCCACCCACCAACCAACTACCAACAACCAAAGACCAAAAACAAACAAACTACCAACCCATGAGTGTCCCACCATCTCACACTCACCACCTACCACCCACCACTACAGAGTCGCTTCTAATGCTCACCATCCTCCCACCCACCTAACAACAACTAACAACCAACCAGCACCCACCACCCACCACTACAGAATCGCTTCTACCACTCACCATCCTCCAACCCACCACCCACCACTACAGAGTCGCTTCAACCGCTCACTGGAGGTCATATTGGGTCTTACCTATGGCCCACCACCCACCTACCAACAACCATCCCACACTCACCAGCTACCACCCACCATCCCGCACTCACCACCTACCACCCACCACCCACCACTACAGAGTCGCTTCTACCGCTCACTGGAGGTCATCTTGGGTCTTACCTATGGCCCATCACCCAACAACCAACAAGCAACAAGCAACATCCTACCAACCCGACAGAGTTGCTTCTACCACCCACCAACCAACGTCCACCCACCAACCACCACCCGCTTTCAACCGACAACCAACCACCACTACAGAGTCGCTTCTACCGCTCACCGGAGGTCATCTTGGGTCTTACCTATGGCCCCGAAATTGACATGTGGTCCCTTGGCTGTATTGTTGCGGAGCTCTTTACAGGATGTCCCCTTTTTCCTGGTACGTGGCTTGTTTGTGCTTGGTGCGTGGCTTGTATGTGCTTGCGTATGGTTGGTGCGTGGCTTGGATGATGTATGATGTTGTATGATGCCCTGAAATTGACATGTGATCCCTTGGCTGTACTGTTGCGGAGCTCTTTACAGGATGTCCCCTTTTCCCTGGTACGTGGCTTGTTTGTGCTTGGTGCGTGGCTTGTATGTGCTTGCGTATGGTTGGTGCGTGGCTTGGATGATGTATGATGTTGTATGATGCCCTGAAATTGACATGTGGTCCCTTGGCTGTATTGTTGCGGAGCTCTTTACAGGATGCCCTCTTTTCCCTGGTACGTGGCTTGTTTGTGCTTGCTTATGGTTGTTACGTGGTTCGTGTGGCTTGCTGTCGTTCGTGCGTGGCTTGTGTGGCTGGCTGTGGTTGGTGCGTGGCTTGTTTGTGCTTGCGCATTGTTGGTACGTGGCTTGCTTGTGCTTGCTTTTCCATGGTGCGTGGCTTGCATGGCTGGCTGTGGTTGGTGCGTGGCTTGTATTTGCTTGCTTATGGTTGGTGCGTGGCTTGCTTTAGTTTCCCATGGTACCAGGTACGAAGCTTGCTGTATCGTAGGTTATTTGTAATGATAACACCTGGTAGGGCGTGGTGTTAAGGGAGCCCCGTCTTACGGTGGTAGTGAACGAGCTGCTACTTTACCTGGACAAAGCTACCATGGCGGTTGACAGCGACCCCGAACACTAAAGCGCACCCGTAGGGATTCAAACCCGGCACCTTCATAATTTCAACGACCGCTATCATAGCGCCATTCGTCGAAACGGGATGTAGGTTGTTTGTAGATTAGATGATGTATTGTTGCTAAGCTTTTCACAGGCTACCCCCTACTCCAACGTACGTAGCTTGCTTTATCGTAGGTTGTTTGTATATTGTATGCTGTATTGTTGGTGAGCTTTTCACACGCTACCCCCTATTCCAACGTGCGTAGCTTTCTTTATCGTAGGTTCTTTGTAGATTGTTGATATTTTGTTGGTGAGCTTTTCACAGGCTACCCCTATTCCCCTATGTACCTTTCTTTACCGTAGGTTGTTTGTAGATTGGATGATGTACTGTTGCTGAGCTTTTCACAGGCTACCCCCTACTCCAACGTATGTAGCTTGCTTTATCGTAGGTTGTTTGTAGATTGTTGATATTTTGTTGGTGAGCTTTTCACAGGCTACCCCCTATTCCCCTATGTAGCTTTCTTTATCGTAGGTTGTTTGTAGATTGGATGATGTACTGTTGCTGAGCTTTTCACAGGCTACCCCCTATCCCCACGTACGTAGCTTGCTTTGTCGTAGGTTGTTTGTATATTGTATGCTGTATTGTTGCTGAGCTTGTCACAGGCTACCTCATACTCCCACGTACGCAGCTTTCTTCATTGTAGGTTCTTCGTAGATTGTATACTGTACTGTAGATTGTACACTGTACTGTAGATTGTATACTGTACTGTAGATTGTATACTGTACTGTAGATTGTATACTGTACTGTAGATTGTATACTGTACTGTAGATTGTATACTGTACTGTAGATTGTATACTGTACTGTAGATTGTATACTGTACTGTACATTGTATACTGTACTGTAGATTGTATACTGTACTGTAGATTGTATAATGTACTGTAGATTGTATACTGTACTGTAGATTGTATACTGTACTGTAGATTGTATACTGTACTGTAGATTGTATACTGTGTGTTGTTGGTGAGATTTTCACAGGCTAACCCTTATTCCAACGTACATAGCTTTCTTTGTCGTAGGTTGTTTGTAGATTGTATGCTGTATTGTTGCTGAGCTTGTCACAGGCTGCCCCCTATTCCCAAGTACGTAGCTTGCTTAAGTTCATATTGGATTTTCATAACAGGGGTGGCATGAACACCTCCACACCTCACTCCTGAGAATACGACATTTTTCGCAGGGGAACTAAGTCTGAGCAGCTGCGATGTATCATTGAGATCTCATTAAAACATTTCCACTGCACACTCTGTAGTACAGAAAACAGTCCCATGCGTGTGCAGGGGAAGACAAGTCTGAGTAGTTGCAATGCATTATGGAGGTCTTGTTAAATTCACAGCACACTCCTCAGTATAGAATGCAATCCTATATGTGTGTATGGGGGAAGCTGAGTCATAAGTCATAACTGGTCCAGTGCATGATTCAACCACCAACCAACCTCCAACCATGTATGTGCAGGGGAAGACGAGTCTGAGCAGTTGCAATGCATTATGGAGGTATTGTTAAATCTCTTTCACAGCACACTTCTCAGTACAGAATGCAATTCCATATGTGTGTGTGGGGGGGAGCCGAGTCATAACTGGCCCAGTGCATGATTCAACTACCAACCAACCTCCAACCATATATGTGCAGGGGAAGACGAGTCTGAGCAGTTGCAATGCATTGTGGAGGTATTGTTAATAATCTTTCACAGCACACTCCTCAGTACAGAGTGCAACCCCATATGTGTGTGGGGGGGGGAAGCCGAGTCATAAGTGGCCCAGAGCGTGATTCAACCACCAGCCAACCTCCAACCAACCTCCAACCACCAAACAACTTCCAACCATATATGTGCAGGGGAAGACGAGTCTGAGAAGCTGCAATGTATTGTGGATGTCTTGTAAAAACACATCCACACCATACTCCTCAGTACATAATGCAATCCCGTGTGTGTGTGTGTGTGTGTGTGTGTGCGTGCGTGCGTGCGTGTGTGTGTGTCAGGGGAAGACGAGTCTGAGCAGTTGCAATGCATCATGAGGTATTGTTAAAACACATCCACACCACACTCCTTGTACATGTGCAGGGGAAGACGAGTCTGAGCAGTTGCAATGCATCATGAGGTATTGTTAAAACACATCCACACCACACTCCTTGTACATGTGCAGGGGAAGACGAGTCTGAGCAGTTGCAATGCATCATGAGGTATTGTTAAAACACATCCACACCACACTCCTTGTACATGTGCAGGGGAAGACGAGTCTGAGCAGTTGCAATGCATCATGGAGGTATTGTTAAAACACATCCACACCACACTCCTTGTATATGTGCAGGGGAAGACGAGTCTGAGCAGTTGCAATGCATCATGAGGTATTGTTAAACACCATCCACACCACACTCCTTGTATATGTGCAGGGGAAGACGAGTCTGAGCAGTTGCAATGCATCATGGAGGTATTGTTAAAACACATCCACACCACACTCCTTGTATATGTGCAGGGGAAGACGAGTCTGAGCAGTTGCAATGCATCATGGAGGTATTGTTAAAACATATCCACACCACACTCCTTGTATATGTGCAGGGGAAGACGAGTCTGAGCAGTTGCAATGCATCATGGAGGTATTGTGAAAACACATCCACACCACACTCCTTGTATATGTGCAGGGGAAGACGAGTCTGAGCAGTTGCAATGCATCATGGAGGTATTGTTAAAACACATCCACACCACACTCCTTGTATATGTGCAGGGGAAGACGAGTCTGAGCAGTTGCAATGCATCATGGAGGTATTGGACGTCCCGCCACCCGCACTACTCCAGCAGGCATCACGGCGGAAGCTCTTTTTTGAGACCAACCTTGCACCGCGCATCACTCGCAACACACAGGTATGATACATCGATGGGCTATGTTGCAGTCAATGGTGGTGGTAGTGGTGGTGGTGGTGGTGGAGTCGAGCAGGCATCACGGTTTAAGCTGTTTTTTAGACCAACCTTGCACCGCGCGTCACTTGTAACACACAGGTATGATACATCGATGGGCTCTGTTGCAGTCGGTGCTGGTGGTGCTGGTGGAGGTGGTGCTAGGGTAGAGGTGGTGGTGGTGGTGGAGTCAAGTAGGCATCTCGGCGGAAGCTATTGTTTTAGTAACCTTGCACCGCGCATCACTCGCAACACACAGGTAAGATACATTGATGGGCTATGTTGGTACATGGAATATGTTGCAGTCGATGGTGGTGGTAGAGGTGGAGGTGGTGGTGGTGCTGGCTCTGTTGCAGTCGGTGCTGGTGGTGCTGGTGGTGGTGGTGCTGGGGTAGAGATGGTGGTGCTAGTGGTGGTGGAGTCGAGCAGGCATCACGATGTAAGCTGTTTTTTTAGACCAACCTTGCACCGCGCATCACTCGCAACAATCAGGTATGATACATTGATGGGCTATGTTGGTATATGGAATATGTTGCAGTCGATGGTGGTGGTGGTGGCGGTGGTGGAATCAAGCAGGCATTGCGGTGTAAGCTGTTATTTGACACCAACCTTGCACGGCGCTTCACTTGTAACTCACAGGTATGATAAATTGTTGGTTATGTCGGTATATGGAATATGTTGCACCCGATGGTGGTGGTGGAGGTGGTAGTGGTGCTGGTGGAGGTGGTGGTGGTGTTGCCTTGTTGGTGGAGGTGGTAATGGTGGTTGAGTTAGGCAGGTATTAGTGAGGGTGGGGGTTGGGAGCAGGGTACTTCAAATGGCCAAATTGGCCAGCGCTTTAGCGCACTTGAAAACAAGAAATCTGCGCTTTGTAGTGCAAAAAGCGCAAAAATTGCCTGCAGCGCCCACAAGGGGTTGCAAAAAAACTGCGCTTAAAGCGCAGAGGGGGTCAAAAGTCAGCGCCCAAAAGCTCAAAAGCGCGTGCTTTGAATTACCCTGGTCTGGAGCAAACAGGTTACCAAAGAAACAAGCAAGTAATTTAAACTGCATCCCTTTGCCATCTATGCCGCAGGGTCAAGTTCACACCCCTGGAACAAAGCAACTTAGAAAAATGATGAAGTGTGCCGATGATGGATTCCTCGACTTCTTGGAGAAATGCTTCACATGGAATCCTGCAGATCGCATCACCCCGGAACAGGTACGTGGATTAGGGCTCATGCATATCAGGTGCATCCTATCTGCTATGCTGTATCCCCCACATACCCTTCCTATACCCTTCTTTAGATGTTTGTATGTATACACCCTGTACCTCTTATTTCCCCACCCGTATACCCCTCATACACCCGTCCTTTAGCCCTCCTATTGCCCTCCTACACCCCTCATTTACCCCTCTTCAACCCCCCACATTCCCCTCCTATGCCCCTCCTATATCCCCCAAATACCCCTATGACATCTCTCCTATGCCCTTATTTAGATGTTTGTATGTAAACACCCTATACCTCTCATTTCCCCACCCATTTACCCCTCATACACCCCTCATTTACCCCCCCCCTACGCCCCTCATATACCCTCCTACGCCCCTCACCTCTTATCCCCCTCTCCACCTCTCTCAGGCTCTAGAGCATTCCTGGATCTGCCAGACGTTTGACCAAGCCACTGCCACCCCTAGAGCCAAGGCCCCCCTTGCACACGACCTCATACATCCATCCTTTACCCCTCCTATAACCCTCCTACACCCCTCACCTTTTATCCCGCTCTCCACCGCTCACCGTGGCACTTGAGCATTCCTGGATCTGATAGACGTTAGGCCAAGCCACTGCCACCCCCACAGCCAAGGCCTTCCCCTGCAGACAACCTCATACAACCCCCCTTTACCCCCCTATGCCCCTCCTATGTCCCTCACCTCTTATCCCGCTCTCCACCTCTCACCCAGGCACTCGAGCATTCCTGGATCTGCCAGACGTTAGGCCAAGCCACTGCCACCCCTAGATCCAAGGTCCCCCTTGCAGAGGATCCCAAAGCTACCCACCATTCAGCAAGCACTGCTACTGCTTCTGCCAATGCAACCACCAGTGCCACCGGGGGTGACGAGGCAGCTAGCCGCACGAACGGAAGCAGTAGTGCTTCTATCTCTGCCAACGCCGCGTCACACAACGCAACCGCCAGAGCCACAGGGGGCCACGAGGCAGCTAGCGGCACGCACAGAAGCAGTATGGCCCCACACCAGGCCACTACGTCCAACACAGCAGGCTCATCTAGGAACGTTACACACAGCGTTACATCGCCGAGCAATGCTACCAGTACTGGTACGAATGATATAGGTAACTTATATCACTGTTTACCGTATATGGATACATGTACATGTATAATGTCCAACACATCGACATGTAATGACGGTATAATGTCCAACACATTGAGCAATGCTCCCAGCAATGGTACGGGTGCTGAAGGTAACTTATACCACTATATAGGTATCACTATGCAGGTACCACGATATACCGTATATGAATATATGTACATGTATAATGTCCAACACGTCGGCATCATCTAGGAAAGGTACACACAGTGTTACATCATCAAGCAATGCTACCAGCAGTGGTACGGATACTTTATGTTACTTATATCACTTTGTAGGTATCACTATATACCGTATACCGGTATGGATGTATGTACATGTATAATGTCCAACACATCGACATGTAATGTCGGTACAATGTCCAACACATTGAGCAATGCTACCAGCAGTGGTACGGACGCTATAGGTAACTTATATCACTAAATGCAGCAGCTTCTAGGCAGCTCCCCTGACTGCCTACCCAGCCGAAGCTAATGCAACCTAGTGTGTCAGGAAGCTGACATAATCCACTGTCCAGAAGTGTCGAAATCTTTAGGCTTAGCCCAGTGGCTAGTTCAGGGAGTTGCCTGGAAGCTGTTGCTCGAAGCTGAAAAGAGAAACTATGTCTGGGGTGTGTGTTCTGAGATGCGATCTGATATACCAATATATATTCTGTCTGCAGGTGCGAGCTGGAAGGAAGCTGCCGCCCCGTCACATAAGGCCTCTGCCAGCACCGCACAGGAGGCGGTAGCTGTCTCAGGGCCCGGAGCTAGCACAGAGGCAGAACGAGCAGCTTTGGTACCGCCCCTCCCCAGGAGGAGCTTGGAGCTGAGCAGCAACGCGCAAAGCTCTCCAGTGGCGGTGCCCAAGTTGAATCTCTCAACCCTCGGGGGTGCGAGCACCAGATCAGGCAGTAAAGGCCAGATGCCTGATATAGGATCTAACCCTTCTGCCTCTCCCTCGGCCTCTGCCAAGGCCGCAGCCGCCACCTCTGCTGGAGTGCCTGCCAACCTGGCGGGTGGCCATGCCGGTGATAGCTGCTCTTCTGCAGCGGGTACAAGCAGTACTGCTGCCATTGCTTCGAGCCATCACACAGCATGTGTGGGAAGCGCCCAGCATTCAGCCCAGCACCTCACAGCTGCAGTGGGGAGTGCCCAGCAGGCCAGCCAGCACCAGCACAGCCAGCAGGTCGGAAAACACCAACAGGCAACAGCTCAGCACAGCCAGCAGGCCAGCCAGCACCAACAGGCAGCAGCTCAGCACAGCCAGCAGGCCTCAGACAGTTGCGATCGCTATTTGGTCCTGCAGCAGCTGCAGGAGAAGGCGGTGCAGCAGCAGAAGCTTCTGAGCACGGGTGCAGGCGAGGAGCTGCATGTGATCGAAAGGCGCAGTGCCATCCGGAGGTCTAGCGGCACTCGCAGCCGCCAGCGGCGGCGGCAGCGGAAGCTTCGGGAGAACATTGCTGGCCCCCCCACGCAGGAGGGCTGCGTCCAACAGCCGGGTCGGCTCCGCCGCGTCCAGGGGGGCGGGGGCGGTGTCCGGGCGGGCGGGAGGCAGGCCCCTAGGAGCACCCACCACCACAGTGGCCCCTTGCATGAGCCAGCTGTCATCTAGCAAGAGTAACAAGATCCCAGTGGCAAGCATTGAGGTAAGCTTGCGCAGCTGGCAGTGCTTTTCTTTTCAGCTAAAAGCAGCAGCTTCTAGGCAGCTCCCCTAATTGGCTATTCAGCCATAGCTAATGCAACCTAGTATGTCTCCCAGGGGCGAGCATAGAGGTAGGTAGGCTTGCGCAGCTGGAGGGTGGGCTGTTATGTAGGTGTTGCTGGTGAGGATGTTAGGTGAGGTGTTGCTGGTGAGGATGTTAGGTGAGGTGTTGCTGGTGAGGATGTTAGGTGAGGTGTTGCTGGTGAGGATGTTAGGTGAGGTGTTGCTGGTGAGGATGTTAGGTGAGGTGTTGCTGGTATGGAGATAACTGTCATCTAGCAAGAGTAACACGATCCCAGTGGCAAGCATCGAGGTTAGGCAGGCAATCTAAGGAAACAGCTCCTGCTTATTGTGGGCTTGATGAGGTGTGTGTACGTGGTGGTGTTGTTGGTGGGGGATGGGGTGGGGTGTGGGAGGTAATGGGGTGTAGGTGTGGTAGGGAACTGGGGTGTTGGAATGCGTGAGAAAAAATAACAAGATCCCAGGGGCAAGCATAGAGGTGGGCTTGCGCAGTTGGAGGGTGGGCTGTTTAAAGGTAATGATAACGCCTGGTGGGGCGTGGTATTAAGGGAGCCCGTCGTACACGGCTGGGGAGCGGTCTCCTACCTCAACTGGACAGACTACCATCGCGGTTAACAACGACTTGCAACGCCAAGAGCGACCGAAGGGGGAGTCGAGTGGGCTGTTGTGTAGGTGTTGCTAGTATGGATGGTGGGCTATTATGCAGGTGTTGCTGGTGAGGATGTTAGGTTGGGTATTACTGGTATGGAGATAACTGTCATCTAGCAAGAGTAACAAGATCCCAGTGGCAAGCATCGAGGTTAGGCAGGCAATCTTAAGAAACAGCTCCTGCTTGTTGTGGGCTTAATGAGGTGTGTGTACGTGGTAGTGTTGTTGGTAGGGGGTGGGGTGGGGTGTGGGAGATAATGGGGTGTAGGTGTGGTAGTGAACTGGGGTGTTGGAAGGTGTAAGCAAAGATTAACAAGATCCCAGGGGCAAGCAGAGGTGAGCTTGCGCAGCTGGCAGTGTTTTTGGCGGAGTTCCCCCATCTAGGGTGTGTGAGCCCCCATGTTTACCCATTTGTCCGTCCGACCATCCGTCTGACCGCGATGAAACCTGACACTTCAGCTAATGGTCTTGTTAATAACTCGCTTCCGTTGCCACCTGCACCTGTCGCTCCATGGCTATCCCTCTCCGCCATTTTTTTGCTTAGAGGTGAGCTTGCGCAGGTGTGGGGTGGAGGCATGGGATCTTTGCATGACGGCAGGGGAAAGAAGGACGAAGGTGTGGAGTGGGACAAGGAGGGGCAGTGGGGGTTGGTGTGGGAGGCATGCATGGTGTAATGGCAGGTGTGGGGTGGAGGCATGGTACCCATCCAAGGCCAAGCCACCTCAAGCTTGCACAGATGGCAGTGTTTTTCTTTTTAGCGAAAATCAGCAGCTTCTAGTCAGCTTCCCTGATTGGCTATTCAGCCAAACCTGTTTTCTTTTCAGCTGCAAGAAGCAGCTTCTAGGCAGGTCCCCTGATTGGCTATTCAGCAATAGCTAATGCAACCTAGTATGTCTGGAAGCTGACAGAATTCGCTGTCCAGAACTGTCAAAATAGTGGGGCTTAGCCCAGCGGCTAGCTCAGGGAGCTGCCTAGAAGCTGCTGCTCGTAGCTGAAAATACAAACTATGTCTAGGGTGTGTGTTCTGATACGCGAACTGATATACCAATATATATTCTGTCTGCAGGTGGGAGCTACCTAGAAGCTGCTGCTTGTAGCTGAAAAGAAAAACTATAGCAGCCGGGTTGCTGGTTTAAGCGACAGCCCCAGTAGCAGCCATGTGTCTGTTACTCCACCCCACCCCACCCCCACCCCACCCCCCCCCACCCCCACATCACCTCCTCTCCACACAGGCCCACGTGCGCAGCATCTAGCTTATATTTTCATCAGTGTTTGAGCCATAACACATTCGTGTCAAACATCTTGATCCCACTCCATCTCTCGATACAATCAGACCTACATTATATATTATGCCCCCACCCCACCACCCCCTCCCCACCCCCCACCTCACCACCTCTTGACACAGACCCTGGAGTGGGTGGTTCGAGTCCCGTCGGACGCAGGACGGGGGTGGAATCTAGATCAGTACTAAATCGCCTCATAGTAAGACCATAAGTGGCAGTGTTCACGACCGCTGGGTAATCTGTTCCACTCCGGAATGCGCATTATTGTCAGGAAATGCTAGGCTACGAAAGCTCTTTAGGACATCTAGAATTTGAGCCGTAACACATTTCCTGTCGAACAACATCCTGACCCCACTCCTTCTCTCAAGAAAGGCTCACCTACGTTATGTATTATGCCCCCACCACACCCCAGCACCCCCACCCCCACCCCCACCTCACCCTGACCCTACCCCTCTCCACACAGGCCCACCTGCGCAGCATCTAGGTTATATTTTTATCAGTGTTTGAGCCGTGACACATTCCATGTTGAAGATCTTGATCCCACTCCTTCTCTCAACACAGGCTCACCTACGTTATGTATTATGCCCCCACCCCACCCCACCCCCACCTCACCCTGACCCTGACCCTACCCCTCTCGACACAGGCTCACCTGTGCAGCATCTAGGTTATATTTTCATCAGTGTTTGAGCCGTGACACATTTCATGTTGAACATCTTGATCCCACTCCTTCTCTCAACACAGGCTCACCTACGTTATGTATTATGCCCCCACCCCACCCCACCCCCACCTCACCCTGACCCTGACCATACCCCTCTCAACACAGGCTCACCTGTGCAGCATCTAGGTTATATTTTCATCAGTGTTTGAGCCGTGACACATTTCATGTTGAACATCTTAATCCCACTCCTTCTCTCAACACAGGCTCACCTACGTTATGTATTATGCCCCCACCACACCCCAGCACCCCCACCCCACCCCCACCTCACCCTGACCCTACCCCTCTCCACACAGGCCCACTTGCGCAGCATCTAGGTTATATTCTCATTAGTGTTTGAGACGTGACACATATTGTGTTGAAGATCTTGATCCCACTCCTTCTCTCAACACAGGCTCACCTACGTTATGTATTATGCCCCCACCCCACCCCACCCCCACCTCACCCTGACCCTGACCCTACCCCTCTCGACACAGGCTCACCTGTGCAGCATCTAGGTTATATTTTCATCAGTGTTTGAGACGTGACACATATCGTGTTGACCAACCCTGACCCCACTCCTTCTCTCAACTCAGGCTCACCTGCCCAGCAGCTAAGTTCTTATATTTGAATCTGCAATTTAGAAATGACGCATTTTGTGTTGACCAACCCCGACCCCACTCCTTTTCTCCACACTGGCCAACCTGCCTTATGTATTATGCCCCCATCCCCACCCCACCCCACCACCCCCACCTCACCCTGACCCTACTCCCCTCGATACAGGCGCACCTGCACAGCAGCTAGGTTCTTTTATTTGCATCTGCGTTTGAGACGTGACACATTTCGTGTTGGCCAACCCTGACCCCACTCCTTCTCTCAACACAGGCCCAACTGCGCAGCAGCCGGGACTATGGGGGGGCTATGGACATGAAAGCTACCGCCCCCAGCTCGCCCAAGGGGGGGGGGCAGCCCAAGCCCCGGTCCCCCACAACCACATGTTGCAATTCTCTCCACGAGCGACGGCAACGCCAGGCAATCGATCGTCAACCGACGCAATCATGAGAATCACCTCGTCAAGGCTCGCCTCATCTCGAAAGACCACAGCGCCAGCTACTGCTGCTACTAAGACCTTAGCCGCTGCTGCTGCTGCTAAGACCAACAACCCGTCTTCATCAGCCGCCCACAGCACCCACGGCACCCACAGCACCCACAGCGTGTCCGTTAATGCGCAGCAGGCAATACCAGGGGGGGCGAGTGACCCCGTCTCCGCCCTGGGCCCCCACGCCAAGTACCGCTTGGGGGGGGCCTCGTCCAAGGCGGTCCCGTATTCACCGAGGGCCAGCCTGGCAGCTGAAGGGAGGGTGCTTGGCAGTGCATCAAGCAAAGGCATGACGGGTTCAAAGAAGTTTCTGCCTACCCTGAGCCCTAGGGCTTAGGGCTGAGCTGGCAGATAAATGAATAAATAAATAGTACGCCTTGTTACGAGGCGTGAGGTTGAGGGGGCCAGCCCGTGGACTTGCATTGGGGCCAACCACCAAAACAGCTGGTAGACGTTTTTGTTTTATAGCATTATTATCCCAGGAGGTGAACACTGCCGTGGGAGGGTGCTCAAGCCAAGCCAAGATATAGATGGAGACAAATGTATTTGTACCGTCCAGGGGTAGCCAAATAGGCCAAAACGACTCTCCCAGACTTCAAATCAGGAGAGGCTGTTTAAAAACAGGCACTACAGGATGCAATCACATAATAATGATAACGCCTGATGGGGCGTGGTGTTAAGGGAGCTCGTCGTACGCGGGTGGGGAGGGGTCTCCTACCTCAACTGGACAAGCTACCATCGCGGTTGACGACGACCTGCAACGCCAAGAGCGACCGAAGGGGGAGTCGAACCCCCGACTCTTCATTCTTAAAGTGACTTAGTCTACCACTAGGCCAATGTGTATCACTTGAAGAGGCTGTATGCAATCACATAGGTTTATAAGGCATTTGGGACGGTGGGAGATGCCGCTCAGTGCTTTTCTTTTTGGCGGAGCCCCCCCTTCTGGGGGGCGGGAGCCCCCAGTGTTACCCATATCCGTCTGACCATCCATCCATCCGTCTGACCATGATGAAGCCCGACACGTCAGCCAATGGCCTCGTAACTAACTCGCTTCCGTCGCCACCTGTCGCTCCCTCGCAATCACTCTCCGCCATTTTTTAGCGTCGCAGGCGACGCTGCATAGAACTTGTCAGCTAAAAGCTGCAGCTTCTAGGCAGCTCCCCTGATTGGCTATTCAGCTAAAAGCAGCAGCTTCTAGGCAGCTCTCCTGATTGGCTATTCAGCCATAGCTAAAGCAATCAAGTATGTCTGGAAGCTGACAGAATTCGCTGTCTAGAACTGTCAAAATATTGGGGGTTAGCCCAGTGGCTGGATTAGGGAGCTGCCTAGAAGCTGCTGCTCGTAGCTGAAAATAAAAGCTATGATGCCGCTCTATGGCCATCACAGTGATAGGCCACATTAGGCCAGGCGAAGGCCACAATAAGCCAGAGGAAAAGCCACAATAGTGTACTGGTAACTGGGGGGTTTAGCATATTCATTGTCGGTGTCAGTTTCCTACACGGTATGCCCGTATGTGGTAACTGGGTGGTCGGTGGTGGGTGGTCAGCAGGGTACTACATGACGCGGGCTATTTCGCTCTAGCGCGCAAGGTTTTGGAGCCCGACTGCTTCATTGACGCACTTTTCTGAACCCCCTCTGGGCGCAGCGCACAGATTTACGTTTTAAGTTGAGTCAAAAGCGCAACCCCAAAGGAGGCAGTTGCATCAAAATTGCAAACCAAAATGACGAAATATAGTACCCTGGTGGTTGGTGGTCGGTCTGCCAGGATACCACGGGGGGTTCCATTTATAAAGTAATGATAACGCCTGTGGGGGCGTGGTATTAAGGGAGCCTGTTGTACGCGGGCAGAGAACGGTCTACCACCTCAACTGGACAACTAAGCTACCATCGCGGTTGACAACAACCTGCTACGCTCAGGGCGACCCTAGGGGGGATCGAACCCCCGACCCTGCTTCGTTTTATCGATTTGGTGTACCACGAGTACCATTTAATTATATTTGATTCTGTCGTATCACTACGATTTGCTGGGCACCAGATCTAGTAGTGCTTGTTTATGGCCCCCCAGCATAGGCATGTTGTGTATGTTGTTACAGTTCAGGGTTAGGCCAAATAGGCTTAAGGGACTTGCCCAACCGTGTAGGAAGGGCTTAAAAAGAAAAGGCACTGATGAACTGAACCCCAAACAATGGGGCCCTGAGTTCGTGCTGCAGTGATCATTTAATTATACAATATTGATTGTCTTGTCTGCGTGATCAGGTGACTATAGCTAGCTCCGGCTTACGCTATGGTGTCCTTAACTTCACGTCCTGTGAGTAACGGTTCTACACGGATGTAACAATTTCAATTTCAATTTCTGTGTGATCAGGGTTTTGTCTCAATTGGGCACCTTGGGGGGATTGACCATCGTGTGTGTGTACTGCTAGGGGGCGGGACCCCTGTATATTGCGCCAACAGGTTTTATTTAAATTATGCTCCTTGGGGGGATTGGCCTTCGTGTGTGTGTGTACTGCTAGGGAACAGGACCCCTGTATATTGCGCCAACATGTTTTATTTAAATTGTGCACCTTGGGGGGATTGACCTTCCCATTACGGAGGAGTTTGTTCACTTCGGAATTCTCTTCATGGGGAAACATGGCAGGAATGGCGGCACACACGATGCTGATGATGTACAACTTGTTTCCGCCAGCAGAGCTACTCATGGCCTCATGCACTCTGGAATCCGTGCAACGAGGTGGATCTCGCAAATGCCAATATGCTACGTTTTCTGTATGGCACACAAAGTCAACATATCCTTATCTATGGGTGTGAAGTGTGGGCTCCATACCGTCTTCGTAATATTAATACTTCTCGTGGTCTGGAACGAAAATGTCAAACTATCTAGAATGGGTTTATGGAAAGAGCTCTTGGCGTTAGAGATGACACCTCTACTGACTTGGCCCTGTCACGTAACCGTTACCATTGATGAACTTTATCTGTCACCTGCATGAGCTCAATGATCGAGACCATCTATAGGCTTTTGGAATACAATCGTTGACCGTAAGGACAATGATTTTGTGAAATGAGCCTTGCTATAGAATTTATAAATGGCAACCAGAAATAGTCATGAACAATGTTGGATTGACCGAGGCAAAATGTGTAAAGGCATACAGGAATATGATGTATTCACCCATTGTACTGTTCAGCTACAGTTCTAGTTGGGTATAAACCAGCGCTCAGGCTTTCTATGTGTGTAGTTTACAGTCTAGCCGGTTAAGGCGCAGCCAAATAGGTTAAATAAACTTGCGCGACCTCAATATTGGGAAGGGATGTATATTGTATACACAAAAGCACTGTTGAACCGGACCCCAGTAAATTGTAAGCGGTGGGGGCCTGGAGTCTGTGCTATGCGTGTGTATTGTAGAATCAAATGATCACTGTAGCACGAGCTCAGGGCCCCAGTCGGTAAAACGATTGTTTGGGGGTACTACTGAGGTACTGAAGTGATGATCTCGGTAGTACTTCATTTCATCAGTGCTTTGACTTTTGAAGCCCTTCCTAACACTGTTGGGCAAGTCCCTCTAGCTTATCGGACCCACCCCTGGACTTTAACTTACATACATCTGCTAAGACCCGGACGTGTCCTTTGAGGAAAGTTCGTACCCCACTACCCCCTGATGATCTCTGAGGAGATCCAAGATAAATATACTCCGATTTGGGTCTGTTTTCACAAACCCGTTTAAAACCTTCAGCATGGGCTTCAATGCAAGCATGGTCAACAACACCTCAGCGTTCGTCAGCAAGGAATAGAGGTGATAGGTCGATGGATATTGGGCGATGCTCTCTTCCTCGAATCCTCGAATTCAGTGTTTTCTAATTTTCTAACTTTCTAATTCTCGTTTTTTGTCTTTATTAATTGTTACATCTGATGATATTTAAGCTAAATTGACACCTGTAGCTAAATTGGAAATCCATTAGAAAACCCGTTTTATATTGGTATGATATATAGGTGACAGGCCGATGGATATTTAGTGCCATGCCCAGTTCGTCAGCAAGGAAGGTGACAGGCAGGGTACTAGATGACGCGCGCTATTGCGTCATGTACTACATGATGTGCGCTATTGCGCTCTAGCGCGCAAGCTTTTGGAGCCCGACTGCGCAATTGACACACATTTTTAAACCCCCTCTGGGCGCAGCGCGCAGAATTCCGTTTTCAGTTTTCAGAGGCATAAGTGCAAACCCCCAAAGGAGGCAGTTGAGTCAAAAACGCAGCCCCAAATGACATGTAGTACCCTGGTGAGTGGTGACAGACCTTCAGTGCTAAGTCCAGTGCGTTATTTGTAGTTGTGAAAGATATTTCACCCCAGGAGGTGGGTCTCCCTACACAAACCAGCGACCCGGAGGATTCAGTTCGAAAGGCGCTGCCACTCCTACAAAATAGTAGGCGCACTTGGGGATACAGACCCTCATTTGCATAAGGAGACCCATCCTTGTGGGCGAGATTGTGCGAATCAGTTAAATTAAAAATTTACTCCGTACCGGTAGTCTGGCAGATATTTTGCCGTCGGACATCCCCAAACGTGCACAACTATCATGTTTTAGGTGTCTTTCACAAGTTGTAACACACTTCCTCAAGCAGTTCACTACGGTAGTCTGAACCTTCCCAGCGTTTGTACCCGGGTGTATTTGGTTTAGAAGTTGAGAAGGTCACTCAAAATGGGATATTTGACCTGCATAAGTACTTAACCAGTCCATTTCCAGCCCGTACAGGATGACATATCTACCGCGAGGGGCAGAATCGCGCAGTTTCTGACAATTCAACCTCAGGCAATGTGATGGATGGCATAATTTGATGGGGATTGATCGATTCCCTAACTCTTTTTGTGTTCCACATTTGACATTTCATACACGAAGTTGACGTCAAATGTACCCATACTTTTTTTTATTCCATAGCAATTCAAAGATATACAGATCTAACACCAGGCCTTACACCATGCATAAAGACGAAAAGTAGCAGGGTTATTGTCAAGCACCTTTGGATCAATCTTAGTCTGGTTAGGTACTTCGTGTTTGTGGCAGAAACTGTGGGCCGGGAGACGATGCATGCGACCGAGCAACCGACTTACAATGACGCGGTTAAGGTACGTTCCAGAGAAGGGTCCTGGAAGGAACGAGCATATCTATCTATCTATCTATCTATATCTATATCTATATCTATATCTATATCTATATATATATACTATTCAAGTTGCGTTGTCCGCCCGACGACCGACCGACCGTTGTCACGGGTTCAGGGCTTAACTGGCAATGGTTCCGCTTATCTGGCAAGCATTTTCCTGCTGGTCTGGCACATTTACACCTCAACCGTCGATTGCTGATCTGGCACATTTACACCACAACCCTCGATTTTCAAACGCTTTCACCTCCCCCGACGAGTCAAAACCCGCATCTTTCACCTGCTTTCAACTTGCGACTGCGCCAAGCGCACTCTTTGCGCTCCGCGATCTGACAATGTCTTGGCCCACACCACAATGGGAGCTGTGCTCACTCACCCAAGCATGTTTGTCTTCAATTTTTTCTCCATTCCCGGATTTGCACGCGCACTTCTACTGTCCACTTACTTCGATATTTGCTCTTCCTGACCCACCTTACCTTGCTGCCCTCCCCGTTACAACACTCTCTTCTCCGTCTCCTGCTCGCTCGCTGACTGCTTTGACATCGCGTGATCCCCAGCTCCTCGCTAAATCTTTCAATCTACACAAGCATGGACCAGCCTAGGGATCCTCAAATCAGCGACAGGCAGGTGTTAAAGACCAGTCTTGGCCAAACCTCAGTCGCTTATGAGCTCACTCAGAAGCTATTTCTCCACAAGTATTACAACTGCTGCCGTTGAATTGAATGCTTGACGCCCTTTTTTCACTTGCATTAGGGACAAAGCTCTGACAGGGCGCGCTTACTATGGCCAACATGCTTTGCAATGGGCGGACCTCTGACTGACAGCTGCTCCCTGCTTTTCGGCCTTTCCCCCCTAGCCTTCTAATTCCAGCGAGGGCATAGCTGATAGCTGATGGGCATCGCATGTATTCCTGCAGCGATGTGTCTGCTTTGTACCAAACGAGCGACTCTTTGGTTCATGAGCTGTTGGGGTGGGAAGGGTCCGCTCGCGAAATGCTTAGCCCGACATGCTCTCTGGATGCTATTTCCCCTTGCCCTCTAACTTCGGTCAATCCCACAAAGCTGTGTCCGTTTTCCCAGGAATCAAGCTGCTCTTGGGGGGGGGGGGGGCACGTGCATGGGGTGGGTTGGTAATGGAGTTGCATGTACATTTGTGTTGTGGCCATCTGCCACTCAACTGTCAGTGTGATGGGGATGATCATGGAAACAGTGCACGATGACAAGCCACCTAATGTGAATGAAAAATGAGTGGGTGGGTGACCCTCCAAAAGTCATTTCATTGGGGGTCGTGGGGAAGGAGGAGGCCCCCGGAGGAGGCCTGCCGTCGGTACGACGGGCTAAATGCCCTAGTTCCTTTTATACTCATCAGTAAGTTCTGAAAGATTCGAAATACGTCAGCAATGACTGGAAGAAACTCTACGACAACTCAGCAACTGCACACAATCAGAGATCCGAGTGCAGGGCGCGGGAAGGCGAGACATACTGTAGTACAACAGGCAACGGAACCGTGTGCTCGTGCTCGAACACTTCGTAGCGCTTCGTAAAAACCTGTCCAGGGATCTGAACCTAGCAGAGGTTCGGACAACTGTCGAACAAAACCGGGATGTGTCAGGACCCTAACCTAACCACCTCGCTTCAACCCCGTAGAAAACCGACAATATGTCAGTTTCTTAGAGTTTCTCGAGTTTGTTTTACCGATTTTTGAGATCGAGCCTAAGAGGTCGTTCACACGGGACTGGTTTGGGTTTGGGTTAAGGGGTAGTTGGGCGTTTCTGTCGTACATCCAAACCTTTTTTCGTTCACACTGGAAAAAGTTGACGCGTTTGGGTCAAAATAGTTAACCAAATGCTAACCCAAACCCAAAACGTGCCCCCCCCCCCCCCCCCCCCCCCCCCCCGCACGTTTGGGTTATGATTATGGTTATGTCGCACACGTGTTGTTCGTTGTTTCTGTTGCGATAAATTGCGCCGCATTTCCTTCAGCCGCTTGTTTTCGTCTTCCCTATCGCGCCATCTATAATATTCACTACGCTGTATGGAGGGGTCCGATCTGGATGGGCCGCCACCTGCGGATCCACGCCAGCATGAGATGCAGCAGTAGCAGCGTGATATGCAGTATGAGGAGACGCAGCTTCCGCCTTCCTCACATTAGCGCCAGAGCCTGCTTGATTTGAGCGCTCCTACTGCGGATCGGCTATTCAAAATGATCAAACTTTTTCCAACGGGCAAGAAGTTCTGGAATGCCGTCCTAACGAAATTCATGGGTTTGGGCGGGTTTAGGCTAACATCGGCTAATCTTCGGCTAACCCCCTCTGACGCGGCTGGTTAACATCAAACTATATTGACCGCCCACACGGTTTTGGTTTTGGTTTTATAAGCTTATGTAAGGGCGGTCAGTATATATGTTGAAGCATTGTTACTTACTAGTAACGAAGAAGGACATTTTGCAGGGTTGTTGTTTATTAGTGCTGAACGTGCCTTAAATGTTGTGCAAAGCATACATGACGCTTGGCTTTAGTTGTAAGAATTCGATGCAGAAAAAATGAGACCAATCAGAGGGCGGGTTAATTTCAGGGAATTTTTAGAAGGTGTTGCATGTGTGGGCTGGGCAGTACGAGCCGTTCAGGTCTGGGCTGCAACCGACGCGGGGGGGTGGTCGGGTGTGTGTGTCAGGGTGGATGCCTGTAGCGTGTGTCGGCATGCATTGGGCTGGCCGGGTTGTTATGCGTTGTGTGGGTATGACACGAATGTAGTGCAGTTTGGGAGCGCATGTGGCATGTGCTTAAGGAGAATAGGTGAGCATAGGGTCTCAATAGCCGCTCTGCCCATGATTTGGAACGGCTAGGCCTAGAGTTGCGTCTGGCCATGGAGAATGGAGATAAGTGGCTACCATTGTGCAACGCCGCTGCCCCCAAGGTCGAAGCACGGATCTGAAAGCTGCGTTGGTCGAAGCTCTGCAGCTTCTCAGGGTAGTGTTACCTTCTCGGGTAGCTAGTTAGTCCTTACTTGTGTAGCTTCGCAGCTCCGCAGAACGAACGATTGGAACTTGGATAGCTATAAATAGCAAGTCACTTTGGCTGAGACGGGGGTCGGAAGTGCACCAGTTATCAATTCCGCAGTTCGAAGGTCAGCATATGCTCAATTTCCACGTTCGCAAGTAGCACGTCCAGCATTTTGCAGGCGATGGCCCCCTAGGTCAGAGCACGTAGCTCAAAGCTGCGCTGGTCCAAACTCAACGGGTTCGCAGGGTGGTGTTACCCACTTGGGCTGATAGTAATTAAATTTGAAGCTTCGCAGGTCTGCAGAACGAATGATCAGTACTGAGGCAAGCTATTAATAGCAAGATTGGCAGATTCAGAGGTTGGAAGAGCACCAGTTCAATTCAATTGCGTAGTTCGAAGTTAGCATTTGCGCAATTTGCACGTTGCGCGCAAGTAGCAGGTCCAGCCGCGATGGGAGTTTGCAGGCGATGGCTCAGGGTCGGACGGAAACGCTCATGTTGCATGGACAGTTGGCTTGCAACGGACGCTCTTTTCGACGCGAACCCTGTAGGTTAAATGGCTCTGCACCCGGTGTGACTTGTGTGACTTTGTGTGACTCGGTGTAACTCTGGACTCTGTCCTACATTGAGGGCGGTAACCAAACCCAAACCTGTCCCGTGTGAACAGGACAGGTTTGGGTTTGGGTTTGGTTTGATGTTAACCTGCCACGTCAGAGGGGGTTAGCCGAAGATTAGCCGATGTAGATCCTCATACATTTTCAACATTCGAACTTCCGATGTAACTTTCTCGCTGCTCATTTTCCTTCTTAGCATTCGCGTAGCATATTCGCATTCTCCTGCGTCTGCGCTATCGAATGCTTCCACCTGCTCTTTGTTCCATGCAGTTTCGGTCAACTCTTCCCGAAACAGCAACCAAACAGGAGCTCATGCTTTCGCAGAGGCAATGCTGCTATCTAAGTCGCCGTCTACAACATCTGACGCGACTCGCAGCAACTTCTGTGGTCGCAGGGTGGTAGACGGTTACTTTGGTAGCGAGCTGCACCTCTGGGCAGCCGAAAGTATGCACTACCGGACAGAATGCGCCTCTCCCTGGACTTCCCAACAGGGGGGGATGCGAAGCGCACATCCCTGGCGCATTCTTGATGGTCTATGCCAGGAGCGAAGGCTCCATGCAATCGAGAAACTCACTAACGAATCCCCTTTTCCCCCATGCAGGACTCCAGGACAGACACCTGCTCTTTCAAATCGGGACGCTGCCAGTCACCATATGAACTGGAGCACCCTAGGGCTTAACGCCTCTTATTGCCGACCCTTGACAACCACTGTTCGCGGCGCCAATCAATTCATGGACCCTGCTAATTTCTGCCAGTTTTTCAAATCCACTCGACAATACCAATCCACTTTCGAAAAACACCCCCACGCGCTCTGTTACCCACGCACCAACTTTATAGCCAGGAGAACGGAAGCACAGGTTGGTCCCCAATCTGCGACCTCAAAGCTACGCGGAATCAGATTTACGCGGATAGTAGGAGTCAATGCGCTCCTCTCCACCCCGTTTTCCCTCCAATGTGCCTCCCGCTATCCTAGCAACACTACCCTGATGCTCACTCAACACGCTGCTCTCTCCTCTTACGCTGCTCTCTTCCCTTACTCAACTTCTGCTCACAAGCACATGCCCCTTTCTGCTTTCTACCCTAACACTAACCATAACCAATACGATGCGTCTCGGCCTACGGGGCTCCAAATCTCACTCCCCGATCAACCTCATGCTCACGACAAGTCTCGAGCTACCTATCAAACTCATAGGAGCTACGATCTTACCTGCCTGCCACATACCATCAATAATTATTATCATCATCCCCGGACCGTAAAAAATGGTCGCCGACAACACGATCATACCTTCGAGAGACTGCTGTCGTTGCCTAGCCTGCCCGCTGTCACTGATCAGATATGCAACCATCACCTTAACTCTAGAGATGTTAGAACCACGTCCTTCTCGACCAGCAGCCAGAGCCCCTTTTATCTCATCTTCATGCCTCAACTGTTTTACTACCCAACACTCAAGCCGTTTTTTTCCCTTTCAACTTGCTCAGATCCATCACTATGGAGAGCCACGGCGGGCTTGGACTCCTCAAAAGCCTGAGTGGACTTGAGTACTTTCCAGGTACGGAGTCTCCCACCCCCAACCTACGCTCTACCCAGTCTACACCCCCACCCTATGCCTCTACCCTGAGTCTACCACCCCCAACCTATGCCTCTACCCTGAGTATACCACCCCCAACCTATGCCTCTACCCTGAGTCTACCACCCCCACCCTATGCCTCTACCTGAGTCTACCACCCCCACCCTATGCCTCTACCCTGAGTCTACCACCCCCAACCTATGCTCTACCCTGAGTCTACCACCCCCAACCTATGCCTCGACCCTGAGTCTACCACCCCAACCGATGCCTCTACCTGAGTCTACCACCCCAACCTATGCCTCTACCCTGAGTCTACCACCCCCAACCTATGCCTCTACCCTGAGTCTACCACCCACAACCTATGCCTCTACCCTGAGTCTACCACCCCCACCCTATGCCTCTACCCTGAGTCTACCACCACACCTATGCCTCTACCTGAGTCTACCACCCACAACCTATGCCTCTACCCTGAGTCTACCACCCCCAACCTATGCCTCGACCCTGAGTCTACCACCCCCAACCTATGCCTCTACCCTGAGTCTACCACCCCCAACCTATGCCTCTACCCTGAGTCTACCACCCCCAACCTATGCCTCTACCCTGAGTCTACCACCCCAACCTATGCCTCTACCCTGAGTCTACACCCCCACCCTATGGCCTCTACTCTGAGTCTATCACCCCCACCCTATGCCTCTACCCTGAGTCTACCACCCCCAACCTATGCCTCAACCAACAACCTACCACCCCCAACCTATGTCTCAACAGAGGGACTTCCTGCCCTAATCTATGCCTCTATCAAGAGACCTCTATCAGCTTGGATAACACTCCGGAGAGTGGACTTTGTGTGTGCAGCACGCCAATCTATAAATGCGGAGACGAGAATAAGTTACAAGCACAGGAGACCCATTAAGGGGCACCAGTGGAGGAAAGGGGGCGGTAGCCTGGAACCTGATCAGGGTACAGGCTAGACAGCGCGTGTCAGAAGAACCGATGACGCAGTCAACAGGAAGCTGACATAGTACTGTCAGGACCGATAGTTCTAAGGGAGTACACAAGGAGTCACCAAGACATAAAACAAGCGAGAGCACCGCTATTCATGCTGATACTCCACCTATGACGCAGGTGACATACAATACTAGTACTCCACCTATGGCACTGGGGACATAGAACCATTACATTACATTACATTACATTACATTACATGTTAAAGTCTACTTGACACCGCGAGGGTGTATGAGACTCTGTGCTTTAAACAAAAAGAAAAAACACCCACAAAGCAAAAAACCCCATTACATCAGGGGTGTGTCGAGGACAAACAAACCAAACTCCCAACCACCGTTTTGGTGGCGTAGGTATTAAACCCCTTAGAGCAGGACCCAGATCTCAACCACTTGCAGTGGCGGAGGTAAGAAGCTAACAAATGAGAAGTCTCAAGAAGAAAAAAAAGGGATAATAAATTACGGTGCCACTAAGCAGTCCAGGCTTCCTGTCTTGCTCTTCTACAAGTAGAAAGATAGTCGGCTAGGTTGCTCCAAAAAGACTTAGTGCCATTTCCATTCATAAAGGTTCTGAATGTGGAATCGCAGAATTCCACATTCCATACGGTTAAGTCGGTATCCTCATGGACATGCCTATAAATATCTGTAAACAGATTCTGGTAGCGGAGGCGAATATCATTATAAAAAGGGCACTCAAACATATGCATTTCATCCTCAGTTTTTGGAACCCACACATTTGACAGTGTCTCATTGAGCGAGGATGTGTGCTCTATCCACCACCCTCATTCTTTCTGTGTTCAGCCAATGGGAACCCATTCTAACTGTGCTATAGAACGAATCTGATCCTGCTTATGTAAGGCGGATGTAAAGGGAATCAAGCCATTCTCATCATTGCTGTTGGCTGCGAACCATTTTTGGTATCGGAGGCGTTTAAAGCCAACCCTTCTCTCATCAGGGATGTCTCTAACTGCATTGGTGTCACTTGGGTACTTAAACCTCCATGACTCAAAAACTTCAGACATAATACCTTCGACATCGACAGCCTCCAAAATGTTGATGTTTTTACTGGATCCTAGCTTGTGGAGAGCACAACGCAAGTCATGAACCCAGCCAGTGTTGGAGTCAAAAGATTCCTCAAGAGAACCATAAACTGGTAGCAAACAAAAATTATTAAGGAACGGCGGAAAAACAGGAAACCAGAAGAAAGCCTTGTCTAAAATAAAAGGATGAGAAAGGATGAACCAAAAACCACTGTAGTACTCCGAAAATGTAGCAGCAAAAAACTTGGGTCATACCGAGCTGAGCTGAGACCAAAATGGAAATGTAACCATCCATGGTAAGCGCAAAAATACTATTCATCCAGAATAGTAGGCACCAAACCAGAAAATCACAGGGAGGCCAAACAGAAATCAATCCTAATACCAAAGGAAGGGAACAACGGTGACTGAAAGAACCGAGAACTTAACCTAAAGAGAAGACTGAAAAATCGTATATCAAAAGTTGGGAACAACGGTATAGAAAACCCGATCCGGGAATAGGAACCTAACGCCAATCAATGATAACTAAAGAGACGGATTGAAATATCGTGTGAGCGCAGCACACGAGAGAATCAAAGCCTAAAGGACGCAGACAAGAGGACACTAAAGACTACGATGGAAAAAAAAAAAGTCGATGGAAAAATCCACTACCTTAAAAACTATCTTAGCATAGAATTCATGACTAGGTTGGGATGAAAAAAACATGATGAACTGGTTTCTTACTCAAAGATGGAAGTAAGAAGATTTATGAAAGTTAATTATCATAAATCCCCAGTTACGGCACTAACTAAAACATTCTAGAGGTGGGTATCGCACCGCAAAGAACTCATGCACTCAAGACACACCAAGCGCCTAACCACAAGCAAACCAAACCTGCAGTTAACTGAAAAAATCCAAAGGATGCGAAGTTAAAATTTTCAAGAAACTTGTAACCAACAAAGGAAACACAGTTCAATGAACAATAGAAGGGTTAGATGTACAACCATAGTACATAAAACCTATTGTCCACCTGAAAAATAGGAAACGCAGAAAAAAGGACTTCAAAGAATTTACTGCAAAGGAAGGAATGAAAGGGCGCTTGAAATACACTCGGAAGAACAAGAAAGAGGTGAGCGGCGGTACATCTGCAAGTACAACTGCAAGGACATCTGCAAGTACAACTGCAAGATGACCCAGCCCACCAAATCACAGTAAAATCCAAAGGGAAATAACTACTACACTCCACAAAAAGTTCCAATCACATGAGGGGCTGGTGATCTAAAAAACAGTGTGGAGTAAAAAAGAAATAGCTAATCTATGATGAGCTCCACCGAACGAACCATCTGCCTATGGAACTAAGAGTCAGAAACCATCAAGACGCTATAACGGTGGTCTGAATTAAGTACCACCTTCCACCAAAACAAGAAAGACAGCTGAAAGAAGCTGCCTAAACAAAGCGTCGTAACGCTCCACCAATCTAGACTACCCTATAAGTCAGTCTAGGAGGTGCTGAGGAATAGGCACTCACACATAGGCCATGTTAACCTACGTATGAGAACCAGCAGCACCTAAAACAATGAATCCTGGGTTGACTGTAACACCCCAGCCATACGCAGTATCAAGCTAGACCAGTGTTCAAGATCATCACTTACCCATTCGGCAACGGCTACATCATCACATGGGCTTGACCCGAGTAATCCACCAGGGACGACAGGAGGCGTCGGAATTATCGACACCCGCGAGCCATCCGAGGTGGTCGGAGGTTGGCGACTATTAGTCAATGGACCTGATCCAGGTACCACTATGATCGAAGGCTGTCTAAATCCTAAAGCTTCACCGCTAAAACGTGGCACAGAGGAGGGCCTGGCGACCCCCTGAGATTCGGCTAAGATTATAGTTGGATATCCAACTCCCCCCCGCCCTAAAACTTCACACACAATACAGCAAGATCAGGCCCTGGTCTAGAATGCAACAATGATACATCCAGCCAGGCCAGCCAACAACAATTGGGTTGTTAAAGGGCGTAGGGAATTACCGGTAACACATAACATATCACCGTTTGATGACAGGAGGGATGCAAGCGGGCACGGGGACCCATACTAAAGGGAGAACCCAGGAAGACAGTTTAGAACTGAACTAGAGATAGAGAGTACATCACTACTCAACACTAACTGGCGCAACATTGGAAACCCAAAATATAATAACCCTTACTCACCAGGGAATACCCAACCAGTCTACCAAATAATGCCTTTCTAACTAGCTTGTTGCGTGACTGCCCAATACTAAGATTACATAGCAAGGGCAACCAAACAAACGCAACAACGACACATCAGGTGCAACCCCAAAAGAAAAGCTCCGAAGGAGTCTTGTCTCCCTAGATGAACACGCGATTGCAAAGATAACACACTAGCACCATGCTGAGCAGTGTCATCATCAACAACTCATGCATGCCCCAACTAATCGAGATCAACCATGCCTCTATACCACTTAACTAAAAATTCCTAAGCCCTACCAGAACTCAAACACTTGAACCCAAACTCACGTAGCTAAGGCATACACCTAAGGGGGGAACCAGGGGCACGGGAAGACAAAGTAGTAACCTCTGTCGAACCACGGAACGCACCCCAGGGGTCACAAGGAGCCTAAGAGAGAAAAATATCCACCAAGATATCATGCCAAAGATCCTCCACGGCCGCTGGACTAGGGCCAGGACGGCGTCCACTGCGGCCTGTAGCATGGGCGAAGTCTGGCGCTGCGAGACCTGGGATCACAGAAGGTGGGGAAGCGTTAGGTCGAAGTCGAGATTTGAGGTATGGGAAAAAGGAGACGAGAATGACAGTGCAGCAAGTCACACCTGGTGCAGAAAATCGCACCAATGGCAGAAAATCGCAAATCGCAAGGGCAGAATTCGAACATTTATTGCTAGGATGCGAAGAGCAGAGCCGAGGCATGTAAACGTCCTAATATCCCGCCATCGATGATCAGTCAATCTCAAGTCCCCCTCTATCGCTCGACTCACCCGGTTGGGGGTAGAGGGAGCAGCACCCGTAGTGGTGCTGACCATACCCCCCTGCTTCCTACCACCTCCAGAATCTCCAGGTCCAGACGCGTAGGTCGTCCTCCTCTGGCGAATCCTACGGCAGTGCCGGCGATCCGCCAGTTTGATCGAAAAATTTTCTCCAGAAGGTAGCACAGAGCCACTAGAGCGCAAGCTCCTGCCAGGAGCCGACCGTCGGCTGGGCAGAGCAAAGGGGGCAAAGACGACGTAGACATCAGCAGGGAGCTTGGTCGGCTTGGCAACCTTCGGTATGCAGGCAGAGCCTCAAACACCGGAGAAAGGTTAGCGACGTCAAGGACGCGAGCAGACGAAGACGGGGTATCTCCACCGATGTCCAGGCTAGTCGCCGACTTGAGTCTGCACGTCACAGTCATCTACGACAGACGGGAGGAGGCGACAGACGGCAGGGGAGGAAAAGGAAGAGAAGATGGAGGAATGACCGGGGGGTTACTTCCACGATGGCGGAAGGACTCTCATGACCGCTAGCAGAGGCAGCTGGTGCACAAACGTCTAGCCAATCATCAAGAGGAGCCGTTCCTCCGTTGGAAGGATTGGTCGCAGCCATTGCTGAGAATGATACTGCGCATCCCGCGCGTCCAGGAAAGACCATCCATGTCATGGAGTTTCTCAAAATGGCGGGAGGTCCTCGCGGAAGTTGCATCGCAAAGCAGTGGTAGTAAATGAAGGGCCGTATAACCTATCAGCTTGGATAACACTCCGGAGAGTGGACTTTGTGTGTGCAGCACGCCAATCTATAAATGCGGAGACGAGAATAAGTTACAAGCACAGGAGACCCATTAAGGGGCACCAGTGGAGGAAAGGGGGCGGTAGCCTGGAACCTGATCAGGGTACAGGCTAGACGGCGCGTGTCAGAAGAACCGATGACGCAGTCAACAGGAAGCTGACATAGTACTGTCAGGACCGATAGTTCTAAGGGAGTACACAAGGAGTCACCAAGACATAAAACAAGCGAGAGCACCGCTATTCATGCTGATAACCTCCTCCCCATATCCTCCGCAAGAGGACGTAACCATAAGGCCCTACCCCAAGGCCCTCACCTCAAACCCCTGGCACGCGAACACCCCCCTTAACCAATCCCACTCCAAACCCTCCAAATCTATAGGGGACCCCCTCATAAAGCTGGGAAGTAAAGCAAATAAGAAGTACCTGTGGACCAACAGCCACTTCACCCTTCTGCCATGCCGAAGTAACAAGCCCAGCAAGCTGGCGAAGATTCTGGCTCTCAACATAAAAAATGGTGTAGCGCTTGACCCCAGTTCCACGGTCTCGCAAGACCTAAGTCACATGGACCACTTCGACACACCTCAATTTGTAATTGAGTGTACTACCCCCCAGTACCACATCAGCCCCATGCCCACCTCTCCCATCCCAAATAGTACCACTAAAGCCATTAACTTGACTCTATCCTGGATACGTGGCACCCCCCCCCCCTTGATTCGGAATCAACTCAGTTGATTTGGTGGCTCCTTTGGAACATTCTTCCGTGGCTACACTGGATGGCCTACAGGGTCTCCTTACAGAGACGGTGCCTCGGTGCAACGCACACAAAAAATAAAGAACGTCTCCTCGCCCCCACCTGTATTAGGGACATACTTATTCAAAAATACGCATTCAATGCCTATCTCCAGCCCCCCCATGACCCGACATGTAGAGGAGGAAAGCGCACCCCACCTCAGCAAGGCCAGCCCACAATCCCGGCCCTAAGCACTATCCTACCATACATTGAGAAGCAAATCTCAAGCCACTGCCAAGTGCACGCCATCAATGCCTACCTCGGTGGACCACATGTCAACACAGGGGAAATTGTCAAATTTGGGGAGAGACATCACCAAATACTCAAAGCAACCCGAAGCGACCTGGGTGTTAGGCCGCTTCACTTCACCTCAGCGGGAAAGTTTTCAAATTTGCTGATGCAGGCCTACATGCACACTGAATGCCCCCAGATGGGCATACTCCACCAAATTGCACAACCCGATTATATCCCTGAACACACCAATCCCCACAACCTTTCCTCTGTTGAATCCTACAACTTTGGAATCCTACCTGATAGCAGCAAAAAACAAATCCTGGAACGTCTACAAGGACATAATAAATGTATCTTGCACTTTACCACCCCCCTCCCAACCGCATATGGACATGCCGGCTGTCTAAAAAAATACCATAACATCTGGTATTGGATAGACTCAGAAAACCTCTCGCCAATCCCCTTGGACTCCACACCGGGAGTCTGGCAGGCCCTATATGGGAACATCTTCATCCTTAAAAAAGAGAGCGCAGACATGAGATTTTTGGACCCCCAATACCATCTTGACGTTGCGACGATGGATACTATAGACACAACCCCTACTACAACTCCTACAAAACCCATGCCTTCACAACCCAACATGGAAGATACCATGATGAAGGACGCCAGCCCGCCCGATTGCACATCCCCCCCCAACACGCAAATGGACTGCGATAGAGGAGATGCTGCCCCTTCAACTGTCACCAACCTGAAAAAACGTGGTAACACAGAGCACCCCCCCACCAAAAAAAATATCAGGCACCCCAACAAGCATCTGAAACACTCGCAAAACCTGGGACCCAACATTAAACTCAAACAAACACCAATCCACAACTTTTTCCCCCCCCACCTCTACCACCACCAATTCCAAGGGAGCCCCCCCCCCCCAACAGGCTAAGAAGCTCAAACAAACATGCTTTAAACCAACCATTCCTTTTACCCCTAAGGATAATGGACCTGCCCAACAACCCACCCACCATGCCCAGTCACCCCACTACTACATGGATAACATACATTTTCTACTACTCAACTGCAGAGGGCTGAGGAGCTCCTGGGAGCTAATTCTCAATCACATCCTAGACCACAAACCTGATGTAGCTATTCTTACAGAAACCAAACTGCTCTCCTGCCTCTCCTTCATCCAATTCATCAAGAAGGAACTCCCCCAATACTCCCTTCACCACAGTAGTGTGGCCAAAACCCCGGACAACAACCACGGTAAAGGAGGGGTCATAATCCTCACCCACAAGCAATTAGGCCCCCCCGTCCACCATGAAGTCAATGCAGACCTGGCTGGTTGCCTGGTGCACATCACCTTCGGCTCAACCACCCCAACTCCTACACACATCATAGGCGTCTACATGCCCCATGACCAACCCCCAGCAACGGCAAGCCGCTATACATACATCGGGACTCACACCAAAAAGCCCGATCACACCACACTCTGTGGAGGGGATTGGAATGCAACCCTCTTTCCCTCAGATAGATCTACCCACGCCACTTCCCACACAGACCAACATCACATATCTATGTGCTCCCAACTCAACCTCCACCCCACCAACCCTTTTCACTAGAGCACCCACCTTCCATTGCTACCACGAAGGCAACCTCGAGCACCACAGCAGAATCGATGACATCCTCATCTCCCTTGCCCCAACCCCCTCCACCCCCATATTAGTGAAAAGACCAGGGAGGTCGGAGGATACCTCGACCACATGGCCCTCCACCAAATTATCCCCCCTATTTACCTTCCCATACCCCTGACTTTGACTGACACCCCCCCTCCTAGACCCCAACAACTAGTCACCCCCGTCAGCAAGGCTTCCATGAACGCCACTAGAAAGGCCATTGAAGAAACGCACACTACCTTCTTCATGGAACACACCCAAACCATCAGGGACTGGTGGGACCAGGCCACCAACCTCATAGGAGACAATTCCCTCCCATCCAACCTCCACCAAGTCAAACACACTCTCCTTGCAAAAGGATTAGACCTCGACCATCTCAGCAACCAGATTATGGAACCTATTAGGATGGCCCTCACCACTATGTTTGAAACCTGCCCTACCAGGAACCAAATCCCAGGGCACTTCTTTGACAGAAAGAAGAGCAAAGCCCACGCCAAAATCAACTCCCATATCCAACAGCTTAAGACGTACAGGAAAATCCTAACCACCGACCCCAACTCCTATCACACCGCCCTTTCTACTCTCCTAAAAACATGCCATAACCATCCTACCACCCTCACCCATATCCAGCTTGCCTCAGACCATGCCTCACTCTTGGCTGCAATCAATATATCCCTCGATGAGGCCCTCCCTGCCCTCCGGAGAATTCTCACAAACAGCAGACAAACAGCTACCGCCAGTGGCAAAGCAGCCTTCATGACCCAACTATCCAACAAACCTAAACAAGCCCACAGAAACATCTTCAAAACCTCTGATAATCCGACGTCACCCCAGACCCTCCAAGACCCCACCACTGGCCAACACAAAACGTCCACTAATGACCTCCTGGACATCTTGGGGGAGCACATGGGACACTTGATGGCCCCCCTCACCACACGTGCACCGGCAAATACCTACCCCAAGACAGACAGACCGCCCCCCCTCCATGGGCCTCTCTGCTAGACACATTCTCCCTAGAAACCAAGGCCCAACCCCACCAACACTCCAACCCCATCCTACCCTACCTCATGGAGTTCTCTAATTACCAAACATGCATCCAACACGTAGCAAAAAGCAAACAGGCTGGCCCAGACGGAATCCCCAATGAACTACTAACCTGCCCCCCCTGGTCTTGGCACCACACCATACATAAAATGTTTGGGCTTATGTGGATCACCGGCTACACCCCCATTTGCTGGAAGACCTCCAACACCATCATGCTTTACAAGAAAGGAGACCCCACCCAAGCCAACCACTACAGACCTATTGGCCTCAACAACACGATGGTAAATTGTGGACTAACATGGTTACAACAGTGATGTCCAAATACTTGGACCAATACCAAGTCCTCAGTGCCTCCCAAGAGGGATTCAGACAAAACAGAAGCACCCATAGGCAGCTCACCCACCTCCTACATGACATCGAGGATGCGGCCCACTCAAAAAGAGACCTGTTTGCTGCCTACTTTGACTTCTCATCTGCCTTTAATATGGTGGACCATGACAAGCTGCTCCAAACTATGTATGACCTTGGAATCCCGGTAGATGTCATTGAAACAGTGAAAGGAATTTACAACGGGGCTACTACCCACATGTACCTCAACAACACTCAAGGCAAACCAATTCAAATCACAAGAGGCACCATCCAAGGTGACACCCTCTCCCCCCTACTCTTCATCATCTTCATCGAACCTCTCCTCAGATGGCTACAAGCCGGGGGCAGAGGATACAAGCAAGGCATTACCTCAACATCCAATACTGACCAAGATAAAACAGGTAGCCTAGGATATGCTGATGACACCAGTGTGGTCACTAACACAGCAGACAACCTCAAGGTACAATGCCTTAAAGTGCAACACATTCAGTACTTGGTCTGGGATTCCTCTTAACGGGGGTAAATGCATGATCACTGGCATATTGCATGGCTCCCACCCCAAGGATCCCACCAACCACAAGCCCTAACCAAACTTCTCCACAACACCATCCTCATTAACGACACATGGGCTACATACCTTCCCCCAAATGAACCATACAAGTATCTAGGGGTGCCGGTTAGCCTCACCCTAAACTGGAGACCCCTCATGAAACAAGCCTTGGCCCTCATACATAGTAAAGGACACCAGATCCTCACCACTGCCAAACCAAAAGGCGCCACCCCTCTCCAATGTCTCAGACTCATCACCACGTGTATTAAACCTGCCATCACCTACCCTATGACTGTAGCACCCTACAGCTATTCGGATGTAGGCATCTTAGACAAGGCCTTATGGACCCTGGCTAAAAAATGCTGTGACCTACACCCCTCATTCCCAACTGCTAGTGTCTGCCTCCCCTTGGGACAGGCAGGATTGGGTATCCCCTCCCTAATGGTGGACTATGCTCAAATTACAGCAGCCCACCTCACTAGGTCCCTCAACGACACGGGGAAACTAGGCAGGCTCACTACAGCCCTCCTCCACAAAGAAGCTGCTATGCTCCAGGGTATGGATCCTCTTACCTTGCCCAGCCACACACTTCAATACTTTACCTTGGCCAGGCAAATGCACATCCTCAAAAGAGCCTCCATCCAAATCCATATGGAGGATGAAACCCTACTCAACCCCTTCAAGACTCCCTCCCGGACTTACCCCAACACACCATTCCCCCAACCTTCTCAAAACCCTCATCCCCTTGGGCATTACTTCCCTAGCTGACATTGTGAGCCCTGATGGGACCACAATCATCCCATCCAATACCCTCTCGCACACCTATGGCACCAGAGTCTCCACTAGGCATAAAGCTGCCCTCAACAGACTCAGCCTACACCTGTGCTCTCCACCCCCACCTGGAAGCCCATCTCAACCCTACTCCTGCCACAGCCCCCTGCCCTTGGCATCGAGGACCCTCCCCATCCACCTACGCATTCCCCAACGGCACATTACCAAGTTCTCCACATATACTATCAGCCACCACCTTAACAACTGGGACACCGCCCCAAACTGCCCCGACCCTTGACCCCCAATGCCGGCATCCTTACCCCAACCACAACACAGCCCCCCACGCATAATATCGAGGAGATCCCTGCCTCCAATGCACACATGTGGTGGGCCAGAGAGTCCTATCTTCACCCCACCAAGTATGCTCAAGCCTGGAGCACCGACCCCAAGATTGCTTGGACTGCCAGAATGCAATTCATCAGAAATGACACCCACAAATGTACTGACGCCTCCTACTACAAACACCACACCATCCGTAAGAACAGCTCCCCCGACGACCTGGTGCATGCTGTCTCTACCCCAGACCTTCTTGCTCCCCCAACCCCAGCCAAGCTCCTCCACCTCCTATATGGAAACCAACACAGCCTGACCCACCTCCTGGGCTTCAGAGCCCAAAAGAGGAAGGCTAACAAACCTAGAGAAACCCCCCATCACAGATATTGGAGGTCCAGAAAGCCCCATGCACCATTCTCTGCCACCATCTCCCTTGTTACATATCTGCTGGCCTCCCCGTGCATTCCCACAACTACTCCTCTGCCACCTCCATTGTGGTCACTTGGTCCCCCGTCCATCTCACAGAGGAACAAATCACCCTGCTGGTTGGCCCACCAGATTTCAGGAACTCCTCCATGCCTACAACACTGAAACTACCCCCAAAGCCCCCCCCCTCCATTCCACCCAGACAAGACCTCCACCTCACTAACCTCCAACAACAAGGACAGTGGGCGGAGGGAGGAGAGTTTGATGCCAAATGGTATAGCGAACTCAGGCAAAACCTCATCATTAACACGGCAGACCACCACCCAGACTGGGATATCCACCCCCCGGCTAATACCACATACAGGCTGGTACACTGAATGACAGGTACCACCACCTCCCTCCCCAACTCAAGAACGGAGACACCACCTACATCTACTCACCAACAGGCCAATGTGTCGGTCATATACCCCTCTCCCAACTCCACCTCCTCCACCACAGATACCATACCACCAAGGCACACTCTCCCCACCTCTGGACCCTCCACAGCACAGGAACCTTCGCTGGAGACGTAGCCACCCTCCTATCACAGCACAAAGACACTACCATCTCCAATGTCTCCCCTGCCATACACAAAGCTATGTCCACCCTGGGGATGACAACGGACCTTGACACATCACCCCTCCTAATGAGTTCCCACCTCCCATGGGCAACACCCCCACCCCCATTGGCCAACTGTTTGGCTTAGGACCCCACTGCTACACCCAAACCTTGGTACGGGGAAACACACACCTCACCAGCCAGAACCCTGAAGAGGCCCACAAGGCTGTTCGATGGGCACTAGGCAGTGCCATACATGCTCACACCCTTGATATTCCCGCGTGCACCATTCTCTTGGTCCCACAAAAACCCACATATGCCCATAACGCCTCCTAAATCACCCATGGGCTATGGAACTAGCCACTCTGCCTCCCAAGGCCAAACCCCTCACCCCCTCCCTAATCTGGACGGGGGGAAAACTCAACCCTACCAAGAGACACAGAGGAACCTACAAACTCATTGCCATCTCAAACCCAGCTGGCCATGCCAAGTACCTCCACAACCCACCCACCACATGGGCCCAAACCATGAGGGACATGGGGGCCACTTCCATCCCACGACCAGGTCCCCCCCCCCCAACTGGGCCTTCCTAACACCCACCTACCCAAGGCACTTAGCTCCCTCCTTAAGACCTGGGCACAACAACCCACCCCCATGCAGATAGACCCCACACCCATAACACCCCCCGTGCTCCCGTGCACACATGCTATCCTAAAAGCACCAGGCCTCGCTCTATACACAGATGGAAGTGCCATCATAGACAAAGACGGCGTCCTACGCCTAGGGGCAGGCGTATACTCCCCAGGGCCGCTGCACGTTGCCTCCGCATAGACCCTGGCGGACAGGGCATCACTGCCGACATCAATCGCGCCCGAACTCGTGGCAATCCAACAAGCACTCATACACTCCGAAATAGATGAAGAACTCACCATCTACTCCGACAGCTTATGTTCCTTGCAGCTTATTAACCTGCACATTTACCATCCCAGCAGGACCCGGGAAAACAAACACCGCGACCTCCTGCAAGACATCGCCATCCACTTTATCAACAGACACAACGCTGCTGCTACCACACGCCTGCTTAAGGTCCGATCTCACTCAGGAATCATAGAGAATGACGAGGCAGACACGCTCGCGAAAGAAGCGACGACAGGATACAATGTAATTGGGCCAGTTAAAACAGGGGAACATGCGCACCTCAATATGCATTGGCCGTCTGTCCAGCCCCCCAAATCTATTAATGGGACCAGCCCCCCCGGCACCCGGCCAACAATCTCACCAAGGGTATCAAGGCTAACCTCCCCACCCCCCTGCACACCGGGCATGCCAACACCACGGGCATATACTCCTCCATGTGGGAGCAAGCCAACCCCTTCCTCCTCCCTCAGGCTAGTAATCGTTTCTGGCAATCCACCGACATGAAATGGTGGCAAAAAAATACAAATCCACAAGGCTCGGTGGGGACGCTTATGGACTAGGAAATTGGCGTACAGATACAAACGCCCCTATGGTACTAGCACTAGCCCCCCTTCTGATGATAACTGCCCTCTTTGTCGCAAAGCACAGGACGGGGCTGGCCATATTCTTGCTGGGTGCAGCCACCCTGTCTTCAAAGGAATGTATATTAACAGACATAATAAGGCGGTCCAAATCATCCAAAAGGCAGTAGCCAAAGGAGCTCTGGGGGCTCTCCCCATGTACATGGATGCAGGCACTTGTGAAGCGAACTCCGACATTCCCACAAGACCCCCAACCATCCTCAAACCCCCTGATCTTCCCCAAGCCACATGGGATAAATACAGGCCTGATCTCCTCCTCATTGACGACGAATCCAAACCAAGAAAAGCCTACCTAGTTGAACTGGCTACTGCTCAGACACTAACCACCAAATCAAATTCCAGGAAAAGAGCGTTCAGCATAAGGAGCTCCAATGTATCCTTCAACAGCAAGGATTCCTTGTACACTACCTAGTCTTCACCATAGGTACCACTGGTACCATACCAATCACAACTATTACCAATCTCTCCACCTTAGGGATCAGTCGCGAACACGTAGACAAACTCATCTCTAAGCTGCACAGAGAATCTACCGCCTCCTGTACCAGCATTCTTGCCACACGTCGCATGAAGGAGTCCCTCCCGCCTGGAGGGTGACACTTACTATGTCTGCCATGGTGACTTTCCCCAGCTGCGGCGTACGGAGGGTCCCCTTAACACCACGCCCCTCCAGGCGTTTTTTTTTTTTTTTTTGGCTTGCAACGGATGCTTTTTCGACGCGAACCCTGTAGGTTAAATGGCTCTGCACCCGGTGTGACTTGTGTGACTTTGTGTGACTCGGTGTAACTCTGGACTCTGTCCTACATTGAGGGCGGTAACCAAACCCAAACCTGTCCCGTGTGAACGACCTCTAAGAGGTCGTTCACACGGGACAGGTTTGGGTTTGGGTTTGGTTTGATGTTAACCTGCCACGTCAGAGGGGGTTAGCCGAAGATTAGCCGATGTTAGCCCAAACCTGCCCAAACCCATGAATTTCGTTCGGACGGCATTCCAGAGCTTCTTGCCAGTTGGAAAAGTTTGAACATTTTGAATTGCCGATCCGCAGTAGGAGCGCTCAAATCAAGCAGGCTCTGGCGATAATGTGAGGCGGAAGCTGCGTCTCCTCATACTGCGTATCACGCTGCTACTGCTGCATCTCATGAAGCGGAACTATGTTAAATGGCAGTGGTAGTTACGTAGCGTGAATACGGATGTAATATAAGACTTGGGGGCGCTTAAAGACACCGAGTAAGAACTCTGGATTAGATTCGCTTCCTCGACCTGCAAGGCTGATTTATAGTAGTGTCGCGCACGCACGGGCGGGCGAGACACTCTGTATGTAACTGCTAGCCCTAGGGCTAGGTTGTAGGTATCGCAGGCAGCTGTTACCGAGACCGGGTACGATACCGGTTCCAGGCGGTTACGGCCAGCGGGCGGTACCTACTACTTGGCATGGTTACGGACAGGTAGTACGACGAGTGCTCTCGGCGTATACCTGACCTGTAACCACTGTAGCAAGCCTATCCTGCTACACTCCCCCCCCTCTGAACCCCCCGGTCTCCTTGAGTCCGGGTAGTACAGAGAGAATTATAATGAATACCCTGGGTATCCAAGTTGGTGTCTTTGTCTACTTGAAAGTTACCTTCTTCTTCTTAGATGGTACTCTCCTTGTGGCAACATGCGTAGGCTTGAAACTCATGGTATGCCTGTACATGTTTCACATTTTGTTCAGGTTCCCAACTGTCCTGATCATCTCCAAATCCTTTCCATCTCACAAGGAATTTGTTGACAGGTTTAGGCTGACCTCTTCCTTTCCTTTTCTTCTGAGGAATTGTTTTCATATCTAAGATGCATCCAACTTCCCATAACGGAGACCCATCTGTATCATACTCCAACGGCTGTGGTGGGACATATGTAGAGCTAGGTGCGTATGGTTTCACTAATGAAACATGGAATACTGGATGGACTCTCATCAGCGGAGGTAACTCTAGTTTAACAGCTGTAACCACATCAACGTTAGTTGACCCAGGGGTTCTCTTTCCCACTAGCTGAATGACTTTGTACGGTCCTGTAAACTTAGGAGCAAACTTAGGACATCCAGTGGCTTTAAACTTTAGGTTCTTTGTACTAAGGAGAACTTCTTGTCCCACCTCATACGTTACATCTCTCCGTTTCTTATTTGCTTGAGTAGCCTGTCTCTCTTGAGCCTGACTGACGCACTTCTTTGCGTACTCGAGTCTGTCTGTATACTGTGTTAAAAACAAATCAGCTTTCGGCACATAGCCACTGAGCTTTGCTTTAACTGCTAAATGAATTGGAGTGAGTGGCTGTCGTCCATAGAGGGCCATGAAAGGGCTCATCCCAATCGTTCCGTTCTTGGAATTTTTGATGGCGAACTCTGCTGTGAAGAAATGCTCATCCCAATCATCATGATATGGGCTGACATAATGCCTTAAAACATCTTCCAAATTCCTGTTCATAATCTCCGTCTGGCCATCCGTCTGAGGGTGGAAAGAGGTAGAAAATGCTTGCCTTATATCCAGAACCGAGGCTATTTGCTTTAGGAACTTTCCTGGAAACCCGGCATCTCTATCCGTGATTATCTTCTCGGGTAACCCATGGTATCTGAAAACTGCCTTCAGAAAAAGATTTGCATAATCTTCCGCGTCGATGTCAGTTTGGCATGGTTCTGCAATGCAAACTTTGGAGAGTTTATCCACAAAGACTGCGATAGCATCCCTTCCATTCTTTGTTGGTGGTAGTTTAGTGATCAGATCCGTAGTGATACACTCGAAAAAATTCTTCGGGATTTCGACTGGGGTAAACAGTCCTCCTGGTTTCTGGTTTGAAGGTTTATTGATCTGGCACTGATGACAGCTCTGGATGAAAACTTTTACATCTGCTGATAAATTGGGCCAGAAAAACGTTCTTCTAAGCAAGTCTTCTGTCTTATCTCGTCCCATATGTCCAGCATATTTTGGGGTATGCATCTCTCGCATAATATCTGTTCTCAGAGATCCAACCTGTGGAACGATAATTTTCCCTTTGGAAAAATAAAATCCCTTGTCTGTAGACCATGTCTTCTTGGGGTGAAGGAATGTGGGATCTTTACTGTACCCAGCTTTGATTTGGGCCATCCAATCTGTGGTTCGTGAGCTTGCGCAGACCATACATGCGACTACCAAAGATGTCAAAGCAGGACTTCGACTCAGAGGGTCTGCCATGTTGGTTCTACCGGCTTCATATATCCATGTGAAGTCAAAACCCATCAATTCCTGTTCCCATCTGGCTAGTCTTCTAGACAAAATAGGTTGACTTGCAAGGAATTTCAGAGGATGGTGATCTGTAACCACTTTTAAATCTTTAGATCCCTCTGTATAGCATCGCCATTCTTTCAGGGCTGACACTGCTCCTAACAATTCTTGTTCTGTGGTGGTATAATTCTTTTCTGCAGAATTGAACTTCTTACTCGTATAAGCAACCGGTCTACCATCCTGAAGAAGGACAGCACCAGTTCCTAACAACGAAGCGTCTGAAACTACCGTAAAGGGTTTCTCAAAATCTGGCAGAACTAATACCGGGGCTGTGACTAAAGCTTCCTTAAGCTTCTCAAAGAGTTCGGTATGGTTCGCTGACCAATGAGTACCAAAATCTGTCCCCTTTCTTGTAAGTTCATGGAGAGGGGCTGTAAGTGAACTGTATCCTTGTATGAATTTTCTGAAATAGTTAGTCAACCCTAAGAATTGCCGCAATTGCTTAACATCCTTTGGGATTGGCCACTTGGTTACTGCGGAGATCTTGGCAGGATTACATTACATTACATTACATTACATTACATTACATGTTAAAGTCTACTTGACACCGCGAGGGTGTATGAGACTCTGTGCTTTAAACAAAAAGAAAAAGCACCCACAAAGCAAAAAACCCCATTACATCAGGGGTGTGTCGAGGACAAACAAACCAAACTCCCAACCACCGTTTTGGTGGCGTAGGTATTAAACCCCTTAGAGCAGGACCCAGATCTCAACCACTTACAGTGGCGGAGGTAAGAAGCTAACAAATGAGAAGTCACAAGAAGAAAAAAAGGGGTAATAAATTACGGTGTCACTAAGCAGTCCAGGGCTTCCTGTCTTGCTCTTCTACAAGTAGAAAGATAGTCGGCTAGGTTGCTCCAAAAAGACTTAGTGCCATTTCCATTCATAAAGGTTCTGAATGTGGAATCGCAGAATTCCACATTCCATACGGTTAAGTCGGTATCCTCATGGACATGCCTATAAATATCTGTAAACAGATTCTGGTAGCGGAGGCGAATATCATTATAAAAAGGGCACTCAAACATATGCATTTCATCCTCAGGTTTTTGGAACCCACACATTTGACAGTGTCTCATTGAGCGAGGGATGTGTGCTCTATCCACCACCCTCATTCTTTCTGTGTTCAGCCAATGGGAACCCATTCTAAACTGTGCTATAGAACGAATCTGATCCTGCTTATGTAAGGCGGATGTAAAGGGAATCAAGCCATTCTCATCATTGCTGTTGGCTGCGAACCATTTTTGGTATCGGAGGCGTTTAAAGCCAACCCTTCTCTCATCAGGGATGTCTCTAACTGCATTGGTGTCACTTGGGTACTTAAACCTCCATGACTCAAAAACTTCAGACATAATACCTTCGACATAATACCTTCGGATTGACCTTGATGCCATCTCTCCCGACAATATGACCCAAAAACTTCACTTCTTTCATATTGAAGGAACACTTGCTCAACTTTACATGTAATTTCTCTTTCTCCAAAACTTCGAACACTAGCTTAATGTGTTCAACACGCTCCTCTGGAGTCTTACTGTACATCATGATATCATCCAGATATATCACTGCAAACTTATTCAAGTATTTATGGAAGACTCTGTTCATGACTGCTTGAAAAGTCGCTGGTGAATTTGCTAATCCCATTCCCAACACTTTGAATTCATAATGTCCCATGGGAGTAGTGAAAGCAGTCTTATGAGCATCCTCCTCAGATATCTTAATCTGAAAATATCCGGAATCGAGATCCAATGAGCTGAATATGGTACTACCGTTCAGTTTATCAATTGTTTCATCAATCCTTGGGATGGGGTACTTGTTCTTGATTGTTTTCTTGTTGAGGGCTCTCCTGTCGCACACTACCCTGAAGCCTCCTCCAGGTTTAGCAACAAACATAATGGGTGCACCAAAAGGTGATTTGCTTGGAGTGATAAACCCTTTTTCAACAATTCTGCTACATACAGCTTACACATTTCCGACTCTGCTGGACTCATTCGTCTGCAGGGTCTATATGGTGGAACTGTATCTGTGTCAGCATGAATTGCGGTGCTCTCGCGCGTTTTATGACTTGGTGACTACTTATGTACTTCCTTAGAACTATCGGTCCTGACAGTACTATGTCAGCTTACTGTTGACTGCGTCATCGGTTCTTCTGACACGCGCTGTCTAACCTGTACCCTGATCAGGTTCCAGGCTACTGCCCCCCCCCCTTTCCTCCGCTGGTGTCCCTTTATGGTTCCACTATCTTTTGTAATATTTATTCCAAGCTGATAATCTGCATCCAACTTGATAGTATGGCCAATGCCTCTATCTATATCTTCAACCTTGTCCAATATTTTGAAAAGGACCTTGGATTCCTGAAGAGTCTGTCGCATGATATGTCTCGGTACTAACGTCGGACATTCTGCAGACTCTAAGAGTTTATTCTCAATAGCATCGTCTATGCCTAGAGTCTCTATATATTGGTGGTGGAATTGGTAATGCTTCTTCTTGTTGTGGGGGCTGCCCAAGCTCCTCTCTTTTCCTCTTTTCTTTACCCGTCGCAGTAAAAACTGCTTTCTTTTCAGTTTGGTTATGTACACTCCCTTGCTGATTCTTACTCATACTTTGGCAAGTATGGTTACTATGATTTGTATATTCCTGCAGATGCTCTCCATCTGAGGGGAAAACAAGGCCCTTTCCTGTTACGGAAGGTTCCAGTCCTTGTTCATGATCATTTGTCTCTTGTCTGGCAGATTCTTCAGACATGGGCGCTAGCAGGTCTTCTATGCTGTTGATACTTCCATCTCCTTTCTTCTTGATGGAGACTAGGAAATGTCTCGACCCTTTCCTCAAGGCTCGAACAGCTTGTTTGGCAGACATCACGACATCCTGTGTCAGTGTTAAACCGTTCTGGTTAGTCTCCCTGTAATGAATGTATTCGGCCGATCTCGTGTACGTATCTCCTTTTGAGATTGGGTATAGTGTACATTTAGGAGATGCCAACATTACACACTGCTTTTTGTAGCTAACCTCGGCTTCCGTGGCTTCTAGCCAATCTTCGCCTAGAATGAGGTCAACTCCTGCTATCAATTTCTTTACCACTAACACTTTTTGTGTACCAATGTACGTGCCAATTCTGAGGCGTATTTCTGCTGTCCCCGTGACATCCATACTGGTTTCTCCAGCCACTTGTATATTATCTTGGCTGTTTGTCACCTGCAATCCTGCTTTACTCGCTAGGTCTGCTGTGATGAAGGAGTTTGATGCTCCACTGTCCACAAGTACGAGAGTACTTTGTCCTTGGACTAGACCTTGAAACACTATTTTCAACGTTGTTTTGGATGTTTTAACATGATTCAAAACTTTTTGTTGTGTGCTTAGGTCCGGCTTATGACCCGGTGGGTCATACCAAATTTCAGTATTCTTACTGGTAGTACATTTATCCATTGTCGTCGTGCAATATATTCTGTCTCTTCCAATATACTGTTTGATAAGCTGCATACCTTTTAGGTACTTTACCCATGGCTTTAGCTTTCCCATTGTACTTGGGAGTACGAAGACTGCAGACGTCTGAGGGTTCTTTACTTTCGTCATCGTGTAATGATGAAGCGCATCCGCTATGATTTTCTGTGGTGGGTGGATCCACACCATTTTATCTTTGAAATCATGCTGGAAGAACTCTTCGTCTTGCAGCTGTATTGGGCATGTGGTAGCTAGGGGGTTACGATTGAATGCATCAATTCCGCAACTGTCTCCAAGGGATTCCATAATCTCAGTGTACACCTCAGGTTTGCACATGTTACACGCAACACTTTCCTCAGCCTCGCTGGGACTCTGTGTTTTTATTTGGTTAATAACATGAACAACCGGTGAAATTTGAAAAAATCGTCTTTTCCTAGGGAACTCTACCCCCTTCCACATCATTTCGGTCCTCGGTGGGTTGCCCTGCCCACTAGGACTAACCTATTTCTTACCCCACCTAGGGCATGGCTCATTAGTAACCCGTCGTGCCTCGACCATGTGTTTTTCTGATACGGGCTTGCTGTGCAGGCAACTGCCGCCCTTCCCCTGCGGTCTGTCGCACTGCCCGTATGGGATGTGGCAGCCTGGGCAGTTACCTTCTTTCATCTGCCATAGCTGCTGCGCATTGGAGATTTTCTTGTTCTTCGCATTAGCTTCTTCAGGAGGGCCTAGGAGCTTCATCACTCTCTCGGTCTTGTGGTACCCTCCAGCAGACTTGTGCGAGTCGCTGGCTGCATACAAGGAGGTTGCCTGTGATTTGGGGGGGAAAGGGGTTTTGTAAGGGGGTTTTGCCTTCCAAATTTTGAAGGGTCCTCGTTCCTTAACTTTCTTATCCCATTGGGACTTCTCTCGCTTCTGTGAGTTCATCACCGCATCCTTCTTGAGTAGATGTTGAGTGAGATCTTCTAGAGTTTCAAATGGCTTTGACTTCTCGTCATAGTAGCTGACTTCTTGGAATTGAGGACTCAATGAATTCCTGAATCCTGTCAACAAGACCATTATGGGCAAATCCAACTTCCTGATTAATCTGTTAAAATTAATGATATGGGTTTGGATGGACGTAGTCCCTTGCTTGAACTCATTCCTCATAATAGTCTCTAGGTTCTTCTCAACTTCCCTTCTGGAGTGTAACACTAGAAGCTTCTTAGCCCACTCTAGTAAGTAATTCCAAGTAACCTTTGACTTATCGTGGAAGTGCTGCTCGCGCCACATCTGGTGGACTGAGTCACTCAAAGTGTGTGCCGCGGCAGTCACAATGTTGACTTCCCATTCTCTACTCCAAGGTACCGTGAAATGCATCTGTGCCAACTCGGTTACCCCCATGACCCACTATTCATACCCATCTAAATTCATATTCTCTTTGAACCTAGGCTTGACGACGCTTGCCGCTTTTGTCATGCTGAACTGCTTCTTTAAAATCTGATCTTTCTGATTAATGTTCACAGACCTGCGCATGATGGGTTTAGAACCGTCCTCTGAGGAACCACTGCTTGAGTTACCTGAGCTATGGGGCTTTCTCACCTTCCTTTTGGAGCCCACATGTTCTTGTGGTGGGTAGGTCTGTGGCCTCTGCTGCTGATGTACATGCTGCTGCTGCTGCTGCTGCATTACATGTTGCGGCTGATGCCATGTCGACTGATGTTGCTGACTCTGAGGTTGCTGCTGCTGCTGCCGCTTCCTCAAAATCGCAGCATATTCAGCCGGATACGTCCCTTCTGCAGCCTCTCTAAAGTGCTTTCCAATGTCATCAAAAGACGGGCAAACCCATGGGTCGTTTTTTTTCATTGCCCGTTGATGCTGCACCTCCAGGAAGACTTTGATAGTGTGTCTTTCTTCCCTCGATACCACTGAGTTGTCCAGACTGTTGAGCTGTTCAGCCACTTCAATGCTGGCATGTGGCCAAGTCTCACTTGCTTTCTTGACAGCGACAGCCACCTTTTTAAAAGCGGAACTATCTACTTTAGGTCTGGGCTCGTCTGGTTGGTACGGCTTGTAGGGCCTAGAGGATGGCCTCTTGGCCTGAGGGCTGCCCCCATGGCTGCTAGTAGGGGTGTACGTGTCAGACCGCTTGGGGCCTGGCCTTGGGCTGTACGAGATTGATCTGTTGGGAGGCTGGGGGCTACGCTCCAGGCTGGGCTTGAGGCTGGACAGGTCGCTGTTCGAGCGGCTGTTGCTCGGATAGCTAGGGGACGAGGGCGAGGCTGACAGTGATCTCTCACGGGCCCTGAATTCCTTTCTAACTGCATGCGACCTAACGTGGTCCTTGATCGTCGCCATGAGATTTTCGTTCTCGAGGGAAAGCCTGTCGATCGCTGCACGGTTATCCGTGATTTTCTTGGATAACTTTAGAGTCGCTGCCTTACTGGACTCTGCAGTCGTGTGGGCCTGCAAATAATATTCTGCAAGCTTGTTCTGATTCTCCCGAAGCTCATCCTGCATCGGGATGATCTGCTCCCTGTGGAGATCCTCGATTTCTTTCTCATGCCTCGCGTTTTGGAGACTGAGCTCCCGACGATACGCTGTGTCGTTGCTCCTGTTGACTGCCCAGTCCTGCATGGGGGTGGAAAAGAGTGTCACGGTAAGAGGGTTTGCTAGACATACTGGTCTGCTCGCGCTTCTCACTTTTCTCTTTCGTTCCTTCTTCCCCATGCATCTGCCGGAGTTTCCGGTGCTGTGAGCGCTACTTGCGCTTCGAGCTCTGGCCCTGTCTGCCTAAGCTCTGAGCTACGGACTTCTTGCACCTGACTGGTTGCTTTCGCTTTCGAAACAAGATTCTGTTTGCGATTGCCCCATTTGCGCTTAAGAAGCCTTCTGAGCTCATCTTGAACAATCTTCGCTACCCGCGTCTCTGTGCTCGTTCGAGTTCTCACGACGGGTTCAACTGCTTTTTTCTCGATCCCGACGTTCTTGTCTGGGATCTTCTTTCTCTCGGCCTGCTTGCCGGTCTGCTTAATCCCGACGTTCTTGTCTGAGATTGTTTTCCTGTCTACGGCGTTCTTGCCGGCTAGGTGAGCCTTGCTCACTTTTTCTTTGCGAACAGGGGGCAAAGTAAGGGGATTCTCGATGTTCTTACCATCTATCCTCTGTCCGAGATCCTCCATGTGCTGACCGATTCGGTCCTCCAAGAGCTCCATCTGCAACTCATGTATCCCATCAATGGGGCTGAGGAGGTTATCGGTGACTTCGGCTTCTAAGAGTGGAGACGACTCCTTCAGCTCCTGCAGTTTGGCTCGCTTGCGCACATTGGCCAACTGCTTGGCAGGACTGTCGCCCTGGCGAGCATGTGTCCGGGGGAGCCTTCAGCAGGCCTCAGCCTGGGCGAGATGTAGGGAGATGTCATTGTATGATAGTACGGACCAGTTCCTCGCGAAACCAGTGAAGCAGAACTATGTTAAATGGCAGTGGTAGTTACGTAGCGTGAATACGGATGTAATATAAGACTTGGGGGCGCCTAAAGACACCGAGTAAGAACTCTGGATTAGATTCGCTTCCTCGACCTGCGAGGCTGATTTATAGTAGTGTCGCGCACGCACGGGCGGGCGAGACATTCTGTATGTAACTGCTAGCCCTAGAGCTAGGTTGTAGGTATCACAGACAGCTGTTACCGAGACCGGGTACGATACCGGTTCCAGGCGGTTACGGCCAGCGGGCGGTACCTACTACTTGGCATGGTTACGGACAGGTAGTACGACGAGTGCTCTCGGCGTATACCTGACCTCTAACCACTGTAGCAAGCCTATCCTGCTACATCTCATGCTGGCGTGGATCCGCAGGTGGCGGCCCATCCAGATCGGACCCCTCCATACAGCGCAGTGAATATTATAGATGGCGCGAAAGGGAGGACGGTTTCGAAAACAAGCGGCTGAAGGAAATGCGGCGCAATTTATCGCAACAGAAACAACGAACAACACGTGTGCAACATAACCATAATCATAGCCCAAACGTGGGTGGGTGGTGGTGGTGGTGGGGGGGGGCTCGTTTGGGTTTGGGTTTGGGTTAGCATTTGGTTAACTAATTTGACCCAAACGCGTCAACTTTTTCCCGTGTGAACGAAAAAATGTTTGGATGTACGACAGAAACGCCCAACTACCCCTTAACCCAAACCCAAACCAGTCCCGTGTGAACGACCTTGCGTTTCAATGAATCTTTTGCAGTTAGAAGTGCACGTAAGCGTTTAGCAGGGCTGTACCTTGCAGTACGAATAGGATTACAATATACTTAGCCGCTCATTCATCACAATTCGACCACATTCCGTTCACGGCCTTTCGGGTTGGCAGATCTTCCACTTGTGCCCCAGTCACTTCAAGCGACCAACCAAGTGCCTGAAGAAGCAGGATTCAGATTGCCCGTCGCAGTCGCCAGTACCAGCAGACATCGCTGTCTATATATCCCACGATATCCACGTTGAGAAGGTACGTGCGTTGTTGCAATCTAGCTAGCACCGTACGCATGTAGCATCGCAATGCAACTTACGCATGAAGCTAATGACGCAACGTAACATCTAGCTAGCAACGTACGAACGTGATGGCAGTCTAGCTAGCACAGCAGCCGTTCCCTCGAAACTGCACGTGCAATAATAGCACCCCAATCACGTGAGCTGATCGCTCTCGATATGAGCAGTCTTATTAATAGCTCAAATCCCCGTTTTTGAACCCGGTCTGGATTCAGGCTGGTCTTGTTCAATTGAGACTCAGAAGTGAACTGTGGACCAAGGCGATGCCTCTACCTCACTGTGCCGTGGATGCACTCATCCTTCCGATGCGAACGCCTCAGCCCTTGGCTTGCATGGAGCCAGGCTTACCTTCTTAAAAATGCTCAGCGCTAATAACATGCACACATACCGAGGACACATACTCGCACATAGGATAGGTCCTATTATCCTATACTGCGCATTTTGTGTCTGTATCAGAGTGTATCAGAGAGTACATTTTCTCCCAGATTGCCCAGATTCGAAATCTCAGCCCCGTGCACTTCGCCCTAGACACGCACTACGAGCCACCGGATCGTCCTGGGTCCTGGCTGACCGTCCCTGCCCCTGAAAACGCAGAAATTTTGAATCAAGTGCACATTGATAGAAGGGCCTGCCTATGCACCACCCTAGCGACCCTAGCACCCAGGTAAACAATCATTCGGTATTGTTTTGGCGGAGCCCACAGTTTCTCCCCGTTGTCCGTCTGTCCGTCCGTCCGCTTGTCCGACCGACGACCGAGACGAAGCCTGACACGTTAGCCAACTAACTGGCTTCGGTCCGCTCCTGTAGCCGCCTGTTGTTCCGATAGCCAACACTCCCCGCATTTTTTCCGCGTCGCTTGCGACGCTGCCTAGGACTTGGGACGCCCACATTTCGCCACCTTTAGTGCCTGCTAATCAGTAGAACCAGCGCCCTTAGCAAAAAATCACGAGACAAGTGTCCCCCACGGGCACCGCACGGTCACATGATCGAGGCTTCCAAATGTTCTGTCTGTTTTCGGCAGCGGGTGCCAATGCAGTAAACCCATAAACCCCCCTATCTTGGCTGATTCATAGGTTGCCAGTCACTCACATGCACTGCTAATTTGGGTGGCCTCTGGCACCCTTTGATTTGGCTTGGAAGCCGTTGAAAGGGTGCATTATCAGTGGGAGGGGTGAGAGGGGTGCCGCAGGGGTGCAGAAAAGGCTGCCTACGCCACTATGAATTAAACTCGATTCTACTAGCTAGTACTTTTGTTGCACCCATCGTATATTGAAAAAATACTACCCCCCTCGTACTTTTTTAGGAATGTCGATCCAGACGTTTTGCGATCGGTTTACTATACCCCAGGACCAAAGTACGATACCCTTCATTTGGAATTCGCCCGTACACCATTATACTACCCCCTTTATACCATTGTACGATACCTGCTCCAGAAATATACCTGGATTGTAGTAGAATTTTTACCTCTGAATTATACCCGGATTCTTGGAGAAGTTTTATTCCCCCCGAACTGGACTTCTATCTATGTTACTGATCCGAGTACGATTCATACCTCTCCTTTTATTTGAACTGATACGTATCCGGGTGAAACACAAGGTAATCCCGTTGACCGAAGCAGTCGTAACCTTTCTCCAAACTTGTTATATACTCTTTGACTCTTGGCTGTGACTCAGATTGAATAATACCTACCAATTTACCAAGTCTTTGGCCCAACCATGGAGGCAGGGTTAAGTAATAAGCCAAGAACATGCCTTGGTACTTGCTATAGGTGGAACACAGGATAATCCCGTCGATCATCGCAGTCGTAACCTTTATCCAAACTTGTTCTCCACTCTTTTCCTGTTTGCTGTAAGTCAGATTAAATAATAACAAACGACTTCCAAAGTCTTGGGACGAACCATGGAGGCAGGGTGGAGTTATAAGCCAAGAACATGCCTTGTTACTTGCTCTGGGTGTAACATAGGGTAATCCCGTAGACCAACGCAGTCGTAACCTTCCACCAGAATTTATCTGTACTCTTGCCCTCTTGCCTGTAGCTCAGATTAAATAAAACCTAACGACCTACCAAGTCTTGGGACGAACCACGGAGGCAGGGTAAGTTAAGTTATAAGTCAAGATTGTGCCTTGTTACTTGCTCTGGGTGTAACATAGGGTAATCTTGTCGACTGACGCAGTCGTAACCTTTCTCCAAACTTGTTCTATACTCTTTTCCTCTTGGATATAGCTCAAATTAAATAAAACCTAACGAATTACCAAGTCTTGGGTCGAACCATGAAGTCAGGGTGGAGTTATAAGTCAAGGCATGCCTTGTTACTTGCTCTGGGTGTAACACAGAGTAATCTTGTCGACAGACGCAGTGGTAACCTTTCTCCAAACTTGTTCTATACTCGTTTCTTGTTGGATGTACGGTATAAGTCAAGATCGTGCCTTGTTACTTGCACTAGGTGTAACATAGGGTAATCTTGTCGACCAACGCAGTCGTAACCTTTCTCCAAACTTTATCTACTCTTTTCCTCTTGGATATAGCTCAGATTAAATAAAGCCTAACGAATTACCAAGTCTTGGGTCGAACCATACAAACAGGGTGGATTTATAAGTCAAGATCGTGCCTTGTTACTTGCTCTGGGTGTAACACAGGGTAATCTTGTCGACAGACACAGTGGTAACCTTTCTCCAAACTTGTTCTATACTCGTTTCTTGTTGGATGTACATCATTTTAAATTATATCAAACGACTTCCAAAGTCTTGGTACGAACCATGGAGGCAGGGTTAAGTAATAAGCCAAGACCATGCCTTGGTACTTGCTCTGGATGAAACACAGGATAATCCCGTCGATTATCGCAGTCGTAACCTTTCTCCGAACTTGTTCTCCACTCTTTTCCTGTTTGCTGTAAGTCAGATTAAATAATAACAAACGACTTCCAAAGTCTTGGGACGAACCATGGAGGCGGGCTGGAATTATAGGCCAAGAACATGCCTTGTTACTTGCACTAGGTGTAACAACGGGTAATCCCGTAGACCAACGCAGTCGTAACCTTCCACCAGACTTTATCTGTACTCTTTCCCTCTTGGCTGTAGCTCAGATTAAATAAAACCTAACGACTTACCAAGTCTTGGGACGAACCACGGAGGCAGGTTCAGTTCAGTTATAAGTCAAGATCGTGCCTTGTTACTTGCTCTGGGTGTAACACAGGGTAAATTTGTCGACCGACGCAGTCGTAACCTTTCTCCAAACTTGTTCTATACTCTTTTCTTGTTGGATGTAAGTCATATTAAATTATATCTAACGACTCACCAAGTCTTGGTACGAACCATGGAGACAGGGTTAGTTGAGTTATAAGTCAAGGCATGCCTTGTTACTTGCTCTGGGTGTAACACAGGGTAATCCCTGTGACTGACGCAGTCGTAATCTTTCTCCAAAGTCCTAACCTGTTCTACACTCTAGTTCTCTTGGATTTAGCTCAGAATAAATAATATCTAACGACCTACCAAAGAGAAGAGAAATATTTTGGAAATATTTTGACACTGTTGGATGACAGGATTACCGTGGCAGGTTCTAGGATACAATCTTGGGTTATAACTTCCCTATGCCTCAATGATTTGAGCCAAGACTGTGCATGTGGTTAGTTAATAATTATTCTGAGCATTGGCCGTCCCAAGATGAACAGCAAGCAAGCGACACGGAAGAACGCTTTATCAGTCACCGACAGGGGGGTTCAAAAGTTGAGAAAGGAGCTACTAGTAGCCAAATAAAGCTACAGAACATTTAACAACTTTTGCGAAGGATATTGACCGTTGCGATGCTGATAACTCTTGTCATGCGCACTCCAACTATGACCCAAATGTTTTGGAGTGGAGGTGCCCGGTATTGTTCAGACACCTCGACGGAGGCACGGAGAGACTGACAGAGACGGAGAGACGGAGGAGAGAGACACGGGAGGAACTTAGGGCTTCATCGGATGATAGGATTACCGTGCCCCCCCCCCCCCCCCTCCCCCCCCCCAACCCAACCCTCCTGCGTCCTAGCTGTCAACTGAGATTTCGAAGGTGCGCTCGCGTACTGCCGTACTGCCTAGCTTGGTCGAACCAAACGCGCTCCTCCCTTCTTTGTTTCTAGCGTTCTCTTCTCTATTGCCACTACTGCTCTACTCCCGCACAAAGTCGCTGTCTTTCAACCATAAAACTAGTTTGGCCGTGCTGCCGCAGCCATAGCTGTTTCACTCCTAGTATGGTCGAACCTACACGCGTACCTCCCTTCCTTCTTAATAGCGTTCGCTTCTCAATTGCCACTACTGTTTTACTCACACACAAAGCCGCTGTCTTTAAACCATATTCAATGCGTCGATCAGTTCACAGCTTTACTTGGGCGAATGCCATGCTTCCAGCCGAGGCGATTGAGTTTTGCGATTGAGGGTTGCTGATGGAAAGGGAGGGTTCGAATGTCGCAGGTAGCTAGTGCGCAGATTTGAATGTCGAAGGTTTGAACGTCGCAAGGCTGGATCTCGCTGGTGATCTTTTCTTGCCTGATTTCCTTGCGATCGTTTCTGATGCGTAAACAATCATGCAAACGACTCGATCCAATGCTCATGATGTCCATACACGGTGCCTCCCTGCCTCCCTGTTTGACAAATGCTAGCCTGCATGCCTGCCTGCATGCTTGCCCGCTTACGTACCTGCCTGCCAGCTTGAAACCTCACTGCCTGCCTCACTGCCTGCCTACACCTGCCTGCCTCGCCGCTTCAGGGTTAGAGGCCTTGCTTCTGCTGAGAAGACTGCCTAAATACTGATGCTAATTCATGATAATTGCTGGCTTGTGAAGGACATGAGTGCACTTCACCTGTCATCAACACCTAGTTGACCGTGTTCCTTTTTGTGCTGCTGCAGATGGAGCGTCTTGTTAATGCCACCTAGCTCTGGAGAAGGAGCGACTGCTTTCAGGGCTCAGTTGATGGCCAAGATCAATACATGTTCCTTGATCTGGATGCACAATGGAACACGATCAGTGCTGAAACTGTCGAAGTAAGTTCTCATGCTATTTCATGATAATTAATTGTAAGTGATACGACGCTGTCACTACCCTTGCCCTTGTTTCTTTCTAATTCCCTGCCCATGTCTTTGCCTTTGTCTCTTCTTCTGTCACTTGCTCCGTATCTGCATTACTGCCTTTGTCTACATCACAGTCACTTCAGCTGTCTATTTCTCAACCACTATCTCTGCTTCTGTCTCTGTCTGCCATGTCAGTGCCCTCCCTCTGTCTATGTCTCGGCCTCTATTACCGCGTATTTCTCTGTCTGCCACTTCCCTTGTCTCTGTCACTGCCCTAGCCTTTGTCTATTTTTTCCTTCGTCTCTACCTTTGCCTCTTTATATTTCTTTGTCTATGCCTATCTGTCTATGTCAGCTTCTGTCACTTGCTCTGTATCTGTGTTACTTCCTCTGTCTGTGTCTACGTCACTGTCACTACCGCTGTCTATTTCTGTACCTCCATCAATGCTTCTGTCTCTGTCTGCCATGTCAGTGCCCTAACCTCTGTCTATGTCTCTGCCTTTGTTACCGCCTCTGTGTCTTTCTGCCGCTTCCCTTGTCTCTGTCACTGCCCTTGCCTTTGTCTATTTGTCTGTATATGTTCACGCCTCTGTCTCTGACCTTGCCACTGATTCTGTCAGAACCTCTGTCACTGCCTTTGTCTCTTACTATTTATTTGTCTATGCATATCTGTCTATGCTAGCTTCTGTCACGTGCTCTGTATCTGTGTTACTTCCTCTGTCTGTGTCTACATCACTGTCACTACCGCTGTCTATTTCTGAACCTCTATCATTGCTTCTGTCTCTGTCTGCCATGTCATTGGCCTAACCTCTGTCTATGTCTCTGCCTCTGCTACCGCCTGTGTCTCTGTCTGCCGCTTCCCTTGTCTCTGTCACTGCCCTTGCCTTTGTCTATTTTCTGTATATGTTCACGCCTCTGTCTCTGACCCTGCATCTGATTCGGTCAGTACCTTTAGTCTATGTCTTTGCCTAAGTCTCTGCCTTTGTCTCTTAATATTTATTTGTCTTTGCCTATCTGTCTATGTCAGCCTCTGTCAGTTGCTCTGTATCTGTGTTACTTCCTCTGCCTGTGTCCATGTCACTGTCACTACCGCTGTCTATTTCTGTACCTCTATCAGTGCTTCTGTCTCTGTCTGCCATGTCATTGCCCTAACCTCTGTCTATGTCTCTGCCTTTGTTACCGCCTCTGTCTCTGTCTGCCGCTTCCCTTGTCTCTGTCACTGCCCTTGCCTTTGTCGAATTTTCTGTATATGTTCACATCTCCGTCTCTGACCCTGCCACTGATCTGTCATTACATATGTCTCTACCTTTGCCTCTTACGTACTCCACCTAGGGTTAGGTCTATGTTATTGTCTAGCTTCTGTCACTTGCTCTGTATCTGTGTTACTGCCTCTGTCTCTGTCTATGTCACTGTCACTACTGCTGTCTATTTCTCTACCCCTATCACTGCCTCTGTCTCTGTCTGCCACTGTCACTACCCTTGCATTTGTCTATCATCGACACTAATTTGTGTTCCTTTTTGTGTTGCTGAAGATGGAGTGCTGGCATGCTGCACATGGAGTGCCGGGTGTCATCACTAGTGTCATGGGGTGCTGGGGGTTTATGTCGTCACTATTTTCATGGGGTGATGGGGGTCTATGTTAACACTAGTGTCATGGGGTGTTGGGGGTCTATGTCATCACTAGAGTCATGGGGTGTTGGGGGTTTATGTCATCACTAGTGTCATGGGGTGTTGGTGTAACAGCTCAGGATGCACTTAGCAGCCTGGGGGGTTAGTCTAGTGGAACAGTCGATGTGATGTATGTTTAGGTGTAAGTTGATATGCGTAAGCTAGCAGAACAGTAGGGTGTTACCTAAGTAGGGGATGTAGAGTTGATCGGGTAGAACGTCTTCGTGAAGGAGTAGAAGGGTTCGTCCCGAGTAGCTCGTGTCTATGTACGCAACGTGTGCGTTGTGAGAGATGAGGCAGTACATGGGTATGGTACTGTATCATGTGCGTTTGTCACGTGGCTTACGGGTAAGGTGTACCCGTATGCCTTGCTGGAAGGCCAGAGTACCCGTGAAGGGTTCTGTACCGTTACACTCCCCCCCCTCCAGAAGAGATGCGGACCCCGCATCTGATCGTAAGGAAGTGGGATGTGAATACCAGTCGTAGTCGTATGTGCCGTGCTCAAAATATACTTGATGAATCAAGTTGGTTTCGGAGAGAACCATTTAACATCCCTTTTGAGTACTCCGGGAAAGATAACTTTATAAATAAAGCAATCTTACCGCCGTGTCGTATGCGTCGAGTGCGATGGGTTGGTGATGGGCCCGTTGTTTTGACGTACGGCGGGACATAACGGGCGTAACACGTGATTTCCATGCATCGACGACGTGAGGCGCACTTTTCTTGACCGCTTTGGCGAGTTCCCAAGTATCTTGCTCAATACCGAAGTCTTGCCATCGGACCAAGTATTCGAGACGCCGTTTGCTGGAAGTGCCTATGACACGCGATTTCTCGCGCATGATGCATTGGATATTCCAAATCGGAGCGCCGTCGGAGTCAAACTCCAGCGGTTGTCCAATATGGACAACGCCATCGGAGCGCCAATGCTTTATCAAACCCACGTGAAACACGGGGTGGATACGCATCATCTTGGGCAAAGCCAAGCGGCACGCCGTGACTTGCCGGACGACTCCGGTGACCTCGTCGCGTGGACCAATGCATTCCGTAACCGTATAGGGGCCAACAAAACGAGGCGTAAATTTTGGTTTACCCGTTGCTTTGAACTTCATATTGCGGGTGGACAAGAGAACTTTATCCCCAAGGTTGAAGAAAACCTCCGTTCGTCGCTTATCGTAATGGGCTTTCTGCCAATCTTGAGCGGCTTGCATGCATGCCTTGCATTGATCTTGTCGTTCAATGTGATCGGCCCACCAATTGTTGGCAGCCGGACATTTCGATTTGACCTCCGCTTTAAGCGGCGTCGTAGGGTCGTAACCAAGGTACGCCCGAAATGGGGTGTTCTGAATGGACTCTTGGTGGGGATTGTTGATTGCAAATTCCACCAGCGCCAAGGACTTATCCCAATCGTCGTGGTATGGCCCCACGTAGTGGCGAATCATGTCCTCGATGACTCGGTTCATGCGTTCCGTCTGACCGTCAGTTTGAGGATGAAACGCAGTCGAAAACGCTTGTCGCGTGCCCATTAATCGATGGAGAGCCACGCCGAAATGCCCGGTGAATCGCGCATCGCGATCACTTAGGAGTTTCTTTGGGATACCATGATAGCGGATGACACGATTCAGGTATAGGGAAGCGAATTCCTCTGCGTTTATCGTAGTATGACAAGGTTCGACATGAACCATTTTCGACAGTTTGTCGACGAATACCGCGATGGCATCATGGCCAGAAGACGTAGGCGGGAGCGCCGTGATGAGGTCCGTGGAGACACACTCCCAGAATTTCTCAGGAATTTCCACGGGAACCAAGGTGCCGTTAGGCTTTGCGTTTCCGGGCTTGTTCGTTTGGCACTTATGGCATTGTTGGACGAAGGCAATAACATCTACCGTGATTTTGGCCCAAGTAAAAGTGCGGGTGACCAACTCCAATGTCTTGGTGCGACCACAATGGCCCATGTACATAGGGTCATGAGCTTCGCGGATAATGTCCAGGCGAAGGGCTGCGTCAAGGGGGACACACAAAAACTCGCGTCCGTAATTGTTCTTCTTGAACCAGTAACCGTTCCTAGAAAACTTATCGCGGAGACGCTTGCAGCCCGGCGTGAAGTTCGAGTCTCGTTTGTATCCAGCCAAAATTCGATCCATGATGGACGAAGAGGAGGGAGTCGACGCAGCGGGCGTATGCCGACTGCGTTGTCGCTTTTCCTTGACCGGAACCGAAGGTACGGGGAGGACAGTCGGTGGGCGGGGAAGGATATCCACGACCGCGGGACCAACTGCAATAGGGCGCTGCTTTCTCGATCGAGGCTTGCATTCGCTGACCAAGAGAGAGAAAACTAACAGCTGGTGCGCAACCGCGACGTCGGCGGGGGCAGAGAGGTTAGGATTGCGACTGACCGGGTCTGCCATATTATTGCGACCCGCGCAATATTCCCACGTATAGCTAAAGGGCGCCAGGTCCTCCTGCCATCGGCCCATGCGTCGCGAAAGGACCGCCTTGGTGTCAAAATACGTGAGCGGATTGTGATCAGTGACCAATGTCATGTGGGAACCCTCGAGGTAGCATCGCCACTCAGTTAACGCGTGGACGATCGCTAGCATCTCTTGTTCCGTCGTTGTATAATTCAGCTCCGCTGGGATATACTTCTTGCTGGCGAAGGCGATGGGGTGTTTATCTTGTAAAAGCACCGCGCCCGTACCAAGCAAAGATGCGTCGGTAATTACTTCGAAAGGTTTGCTAAAATCCGGCAGCGCGAGGACTTGAGCGGACAGAGCTGCCTTGAGGCCTTCGAATGAGACGAGATGTTCTTGTTTGAACAAGGTGCCTAGTTCACCCTTGATGTTAGACAAGGTTTGAAGCGGGGCCGCGAGAGACGAATAGCCTTGAATAAATTTGCGAAAATAATTGCACAACCCGAGGAAAGAGCCGATTTCTTTCGCAGTTTTCGGAGTAGGCCAGTCACGGACTGTGCTAACTTTTCTCGGATCAACTTTAATTCCGACGCGTCCAATGTAATGACCCAGGAATTTAACTTCTGTTTTGTTGAAGGAACATTTGGAGAGTTTCGCGTAGAATTCGTTGTCCTGGAGGACCTGGAGAACCGTGGCCAAATTGGCCAAGTGCTCCGCCGGAGTGCGTCCGTAAACCAAGATATCGTCCAAGTAAACCACGACGAACTTGTGCAAGTATGGCGCGAATATTTGGTTCATGACCGCTTGGAATGTGGCCGGCGCGTTCGCCAAACCCATCCCTAAGACTTTAAATTCAAACTGACCCATCGGGGTAGTGAACGCAGTCTTCGGCGCGTCCTCGTCCGAAATTCGTATTTGGTAATAACCAGAAGTGAGGTCTAGGGAACTGAACAACGTAGCTCCATCTAGACAATCAATGGTCTCGTCAATACGGGGAAGATGATACCTATTTTTAATCGTGATGTTGTTGAGCGCTCGCCAATCGCAAACCACTCGGTATCCCGTTCCACCCGGTTTCGCTATGATCATAATCGGCGCGCCGTACAGGGACGAGCTCGGGGCGATGAATCCTTGTTGCAACAGGTCGGAGACGTATTCCTCACAGAGTAAGGTCTCGGCTGGACTCATGCGACGATTTCTGCGATATGGCGCGTAAGCATTGTCTTGCGTTTTGATGACGTGAGGTATAACTCGATGGTTAGGAGTCCCCATAGGCAAATTGTTGAAGACCTTGCGATACTTCCATAGGAGAGCGCGAAGGTCGCTGGCCGAGATGAGCGTCTTATCGTCGTGGTCAAGGATGTTGTCCCGGATCCAATTTTCGAAATCCATGCTTGCCACCGGGGGACCAGGTAAGGGCCCGTCGGACGGCAGTAATTTTGTTAGCAGTTTCGCCCGTTCATCGGCAGTGACATTAGACGCCGGTAAATCCGCTCGGGATTCGCGCACGTTGACCATGACATGGTTAGCGCCAGCCTTTAAAAGCTTTGCTGCCTTGCGACCAGTAATGACCGGGTCATTAGTTGACTTGCCCGAAAGCGCCATAGTGAAGAAGGAATGAGCCGTTTCGTCCCGCTGCCTGTTTACAGGTGTTAAACAGCAGCCGTACCGTTTGAGCGACAATGTCATGCGATCGTAGTCTAGGACGGCCTTTTCGTCGCGCATCCAGTCGGACCCGAGGATTAGGTCTAATCCTCCAGGAAGTTTGTCGACGACATGGACGAACACTTTGCCAACATATCGTTGTATGTGGATAGGGAGCGTGACCGTCCCGCGGACTTTGATAAGCCCGTCGTTAGCGCAAGTGAATCCGTCGCGATCGTTTTCCCAAGGGCGGATGTGCAAACCGAGATCTTCAGCCGTTTGCTTTTCCATAAGGCAACCTGTCGCGCCTGAGTCTGCCAATGTGAGCAATTGCTTCGCTCCTGATCGGGCGTTGAATAGCATATCGGGGGCAGCAGCGGAGTTGACTTCGTATACCCGATTGGCTCGCGTCATGAGCACGGGGGAAGTAGTTGTATTTCGTTGCGCGTGATTGCGACGGATGCACTTCGTTGACCGTCTGGCAGCGATTTGTTTAATGCGAACTTTGGGATCCAATGCCTCCGACCACCAGTTTTTTTTTTGACGGGTTTCAACCGGACTGGGGATGCCCTCCTCAGGTGCGGGGCCAAAGTATACTGCCTTGGTCACGTCGTTGATCGCATGCCAATCCTTTTTGATTTGGACGGCCCGTTCGGAGTCGGGGGGGTCATACCATACTTGGATGGCTACTTTATTCGAAGGTGACCCCTTGGGGCGGGGTTTCATATGGTGATCGAACGATTGGTACTCCTTAAATAACTCCATACCTTGGAGGAGACTGGAGACACGCTTATCGTTACTCGCGTTTTTTGGGAGGATGAACATACCGGATGTGTCGAAGGGTGCATCGTTTTTGCATTCCCAATAGTGTTCTAACACCGACACGACGTCTTCCGGAATGGGGTGAGCGTATATGAACTCGTTTGCGATGGAGACACGCATGCCAAACTCCGTAGAGAACTTCAGTGGACAAGGGGACGACAAGGCATTAGTAGAAGTTACATCAATGGTTGGGGTTAAGCCCAAGTTAGAAAATAGTTCCTCTTGAAATTGTAACAAGAGCTCAAGTGGCTCGACTACTACTACTTTATCGCCGCTAAGTACACAATCCAGGCTTGTCAATACCTGACCGGCCGGTTCCTATTCCCAAATCGGGATGGGACCGTTGCCATCAAGGGCCCAGTCGGGACACGTAGTCTCATTGAGGGCCGGCCAGTTAGGCAAGTCCCGCGTGCGGCAGCGTCCGTCAGCATTCAACGATCGCACACATGTCCTCATGTAGCGGAAGCAGAAGAAGCAGCGAGAACCATTCTGAAGCCAGATGGTCTGCCCGACGCTGACCGACTTGTTCATATGCATGGCGTTTTGGGGGTCTTGACCCGAAAAGTCGGGGGTCCGCGGCTCGCTGGGCTGTGAACGGCCCCGACCCGCACCCAGTCCGTATCCTCCGCGACCACCACGGCCCGCGCCGCGGCTAATAGAGCCTTTCCCGAACGTGCGATCAGCACCATGCAAACTGAGGACCTGCGGCCTTGGCGATCCACCCAGCTTGCCGTTGTGCGCCGGCTGCGTCGCACTACGTCCTCCACCACCTCGGCCACCGGCCGGGTTGCGACTACTGTTTGCCGCCAGCTTGGGGCTCTTGGCTGGGCGAGAGTTCATCTCCCCGCCGTCGTCGGTGGCTACTCCCTGCGAAGAGAAAGAATCAGAGTCAGAATCGGAGGGGGGTGAGTTGGTAAATTGGACGCGATTGAATGCAAGGTCCTTACCCGGGTATTTAGTATCAGCGGGGCGCTTGAATGGATACCTCGACTTCTGGTTAGCATAACCTCCCCTCTGATGGCGATCGTGCTTGTCCGTCAAGGACTTGCCACGAGCGGCGACAACTTTCCTTGCTTCGTCCAATTGCAGATAGCGGAACAAATCCTCCATCGTTTCGAACATAGTACCAGACTCGCGCCGAGAGTGTGCACCGGCGCGGAGTTCGTCGGAGAGTCCCGTGCAAAACAAGTTTAACTTTTCGCGATCGGTGAGATCGGGGACTTTGCGAAATTCCGACTTGATGGCGTGGTAATAATTCTGCAAGGATCGAGTGTCTTGGCAGAAGCCACCTTCGTGTAGTTTGGTGAGAGCGACGTGTGATTCCGTTAATAGCTCGGGCAGGAGGAGCGACTCCGCCCATGCGACGATTCCCATGAAATCTAACCCTTCCAACTCATCGCTAGCCCATGCCTCGTCGTAAGTGATGCGGAGTTGGCCAGTGAAAGCGTCCGACAGGTGTGGAACAATGCGCTTGAACGGACCAAGGTAACCGTCGGCGAACTGGAGCTCCATGATTGTGGCCACATTGAAAACCCATCGGGGCAACTTAGTTCTAGTGCATCTGTCCGACAGTTTGTGTTCAATGAGACGTAGTTCCTTTCTCATTTCAGTAACACGCTTGGCGAACCCATTGTCGTGATCAGAGTGACGAGTGGCGCGGTTATCGGGAGGAGGGGTGATTGGCGGTAGCGAGACGGGCTCACCTGGCGGGCCTGCCGGGGCCAGGTGTGTGCCCTCGCGAATCTGTCGCGTCGGAGAAGGGGCGTCTGCGGGCAGCGTAGCTGCGCGCTTTGCACCAGGGCAAACAGCGGCCGGGGAAGCCACCGTAGGTACGGCGGGCGTCGTTGGGTGCTCGGGCTGCGTAGCCCGAGGAGCGCGATTAGAGGTTGGGTCGACAGGTGGAACCTGGAGGGGCGAACCTGGAGAATCGGCTAAGTCGTGGCCCGATGACGAGTGGTCGGAGACCACAAAGGGGCCGTCGGGTGGTGAGTGAGCGGGGGTAGGTGCTGCCGGCGGGGAAGGGGTAGCGCCCCCCCGCGGGATCGAACCACGTTGCATTTTGCCAGTAAGGCCACCTGAAGGGGCATAGACGTCAGGGAGGCGAAAGGGTTCTGGCTCAAACGCCGGGGCTACCTGAGCGACAGCTAGTTTATCAAACAACCCTGAATTCCCCGCAACCCGCACCTGCCTGTCAGGTGCACGAGGCAACGTCTCGTCCATCCTGTTGTCATTGGCCTCCGCCGCCGGGTAGTGGGCCTTCAGCTTAGTGCCCTTGAGGGCGGCGTCTTTGTCGGCAATGTCTTTGATGTTCAAAGGCATCCATTCCATCCACCTTTGCTTTCGCATCTTGGATGCCGTGTACAAACGGGTCATGCTGTCGCGGAGATCATCAACCTGCTGCAGCGCGTCCACGATGTTCTCGGGATCGCACTCAAGGAGGAGCATGTCAGCGTAAGCGTTCATATGCACCGCCAACTTGGCGTCGGCATAAGGCGCGACAGGGTGGTCCGCGGAGTGGTAATAGAGAAGACCATCCGTCTTTGCAGCCTTGGCATATGTGGGCGACGCCTTGATCTCGCGGCCGCGCAGAAACGCCTGCTTGCGTGCAGCGATGGCCTCCTGAGCGGCGGCGTCGTCCTCACGAGTAGGCTGAGGAAGCGCATGTTTGCGCCCCACAGTCCTGCCGTTTCCACACCCCACGTCGCGGGCGCCGCTGGAAGAACCGCCAGGGTCCTCAGTGTCCATCAGCACTGTCTCGTTGCGCGCCACAGTAGCTTGGCTCGCCGCGATCAAGGCCATGACATCAGCCATGGTAATGGCGGCGGGAGATGCAGCCGCGGGAGCAGTCATTGGGCGTTTACCATAGGCGACGTTCTCGCGGGTCAGCTGCGCGACGACCTCAGTCAAGCGAGCGTTTTCAGCGAGAGCGGGGGCGAGCGCTGCATGGGGAGAAAGACGTGGCGAGTTAGACAATGGCGTCGGCAGAGCGGAAAACAGTGTGCGATTCACGGGCAAAACATTGGGAGGTGTATCCAAGCGAGAAGGTGAGTCCTCAATATGATCGAATGGATTGCAAGCCCCGAAAGACAGGTTTGTTCGATAATCGTCAGGCGTCAAACTATGCTCACCTGCTTGAGATTGAGCAAGGTCGGCCTGCGCAGCCTTGAGCTCGGACTCCTTAGTCGCCAGCTCGATGCACAAATCATCCAAGGAGGACCTGGCGGTCGCCGCGGCCCCAGTGAAAGCGGCCTGGAGGTCGGACAACGCCTTGCGACTCTTAGCCAGATCCTTGCCGAGGAAGTAGTGGCTGTTTAACAGCTCTTGCCTCTCGGTAGGATCGCCATTGGCCAGATGCGGCGAGGCGCTGCACTAGGTCAGCGACTTCGACGTCCTTAGCGGATATCTTCGCCATAAACTGCTCGGTAAGAGCCGAGTTGGCGATGGAGGCCTGGTCAAGCTGCGCGCGGAGTTGTCCAATTTGCTCCGCCGCGATCAGGTGGTCACCCATATGCTGATGCCGCCTGCGCTCCGCGCCCGCGTCATAGCAAGCGCTGAGCTCCTCGAGGCAAGGCTCAGCCAGCGGCGTCGGCGTCAGCGTCGGCGTCGGGGCCATGCCCACGCGCAGAGGCGGGGCAGCGGGCGGGGCACCCGAGGGTGCCGCCAGACCATTGAGGCCGTCAACCAGCGGTTGCAGAGTACCCACTGAGACAGAGGGCCGCGCTTCGGCAGATGCGGACTCATCCATCGTAGCATCGAGCTCAGTGTCGGGCTCAGTGTCAGAAGACGCCATCCCTTCAGGATTGGTGTTGACCACTGAAATCGTAGGCTGGTCAGCCGCGTCGTTGGTTACCTTGGTGGATTTGTGGGATGCCATTCTGCACAGGCAACAGACGAGTCAGTAGGCTGGACAGGAATGAGTGGTGGGCGAGAGAGGGAGAATTACTCGCAACTTCAGGATGCCAAAATTCACCTGCCACAGGGACTACTAAATTTTGCGAGCGTAACGAGCTGATAATGCCTCAAGCGTAACTGTACATGACGCGTTCGTCCAGAATTCGATGAGGGATAAAAGCACAGCCAAGGCACGTATCACAGGGTAACCAGGAAGGACAACGACGAATCGAAAAGCGCGACAGGATGAGCAAACGTGCAGGTGCAAAGCAACAAAAGATGATGCAGCAAGCAGGAAGAGTCGCAGGACAGGCTCGGAAGTACGCTAATTAAAGCAAGTACGGCCTAGGTGGCAAATGGAGCCTACGCTGTCCAATTGCTCAAACCCCGCTCAGGATGCCCGGGAATGGAGCTTAAGAAGCTATGACCAAAAGGGCAGGTCGTGAAAGCAAGAATCGGGCGCGTAGGCCGTACAGGGGTAGGGCAGGCTAGGAAAAGATGCCCATGCAAGACAGGTCGCAGGCGGCCTAGGGCGTGTCGTCGAGCTGCACAGGACAGTCCCTGCGAGAACCTAACAGGCGCTACGAGCACTCGAAGCCAACAGGGAAGAGCAGGGACAGCGAGCAGCAAATGCCAGAAAGCCGACAGGATGTCCTGGCGGGTGTGATAATTCGAAGAAAAAGAATTCGTATGCGTGCGTATGTGTATGCGTAAGGTCCCTAAGGAACGAAACCAGCTCCGCTACCAGTGTAACAGCTCAGGATGCACTTAGCAGCCTGGGGGGTTAGTCTAGTGGAACAGTCGATGTGATGTATGTTTAGGTGTAAGTTGATATGCGTAAGCTAGCAGAACAGTAGGGTGTTACCTAAGTAGGGGATGTTGAGTTCATCGGGTAGAACGTCTTCGTGAAGGAGTAGAAGGGTTCGTCCCGAGTAGCTCGTGTCTATGTACGCAACGTGTGCGTTGTGAGAGATGAGGCAGTACATGGGTATGGTACTGTATCATGTGCGTTCGTCACGTGGCTTACGGGTAAGGTGTACCCGTATGCCTTGCTGGAAGGCCAGAGTACCCGTGAAGGGTTCTGTACCGTTACAGTTGGGGGTCTATGTCATCACTAGTGTCGTGGGGTGTTGGGGTTTGTGACATCACTAGTGACATTGGGTGTTGGGGGTTTATGTCATCAATAGTGACATGGGGTGTTGGGGTTTTATGTCATCACTAGTGTCATGGGGTATTAGGGGTTTATGTCATCACTAGTGACATGGGGTGTTGGGGGTCTATGTTATCACTAGTAACATGGGGTATTGGGTGTCTATGTCATCACTACAGTCATGGGGTGTTGGGGGTTTATGTCATCACTAGTGGCATGAGGGTGTTGGGGGTATATGTCATCACTAGTGTCATTGGGTGCTGGGGGTTTATTTCATCACTAGTGACATGGGGTATTGGGGGTCTATGTCATCACTACAGTCATGGGGTTTTGGGGGCCTATGTCATCACTAGTTTCATGGGGTGTTGGGGGTCTATGTCATCACTAGTTTTAAGTAATCGATTATTACAATCCTCTTCAATTTAAGGTTCATCCATTGCCATCCTATTATGTAACATAGATGTTCCATGCCATGTTCCCCCAAGAGCCTACCTATGTGTGTGTATATATATATTCTCTATTATTTATGTATATTATTATATATTATAATTCTGTATTATTTATGTATATTATTATATATTATTTAAATATATCTACAGTGCAAGCACTGCTCCTACCAGGCCATCCGGGGAGGTACGATTTCCCAAAACCCAAAATTATAGCCGGATTCTACCCGACCCCATGAATTGTACCCGGATTATAGTAAGATTCCTGCCCCAGAATTATACCCTGAATCGAAGAATTCCCCAACATTTACTCCCAAATTCAAATTCACCAGAATCCCCCCAAATTTGCCCAATTTATTCCCCCAGAATCCCCCTGAATTCCCCCCCAAATTTGCCCGATTATTCCCCCGGAATCCCCCTGAATTTCCCCCCAATTTCACCAGAATCCCCAAATTTGCCCAATTTATTCCCCGAGAATTCTCCAGAATTCTTACCCCAGAATTCTACCCGAATTGTAGTATAATTCTTACCCCATAATTCTACCCGGATTCTAGTAGAATTATTCACCCATAATTCTACACGGATTCTTGTAGAATTCTTACACCGGAATCTACTAGGTAACGAATCTACTAGGGTTATATACTAGGGCTAGTATATTGGGTTAGTACAAATTTGACGGTTTACGACACCATCTGATGGTTTACTACCCCTATCGTATTAACATTTACTACCCCTATCGTATAAAAAAAATACGACCAAATGCAATAAAAACAACCATGGGGTCGTAATAAATAAATAAATACTAGTCAAAATGGGGTATAGTAGAATCGAGTTTAATTCATAGTATACCCCCCCTAAATTTGCAGTGCAAAGTTTCCCACTTACAACCCCCCTTCTTGTCTGATTCATAGGCTGCCAGTTGCAAACATGATGTCCACAACTCTGAATTCCGGTGGAGGACCGTATCCTATTGACGGCGGAGCCGACTCCCAATCCGGCGCTGGGGAGATGGCCGAGATATTCCAATCTTTCAGCAACGATGTGTGGATTGGGGAGGCTTGTTTTCATCCCACTCTTTCTCTTAGTGCTGGTGCTGGTGCTGGTTTTTTCGATGATTTTGAATTTCTGCACACTGTGACCGCATCAAAATCTGTGCCTTTCCCTACATCTGCTGCTGCTGCTGCTGTTGAGACCTCTGTCGCTGGAATGGCGGATATGTTATTATTTGAAAGCCTCTCCACCCAGACAGGCCCTTTTGCAGACGAATTTGAACTCGAATTTTAATCTGAATCGTTACATGGTTCTTCAGCCACCATGGCAGGCCCTGTTGTACACAACCTTGCTTCTGCTCCTCCAGTCGCTGGTCTAGTGGTCGGGATCAACGGCTGCCGCAACGACCATGACTACCAAATCGACCATATTAACCACAGCTCCCACAATGGCCACAACGGCCACAGCTACCACAATGGTCACATCGGCCACATCGACTGCAGCTACCACAACGACTACATTGACCACGACAGCTTCGCCGGCCTCTATGCCGCATCTATGCAGAAAATGTTCCCTACCCCTGTAGCTTGTGTGGCTGCAACTACAAGTCATCTTGCTGGCCCTTGGCAGGAGGCTAGTGCTCAGGTGTGCAACCATCAGGCTTACCCATTCGTGGCGGGTTGGTGCCCGTGGGGCCAGCAGGAAGGCAAGGACTCTAATCAGCCACTCCCCAGATTTCAACAGGCAGCCAATGAAGCTCCTGAGAGCTACTACTGCAAACTCGGTAACAACATCATGTACGATCTTGGTACGCTGACGATGGGCGTTGAGACAGGTGGTCAATGCCAGCCTGGCATCGAGACAGGTGGTCTCTGCCAGCCTCTTATGGTGGTAACGAGTGCTGATCATGATGTCTCTGGATCGTTCACTTGCTTTGGCAAGAGGTCCTACTCACAGAGCCAAGACTCGGGTTGTGTGTCACAGGGGGAGAGCTCACTGGGTGTTGGAAGCTAAGCAGACAAGGTCCAGCCCTGTGGAACCTCTTTGACCAAGGACCCCCCCATGACCAAGGTCCAGCCCATTGGAACCTCTTTGCCGACCCCCATTACCAAGGAAAGAGTTGCAGAGGTAAGTCCAAGTAGAGCCCAGTAGTTTCTTTTTCACTCGGCCATCTCTTAGCTGCTAGGGCAGCTTGCTAGTTGGATGTTGTATGCTGTTACAGTCCAGGGGTCATCGCAAACTAGGCTCAAGGAACTTGCATGCCCAACCTTGAATAATGAAGATCACGACTATATATCGTGTATACACGAGTATAGCCCCTCCACTTCCCCACTTTCCCTCCTCACCACCTTCCCTCCTCTCCACATCACCATATCCCCTCCTCACCTCCTCATCTCACCACCACTCCACTTCCCCATCTTCCCTCCTCACCACCTCACCACGTCCCCTCCTCACCACCCTCACCTCACTCCCCCACATCTCAACCTCCCCTCCTCCCTCCTCATCTCACTACCCCTCCACCTCACCTCCCTCACCACCCTCACCTCACCCCCCCCACACACACACATCTCTACCTCCCCTCCTCCCCTCCTCATCTCACTACCCCTCCACCTCGCCTCCTCCCCTCCTCACCATCTGCCCTCCCCTCACCACTCCTCCACCTCACCACCTCCCCCCCCCCCCCCCCCCCCAACCTCCCCTCCTCCCCCCCAAAACCTCCCCACCTCCCCCCCCACACACCTCACCACCCCCAACCTCACCTCCTCACGTCTTCGTGTTCCTTTTTGCAGTTATATGGGGTCCCTATGAAGGAGGCAGCATCTCGTCTGGGCCTGAGTGTAAACGCCTTTCGAGACATTATACGCCAGTTTGGCATTGAGCGATGGCCCTATCGGAAGCTACAGTCGATCAAGGAGGTTATTGAGGAACTGGGGGACAAAAATGACCAGGTTGGTATTTATTCATCATGGGTTCAGGGTTTAGGGAATGCCTTGACTCGAGGACAATGTGCCGAGTACTAGGTTGGTATTTATTCATCATGCATTACAATCAGGTCCAAGGCGCATTGCAAGCGACGCGAAAAAACCACAATCAGGTCCAAGGCGCATTGCAAGGGACGCGGGAAATTGTGGCCACGTAACCGGAGAGGCCGAAGCTAGTGTTTACGACTTCTTTAGGTCCAGTGTTACAAACAACAGGACAAATGGGTGACCCTGGGGCTCCGCCAATAATGCAAGTTGTTACGCCTTGCCACGGGGCGTGAAGTTGAAGGAACCTTCCCGATCACTTGCACTGGGATGGGGATGTTTACTGTGGGTTATGCTATGTACCTTGCCTTTGTATCTCGGTTCCTTTGGACTGCATAGGAGAACATCAGCATGATCTACGTGCTCAAGGATGAGATCCTATAGGACCCCAACTTTGATACCCCTCGGTACCTTGCCTTTAGGACCCTACTTGTGTTTCTTTGTACCCTACCCTTGCATCTTACTGTTGTACTTTTGGTTCTTTTTACTGCATAGGAGAACATCAGCATGCTCTACGTGCTCAAGGATGAGATCCTATAGGACCCCAACTTCGATACCCCTCTGAACCTTGCCTTTAGTACCCTACTTGTGTTTCTTTGTACCCTACCCTTGTATCTTACTGTTGTACTTTTGGTTCTTTGTACTGCATAGGAGAACATCAGCGCGCTCTACATGCTGAAGAATGAGATCCTAAAGGACCCCAACTTCCATACCCCTTTGTACCTTACTTTTGTACCTTACTTGTGTTCCTTTGTACCCTACCCTTGAATCTTACTGCTGTACTTGTGTTTCTTTGTACTGCATAGGAGAATATCAGCATGCTCTACGTGCTGAAGAATGAGATCCTAAAGGACCCCAACTTCCATACCCCTTTGTACCTTACCTTTGTACCTTACTTGTGTTCCTTTGTACCCTACCCTTGAATCTTGCTGCTATACTTGTGTTTCTTTGTACTGCATAGGAGAAAATCAGCATGCTCAACGCGCTCATGGATAAGATCGCAAGGGACCCCAATGTCGCAATCCCAAAAGACATCGTGCAGCTAAGGCAACACGTCTACAAGAAACGGCACTTGCAGAAAGGGGGGAAGCAGGCCAATCCATCCCCCAACAAGCGCGCGAAGAACAAGAAAAGAGTGTGAAGAAACTATGGCAGTAACTGCTTGCCTGCTTCATCATCACCACAAGCAGCTAGCAGAAGAAGAAGAAGGAGGCTTGTTACATGTGTGACCATATATATGGTGTGAAGAATCGTACATTGTTTTGGGCCAACTGCCAGGCTGTACAGGTCATGCCATTCAGGCCTAACAGACCATGCTAACTTACAAGAGCTCACACCAACATACAACAGACCACACCGACTTACATCATACCATGCCAACTTATGAGAGTTTCTTTACATCTGGGCTGCCCACCTTCTTCCAATTTTTGGTCCCCCAATGTGACGCCCAGGGAAACCAGGAAGCGCACGGAGCGGTTTTGAATCCATGACTTGGATGTGAAAAATACACACAGCGGATTTGAATTTGAATTTGAACTCATGACTTGGATGTGAAAGACACACAGAGTGGATTTGAATTTAAATTTGAACTCGTGACTTGGATGTGAAAAACACACAGAGCGGATTTGAATTTGAATTTGAACCCATTACTTTGATGTGGAGACCATTTATAAATCTGCTCCACTCCACCACTTTGTACAAGCAATGTGTACTGCTATACCACTGCGGACCGCTCTATCACTGTGTACGTGCACTGTGTACCGCTCTACCACTGTGTATACGCACTGTGTACTGCTCTTGCACTGTGTACGTGCACTGTGTACGTGCACTGTGCACGTGCCCTGTTTACCACTCTTGCACTGTGTACCGCTCTACCACTGTACGTGCACTGTGTACCGCTCTTGCACTGTGTACGTGCACTGTTCACTGCTCTTGCACTGTGCACGTGCCCTGTTTACCACTCTTGCACTGTGTACGTGCACTGTTCACTGCTCTTGCACTGTGCACGTGCCCTGTTTACCACTCTTGCACTGTGTACCGCTCTACCTCTGTACGTGCACTGGGTACCGCTCTTGCACTTTGTACAGTTATATCACTGTGTACCGTTATACCACTGTGTACCGCTCTACCACAGTGTACGTGTACTGTGTACCGCTCTTGCACTGTGTACCGTTCTATCACTGTGTACCGCTCTACCACTGTGTACGTGTACTGTGTACCGCTCTATCACAGTGTACGTGTACTATGTACTGCTTTACCACAGTGTACGAGTACTATTTACTGCTGTACCACTGTGTGCGTGCAATTTGTACCGCACTTGTACTGTGAACACGCATTGTGTACAGCTCTACCACTGTGTACCGATCTACCACTATGTGCGTGTACTCTAATTATCTGCATCACTTGTTACCTAATCACTCTTTGCTTTTATTTTTTTATACACGTATGGCTAGTAGCTTCTATAAAGCTTCCTTGCCTGCCCCGGCTCCGTTTTTGTTCGAACCTACATCAACCTGGTTCACCTGCACGCTGGTATACGTATCCTGCATAAAAGGAGCGCTTATACGTAATCCACTCACTCTACCACTGTGTGTGTGCGCTCTCATCAACTTCGTTGCTAGCTACCTGTCTTTCTGTTCAAACCTAAAGCAACCTGGATGCTGGTTTACGTATCCTGCATACAAAGAGTGCACGTGCGTAATCCACTCACTCTACCACTGTGTGCGTGCGCTCTCATCAACTTCGTTGCTAGTTTCCAGATCACTCTTTCTTTGTTTTTTCCGTGTGATGCGTCACAAATTGAGCAACTCTGTTCTTCCCCAGTGTGTTGAGAATTTCGTAGGCCAGTGCTCGTTGTCAAATAATTCTCTTTACAAAGTGCTTTGTCATGATAATACTTGTCCTTGTTTAATTCCTTTAGTAGAGTTTGCCCAGCAGTTGCATAGCTATTTCCTGTTGAAGTTCCCTGTGAACATCAGGTTGAATATTTCTGCGGCTTGAAGTGGCCCAGCATAGACTGAGTACCTTGAGCCTAAGGGCTCAGCATAGGCCGAGTACCTTGAGCCTAGGGGCCAGCATGGTAAGAGTACCTTGAGCCTAGGGGGCCAGCATAGGCTGCTTACCTCGAGCCTAGGGGCCCAGCATATGCCAAGTACAAAGTGACTCTAGGGGCCCAGCATAGGCTGAGTACCAAGTGGGTTTAGGGGTCCATCATGGATTTAGGGGCCCAGTGCGGGGTAAGGGGCCCAGCATAGGCTGAGTACCAAGTGGGTTTAGGGGTCCATCATGGATCTAGGGGCCCAGTGCGGGGTAAGGGGCCCAGCATAGGCTGAGTACCAAGTGGGTTCAGGGGTCCATCATGGATCTAGGGGCCCAGTGCGGGGTAAGGGGCCCAGCATAGGCTGAGTACCAAGTGGGTTTAGGGGTCCATCATGGATCTAGGGGCCCAGTGCGGGGTAAGGGGCCCAGCACAGGCTGAGTACCGAGTGGGTTTAGGGGTCCATCATGGATCTAGGGGCCCAGTGCGGGGTAAGGGGCCCAGCATAGGCTGAGTACCAAGTGGGTTTAGGGACCCATCATGTGTCTAGGGGCCCAGTGCGGGGTAAGGGGCCCAGCATAGGCTGAGTACCGAGTGGGTTTAGGGCCCATCATGGGTCTAGAGGCCCAGTGCGGGGTAAGGGGCCCAGCATAGGCTGAGTACCAAGTGGGTTTAGGGGTCCATCATGTGTCTAGGGGCCCAGTGCGGGGTAAGGGGCCCAGCATAGGCTGAGTACCGAGTGGGTTTAGGGCCCATCATGGGTCTAGAGGCCCAGTGCGGGGTAAGGGGCCCAGCATAGGCTGAGTACCAAGTGGGTTTAGGGACCCATCATGTGTCTAGGGGCCCAGTGCGGGGTAAGGGGTCTGACATAGGCCAAGTTCCTAGTGGGTTTAGGGGCCCAGTGTGGGTTAAGGGTCCCTTCATGAGTTCACGGGCCCATCATGGGTCTAGGGGCCCCGTGTGTGGTGAGGGGCCCAGCGCGGGCCGAGTATGTACCTACCCTATACCCAAAAATTGAAAATACAAAAAAAATCCATGTTTATCCCGCTGCCATGATGTGAGTGTCCCATTGAGGTGTGAGCATTCCGCAACGCATTTGGTGACACTGATGTCTCAGCGTTTGAATGTGCCATGAGTGCCTATGTGATAATATGTATTATGTATACAATACTTCTCGTTACTTGTGTTGCATTCTATACATCTCCCTACTCCTGTCGCACTCTGCAACACGCTTGTTGACACCGATGGTGACAATTGTGAGAAGAACAAACTCTTCCAATGTACTTCTTGGATATACGACTTGATGTCCAATAAGTGCATTGGTAGATGTCAGCAGAACATGCTCTACCAGTGTCCTTCTTGGATATATGACCAGATGTCTAATAAGTGCATTGGTAGGCGTCAGCAGTTGGTAGAGTATGCGCTGCCGAAAGATGTTGGTAGAGTACGTTCTGCTGACAGATGCTTCAGATTTGAGACCTTCCAAGAGTGCCTAAAAGGATAGATGCGCATTCAATACATATTGGTAATCATGTCGTATACATAGTGTTAATCCTGTCGCATTCAATACATATTGGTAATCATGTCATATTCCATACGTGTCATGTATTGTATCGCATTCAAAACATATTGGTAATCATGTCATATTCTATGCTCGTCATGTATCGTGTCGCATTCAAAACATATTGGTAATCCTGTCATATTCTATGCTTGTTATGTATAGTGTCGCATTTAATACATCTTGCTAATCCTGTCGTATTCTTACTTGTCATTATGCCTGTTGCACTCAATATATCTTCTTAATCCGGTTGCATTCAATACACATTAGTAATCCTGTCGTGTTATATACCTTTCATTATGCCTGTCACACTGTGTGCCTATCATTAATCCTGTCGTATTCAATATATCTTGGTCATCCTGTTGTGTTCTATACCTGCCATTATGCCTGTAGCACTCTATACCTATCATGTATCATGTTACTTTCAATACAACATGCTAATCCTTTTGTATTTATTCTATATTTTTCATTATGCCTGTTGCACTCTATACCTTTCAAGTATTGTGTTGCATTCAGTACGTCTCGCTACTCCTGTTGCACTTCAAACCTGTCATTTGTCATCTCACATTCTGTTTTGTATGCATGCATGGTCCAAAATAGCTCTTTTAGCCCTAAAGGCTGGCAGCTAGAAGACAGCATACATGTAGCAGCTATCTGGCAGCTAGGAACCAGTAGCTGGCAGCTGTCTAGCAGCTAGGAACCAGTAGCTGGCAGCTGTCGAGCAGCTAGGAACCAGTAGTTGGCAGCTGTCGAGCAGCTAGGAACCAGTAGCTGGCAGCTGTCGAGCAGCTAGGAACCAGTAGCTGGCAGCTATCTAGCAGCTATCTAGCAGCTAGGAACCAGTAGCTGGCAGCTGTCGAGCAGCTAGGAACCAGTAGCTGGCAGCTGTCGAGCAGCTAGGAACCAGTAGTTGGCAGCTGTCGAGCAGCTAGGAACCAGTAGCTGGCAGCTGTCGAGCAGCTAGGAACCAGTAGCTGGCAGCTATCGAGCAGCTAGGAACCAGTAGCTGGCAGCTGTCGAGCAGCTAGGAACCAATAGCTGGCAGCTATCGAGCAGCTAGGAACCAGTAGCTGGCAGCTGTCAAGCTGCTAGGAACCAGTAGCTGGCAGCTGTCGAGCAGCTAGGAACCAGTAGCTGGCAGCTATCTAGCAGCTAGGAACCAGTAGCTGGCAGCTGTCGAGCAGCTAGAAACCAGTAGCTGGCAGCTATCTAGCAGCTAGGAACGAGTAGCTGGCAGCTGTCGAGCAGCTAGGAACCAGTAGCTGGCAGCTATCTAGCAGCTAGCACACCCTGCATTTCATCTCTAGCTAGCACCAGTTTATCTGATGATGATTAATTGTCACAAGCATTGTTTTGAGTGTATGAGTCCAAGCATCATATTATTCTTTAGTTGTTTTTCATTTTCAAAGAGTCAGTCACAGCCATTTCTAAAGGCAGTCGTGGCCATTGCCATATATAGTCAGTCACAGCCATTGCCATACAGTCAGGCATAGTCAGTCACATCCATTTCCATAGAGGCAGGCATACGCAGTCACAGCCATTGCCATATCGTCAGGTGTAGTCAGTCATAGCCATTGCTATAGCGTCAGGTGTAGTCAGTCACAGCCATTGTCATAGACTCAGCCATAGTCAGACATTTCCATAGAGTCAGCCATATAACTATCAATTGACCAAGTTGGCCACCTTGCCCAACTTAGTCCAGTCGACAGTTCTTACCAATACCACATCAGTGAGCAGTGTTGAAAGGTGTAGATTTGGGGACTGGGTGTAGACGTATAGTCAGCATAACAATCGCCTAGCTAGTGCATATTAGATACCTCATGTTGTATATGTTGACTGTTATGAATGTTACTGCAAACTGTAGACTAGGTACTGTACACCTAAGCACCAGCCAGGGTGAGTGCTGCAGAATTGCATCATCGCATATTGAGCTTGGCAGCATGAACTTCCTATCAGGGGGACTAGTGTACAAAGCATTTTTGAGGTCTTGGTTGGGGCTGGACTAATTTGCCACGCACCAGCCAGGGTGAGTACTGCATCATTGCACATTGAGCATGGCAGCATGAATCTCCTACAAGGGAGACTAGCGCACTATGCATTTTTGAGGTCTTGGTTGGGGCTGGACTTAGTTGCCATGCACCAGCCAGGTTGAGTACTGCAGAATTGCATCATTGCACATTGAGCATGGCTGCATGAACCTCCTACAAGGGAGACTAGTGTACTATGCATTTTTGTCGGAGCCCCCTCTTCAAGGGGGTGGGTGCCCCCAGGGTTTCCCTGTTGTCCGTTTGTCTGACCATCTGACGGAGATGAAGCCTGACACGTCAGCCAGCGGTCTCGTAACTAACTCGCTTCCGTTGCCACCTGTCGCTCCATCGCGCACACTCTCCGCCAATTTTTTGCGTCGCTTGCGACACTGCGTAGAACTTTTGAGGTCTTGGTTGGGGCTGGACTTAGTTGCCACGCACCAGCCAGGGTGAGTGCTGCAGAATTGCATCAATGCATATTGAGCATGGCTGCATGAGCCTCCTACAAGGGAGACTAGTGTACTATGCATTTTTGGCGGAGCCCCCTCTTCAAGGGGTTGGGTGCCCCCAGGGTTTCCCCGTTGTCTGTTTGTCTGACCATTTGACCAGGACGAAGCCTGACATGTCAGCCAACGGTCTCGTAAGTAACTCGCTTCCGTTGCCACCTGTCGCTCCATCGCGCACACTCTCCGCCAATTTTTAGCGTTGCTTGCGACACTGCATAGAACTTGTTGAGGTCTTGGTTGGGGCTGGACTTATTTGCCACGCACCAGCCAGGGAGAGCACTACAGCATTGCATCTTCACACCTTGGGTGGGGCTAGACTTTGTTGCCACGCACCAGGCAGGGAGACTATTGTACTACGAATTGTTGAGGTCTTTGTAAGGCGGGCTTGGACTTTGTTCCCACGCACCAGCCAGGGAGAGCGCTACTGCATTGCAGAATCACACCTTGGGTAGGGCTGGACTTGGCTTCCACGCACCAGCCAGGGAGAGCACCACAGAATTGCATCACACCTTGGGTGGGGCTGGACTTTGCTGCCACGCACCAGCCAGGGAGAGCACTACCACACTGCATCATCATACATTAAGCATGAGTGCATGACTGCGTAAACCTGTACTGTGGAGACCCTTTACAGTGCATTTCTATGCAGCCTACTACAATATTGCATTACATTATCACACATTAAGCATGACTGCGCGATCCTTCAACCAGGGAGAGACTAGCGGTGCCGTACTGCAAACCGTCAAGCAAGAATGAACTTCCAAGTTCATGGGCTATGCACAGGACTTCAATTACCTTATTCATATGAGATTACCCATAGGTGGCTTGAGGTTCAGTTCATGAATGCTTTTTCTTTTTAAGCCCTTCCTATCACGGTTGGGCAAGTCCCTTGAGCCTATTTGGCCTACCCCTGGACTGTAACATACATGCATACATGTCTAAAATATAGGAACCTATTACACGATTACCCATTATTACCTATATAGGAACCTATCACACAATCACCCACTATTACCTGTATAGGAACCTATCCTATTACACAATAACCCATTATAACCTGTATAAACCTACTACACAGTCACCCATACTATCCTGTATAGTAACCTATTACACAATTACCCATTATTACCTGTATAGGAACCTATAACTCAGTCACCCATTATTACTTGTATAGGAACCTCGATTACCTCTATTCATACTGCCCACCTGTCACTCCATGTCTATCCGTTGTATTCTCCGGGGTGCAGCTGTCATATACCACTGTGTACTGCACTACCGTACAATATAGTGGTATGTTATCAGTCTGGGCTACTCAGTGCTTCACACTATATGTATGTACTGCTGTAGTGCAGTACAGCAGTACACTGTTTTTTCACAGTGGTATGTAATCAGTCTGAGCTACTCAGTGTTTCACACTATATGTCCTTTGACTAGGGATCTTCCAACAAATCCTCGGAAAAAGAAAGTCAATATTGCAGCAAGCAAGCATTATTTTCAGCACTAATTCCATATTATGTGGAAGTGGTATGTGCACTGGACGTACCATATGTGTTTTGCACCAGTACACTAGTTCTGCGATGTACGCACATATATATATATATATATATATATATATATATATATATATATATATATATATATATATATATATATATATATATATAGGTGATATGACTACTAAGTCACCCAAGCATCACGTATGTATGTTACAGTCCAGGGGTAGGCCAAATAGGCTAAAGGAACTTGCTCAACCGTTAGGAAGAGCTTAAAAAGAAAAAACACTGATGAACTGAACCCCAAACAATCGTTTAACCGACGGGGGCCCTGAGTTCGTGCTACAGTGATAATTTAACTCTATGTATGTATGCATGGAAATCTATTGGGCAGTGTATGTATCTCCTGTAAAATAAACAATAATTTCTTGGACTCTTCTTTCACTTTCGCCTTTCAATCTTTCATGTGTTGGTTAGACTGAAACCAGGGTTGTTCAAACCGCTGCTTCTTGCGTCTCATATCAGACGCAGATTTTGGAGGGTCCGTTGCATCTCGGATGCGGTCCTTGGAGTTGGGTGCGTCTAGAGATACATGTCTTGGAGTCCCGCTGAACAACCCTGGATTGTTACATAGCATGATTATTCAGCCTCTTTCAGTGATATACATTGGTCTAGTGGTAGACTGAGTCATTGTAAGAATGAAGAGTCAAGGGTTCGACTCCCCCTTTGGTCGCTCTTGGCGTTGCAGGTCGTCGTCAACCGCGATGGTAGCTTGTCCAGTTGAGGTAGGAGACCGCTCCCCACCCGCGTACGACGGGCTCCCTTAACACCACGCCCCACCAGGCGTTATCATTACCTTTTTTGATTTTTCAGCCAAGGAAATCTGAGCTGCCCACCGCCTTCCAACACCGAGTCCCCCTTTATGCTCCCCAGTTATGCTCAGATGTCTGGAAGAATTCTATCGAACTCAAACTTGGGTACACAGCTCTAGCCAGGAATTTGGCTGCTCGCCGTCTCTGGCAGTAAAAAACAATATTACCAGGGCAAGAGGGCAGAGAGTGTTTGCAGCGGAGGGGCAAGTGGCAAGAAATATATAAATATATCTAGAAATCCCCATTTGAGCATGAAGATAGGAAGTACTCATGGTGCCCATGATGAGGCCTAACCAGATCCCCCCCCCACACACACACACACCACCACCACCACCACCACCACCACATGTGTGTGTACCGTATGCACGCGCCAAGTATGCCATGTGGCGACCCAGACCAAGCTTGCAGCCTGGTTCGATGACAACAATTTGAACATCGCAGCCCGTATACCATCATGGTAGTACCCCCCACCCACCCAAACAGCCATTACAGTACCACATACACGCGCATGCATACAGCCATGGCAGTGGACCGCCCCGCCCCTACCCACACAGCCATGGCATTGCCCCACCCCACCCATGCAGTCATGGCATTGCCCCACCCCCACCCATGCAGTTATGGCAGTGCACCACCCCCACCCGTACCCCCATGACAGTGCTCTACACCCACTCACACAGCTATGGCATTGCCCCACCCCACCCATGCAAATAACTGTGCGAAACGTGCAGTGGGGCTCAACAAGGCAGCGCGCCAGCGCGCAAAAGCGCGCGCTTGGAAGTACCCCGTGCCCCACCCCCACCCATGCAGCCATGGCAGTGCCCCACCCCCACCTGCACCCCCACGACTGTGCTCCACACCCACCCATGCAGCCATGGTGGTACTCCACCTGCAGTCTAAGCCCATTTTGGGCCATTTTCTAGACCCTTTGGGCCTCCACAGTTGGCAAAACTTTGTTGTTCTCCATTTCCAATTCTGAATCGAATTGTCGACCAAACTTTGTAAACAAACAAAAAAACATTTTTCCTGGAAAAAAAAGTGCCCCCCCTTTTTTACCGCCCTCAATGTAGGAGAGACTCAAGAGTTACACCGAGTCACTCAAACTCAAAAATTGACAAAAGGGGGCCGACCAACTAGTGTAACAAAAACGAGTAACCGGGTGAAGAGCCATGAAGAACCTAAGGGGTTCGCGTCCGCCGCAAGCCAACTGTCCATGCAACATTCGCGTTTCCGTCCGACCCTGAGCCATCGCCTGCAAACTCCCATCGCGGCTGGACCTGCTACTTGCGCGCAACGTGCGAATTGCGCAAATGCTAACTTCGAACTACGCAATTGGATTGAACTGGTGCTCTTCCAACCTCTGAATCTGCCAATCTTGCTATTAATAGCATGCCTCAGTACTGATCAATCGTTCTGCAGACATGCGAAGCTTCATAATTAATTACTATCAGCCCAAGTGGGTAACGCCACCCTGCGAACCTGTGGAGTTTGGACCAGCGCAGCTTTGAGCTACGTGCTATGACCTAGGGGCCCATCGCCTGCAACCTGCTGGACGTGGTACTTGCGAACGTGGAAATCGAGCATATGCTGACCTTCGAACTGCGGAATTGATAACTGGTGCACTTCCGACCCCCGTCTCAGCCAAAGTGACTTGCTATTTATAGCTACCTAAGTACCAATCGTTCCTTCTGCGGAGCTGCGAAGCTACACAAGTAAGAACTAACTCGCTACCCAAGAAGGTGACACCACCCTGAGAAGCTGCAGAGCTTCGACCAACGCAGCTTTCAGATTCGTGCTTCGACCTAGGGGGCAGCGGCGTTGCACAATGGTGGCCACTAATCTCCATTCTCCATGGCCAGGCGCAACTCTAGGCCCAGCCATTCCAAATCATGGGCAGAGCGGCTATTGAGACCCTATGCTCACCCACGGTATTCTCCCAAAGCACATGCCACATGCGCTCCCAAACTGCGCTACATTCGTGTCATACCCACACAACGCATAACCACCCGGCCAGCCCGATGCATGCCGGCCCACGCTACAGGCATCCACCCCGACACACCCGACCACCCCCTCGCGTCGGGTCAGGCCCAGACCGGAACGGCTCATACTGCCCAGCCCACACACGCAACGCCTTCTCAAAATCCCCTAAAATTAACCCGACCTCTGATTGGTCTCATTTTTTCTGCATCAAATTATTACAACTAAAGCCAACCTTCGTGTATGCTCTGCATGACAGTAGAGGCACGTTCAATACTGCTTTAAGTAGCACCACTGCAAAATGTCCCTTGTTTGTTTGTTTGTTACTTAGTTGTTACTTTGAAAGCAACAAGGCTACAACATAAGTACATAACTGACCGCCCGTACATGAGCTTATAATTCCAAAAACCAACTGCTCAGGGGGCGGTCGATATAGTAACCGCCCCTCCATGGGTAGCGACTTCGGTACATCAGCCGTACTACCGGACGAGCAAAACGGATACGCCAAACGGGTGCGCCAAACGGGTGCGCCAAACGGATGCGCTAGGGAACCCAATGGTTCGCCCTACAAAGTGCATTTAGACCGCACCAACTGACGTTTGCAAACGGCCGGCAGCTCGATAAACTCGCATATACAGACACCTCTTCTCCGACTCGAAGCAAATTTGAGGCAAGTTGTATTTTCAGTCACGTCACCTCGTCTTCCAGGTAGATATAAGTCAAACTGCGCCCCAAACCACTTGACGTTTGAATTCGGCAGTCATCCCGAAGAAGACTGCCTAGTCACTGTCGAAGGGTGCACAGCCCCAGTTTATGTGGTAACGCGCGACTGTGTACCAAAGCGCGGTATACGAGACACACATTTCGCGAGAACAGCCACGAGGGCAGCAACAAGGTTCACGAGGGCAGCAACAAGGTTAGACACACCGCACACCTCACACCGCACACAAAACAACCCTACTTACAGGGGGGGCTACCTATCCGGCCATCCCCATCCTCAGCGGATCCCTTGGTCCAATTGGTCCAAACCAACACAAGGGCGGTCATGCCCTTGTTGTCCATGTTAGGGGGCCTAGATAAGGGTTTGGGACAATGCCCAACTTTTGAGCATAGTCAGAGCTTGATATACGCATAAATATTCATCCTACATAAAATTTATAGCGGAGAGGATTGTCTCGTCCCTCCACTCAGCCATCCCCGTATAGGGGTTTCGGCTGTGGTGCAGCCCTCCCTCTAGGGGGGGGGGGGGGGGGGGGGGGGGGGGGGGGGGGGGGGGAGGGTCTTCGGGATTGCTCAACAGTTGAACTGTTGAGGGGGAGGGCGGTGGACAAACCCTAACCTGGTTGCGCACCTGGCGTGCCAGATCGGCGAAAAGTTGAACTGTTGAAGTTGAACTGTGCCCACTGGAAACACTCGTGCCACGCTGGCGCCCACAGTTGAACTATTCTGTTGGTCCACTGGTCCACTAGAAACACGCCCTAACTCGGCCGAGTGGGCGAGTGGGCCCCGCCATCCAGCCTTGCTGACGTCATTAACGACCAAGTTCAAGGCGTGGTATAGCGGTGCCCAGAGGCGGTGCAGATGCCCAATAACCCATGCCGCGGCATATATATGCTGCGGGGATATGGGTATCCCCTGATGGGCATGGGCCGGCATGGGCATGGGCATTGGATATCAGGGCGCGCCGACGGCCATCCGCCCTATCGGCCATCCAAAGGAGTGACCGACGTGCCAGCTCATAGGTCGTGCACCGCCACCTCATCACATTGATTTGCCGGCTCAAAGGTTGCACAACGCCACCTCATCGAATATCTGTGGCGCCATCGCATGCTAGTTCCAGGCGGGGTAGCACTGACTCTTACCTGAACGCGGTACAATCGAATGTACTCGAAGGGGGGGTCCGCCGAGGAGCAAGCCCTACAGTACATGAAGGACATACAAGGGAAGGGAAGGTTCAAATAGAATGCGCCTAGGGATTCACGTTGCGTCTGTCAATCAAGGCATTGCTCTAGGCAACTGACGCCGCAACTCAGGCTTTTAAAATGACGACCAGCGCTAGGAATGGCGTGGCAAGGTCCGCGCCACTTCCCCAGAGGACGAGGAGCGTCTGCCGAGCGCTGGACCTGGATCCCGCAGCGGGCCAGGCCCCGGCCGCGGCCGATGAGGCGCCCCTTGACGCTATCCCGGAAGACCCTCGCGAGGTAAGCTGACCCCCGCTTCTCCCGCTCACCGTTGACACCACTATCTCGTTGCTTTTGTTGGGGATCAGCGCGTTGAATTGCTTGAATCTCGCTGTTCCCGCCCAAAGCGTTTCGTCTCCCGCTTGTCTGACCTGCTTGAGGTTGATTCGTCTCCCCCCCCCCCCCCTCACCCGCGCGTTCATTTTGCCTTCTAAACTGCCCACGACACGCCGTTTACATGGTAACGCTTTACACGTCTCCCTCACCTGTCACGCCACGTCTGGTTAGGTTCGACCACCCTCCGCTGTCACAGGCCCCAGTCACTCGCTTCTCTCCCCTTTCCGAGGCGAGAAAGGGAACACCTGATTTTTTGCTTCGCTTATCGCTTGCTAGCCTTTCACATGTCCTCCTGCCTCGACTCACCTCGCTAGCTTTATTAATCTCCATTCCAGGCCGTCGCGCCCTCATTGACTGTTGAAGTTGATTTAAGAGCCGAAAAGTAGGCACCAAGCTAGTTCCCGTGGTTTCGGCTTCCATTTGTTTCGCCATGGCTAGGAAGCAATTTCGTACTAGGATGCCTGCCTTTGCAGGTGTTTCGTCTTCGTTTGCAATGTTTGGGCTCGACAGAGTTTTTTTCTCGCCCCACCCCTTTCATGCCGATCCGGGCTTGCCTATATTACCCCGGTCCCCAATGTGTCCCTCCCCCTCCCTAGCTCATCTCGCAGGCCGATGTCCGTTAGGAGACCCAGCCAGAGGCAGATCTACAGCCCTCTGTGCTGGCGACCCCAAGAGATCCGAGAGGGGCCTTCATAGATTCAAACAAGGAGGTTAGTGCCCTCCTTATGCCTAAGGAACGTGTGGAATAATTTTTCCCTGCCTTACTTCTTGTCTAAGGAACGTGTGGAATTATTTTTCCCTGCCTTACTTCTTAGTCTAAGGAATGTGTGGAATTATTTTTCCCTGCCTTACTTCTTAGTCTAAGGAATGTGTGGAATTATTTTTCCCTGCCTTACTTCTTAGTCTAAGGAATGTGTGGAATTATTTTTCCCTGCCTTACTTCTTAGTCTAAAGGAAAGTGTGGAATAAATTTTCCCTGCCTTACTTCTTAGTCTAAAGGAATGTGTGGAATAATTTTTCCCTGCCTTACTTCTTTATCTAAGGAACGTGTGGAATAATTTTTCCCTGCCTTACTTCTTGTCTAAGGAACGTGTGGAATTATTTTTCCCTGCCTTACTTCTTAGTCTAAGGAATGTGTGGAATTATTTTTCCCTGCCTTACTTCTTAGTCTAAGGATTGTGTGGAATTATTTTTCCCTGCCTTACTTCTTAGTCTAAGGAATGTGTGGAATTATTTTTCCCTGCCTTACTTCTTAGTCTAAGGAATGTGTGGAATTATTTTTCCCTGCCTTACTTCTTAGTCTAAAGGAAAGTGTGGAATAAATTTTCCCTGCCTTACTTCTTAGTCTAAAGGAATGTGTGGAATAATTTTTCCCTGCCTTCCTTCTCTTTCGAAGGAATGTGTGGATTAATTTTTCCCTGCCTTACTTCTTAAGTCTGAAGGAATGTGTGGAATAATTTTTCCCTACATTACTTCTCTTTCTAAGGAATGTGTGGAATAATTTGTCCCTGCCTTGCTTCTTTGCCTCGTAGATCGTGAGGACATATTTTTCTCCGCCATGCATACTTCCCTCTGAAAGCTGTGTGGAAACTTTGCCCCCCTACTTCTTTGCCTAGAAGATTAGTGTGGAAACACTTTCCCCTCTTGCATTTTCCACTCTCAAAGGCTGCGTGGGACTTCCCCCCCCCCTACTTATTTTCCTTAAGATCACCTGACCCCCTTCTTACTTCCCTACTCTACCCCCTTTTTCTGGCTTTACAGTCCTCCAAAGGACTGTCGCTCTCTCGCTCCATCCACCCTCCTTCCAAGGTATCCACCAAGCCCACGCCACACCAGACCAAGTCTGGAAAAGAAAATCCCAGCAACCCCTCCCACCCTTCACGCCTACCGTCCTTCAAACTGATGGATTGGGAGGAGAAACCAGTCCCGACAAAGGGAGCTGTGGAGATGACAGACCCTGCCGCCCACTTCCGTATCCTCATGCTGAAGGGTTCCCCCCTCCATGAAGCCATAGCTACATTCACGTGGGCTACGCCTGTGGAGTCCTCATCAGACACGCCAACGCTGATGGTCTCCCCGACACTTTTAGACCTCAAGCCCGGGGCCCATCTGCCCGGGGTTTTCACCTGGCATGTCTTGTCTGGTGCATTCTGGGATGGGATCACCTCTTCAACCATCAGGGCGCTGAGAAGGGCCCTTTGTGAATGTATCCGTAAAGAGTTCCGAGTGAAGATGACGGAGCCCTCACCTCTGGAGTCCATGGAGGACATAGCCCCCTTAATTGAGGACAGCTTCAAGCGACTCCTATCACCTGTCGCTCCCAAAGAGGTGGAGAGGGAGCACTCAATGCCTCCCCCTGTCATCCGCCAACCCCTTGGTCCCCTCATGGCTGCCGCTCCTGCCCAATCGGACCCCTCTCAAACCATCCAAGATAGGGGCAAAGTCATGCTGGACGAGTTTGCTTACATCGTGGGTCCAGCAATGGCGGACTACTGTAAGATGCTGCAGGACCAGCTAGCATCCATGTACCCTAATGAGGGTAAAGGGGACTTCTCCACCGACACTCCTGCCACTCTCATGATGAGACTAAGAGCGTCCCTGGCCAAGTCCCTCCCTTGGCAGCCAGATGCTGTAATGGCTGAGTACTACAAGGACGCCTTGAGGGACCTGGCCATAGCAATGGCGAAATCCACGGTTAGCCTGCTCCCCAAGGCCCTGTCCCCTGAGGGAGGGATCTGGATAGCTAAGCTGGAAAATGAGCTGGCCTCCGCCACTGACATTTACATGGCTTTCAGGCTAAGCGCCATCACTGCCATCGAGGAGTGGAGAAAGGCCCACATAGCTGCTCAGCAGCTCCTTCCCTTCAGGTCCCAGGGTTTCAGGGGTCCCCCTGGCCAGGCACCTTACTTCCCTCATGGCAACAGATACACTCACGGCCCCCAGTTCGGGGGCTCTGGTTCTGGCCAGCACAGGAGTCAGTTTGGGGGAGGTCATAGAGATCCGCAGAAGGTAGGGCCAAGCAGCACTGCTTCAGCCTCAGAAACACGGGTAGATGTGATAGGGGAGCCTCGTGCCCCTACTCTCACGCTCCCGCCGCCGGAGAGGGAGGGAACTAGAATTTGAATATGCATGGTGCCTAACTAGTAGTGAGCTAGTGTTTGGCTAATTTGCCCCTTTGAGACTTATCCCATAGCTCCTTGCGTAACTACTTTTCCAATAATGTTTTGAACTGCTCCCCAGACGCGAATTCCATGAATGATTATTTTCTTGGCTAGCCCTTTGTAACAAATGATGAGAAACACTGCTCCCTTCGCACATCCTCCATTTTCCTTGTTACTTTATATCGACACTTTCTTTTCCCCCTCCCCCCCCCACCACCCCACACCTGCGGGCCGGTCGTAGGTTTTCTCGTCCAGACCGGGACCCTCCCACCAGCAGCAGCTTCCCCCACCTCCCCCGATTGCTCCTCTCCCCCCCCCCCCCCCCCCCCCCCCCTCACACCTCTAGAAGACTTGGAGGCTTGGGATGATGAAACAGGAGTCCTTTTGTACTCCATCTCTAATGGGCATATCCATATACCACAAGTGCGGGTGGGCAAACTGGTTGAGTCAAACTTCCTCCGCCTCCGGGACCTCTCACCCTACCCCAAGCCAGCCACTCTCGAAATCCTTCATAAGGCTTGCGGTGCACTAAAAGATTTGGCAAGTACCTCCTCATGGGAGCCCACTGTTGCACAAGATTGGGAATCCGACCTCGCTTCTTGCCTCCCAGACCCCCAAGATTTTCAGGCTGGCGGTCTACGGGACCGGGTAGATGTGTGGAAAGCTTTTTTGACCTTGCTAGCATCCCAGCCCATACCTAAAGAAGGAAACAAGTAGTGTCATGGCTGACTTCTGGTGTCAACCTGAAACAGCTTCCAGTGAGACACCAGTCACAACTCTCTGCCCCCTTCCGGGCAAAGAAGATTAGGGTGGTTAAAGCTTTGCTCACCAGAGTCCTACCACCCGGTTCTCTAGTGGACAAGTGCTTGGAAAACCCTGAGCCTCTGCCGGTGGTTTTTCCCAACCACCCCAATACTCTTGTCCACAAGGACTTCGTGGAAGAGGAGGTCAAATCCCTCTTGTCCAAGGGAGTGATCAGGCGGTGGGATTGTTCCACCAAACCAAGGGTGGTCAACGGAATCCTGGTAGCGGAAGATAAAGCTCCCAAGCTCCGCCTTTGCATCAGCCCCATGTACCCCAACTTGTTTTGGGAGTACACACCTCTCCACTATGAGTCACTCACAGACATCCCACCCATATCCCAACCTGGGGATTTCGCTTTCACAACGGACGACAAGAGCGGCTACTTCCACGTCCCTCTCCACCTGGACATGTGGAAGGACTTGGCTTTCATTTGGGATGGTGAAACCTTCTGCTTTACCCACCTACCATTTGGGGTGGGCCCAGCCTGTTCAGTCTACACCCGCATCCAGGAAGCAGTCATCTCTCCACTAAGAGACCTTGGCTTGCGGATCATCTTCCTCCTTGATGACAAGCTGGGTTTGGACACCTCCCAATCCAGAACCCAGTGGATGGCCATATGGGTGGCCAAGCTACTGGCCTGCTTGGGTTTTACACTCAGCATCCAGAAGTGCCAGCTCAAGGCGTCCCAACTCCCCAGATTCCTGGGCATGAACATAGACCTGGGCAGCAGAGCTTTCATGCTGCCAGAGGACAAGAGAGTGGCCTTATTTGCCCTGATGGAGGAGATGACGACCAACCCCGCAGTCACAGACAGGCAGATTGCCAAGCTAGCTGGAAAATTGATAGCAGCCGCCCAGCCATCGAGCTCTCCCCCTTGCTGGCCAGATCCATGATGAAGGCCATGGAAGGCTCGTTGAGATGGGACTTGGGTGTATGCATCACCAGCTGCACTGAAGGGCTGACATGGGCATTATGTCCTTGCTCCTCTCTTCCCCCAGGACTAAACTCTGGGAAAACGGAGCCAGGGCTTGCTCCTAGTTGGGGATGCAAGTGAGTCAGCCTTTGCCGCTTTTACACCCAACGGGGAATTGGGAGGCAGCATGGTCCAGTCTTTCACGTCCGACCAACTGGCCAGAATGGAGAACAAGGACTACTCGAGTACAGAGAGAGAGCTGACAGCCGTCTTGGCTTCCATCCAGGTGATCCTAGAACAACACCCCACCTTGTTGAAAGGTCAACGCCTGACCTACAGCACCCGACTCGATGGCAGCGATGCAGAGGTGCTATGGCAATGAAGGGTTCTGTCAACACATTTCCCATGGTCAAAGCTATCAGGCTCCTCTGCTACCAGGAAGACATAGAACTTGAACTGGTATGGAGAGCCGAGACCACGTCTTGCAACAACATGCAGATGCCCTCTCAAAAGTGGAGGACCCATCAGATTGGAGCTTGAATGAGGTCGTCTACAAAGACCTGCTAGCAAACCAGGCTCTCCAAGGTCGACGCCCCTCAGTGGATATCTTTGCTTCTTCCTGGAACATCAAAGTTCCCCAAGCCTACTTCTCCAACTATTTGGGGGTGGGCTGCAAAGGTCTGGATGCCTTCTCCCATCCATGGATTTTACCAGACGATCCTGCTCCCTTGGCCTTCATCAATGGCCCGTTCGCCGAAATGAGCCTCATCATCAGGAAAGTGCTTACTGAAAAAGTGGATTGCATCCTCATCGTCCCCACATGGAAAAGACCATGGACAGCCCTCCTCCAGGAGTTACGCTCATTGGCAGTAAAAGCCGAGGTTTGCCTCCCAAGAAGGCCTGATCTGTTCATTGCGGGAGCCTTGGTGCCTAAGTCACAAGACAGGACCAAATGCCCAGCCTACCAGATCAAGGCCCTCTTCTTTCTGTGGGACTAATTAGAATAGTTGATAAGCTGAGTTCCTCTGTCTCTCAGGTGTTCTTGGGGGATACGCTTAGCTTGACCTATGGTCAAGTCTGCTTGGGGTATTCCGGGGTCCTGGCACAGATGTTGGCTTGGACCAACGATCTGGGCCGTACCCCAGGTATGCCCTAACGAGCAGGTGGCTAAGCGTATTCCCCGTAAGCCCAATCAATCAAGATGTAAGAGTGATGCTAGAGCTGAGGTGTAACACAAAGCCTAGTAGTACAAGTGTAATTACACAAGAGCATTCAAGTAGTGACTCTTACCTGGACGCGGTACAATCGAATGTGCTCGAAGGGGGGGTCCGCCGAGGAGCAAGCCCTACAGTACATGAAGGACAAGGGAAGGGAAGGTTCAAATAGAATGCGCCTAGGGATTCACGTTGCGTCTGTCAATCAAGGCATTGCTCTAGGCAACTGACGCCGCAACTCAGGCTTTTAAAATGTCCTCCCACCCACCCTTCTTTTTTCCTACTTATTTATTTTTCAGTCATTGTCTACCTGAGGCATACTTAGCAAATTCAAAACCTGGGTTTATAAAAACTGCAATTGAGATTCCCCAGTTTGCAAGAGACGGAAGGGAACTTGAACTTGGTTACATGACTGCAGCTTTATGAGCTGCTAGGTGTCTTCAACTATAAACACGTTAATTTTTTTTTTTAACATCTGACCAGAGAGATCCTAGAAGAAAAACACGCGTAAATACATACAACGTTGGAACCTCTCCCCCCCATATATTTTCCTACTTGGCTTTCCTGGCCAAGTGCTTCTTGAGATCAAGGTAGCGATCTACCACCGCTGGAGTCTTAATCCTCCCATGCCTGGCGGCGGCATCATGGCCGCCAACCTCAGCAGAGGCCTGCAAAGTACCCCTCCTAAAGCTATGACTAGTCTCCCCATCATAAGCTCCCATATCCTTCAAATGCTTCTGAAATCTCTTGATCAAAGCACAGCAGCTGAAGGGTTGGTCCTCCTTAAACGGGTCACGACGGGAGGCAAGAGGACGAAACACGAAGTGGTTGACCGTGTACCCTGCCAAGTGGCTCAGCTGCAAATAGGCCCATAGATGCCCCCAAAAGCAGTATCCTGAGCTAGGCTCCAGGACATACTCCACAGGCTCCTGGTGCTTCCGGCTTCGCTTGTTGGTCTTGGTCCCATATGTGAGCTTGATGACCACCTCATTAGGCAAAGACACGGTGGGATCATACCCGTTGGGGAAGATCTGCCGATCATCCTTGTAATGGAGATCAAGCAAACACAACCGGCCTTCCTCCTTCCCTCGATAGGCGGTCGCCCACACATGTTTGACCAACAGAGCATCCCTAAAGTAAACAAGGCGCTGGAGAACCTTGGGCGCTCGCCCAGCATGCCCATCAAGATAACGGACCAGTTGCTCGGTTTTCCCTTTGGAAATGGTAGCCCGCCATCCACAATACCCGGTCATACCCCCGACGGTAAGCTTGAACTGGTCCTCCTCGGCAGGGGTTGCCATGTCCAGTCAACTCGTCATACGGTCCACATCGCCCTAAAGTCTGGAACAACGAAGACAAGTGCCCCAAGGCACTCTCAACGCCAGAGGGGGAAGCTAGCAGACGGTCGATACCGGGAATCTTTGTTCCAGCATGACGTTGTACCCAGTGTGTTAGCATGAAACACACGATATCCTCTGGACGAGCAGTCCGAAGATCACAAGGGAAAGGGGGAGGGAGGCGCGCCATCCAAAAAGCGAACTCCTCCCCTACAGCGTCACGACGCGCCAATGTCTCTGGCTCTACTTGGTGTTCCATGATAGCCATGGCTCCTTCTAGCCCCCTGGAGTAAAGCGCCTCTGCCGCGGAGACACTCATAGGTCCCGCTTGCACGCCTGCAGTCCTACGCTCAAGGCGTTCCATCACAAGGGAGCCAAAGTGGCCCACGAATGGTACCTGTGACCAATTAAACATGCTAATTAGAAACTTTATCTGAGATTTTGCAATTCAAGCATCTATCACTCTCTCGCCCTCTTCTCTACCATCGCTCTTACATACGAAACAGGGAATTACGCTTACGCACCTGCTCATGCCTCCTTTGCGCTCCGGCCTGCCCTTCATTGGTCGAACCTGCGCGCAGAGGATGTTTCGTAAGAAGGGGTATTCCGGGGTCCTGGCACAGATGTTGGCTTGGACCAACGATCTGGGCCGTACCCTAGGTATGCCCTAACGAGCAGGTGGCTAAGCGTATTCCCCTTAAGCCCAATCAATCAAGATGTAAGAGTGATGCTAGAGCTGAGGTGTAACACAAAGCCTAGTAGTACAAGTGTAATTACACAAGAGCATTCAAGTAGTCTATACAGTAGCAGGTCTGACGCGTACATCTGTACATCGGCGTGGGGTACCACGTGGAATTGTCAGCTGTACGGAGCAAAAGGCGCCAGCCTGTCGAGGAGCCAGGCGAAGAGATTCAAGGACCTACGCGAATTTCGATTCCGAGTTGCGACTAACTAATTTCGGCGTTGCATTCAGACAACAAATTTCAACTGGGGCTTCAACAGCACGTCTTCCATCTTGTTTCTATGATTTATTAGTTTGTCTTCTCCTTTTGTCTTCGTATGGTTGGAAATCCATCGAGTCAACGCGGCAGTCAAGCGTTCTCATCAGGGCCTCTGGGTTGCGCGCCATCGGTGTATGTTGAAAATCTCGCAACAGGACATCATTAGTCGCCACTCGAAATCGAAATTCGCAGATGATGGAGTGGCTGGTCCGCATCAAGGCGACCATCCTGAATAATAGGGGCTGCCATGGTCTGCCCAGACTGATCATGGCCAACTAGCAAAGCCACGATGGCTTCCCGTAGCTCACGAAGGAACGCTGCAAGCTCCCGAGTATCAACGTCGTCGGGCAGTAGTTAAACCTAGAATGAGAAGCAGTAAAGCGCAACACATGGACTGTGTGTGTATGCCCAGTAGACAGGGTAGCATACACTAGTCCCTCCTGGTCCCTCGCGAAATTTGCCAAGTCCTTGAATCTCCCCGCCTGGCCCTTCAATAAGCTGGCACCTTTGCTCCGTCAAGCTAGCAGTTCGCTATAGGTGTAAGTAGAGAAATTCGCAACTGGACATAATTAGTCGCAGCTCGGAATCGAAATTCGCTTAAGTCCTTGAATCTCTTCGCCTGGCCCTCGACAGGATGGCGCCTTTGCTCGGTACAGCTGACAGTTCCACGTGGTACCCCACGCCGATGTACGATGTACGCGTCAGACCTGCTACTGTACAGAGTGCTGCCGAAGCTACGTTTCTGCTGCCGAAGCTACGTTTTGTAGGGAAGGTGCACGAGCCTCGTTCTCAGCCTCGTTTCGAGCAGTGCACACCCCCACTTCTACGTCTGAAACTCGATCATGGAAAGGCTTCGTTCACAGCCTCGTTCACGATGGGCAGCAGAGCATACTACGCCTCGCCTCGTGAACTTGTTTTGTTTGAATGAGTTTGAATGTGTTTGTTTGATAGCTTGCGATTTATGGGGTCACAGGGTGAGGGTGGTGGCGATGATGCTAAACACGGGTCAGAGGTACGAAATTATCGAGCGGAAATGTGCAGAAATGTGCAAGAAAGTAAGGAAGCTGTTCGCATCACTGGCCATATATTTTCGAAGTTCCGACGTTGCGAGTATCTCGCCCCTTGCTGCCCACTTGAGCTAGCAGGCGCAGGCGCCACAGATTTGCCTTTGAGCCGGCAAATCAATGTGATGAGGTGGCGGTGCAAGACCTATGAGCTGGCACGTCGGTCACTCCTTTGGATGGCCGATAGCGCGCCCTGATATAGGCATTGGGCACGCGGACAGTTAGGATCAGGGCCCCCTGCAATTTTTATCCTGACAAATATCTGTCGGAAATATACGCCACGGTTGCGGTTGTTTCCGCTTATCCAAGTGACGTCACCAGCTGTACCAGCAGATATTTCCGCTGATAAAAGTAACGTCATCAGCTAACTGCCATATGTCATTCATCGACTGCAACGACTGCCATATCCCATTCATCGACTGCAAATAGATAAATTTATAGCAGATAGTGCACTCCCTTCTACCTGCTGTACCTACTGCAGATGACCAACCCCGCTGGTGCGGACAGTTTTCGGCCTCCATCTTGCCTTGCACTCCGTGTCCCCTTATCATTCCTGCCGAACGCGCCTGTTCATGCGCCTATCTGTAGCTGCTCCAGCGGCTGCTGCTGCTAATGGTGTTTCCTGCGCTTCGACATAAATGTATCTGCTATACTAGTTATATTGCACTTCCCCAGGTCCTCCTGCAGTCCTGCCCTGCAAGCCTGGAGCGCTTTTGTCCAGCTCGCACCTACCACAGACGCGCATCGAGGGACCTTCCCAATGCGCTGCTAAGCGGTATTACCCCTAGCCAATATCCGGGCAATATACCCCCATCGGCTAAAGATATACCGCTCCCTCACCTCATTCTCGGTTCACGAATCTTCCCTCTACCAGTCCGATACACTGCATTTCATACAGTTGGAAGCTTCATTTTCACTGTTTTCCCATCTGGATTATGAAGTCCAACCCTACTCAAAGCTATTGTCGCACCCACACCCGACTGAAAGCTATTGTTGCTCCACCGACCCCTACTGATAGGTACTGCCGCTCTCATCCTTGTCTCGTTATGCCTTTTGCTTTCGCAGGGGATACGGAAGTGGCTCTCGTTGTCTCCAAGACCGCCCCCAAGATATTTACGCCTGTTAAGACCAAAGAGGAGGTCGCAGGAAAGGCAGCTTGTCAGGTAATTTGACTGCTCAAATGACTGATACCACGTCTTCAGCCACACAGAACCCGCTCCGATTCGTTGTTAGTATGATATTGAGATATTTTAAAGCCGGTTTCTTTCGTATTCCCAGGTCGCTGGCTGCCACCGCGTTTTATCAAATGAAAAAAGCTATTACCAGCGCTACCGGTGCTGCGAGGTTCACCTCAGGTCGCTTTCCATTGTCATCAATGGAAGCGAGTCACGCTTTTGCCAACAGTGCGGCAGGTTTCAGGAGCTCCATGAGTTCGACGGAGTTCGAAGGTGGGTGCTGGGGGTTGAGGCGGGGCAAAGCTAAATCGCCGCAGGTCTGAAGCTTTGTGCTTCCCCCACCCCACCCCACCCCCACCCCCCCAACTATTACTACATGGGGTTGGGGGGTCCGACCCCATGAAGCTACCTGGAAGTTAGCTTCTCTTACAGCAAAGGATCTCCTCTTTCACATTACATCAGTAAAACCCCATAATATTGAGTGGAACCAGAGAAAACATAACGTTTCAGCTTCCCATAGCCAGCCAGCCAAGTTAGGTGGTCTCATTGGAGTTCTAAAAATCGATCAATATCATGACGAGATAGTTTACTGAGCATATGATATATCTTACGAGACGGCAACTTTGAATGATAAGTTGACAACCTTGCCTTCTGAGAGTGAACCCCTCGAGCAGTACACAAGCGCCCAGCATCATCCCACGCAGGACCGGCAAGCAGCAGAAAGCCAGTTTGGTGAAAAAGAAGTAAGGATGCAAACGTCTAGCCAATTATTTAGCCTTGCTACCTAGCAAACAGATGTTTTCACAATCATGTATCTAGAGAAGGACTACAATTTCCCTGTAGAAGGCGGGTCCATTCCTTGCTTTGTTCTGCCTCCAATGGTTGGGCTATGAACAGAGCGTATTGGGCAAACATCAACCTCTCTTTAACTCTCTCTTGCATCGTCTCCAACTGACCCGCCTTTTTCCATGCATTTCTCCCCTGCAGGAGCTGCAGAATCACTCTTGCATCTTCTCCAACTGACCCGCCTTTCTTCCTGCCTTTCCGCCCTGCAGAAGCTGCCGATTCACTCTTGTATCTTCTCCAACCGACCCGCATGTCTTCCTGCCTATCTTCCCTTTAGGAGCTGCCGATTCACTCTTGTATCGTCTCCAACTGAACCGCCTCTCTCCCTGCCTTTCCGCCCTACAGGAGCTGCCGAATCACTTGTGTTTCTTCTACAACTGACCAGCCTTTCTTGCTGCCTTTCTTACCTTCATGAGCCTCCGAATCATACTTGTATCATCTCCAACACACTCTTATATCGTCTCCAACTGACCTGCCTTTCCTCCTGCCTTTCTGCCCTGCAGAAATTGCCGGTGCACTCTTGAATCGTCTACAACCGAACCGCCTTTCTTCCCTGCCTATCTTCCCCCAAGGAGCTGCCGAATCACTCTTGCATCCTCTCCAACTGAACCGCCTTTCTTCCTGCCTTTCCGCCCTACAGGAGCTGCCGAATCACTTGTGTATCTTCTACAACTGACCAGCCTTTATTCCCTTCATGAGCTTCCAAATCACTCTTGTATCATCTCCAACACACTCTTGTATCATCTCCAACCGACCCGCCTTTCTTCCTGCCTGTCCGCCCTACAGGAGCTGCCGAATCACTCTTGTATCCTCACCAACTAACCCGCCTTTCTTCCCTGCCTATCTTCCCTCAAGGAGCTGCCGAATAACTTTTGTATCGTCTACAACTAACCCGCCTTTCTTCCCTGCCTATCTTCCCCTAAGGAGCTGCTGAATCACTCTTGTATCGTCTCCGACTCAATCTTGTATCGTCTACACCTGACCCGCCTTTCTTCCTGCCTTCCTTCCCTGCAGGAGCTGCCGATCCAAGCTGCTCTCCCACAAAATGCGCAGAAGAGCTGTCGCGATGGCAGGTGATGACTCTCCTGGAGCTTCCCTCTCTGGTGACGACTCGGCCAAGCTAGTGATTTCAATTCAACCATCGATTGGTGGAACTGAGGAGGAGGAAGTAAAAACAATCTCTCAGCCACTGCTTGTGGGAGAGAAGTCTGACCAGGTAATTATCGCCAAAACCAAATAAACCCAACATGGTAGGCATTCTGTAGTATGTACACATGCATGCGAATGGGAGGGTTCCCTCAATCTCACACCTGTGGCACGGCGTACTAATTTCCATTTTCCAATCGCCGTTTCTGTCGTCAGCCGTTCCTTCTGTTATTGGCGGAGCCCCCGCGTCTGGGAAAGGTCACCCCGTTGTCTGTTTGTGCGTGCAACCAACCACGCAAAGCCTGGCATGTAAGCCAGTTGTCTCGGAACTAACTGGCCTCGGTCCGCTCAATTCCGTTGCCACCTGTCCCGTCGATAACACTCTCCGCCACCTGTCCCTCCGCCACCTGTCCGCCACCTGTCTCTTCGCCACCTGTCCCTCCAATAACACTCTCCGCCTATTTCCCGAGTCGCTTGCGCCGCCGCCTAGGACTTGTATGGAGCTGAGCTCACTCAGCTCAGCTCAGCTCTTGGAGAGGTGTAGATATAGGTTATCCTAGTTTTTTTGTGATGTTCCCGATTCCCAGTTATTTTGGTGTTCCCAATCCCCAGTTCACTGCTTCTAGTCATCATGTCATTCTTGCATCCACGCTCTTCACTCCTGCATTCATCACCCCCCTGCTTGAAAGCACCCTTTGGTGTACAACATTCTCTGTTCCTGGTAATGTCTGATGCAGGCTAAAAACAGTGAGCAACCCACATTCCCATTTGTATCTGATTTTACCCGGTTGTTCACTGCTGCAAGTAATGTCCGATGCAGGTTTAAAACAGTGAGCAACCCACTCTCCTATTTGTATCTGATTTTACCCGGTTGTTCACTGCTGCAGGTTATGTCTGATGCATGGTTCTCGAAGCACTCCGACGGCGATTACCTCGAGCTTGACGATGACATGGGCACAGACCTTGACTTTGTGATGAGCATGGACCTAGAGGGCTTAGCCAATTTTGTCAGCGTTCCGCTCGCTAAGGACAACTTCCTGGCATCCATCCAGCTCGGTGGGCCAGAGTGCAAAGGTGCAGATGGTAGTCTCGCATGCTCTATGCTGCATCAAGGCTGGCAGCAAGGTAGTGCCATGGACGAGCTGGTCCTTGGCCAGAAAACCGCTTCTGTCTGCCCTAAGGTCAGCTGTGCCGATGTGAAAAACGAGCAAGCCATCATGCAGAATGCGCTGCAAAGCATGACAAATACGACTGACATCCCTATGTCGTTATTGACTCCAATGCCTCCCATGAACTTCAACATGAACAAGTCTATGATAAGTGGTAACGCACCAACCTTCTGCCCCCCCAAGGTCAGTTTTTTTCGAATTTGAGAGTGGGTTTTTTCTAGCTTCATGGATTTAGGCCTCCTCCGGGGACAGCATTCTAGTGCTTTTTATAGCTTTTATACCTTTTTGGAGTTGTTTTGAGCCATTTAGGGCAAATAAAAAAACTTTTTTTATTTTACTTTTTTGTAGCGATAATTTCTCTAAAACGGGGTCAAAACTAGCGATCGCTATATATAGCGGAATTAAAATTCCCTGCCCAAGGTGGATATGCAAGGAAGATGGCTGCAGATAGGAGCAGGGTACTACTTCTTGCCAAATTGGTCAGCGCTTAAAGCGCACAAACGTCAAATTGGTCGGCACTTTTTAGTGCAAAAACTGCACGCTGCGTCCACAGGGGGTTGAAAAAACTGCGCGAAACGCGCATAGGGGCTCAAAAGGCAGCCCGGCACCACGCTGCCGTGCGCGCTTAGTAGTACCCTGGTTAGGAGGAGGCATGTGCAACACGTCCATGATAACTAAGGTGGGATGTTACAAAGTAATAATAGCGCCTGGTGGGGGAGCCCCGTCTTTCGGCGGTATAGAACAGGCTGCTACTTGACCTGGACAAAGCTACCATAAACGATGAGTAAAGCTAGATAATCATGCCTCCTTGGTACTACATTTGGGTCACAATCCCTGCCAACTGAGATTGAATGGTCCAACCTGACAGTACTGTTCTTGGATATCCTGCCAACTGAGCTTGAATGCCCCTACCTGACAGTACTGTTCTCTGATGTCCTGCCAACTTAGCATGCCTCTACCTTCACATGGTGCCACGTTCCCTTCCAACTGAGCTTGAATGCCCCTACCTGACAGTACTGTTCTCTGATGTCCTGCCAACTTAGCTTGAATGCCCCAACCTGACAGTACTGTTCTCTGATGTCCTGCCAACTTAGCATGCCTCTACCTTCACATGGTGCCACGTTCCCTTCCAACTGAGCTTGAATGCCCCTACCTGACAGTACTGTTCTCTGATGTCCTGCCAACTTAGCTTGAATGCCCCAACCTGACAGTACTGTTCTCTGATGTCCTGCCAACTTAGCATGCATCTACCTTCACATGGTGCCACGATCCCTGCCAACTGAGCTTGAATGCTCCTACCTGACAGTACTGTTTTCTGATGTCCTGCCAACTTTGCACGCATCTACCTTCACATGGTGCTACGATCCCTGCCACCTGAGATTGAGAGCCCCCACCTGATAGTTCTATTCTCGGATGTCCTGCAGGCGATGACAAGCCTAGATTTCAACCCCAACACGATGCAAGCCAAGGGTTCACCCTATGCTAAGTGGGGTGTGAAGTCTGCTCACTCTAGCCTGCAAGTGGCGATCGATGGCTCACCTCTCTCCTCTGCTTCCTCCATTTCATCCTTTAACAAGTCAGCCAGTTAGTTGGCAGACATTACCCTCGCCTTCCATCGTCCGTACTCACTTGCTGACCTCGTTACACAGACGTCCCTGGCGGGGGGCCACCAACAGCCTCTACCCCCACGTGGTGCATGGGGTGCCAACTTAGGCAACATGAACACCAGCTCTGGCCTGAACAATGGTGCCAACTTAGGCAACATGAACACCAGCTCTGGCCGTAATGATGGTGCCAACTTTGGCAACATGAACACCAGCTCTGGCCTGAACAATGGTGCCAACTTTGACAACATGAACACCAGCTCTGGCCTGAACATTGGTGCCAACTTAGGCAACATGAACACCAGCTCTGGCCTGAACAATGGTGCCAACTTAGGCAACATGAACACCGGCTCTGGCCTGAACAATGGTGCCAACTTAGGCAACATGAACACCAGCTCTGGCCGTAATGATGGTGCCAACTTTGGCAACATGAACACCAGCTCTGGCCTGAACAATGGTGCGAACTTAGGCAACATGAACACCAGCTCTGGCCTGAACAATGGTGCCAACTTAGGCAACATGAACACCAGCTCTGGCCGTAATTATGGTTCCAACTTTGGCAACATGAACACCAGCTCTGGCCTGAACAATGGTGCCAACTTAGGCAACATGAACACCAGCTCTGGCCGTAATGATGGTGCCAACTTAGGCAACATGAACACCAGCTCTGGCCTGAACAATGGTGCCAACTTAGGCAACATGAACACCAGCTCTGGCCGTAATGATGGTGCCAACTTTGGCAACATGAACACCAGCTCTGGCCTGAACAATGGTGCCAACTTTGACAACATGAACACCAGCTCTGGCCTGAACATTGGTGCCAACTTAGGCAACATGAACACCAGCTCTGGCCTGAACAATGGTGCCAACTTAGGCAACATGAACACCAGCTCTGGCCTGAACAATGGTGCCAACTTAGGCAACATGAACACCAGCTCTGGCCTGAACAATGGTGCCAACTTAGGCAACATGAACACCAGCTCTGGCCGTAATGATGGTGCCAACTTTGGCAACATGAACACCAACTCTGGCCTGAACAATGGTGCCAACTTAGGCAACATGAACACCAGCTCTGGCCTGAACAATGGTGCCAACTTAGGCAACATGAACACCAGCTCTGGCCTGAACAATGGTGCCAACTTTGGCAACATGAACACCAGCTCTGGCCTGAACAATGGTGCCAACTTAGGCAACATGAACACCAGCTCTGGCCTGAACAATGGTGCCAACTTAGGCAACATGAACACCAGCTCTGGCCGTAATGATGGTGCCAACTTTGGCAACATGAACACCAGCTCTGGCCTGAACAATCGTGCCAACTTAGGCAGCATGAACACCAGCTCTGGCCTGAACAATGGTGCCAACTTAGGCAACATGAACACTAGCTCTGGCCGTAATTATGGTGCCAACTTTGGCAACATGAACACCAGCTCTGGCCTGAACAATGGTGCAAACTTAGGCAACATGAACACCAGCTCTGGCCTGAACAATGGTGCCAACTTAGGCAACATGAACACCAGCTCTGGCGGTAATGATGGTGCCAACTTAGGCAACATGAACACCAGCTCTGGCCTGAACAATGGTGCCAACTTAGGCAACATGAACACCAGCTCTGGCCTGAACAATGGTGCCAACTTAGGCAACATGAACACCAGCTCTGGCCTGAACAATGGTGCCAACTTAGGCAACATGAACACCAGCTCTGGCCTGAATGTTGGTGCCGGCATTGCCTGGCAAAGCTGCTTCTAATGCTTTTATACCATTCAATGGAGTTGAAGTACCCATCTCCTGTGCAGCGACACATATGTAGGGACCGGCATATCATATGATGTAGACCAAAGGCGATTACGATATCATATGATAGCATACAAACTGCACCATATGATATTGTATATAAATGGTAACTTTAGCCTAGTCAGGCTGCCGGCATCATATGATATCATAGTGCCGTTTCCTAAACATATGTGATATGTATTGCCTGGTTGAGCCCCCTCCCCCCCCTCCCCACACACGCACAAAATCACACCCATTGTTTCTGTCCAGACCAGGGTACTCCATTTTGTCAAATTGGTCAGAGCTTAAAGCGCACGAACGTCAAATTGGTCAGCGCTTTGTAGTGCAAATAGCGCAAACACTGCCCGCTGCGCCCACAGGGGGTTGAAAAACTGCGCGCTTTGTGGTACCCTGGTCGGGTAGAACATTCACCTTAGTACATCTGTCAGGTGCGTTCCACACCTGAACAGCCACGACCTGTCATATTGAGTTTGATCAACCATTGGTTGGCTACTTTAAAACAAAAACGCCTGGAGGGGCGTGGTGTTAAGGGGACCCTCCTGTACGCCGCAGCTGGTTTGGCTGCTTCAAAAAACTTTACAAACAAAAGGAATCATTAACAAACCCTGGTGAGCAACTTAAGCCCTGCACTTTTGTGGGCGTGCTACGAAACGTACCTTGCACGACAAGTGATAATTGTTGGGAAAAACCCATAATGCATATGGTTCCACACCTGAGCAGCCACGGCCTGTCATACCGAGTTATGTCAACCGATGGTTGGCTACTTCAATTAACAAACCCTGGTGAGCAACTTAAACCCTGCACTTTTACGAGCGCACTACGAAGGGTACCTCTCATGATCAGTCGGGACAAAACCCTTGCATATGGTTCCACACCTGAGCAGCCATGGCCTGTCATACCGAGTTATATCAACCGATGGTTGGCTACTTCAATTAACAAACCCTGGTGAGCACCTTAAACCCTGCACTTTTATGAGCGCACTACGAAGGGTACCTCTCACGATCAGTCGGGACAAAACCCTTGCAAATGGTTCCACACCTGAGCAGCCATGGCCTGTCATACCGAGTTATATCAACCGATGGTTGGCTACTTCAATTGACAAACCCTGGTGAGCACCTTAAACCCTGTTTTTATGTGCACGCTACGAAGCGCACCTCCCACGACACGTGATCATTGTTGGGGCAAGACCCATAATGCATACGGTTCCACACACGAGTAGCCACGGCCTGTCATACCGAGTTATGTCAACCGATGGTTGGCTACTTCAATTAACAAACCCTGGTGAGCAACTTAAACCCTGCACTTTTATGAGCGCACTACGAAGGGTACCTCTCACGATCAGTCGGGACAAAACCCTTGCATATGGTTCCACACCTGAGCAGCCACGGCCTGCCATGCCGAGTTGTATCAACCGATGGTTGGCTACTTAAATTGACAAACCCTGGTGAGCAACTTAAACCCTGCACTTTTATGAGCACGCTACGAAGGGTACCTCTCACGATCGGTCGGGACAAAACCCTTGCATATTGTGAAAGAAAACCTTTCACATGGTATGTCTATTCTACAGATGGAGTCGAAAGTTAGGTAGAGTGGCCGATGGCAAAAACAAAAACGTAAACCCTAAACCCTAGCTGCGAGCTCTTCGGACTGCTATAGCTGGCGGTCGTTTGGAGCTGAGATAAGCTAAAAGTAATGATAACGCCTGGTAGGGCGTAGTATTAAGGGAGCCCCGCCTTACAGTGGTAGGGAATAGGCTGCTACTTTACCTGGACAATGTTACCATACACAATGAGTTAAACTAGATACTCATGTCTCCTGGTTACTACATTTAGGCCCAGGGTACTTCATACCCAGGGTACACTGGGCCCAGCATACTGTATTTGGAGCTGAGTTAAACTAGATAACCATGCCTCCTGGATACTACATTTGGGCCCAGTACGACAGGCACATGGTACTTAATACCCAGGGTACACTGGGCACAGGGTAATAGATTTGGAGCTGAGTTGACTAGATAATCATGCCTCCTGCTTACTACATTTAGTCTCTGGGAACTACATACCCAGGGTACACTGGGCACAGGGTAATCGATTTGGAGCTGCGTTAGACTAGATAATCATGCCTCCTGGATACTACATTGGGGCCCAGAGTACTGCATACCCAGGGAACATCTGGGCACAGGATACTACATTGGGGCCCAGGGTACTGCATACCCAGGGAACATATGGGCACAGGATACTACATTGGGGCCCAGGGTACTGCATACCCAGGGAACATCTGGGCACAGGATACTACATTGGGGCCCAGGGTACTGCATACCCAGGGAACATCTGGGCACAGGATACTACATTGGGGCCCAGGGTACTGCATACCCAGGGAACATCTGGGCACAGGATACTACATTGGGGCCCAGGGTACTGCATACCCAGGGAACATCTGGGCACAAGATACTACATTGGGGCCCAGGGTACTGCATACCCAGGGAACATCTGGGCACAGGATACTTCATTGGGGCCCAGGGTACTGCATACCCAGGGAACATCTGGGCACAGGATACTACATTTGGAGCTGAGTTAAACTAGATAATAATGCCTCTTGGTTCCGATCCAATAAACAACACAGGGGGATCCAATGACTCAAGATAAAGGGTGCCCCCTAGTTCTCAGGTATGCGGTAGAGGATGCCAGACCCAAATAATCCAGACTAGATAATAAATAATAACAAATTGATAACAATAAATAATCCAAACTAGATAATAAATAATAAATAAATATTCCAAACTGGATAATAATAAATATAAATCCAAACTAGAGAATCAGGCCTCCAGGGACCTACCTAACCCAGGGTACTACATTTGGTCATTTTGGGTTGCTTCAGAAGCACAACTGCCTCCTTTTTGGTAGCGCTTTTGATTCAAGTGTCAACAGAAATCTGCGCGCTACGCCTAGAGGGGGGTTATAAATTTGCTTTTATAGCGCGGTTTGGTGAACCACTAGACCAATTGATTCGCTGAAAGGGGCTCACCTGGCAGAAGAACATAACCATGGTATGACTACACCATCAAATCAACAAACATGTTTCAATGGGCGCTAGGGTACCCTCACTTGTGCTGATTCGACGAATGGAATGACCCTGGGCCCAGTCTGGCCGCATGTATCAAGCCGTTTGTGTCATAATTGGATATTAGTTTTGCTCACGCTGGATTCTTTGAGTTGCGACTGTCTCCAAGCCCATCCTCGTCAATCCTGGGGGTGTGGATGGCGCCATCAGCCATCTCTCCTCCCTATTTGAATCCCTGTTCTTTGGGGTTGGGCTTGCTGGCACCGCGGAAATAGTTCCATGCGCTCCATTGTAGTGCTATTGCACCTGCCAAACTTAAATTGGTAGTGCTACTCGATGTTTGCCTTGGCCGCGAGGAAGGGACATATGGTTGAGTTGCAAATGCCATTTAGATCCCTCTGAAGGTGGCACTTATTATATACCGGTATAGTGGTTGTTTTCTCTATGAATACCTGTCTTGTCCCTTGAGCCTACACCATCTGGTGATAATGTGTGTGAGGCTGCTTTGAACTTGAACTTGGTAACATAGCTTCAGCCAGCAATTTGGCTGCTCTGTTTAGATCCTTCCGACCTCCCCTATTTATATTCTGAGGGGTTGGGCTTGTTGGCACCATGCTCCTTGTCTTGCCATTTCTAGTGATTGCATTTGACCTAGATACGCTAGACTTTAAGTTGCGACTGCTCCTACGCCCTTCCTTACGTTGATACCTGGAGGTTGGGCTTGTTGGCACCGTGCTTCCTCTCTTGCCATTTCTAGAGATTGCCTTGGACCTAGATGTGCTAGACATCAAGTTGCGACTGCTTTTTAGCCCGTCCTTACCCCGACACATGGAGGTTGGGCTTGTTGGCACCGTGGTGCTCGTCTTGCCATTTTGTAGAGATTGCCTTTGACCTAGATGCGATAGACTTTAAGTTGCGACTGCTCCTAGGTCCTTCCTTATCTCAATACCTGGAGGTTGGGCTTCTTGGCACCGCGCTAGTTTTCTTGCCATTTCTTGTGATTGCCTAGGACCTAGAGGCTTTAGACTTCAATTTATGACTGCCCCTAAGCCCTTCCTTATCTCCATACCCGGAGGTTGGGCTTCTTGGCACCACCTCGCCTCTCTTGCCATTTCTAGTGATTGCCTTGAACCTAGAGGGCTAGACTTCGAGTTGTGACTGCTCCCAAGCCTTTCCTTACCTTGTTACATGGAGGTTAGGCTTTTTGGCACCGTGCTGCCTCTCTTGCCATTTCTAGTGATTGCCTTGGACCTAGAAGTTGCGACTGCTCCTAAGCCCTTCCTTATCTCAATACCTGGAGGTTGCGCTTGTTGGCACCGCGCTGGTTTCCTTGCCATTTCTAGTGATTGCCTTGGACCTAGAAGTGCTGAACTTCAAGTTGCAACTGCTCCTAAGCCCTTCCTTGCGTTGATACCTGGAGGTTGGGCTTGTTGGTACCGTGCTGCTTGTCTTGCCATTTCTAATGATTGGACCTAGATATAGATGTGCTAGACTTCGAGTTGTGACTGCTCCTAAGGCCTTCCTTATCTCAATACCTGGGGTTGGGCTTGTTGGAAATGTAGTGCGTATCTTGCCATTTACAGTGGATAGTGTCAGCCTTTGACCATGAGGATCTACCTGGGGTTCTAGAATGATTGATGATGCCAAGGTCTGGATTCATTATTCAGCACAAAGGAAGACCTATAAAATTTGATTTGAACTGAAACTGAACTCTTGAATTTTTACCGTGTATGTATTCTGTGATTTGGGTCCATTTGCCACCTAGCTGACCTGTGAAAGGCATGGTGCATGTGTTGTTAGGCAATTAGAGATTGTGGTTTAAGTATTGGGCGATGAAGCTGCATGTTGGACACCCGTTGTTGTTGGTGGTGAAACATGAAACGTATAATGTGTCAGCGTCGGCGCCTGTTTGTCTTAGTCGCAGAGATTTCTACCTGGAAAACTGCTTCTAGTTACTTGAACTTGGTTGCATAGCTTCAGCCAGCAATTTGGCTGCTCGCTGTCTTTGGCAGTAAAAATAATATTAACAGGAAAATGTAAACACGAACAAATCACTTTTTCATTTTTCTTCTCTTCTTCTGAACAATAAAAGCAGTACAAAAAACGAATCATCCCTATAAAAATACCTGTCTTGTCCCTTCAGCCTACTGTGTGTGAGGCTGCTTTGAACTTGAACTTGGTAACATACGGTAGCTTCAGCCAGCAATATGTCTGCTTGCTGTCTTCGACAGTAAACAAAACAAATACATGGAAAATGTAAGCGCGAACAAATTGTTGAGACACTTGTTAGTGGTAACAGTTCATACAGCTTTTATTTCAGCTACGAGCAGCAGCTTCTAGGCATCTCCATGGGCTCTCTCGCTTTTATCTAAACCTTAAGGAACCTCGTTCACGTGGAAGCTGATACCGTCGGCTGTGTGTCCAGTCCTTCTGGAATCTGTGGGTTTGGCCCAGTGGAAGTCGCAGGGAGTTGTCTAGAAGCTCATGCTCGTTGCCGAAAAGAAAAGCAGTATGACAGTCCAACAAAGCTATGTGGGCTACCTAGTAACTACGCTGCCGAAATTGTGGTGTTAAATAATCATGGTACCTTAAAACGGAAAGATAAAGCTACGTTTCAATATTCTTGATAGCGCCTGTTACTATCAACTATACAGAACTAGGACCTGGCATGCACAAATATTTAAACTTTCTAAACCGCTCAGTGAGTGTGCTCCGTGGTATCCATAGGTACCGCGAAGGGGGAGTTTGAATTGGCCAACAGTGAGCATCCCAGAGTTGGCCGAAGAACCGTGTAACAATTCAAATTTCAGAACTGGCCTCAACGTGGGTCAAATTTGGCCGACGCTTGCACGTCTCAGTCCAGCTGGCCGTTGAAGGCTTCCTTGAAGGGGAAGTCGTCGAAGAAGAGGCGGTGCGTGGGCGCCCTAGACAAGGGGGTCAACGCTCTTTCTGAAGCCTGTGATGGTCTTCCAGGAGACTTGAGCGCCTGAGCGTTTGGACGGACGGATGGCCTGTCCTGGCCTTTGCCTGGTCCTTACTCGGAACCATTGTGCTCCTCACATCACATTGGGTCAAAGATGTTGTGAGTACGAATAATAACAGTGACCGATGCTTCAGCCAAGCCGGTCGCCCGAAAACATTAAGTATCGTTAGCAATCGATGCTTCAGCCAAGCCAACGCCGGTAGCTCTGAAACATTTAGTATCGAACGTGACCGATGCTTCAGCCATAATCTGAAAACATTAACCGAACCTGAGAAATCGAAAAGAAAAAGCACAAATAAACATTAAAACCGTGCAAAATATGATTAATCGTGCCTAAAAAGCTGCTCTCCGATGTAACCAGTCTACGCTACGCCATCCTTTCACACTTTTTATGTTTTTCAGCTGAACAACTTAGACATCGTTAAACGGTCAAGGCCTGTGTGATTGCATTCGGCACTCAAGAGTGTGGTGCAGTAGCGGTTTGGCTGCCATTTAATCTGCCCGCAGACGGCAAGCAGCCTGACGGCAGATGCATCATGTAATCAAACCAAATCCAATCAATCCAAACCTAAACCATTAGCCTTGCGCCTCCCTTATTATAGTGACAGTAACTGGTGCATGCTGCAGATAGACCATGTCACCAAACCAAATCCAACCCTAGAGCACCAAGGCAGTTATCACCTAGGCAGATAGAACATGTAATCAAACCTAAACCAACCCTGGAGCATATAGGCTGATATCACCTAAGCTGTGTGGAGCAGCCCCAAGGATGATAGACCATGTAATCAAACCAAATCCAAACCCTAGAGCACCAAGGCAGATATCACCTAGGCAGATAGACCATGTAATCAAACCTAAACCAACCCTGGGGCATACAGGCTGATATCACCTAAGCTGCGTGGAGCAGCCCCAAGGATGATAGACCATGTAATCAATCCTAACCCAACCCTGGAGCACCTAGGCAGTTATCACCTAGGCTGATATCACCTCGGCAGATAGACCATGTAATCAAAAACTAAACCTTACCCCCCCCTCCCCCCCCCCCCTCTCCCCCCCTGCAGATTCGGGGGGTCTTCTGCCCGCCTTTTGCACCCCTGCAATACTCTTCTCACCCAAATTACACCCTTACAAGCCAAATAAAAGGGAGCTGTAGACTCCCCCAATTAGTAGTGCCCATTTAGTAGTGCCCTCCATTGCCATGATGGAAGTGCCCAATTAGTAGTGCCCTCCATTGCCATGATGGTAGTCAGGGGTGCAGCTTTGTGCGGCTGAACAACTTACATGCTGTTATCCTGTTTCAACGATTGGCTCTATGTTAGAGCTTGTTGATATCAGAAGGTGCGGGGTTCGAATCCCTTCGGATGCGCTTTAGTGTTCGCGGTCGCTGTCAACCGCCATGGTAGCACTGCCAAGGTGGACAGGCACTCCCTTAGCCTCGCGCCGTCCTGGCCATAATGGTAGTCAGCGGTGCAGCCTTGTGCTGTTGAACAACAGCTATCTGCTTGAAACCCAGACGCTCATATAGCGACTTACTCCCATCAGATGTCGCCTCCAACTGAATGAAAGGAAGGAGTGGGGTAAGAAAAATCACAGTACTTACACAACATGGCATATTTTCGCTGTTAGCTATCGTTTGTTTTGGCGGCACATGCAAACACACAAACACCCACACACTCGAAAACACGAAAACACAAACAGTAACTTACATCACACGACATGTTTTCCCTGTCAGAAATTCCAAGCATGTATGTCAGAAGCTGTGTTCCGTAGCTTTAAGCTTGTAGCTGAGGAAGTGTAGTTATGCATACGCACGCACACAAACAAACACCCACAAACGCAAAAGCTCACACACACACGCAAACACACACACACACAGACACACTCACACACAGAAACACAGAAACACACACATGAACACAGAACTTAGATTACACGGCATCTTTTCCCTGTTATCAATTCCAAGCATGTATGTCAGAAGCTGTGTTCCGTAGCTTTAAGCTTGTAGCTGAGGAAGTGTAGCTATGCATACGAACGCACATAAACAAACACCCACACTCGCAAAAATTCAAAAATACACGCAAACACACACCCATACTCGCGCGCACACAAACACACACACTCACACACAGAAACACAGAAACACACACACAAACACAGAACTTACATTACACGGCACGTTTTCCCTGTCAGAAATTCTAAGCATGTTTGTCAGAAGCTGTGTTCCGTAGCTTTAAGCTTGTAGCTGAGGAAGTGTAGCTATGCATACAAACGCACACAAACAAACACCCACACACGCAAAAGCTCACAAACACACGCAAACACACACACACACACGCACACACACACAGACACACTCGCACACAGGAACACACACACAAACACAGAACTTAAATTACACGGCATCTTTTCCCAGTTAGCGATTCTAAGCATGTATGTCAGAAGCTGTGTCCCATGGACTTCAGCTCATAGCTGAGAAAGTGTAGCTATGCATACACACGCACAAAAACGGACGCCCACATACGCAAAAACACTCACACACACACACACACAAATATCACACACAAACACACAATCACACACACACAGACACACACACACAGGCAAACACACAGGCAGAACTTACATAAAATGGCATCTTCTCTCTGTTAGCAATTCTAAGCATGTATGTCAAAAGCTGTGTCCCATAGACTTCAGCTCGTAGCTGAGGAAGTGTAGCTATGCATACACACGCACAAAAACGAACACCCACATTCGCAAAAACTCTCTCACACACACACACACAAATGTCACACACACTAACACACAATCACACACACACACACACACACACAGGCAAACACACAGACACAACTTACATAAAATGGCATCTTCTCTCAGTTAGCAATTTTAAGCATGTATGTAAGAAACTGTGTCCCATAGTCTTAAGCTTGTAGCTGAGGAAGTGTAGCTATGCACACACACGCACAAAAACGAACACCCACACACGCAAAACTCTCACACACACACACAAATGTCACACACACTAACACACAATCACACACACACACACACAGGCTAACACACACACAGAACTTACATAAAATGGCATCTTCTCTCAGTTAGCAATTCTAAGCATGTATGTCAAAAGCTGTGTCCCATAGACTTCAGCTCGTAGCTGAGGAAGTGTAGCTATGCATACACACGCACAAAAACAAACACACACATACGCAAAAACTCACACACACACACACACAAATGTCACACACACAAACACACAAACACACAATCACACACACACACACACACACACAGGCAAACACACAGACAGAACTTACATAAAATGGCATCTTCTCCCAGTTAGCAATTCTAAGCATGTATGTCAGAAACTGTGTCCCATAGACTTCAGCTTGTAGCTGAGGAAGTGTAGCTATGCATGCGCATACTCACAAACTAACACACATACACCCACACACACGCAAAAACTCACGAACACACGCAGACACACACACACTCACACGCACACACACATAAACACACAAGCACAAACGAACACAGAACTTACAAAACAAGGCATATTTTCCTTGTTAGAAATCATATGTTTCGTGGCAGCACGTACACACACACTCACTCAGAAACTTCCATAACAAGGCATCTCTTCCCTGTCAGCTTAATAATGCTTCGTGGCAGCACATACATACATACATACACACATACATACACACACACATACACACATACATACACACACATACATACACACATACATACATTCATACACACATACATACACACATACATACACACATACATACACACATACACACATACATACACATATACACACACAAGCACACACACTAACACAAACTCACAAACATACACACACTTACACACATACACACACAAGCACACACACTAACACAAACTCACAAACATACACACAGAAACAAACAAAAACACACACACACACACACAAACACAAACACACTAACACACACACACACACAAACACAGAACTTACATAACACGGCATCTTTTCCCTGTCAGCAATTCCAAGCATGTATGTCAGAAGCTGTGTTCCGTAGCCTTGAGCTTGTAGCTGAGGAAGTGTAGCTATGGATGAGATGTACAGATAAGCTCCATTTACCTGTGTAGATGAGGAAGTGTAGCTATGGATGAGATGTACAGATAAAATCCATTCAGCTGGGTAGAAGAATGTAGTACCATTAAAAGAGTGATGAGACTACAATCCTTACTTCAATATAAAACTGATACTTCAATGTACAACTCTTACTTCAATACAAAGCCCATACTTCAATGTACAACTGATACTTCAATGTACGACCCATACTTCAATGTAACCGATACTGCAATGTACAACCCATACTTCAATATAAAACTGATATTGCTAAGTACAATCCATACTTCAATGTACAACCCAATAAAAACAAACATACTTTGATGTACAACCCATACTTCAATGTACAACCCAAGCTTCCTAACATCTCCTCTACTGTGTTGTACTGCTCACCTTTCCATAGTCTTCCCTGTACAGCTCCAGATCCATGTACAGCCGGTCTCCTGCAGAGCATAGCTCAAGCACTTTCCATGGCTTCAATATATATACAACCCCTACTTCAATGCACAACCCCTTGTAATACTTCTCAACATCTTCTCAAAGCAGGCACACACTGCGTTGTCCTGCTCACCCATCCACACACTGGATTGTACTGCTCACCTTTGCATAGTTTTCTATATACAGCTCCAGCCGGTCTCCTGTAGCGCATAGCTCAAGTACCTTCCATGGCCTCAACATATATACAACCCACACAACCCACAATTAAATGCACAGGCCATTGGCACACATCCCAACACCTTTTCAAAGCAGTCACGCACTGCGTTGTACTACTCAACCACCCACGCTCTGCATCTTACTGCTCACCCACCCACGCACTGCATTGTACTGCTCACCCACCCACGCACTGCGTTGTACTACTCACCCATACATGCACTGCGTTGTACTGCTTACCCACCCACACACTGCGTTGTACTGCTCACCATCCCACGCAATGCATTGTACTGCTCACCCACCCACGCACTGCATTGTACTGCCCACCAACCCACACACTGCATTGTACTGCTCACCTTTGCATAGTCTTCCCTGTACAGCTCCAGCCTGTCACCTGCAGCCCCTAGCTCAAGCACCTTCCATGGCTTCAGATACAAGAGCAGCAGCAAGCCAGCTAGGGCCTCACTCAGTGGCATGCTCTCACCCAGACGAGGGTATACGTAGCAGATTGCGGCACACACAGGTTGCGTTGCCACGCTCCCAGTGCTTGATTCGCCTCCACCACTGCCTCCACCACCATCTTCACCACCACCACCACCACCTCCACCACCTTCACTTCCACCAACAACTCTATATCCACCTTCAGCCTCTGTTCCAGACCCTCTACCTCCATCTCCACCACCTCCTCCACCCTCACTGCTGCCCTCTCGCAGATGCAAAGGATTACTCCCCCTAACCACAATCGTGGTCTCGGGGTATGACCGAAGCATAGAGCGCAGAGCATCTCGGTAGAAAGGGAGGGACGCGCCTTGCAGGCAATAGTACGAGGACGAAGGGTCATCTAAGAGAGCGGCCGCAACCAAATCCATTGCCTCCTCGGCTTGCTCTCGGTTTGAGCTGTAGGTTATGGAGGTGAGCTGAAGCAGCTTGGCTTGATGCCGGGGCTGGCTGGGTGGGGAGGGGGTATGTAGGGCAGGCATAGCATTGGTGATGATGCTGGCCCTGGTGGGGGCGCTGATCGTGGGGGTTAACATCGTGGTCGTACTAGTACAGGTGGCCATGATGGGGTTGCTAGCCCTAGTGGTCGTGCTGGTTGTGGGGGTGAAGGTTGAGGTCCTGCTGGTGCAGCTGGCCATGGTGGAGTTGCTAGCCCTGGTGGGGGTGCTGGTTGTGGGGGTGAAGGTTGTGGTCTTGCTGGTGCGGCAGGCCATGATGGGGTTGCTGGCCCTGGTGGCCGTGCTGGCCCTGGTGGTGCTTCCGGCTGTGAAGTTAAACACACGAGTGTCAATAGTGGTGAGGGTGAGCGCAGTGGTACTTGGCCTGGTGTTAGTGCTGGACCTGCTGCTGGTAGCCCTGGTTGAAGTGCTGGCCCTGCTGCAGCTGCAGCTGGTTGCTGGGGTGCATGCACTTGTGCTGATGGCGGTGGGGATGATCCCTGGGGTTCTGGTGGTACTGCTGGCTCTGGTGTATGTGCTGGACCTACTGCTGATGGTGGCTGTGGGGATGAGCACACTTGTGCTGAGGGTGGTGGGGATAAACCCTGCGGTTCTAGTGCTACTGCTTGCCCCAGTGGTGTTGCTTGCCCTGCTGCTGATACTGGTGTTGGGGATGGACACTGTGGTGCTGGCCCTGGTGCTGCTGCTGGCTCCAGATAATACCATAGTGACCATGCTGCTGCTGGCCATGGTGGCCATGGTTGTGGGAGTGGAGATACTAGGGTAGTTTATCTCAGGTGGTGCATAACTGGAAAGGAATGAAGGTTGCCTTTCTGGAATACAATTTAGGGTGTAGGGAAGCTTCTTCTTGCCTTGCTAGAAAGGAATGTTAAGTGCTGAGGAGGTGCTTCTTGCCATGCTGGAAGGGAATGAGGTTGTAGCCGTTTAGGCGAGCTACTCCGAGCCTATGCGGAATGCGTGCATGCCTCTAAGAAGGCGAAGCAAGCGACGGGAAGAATCAATGGGATATGCCCAAATCAGTGCTGGTAGGGAACAGATTGGAATCCTCAAGGGTGGTGTGTCCTTGTTTTTGGCCTCACGCTTGGGTCATCCGGTGTGGGTCATCGATGTATCGCCCAGGAATCCATTGCCACCGCCCGCAGTACATATACAGTCTCCATCCCGTCCGTTTCCATTCCCTCACACCTCCATTCCCTTCGCTTCCATCTCCTCCAATCGTTATTTTTATCTTTTATTCGGCCCTCTCTCATGTTTCGCTCAACGCACGACTGCATATATGAGAGTCTGGGGCTATTTGCTTATCTGCCTCGCTGAGCATGGCTGGTGCTTTTTTACCGCTCTCGTATGGAATTTCAACACTTAATAATGTTTTGATCGGTGGAGTTCGGGCTATGAAATCTATTCCACGTGCCGTTGACATCGCCTCTGTCATAGCTACCGCGATTTTCAGCCCGTCACTGATTGGGCTACGTATGGCAAACGCTTCATTGGCAATGCCGCGTCGTTTGATGATGGTGGTAAGTGGTGGTGGTCATCCTGGTGCCCTACTGGACTCCAAATGTGCCCCTCACTTGATTCTATGATAGTGCTCAGAATGCGTTTGCATGTGCAATTAGCCAGGTTTCCTGGATACCAGGAGAGTAATTACTGCCGCAGAGACAGGGGAGCTGAACCTGGCCTGTGTGTGGTGTGTGTGTGGTGTGCGGTGCGGCCTGTGGTGTGCCTGTGTGTGTGTGTGTGGCGTGACTGTGTGGTGTGTGTGTGGCGGGACTGTGTGGTATGTGTGTAGCGTGACGGTTGCGGTTTGTGTGTGGCGGACAGTGTGGTTTGTGTTATGGCAGGACTGTGTGGTGTGTGTGTAGCAGGTTGTGTGGTTTGTTTGTAGCGGGACTGTGTGGTTTGTGTGTGGCAGGACTGTGTGGTGTGTGTTTAGCAGGCTGTGTGGTTTGTGTATGGCGTGACAGCATGGTGTGAGTGTAGCGTGACAGTGTGGTGTGACTGCGTGGTGTGTATGGCGTGACTGCATGGTGTACGTGTAGCGTGACGGTGTGGTGTGTATGGCGCAACTGCATGGTGTGTGTGTAGCGGGACTGTGTGGTGTGTGTGGTGTGACTGTGTGGTTTGTGTGTGGCAGGACTGTGGTGTGTGTGTGTAACAGGCTGTGTGGTTAGTGTATGGCGTGACTGCATGGTGTGTGTGTAGCGTGACGGTGTGGTGTGTGTGGTGTGACTGCGTGGTGTGTATGGCGTGACTGCATGGTTTGTGTGTGGTGTGACTGTGTGGTGTGTGTGTAGCATCACAGTGTGGTGTGTGTGTGGTGGGACTGTGTGGTATGGTTGTATGTGTGTGGTGTGGCCTGCAGCATATGGTGTGTGTGTGGCGGGACTGTGTGGTGTGGCATAGGTGTGTGGTATACTGGTATGGCCTGCGGCATATGGTGTGTGTGTTGAGTAGGTGTGTGGTGTGGCGTATGTGTGTGGCGTGGCCTGCAGCATATGGTCTGTTTGTGGTGTGACTGTGTTGCGTGGCTCGCGGCATATAGTGTGGCTGTGTGTAGGAGGGTGCGTTCATTCTCTGGTAGTAAAAAAAGACAAAAAAGGATAACGCCTGGAGGGGCGTGGTGTTAAGGGGACCCTCCCGAACGCCGCAGCAGGGAAAAGTCACCATGGCAGACCAGGGTACTTCCATTGACTAAAATGGCCAGCGCTTTAGCGCACTTGAAAAAAATAAAACTGCGCTTTGTAGTGCAAAAAGCGCAAAAATGGCTTGCTGCGCCCACAGGGGGTTGCAAAAAACTGCGCAAAACGCACAGTGGGGCTCAAAAAGGCAGCGCACCAGCGCGCGCTTGGAAGTACCCTGTGGCAGACATAGGAAGTCTCACCCTCCAGGCGGTAGGGACTCCTTCATGCGACTTAAGTCAAGAATGCTGGCACAGGAGGCGATATATTCTCTGTGCAGCTTAGAGATAAGTTTGTCTACATGTTTGCGACTGATCCCTAATGTTGAGAGATTATTCCCAGGTGGTAGCCTTCTTGTGATTTCTTTCTGTTTTACTGCTCAGCTTTTTCACAGCCATGCAGCCTATGCAATTCTTGGTTCCAAGAGGTGCCAAGAAACACATTTTTGTCTTGTTTTAACTGCCAAAGACGGCGAGCAGCCAAATTGCTGGCTGAAGCTATGTAACCAAGTTCAAGTTCAAGTTTGCATTTTCCTGGTAATAAGCTGTATACGGTACTGCTGGAGATGGTGAGCGGCCAAATTGCTGGCTGAAGCTATTTACCCAAGTTCAAATTCTAAACACACAACACTTGTTACAATGACTTGTCTCCCCTGGTTTGCGCTTGAAGAACTGAATTCTTCATCATGCCTACTCTTGTGTAGGAGTGGCAAAGTCATTCAAAGTGAATCCCTGGGTGTGCTGGTTTCTAAAATAAAAAAACTCCTCTTGGTCCCCCACACAAATCACACAGTGTAAGAAACACACACCGCCCACCCTTGGGCCGATGTCCTAGATACCATCCCAGCCGGGGGGGCCCATTATTAGGGACCGGCATATTATATGATGATGACCAAAGGCGAGTATGATATCATATGATATCAGACAAACTGCACCAATGATATTGTATATAAAGGGTAACTTCAACCTCGTCGGTCTGCCGGCATCATGACCAAAGACGAGTATGATATCATATTGCCGTTCCCTACCCATTATCCAACAAACTCCTATCTCACCATCTGGACTGGGGGGGGAAATCACCTCCACGGCTCCTCCATTGCGAAGACAAAGGGGCACCAACTCCTCATCATCGCCTACCCCCTGGGCCACCCCGGCCCAGCCACCCCCTTTGCCCAAGCATGGAATGAAGCTATGCACCACTTCCATCCCTCACACAAAGACATCCAACCCATCCCCAACCCTGCCATCGGCCCTTCCCCCTCTCCTTCCCACCACCAGCCAAAGCTCTGCCTGAGGGCCCGGCCCTCCTTGCTCGGGGCTGCGGTATACTACTGTAGCTGAGTATGGCTGACTATGGCAACGACTGTAGCTGAGTATGGCTGACTATGGTAACAACTGTAGCTGAGTATGGCTGACTACGGCAACGACTGTAGCTGAGTATGGCTGACCATGGCAACGACTGTAGCTGAGTATGGCTGACTATGGTAACGACTGTAGCTGAGTATGGCTGACTATGGCAACGACTGTAGCTGAGTATGGCTGACTATGGAAACAACTGTAGCTGAGTATGGCTGACTATGGTAACGACTGTAGCTGAGTATGGCTGACTATGGCAACAACTGTAGCTGAGTATGGCTGACTATGGTACCAACTGTAGCTGAGTATGGCTGACTACGGCAACGACTGTAGCTGAGTATGGCTGACCATGGTAACAACTGTAGCTGAGTATGGCTGACCATGGCAACAACTGTAGCTGAGTATGGCTGACTATGGTAACGACTGTAGCTGAGTATGGCTGAGTATGGCAACGACTGTAGCTGAGTATGGCTGACTATGGCAACGACTGTAGCTGAGTATGGCTGACTATGGCAACGACTGTAGCTGAGTATGGCTGACTATGGCAACGACTGTAGCTGAGTATGGCTGACTATGGAAACAACTGTAGCTGAGTATGGCTGACTATGGCAACGACTGTAGCTGAGTATGGCTGACTATGGCAACGACTGTAGCTTAGTATGGCTGACTATGGTACCAACTGTAGCTGAGTATGGCTGACTATGGCAACACCTGTAGCTGAGTATGGCTGACCATGGCAACAACTGTAGCTGAGTATGGCTGACTATGGCAACGACTGTAGCTGAGTATGGCTGACTATGGTAACGACTGTAGCTGAGTATGGCTGACTATGGTAACAACTGTAGCTGAGTATGGCTGACTATGGCAACGACTGTAGCCTAGTATGGCTGACTATGGCAGCAACTGTAGCTGATTATGGCTGACTATGGTAACAACTGTAGCTGAGTATGGCTGACTATGGTAACAACTGTAGCTTAGTATGGCTGACTATTGTAACAACTGTAGCTGAGTATGGCTGACTATGGTAACGACTGTAGCTGAGTATGGCTGACTATGGCAACGACTGTAGCTGATTATGGCTGACTATGGTAACAACTGTAGCTGAGTATGGCTGACTATGGCAACCACTGTAGCTGAGTATGGCTGACTATGGCAATGACTGTAGCTGAGTATGGCTGACTATGGTAACAACTGTAGCTGAGTATGGCTGACTATGGCAACGACTGTAGCTGAGTATGGCTGACTATGGCAACGACTGTTGCTGAGTATGGCTGACTATGGCAACAACTGTAGCTGAGTATGGCTGACTATGGCAGCAACTGTAGCTGAGTATGGCTGACTATGGCAACGACTGTAGCTGAGTATGGCAGACTATGGCAACGACTGTAGCCGAGTATGGCTGACTATGGCAATGACTGTATCTGAGTATGGCTGACTATGGTAACAACTGTAGCTGAGTATGGCTGACTACGGCAACGACTGTAGCTGAGTATGGCTGACCATGGTAACAACTGTAGCTGAGTATGGCTGACCATGGCAACGACTGTAGCTGAGTATGGCTGACTATGGTAACGACTGGAGCTGAGTATGGCTGACTATGGTAACGACAGTAGCTTAGTATGGCTGACTATGGAAACGACTGTATTTGAGTATAGCTGACTATGGAAACAACTGTAGCTGAGTATGGCTGACTATGGCAACAACTGTAGCTGAGTATGGCTGACTATGGCAACGACTGTAGCTGAGTATGGCTGACTATGGCAACGACTGTAGCTGAGTATGGCTGACTATGGTACCAACTGTAGCTGAGTATGGCTGACTATGGCAACACCTGTAGCTGAGTATGGCTGACTATGGCAACGACAGTAGCCTAGTATGGCTGACTATGGCAACGACTGTAGCTGAGTATGGCTGACCATGGCAACGACTTTAGCTGAGTATGGCTGACTATGGTAACGACTGTAGCTGAGTATGGCTGACTATGGAAACGACTGTAGCTGAGTATGGCTGACTATGGAAATGACTGTAGCTGAGTATGGCTGACTATGGCGACGACTGTAGCTGAGTATGGCTGACTATGGTAACGACTGTAGCTTAGTATGGCTGACTATGGAGACAACTGTATTTGAGTATAGCTGACTATGGAAACAACTGTAGCTGAGTATGGCTGACTATGGCAACAACTGTAGCTGAGTATGGCTGACTATGGCAACAACTGTAGCTGAGTATGGCTGACTATGGCAACGACTGTAGCTGAGTATGGCTGACTATGGCAACAACTGTAGCTGAGTATGGCTGACTATGGCAACAACTGTAGCTGAGTATGGCTGACTATGGCAACGACTGTAGCTGAGTATGGCAGACTATGGCAACGACTGTACCTGAGTATGGCTGACTATGGCAACGACTGTAGCTGAGTATGGCTGACTATGGTAACAACTGTAGCTGAGTATGGCTGACTACGGCAACGACTGTAGCTGAGTATGGCTGACCATGGTAACAACTGTAGCTGAGTATGGCTGACCATGGCAACGACTGTAGCTGAGTATGGCTGACTATGGTAACGACTGGAGCTGAGTATGGCTGACTATGGTAACGACAGTAGCTTAGTATGGCTGACTATGGAAACGACTGTATTTGAGTATAGCTGACTATGGAAACAACTGTAGCTGAGTATGGCTGACTATGGCAACAACTGTAGCTGAGTATGGCTGACTATGGCAACGACTGTAGCTGAGTATGGCTGACTATGGCAACGACTGTAGCTGAGTATGGCTGACTATGGTACCAACTGTAGCTGAGTATGGCTGACTATGGCAACACCTGTAGCTGAGTATGGCTGACTATGGCAACGACAGTAGCCTAGTATGGCTGACTATGGCAACGACTGTAGCTGAGTATGGCTGACCATGGCAACGACTTTAGCTGAGTATGGCTGACTATGGTAACGACTGTAGCTGAGTATGGCTGACTATGGCAACGACTGTAGCTGAGTATGGCTGACTATGGAAATGACTGTAGCTGAGTATGGCTGACTATGGCAACGACTGTAGCTGAGTATGGCTGACTATGGTAACGACTGTAGCTTAGTATGGCTGACTATGGAGACAACTGTATTTGAGTATAGCTGACTATGGAAACAACTGTAGCTGAGTATGGCTGACTATGGCAACAACTGTAGCTGAGTATGGCTGACTATGGCAACAACTGTAGCTGAGTATGGCTGACTATGGCAACAACTGTAGCTGAGTATGGCTGACTATGGCAACAACTGTAGCTGAGTATGGCTGACTATGGCAACAACTGTAGCTGAGTATGGCTGACTATGGCAACGACTGTAGCTGAGTATGGCAGACTATGGCAACGACTGTACCTGAGTATGGCTGACTATGGCAACGACTGTAGCTGAGTATGGCTGACTATGGCAACAACTGTAGCTGAGTATGGCTGACTATGGCAACGACTGTAGCTGAGTATGGCTGACCATGGTAACAACTGTAGCTGAGTATGGCTGACCATGGCAACGACTGTAGCTGAGTATGGCTGACTATGGTAACGACTGTAGCGTATATGGCTGACTATGGAAACGACTGTAGCTGAGTATGGCTGACTATGGCAACGACTGTAGCTGAGTATGGCTGACTATGGCAACGACTGTAGCTGAGTATGGCTGACTATGGTAACAACTGTAGCTGAGTATGGCTGACAACAGCAACGACTGTAGCTAAGTATGGCTGACTATGGCAACAACTGTAGCTGAGTATGGCTGACCATGGCAACGACTGTAGCTGAGTATGGCTGACTATGGTAACGACTGTAGCTGAGTATGGCTGACTATGGCAACGACTGTAGCTGAGTATGGCTGACTATGGCAACGACTGTAGCTGAGTATGGCTGACTATGGTAACGACTGTAGCTGAGTATGGCTGACTATGGAAACGACTGTAGCTGAGTATGGCTGACTATGGCAACACCTGTAGCTGAGTATGGCTGACTATGGCAACTACTGTAGCTGAGTATGGCTGACTATGGTAACAACTGTAGCTGAGTATGGCTGACTATGGTACCAACTGTAGCTGAGTATGGCTGACTATGGCAACACCTGTAGCTGAGTATGGCTGACTATGGCCAACAAACCTGTAGCTGAGTATGGCTGACTATGGCAACGACTGTAGCTGAGTATGGCTGACTATGGTAACAACTGTAGCTGAGTATGGCTGACTATGGCAACACCTGTAGCTGAGTATGGCTGACTATGGCAACGACTGTAGCTGAGTATGGCTGACTATGGAAACGACTGTAGCTGAGTATGGCTGACTATGTTAACGACTGTAGCTGAGTATGGCTGACTATGCAACGACTGTAGCTGAGTATGCTATTAACAACTGTAGCTCAGTATGGCTGACTACGCAACGACTGTAGCTGAGTATGGCCCTGACCATGGTACAACTGTAGCTGAGTATGGATGACATGCAACGACTGTAGCTGAGTATGGCTGACTATGGAAACAACTGTATTTGAGTATAGCTGACTATGAAAACAACTGTAGCCCTGAGTATGGCCATGACTACAACCGTAGCTGAGCTTATTGCAACGACTGTAGCTGAGTATGGACTGACTATGGCAACGACTAGCTGAGTATGGACTGACTATGGCAACGACTTAGCTAGTATGCTGACTATGGCAGCAACTGTAGCTGAGGATGGCTGACTATGGCAACGACTGTAGCTGAGTATGGCAGACTATGGCAACGACTAGCTGAGTATGGCTTGGCAACGACTGTAGCTGAGTATGCTGACTATTGCAACGACTGTAGCTGAGTATGGCTGACTATGGCAACAACTGTAGCTGAGTATGGCTGACTATGGCAACAAACTGTAGCTGAGGTATGGCTGACCTATGGCAACGACTGTAGCTGAGTATGGCTGACTATGGAACGACTAGCTTAGTATGGCTGACTTATGGCAACGACTGTAGCTGAGTAGGCTGACTTATGGCAACAACTGTAGCTGAGTATGGCTGACTATGGCAACGACTGTAGCTGAGCATGGCTGACTATGGCAACGACTGTAGCTGAGTATGGCTGACTATGGCAGCAACTGTAGCTGAGTATGGCTGACTATGGCAACGACTGTGGTTGAGTATGGCAGACTATGGTAACAACTGTAGCTTAGTATGACTGACTATGGCAACAACTGTAGCTGAGTCTGGCTGACTATGGCAACGACTGTAGCTGAGTATGGCTGACTATGGCAACGACTGTAGCTGAGTATGGCTGACTATGGCAACGACTGTAGCTGAGGTTGGCTGACTATGGCAACGACTGTAGCTGAGTATGGCTGACTATGGAAACGACTGTAGCTGAGTATGGCTGACTATGGCAACGACTGTAGCTGAGTATGGATGACTATGGCAACGACTATAGCTGAGTATGGCTGACTATGGCAACGACTGTAGCTGAGTATGGCTGACTATGGCAATGACTGTAGCTGAGTATGGCTGACTATGGAAACGACTGTAGCTGAGTATGGCTGACTATGGTAACGACTGTAGCTGACTATGGCTGACGATTGGTGTGATGAAACAATTCTGCAGTATGTAAGTATATTGATAGAGCATGTTCTACTGACATCTACCAATGCACTTATTGGACATCTGATCTTGATTGATATCCAAGAATTAAATTGGTTGAGTATGTTGTGCTGACATCTACCAATGCACTTATTAGACAGCTGATCAGATATCCAAGAAGGACATTGGTAGAGTATGTTATGCTGACATCTACCAATGCAATTATTGGACAGCTGATCAGATATCCAAGAAGGACATTGGTAGAGTATGTTATGCTGACATCTACCATCATACTCAGTATACATTTGATCAGATAGACAAGAAGTACTTTGGTAGAGTATGTTCTGTTGACATCTACCAATGCAATTATTGGACAGCTAATCAGATATCCAAGAAGGACATTGGTAGAGTATGTTATGCTGACATCTACCAACATACACGTGATACATTTGATCAGATAGACAAGAAGTACTTTGGTAGAGTATGTTTTGCTGACATCTACCAAAGCAATTATTGGACAGCTGATCATATATCCAAGAAGTATGTTGGTAGAGTATGTTCTGCTGACCCCGGGGGTCCGAGGGGCGTAGATTTATTTGGGGGGGGAATTTATTTGGCGGATTTATTTGTGGGAAGACGCCTTACAAAACAAAAAAATGCATTTTGTCATTGTCAGTGTGTGGGGATTTATTTTGGGGGCGGATTTATTTTTTGGGGGGGGGATTTATTTAGGGGGCGAATTTATTTTGGGGGGGGATTTATCTGGGGGGCGGATTTATTTGTGGGGGGGACGCCTTTGAAAATATGCATTTTGTCATCGTCAGTTTCACCTAACGTGTTGCGGAATGTGTCAGGATTAATGAGATGTATATAATGCAACGCATGTAATGAGATGTACTGAATGCACACATAGGAACTCATGGCACAATGAGATGTACTAAATGCACACGAGATGTACTGAATGCACATGCGATGTACTGAATGCACACGAGATGTACTGAATGCACATGCGATGTACTGAATGCACACGAGATGTACTGAATGCACATGCGATGGAGTGAATGCACACATAGGCACTCATGGCACATTCAAACGCTGAAACATCAGTGTTACCAAAGGTGTTGCGGAATGCTCACACCTCAAGAGGACACTCACATCATGGTAGCAGGATAAACATGAGATATTGTTTGTATTTTCAACTTTTGAATATATAGTAGGTCCATACTCTGCCCGTATCGGGACCCCTACCCCACACTGGGCCCCTAGACTCGAAGCCTATGCTGGGCCCCCTACCCCACACTGGGCCCCTAGACTCGAAGCCTATGCTGGGCCCCCTACCCCACACTGGGCCCCTAGACTCGAAGCTATGCTGGGCCCCTAGACTCAAAGTCTATGCTGGGCCCCCTACCCCACACTGGGCCCCTAGACTTGAAGCCTATGCTGGGCCCCTAGACTCAAAGTCTATGCTGGGCCCCCTACCCCACACTGGGCCCCTAGACTTGAAGCCTATGCTGGGCCCCTAGACTCAAAGTCTATGCTGGGCCCCCTACCTCACACTGGGCCCCTAGACTTGAAGCCTATGCTGGGCCCCTAGACTCAAAGTCTATGCTGGGTCCCCTACCCCACACTGGGCCCCTAGACTTGGAGCCTATGCTGGGCCCCTAGACTCAAAGTCTATGCTGGGCCCCTACCCCACACTGGGCCCCTAGACTTGAAGCCTATGCTGGGCCCCTAGACTCAAAGTCTATGCTGGGCCCCCTACCCCACACTGGGCCCCTAGACTTGAAGCCTATGCTGGGCCCCTAGACTCAAAGTCTATGCTGGGCCCCCTACCTCACACTGGGCCCCTAGACTTGAAGCCTATGCTGGGCCCCTAGACTCAAAGTCTATGCTGGGTCCCCTACCTCACACTGGGCCCCTAGACTTGAAGCCTATGCTGGGCCCCTAGACTCAAAGTCTATGCTGGGCCCCCTACCCCACACTGGGCCCCTAGACTTGAAGCCTATGCTGGGCCCCTAGACTCAAAGTCTATGCTGGGCCCCCTACACCTCACTGGGCCCCTAGACTTGAAGCCTATGCTGGCCCCTTGACTTAAAGCCTATGCTGGGCCCCCTACCCTACACTGGGCCCCTAGGCTCGAAGCCTATGCTGGGCCCTTAGACTTGAAGCCTATGCCGGGTCTGTTCAATCAGCAAAAAAATGTTGCTGATCGCTTGCGCCTGAAGGGGACGTTCTCATCACGGCCATGGATTTTGTTCCCCGCTTTATATTACGATCGCTACCTGAGACCCTGTTTTGGCCGGAATGTCCGCTACCTGAGACCCGATATGAGATCCCAGCACTCAGACCCAAAGCGCTACCCAGAACCCGAATCGACACAATCTGCTAAATGTCACTACCAGGAGGTCTAAAACCTGAACGCTACCAGATTCCCACTTGCTGAACTGAAAACAAAACTCATCACGGCAGCAGCGTTTGTCCCACGAAAGGGAAACTTGAATCACAATATTGAACATACCGTGGATATGCATGAATAATTTTTTGTATTTTAGATTTTAGAATACTTGGTAGGTACATACTCGGCCCATGCTGGGCCCCTGACAACACACTGGGACCCTAAACCCATGTTGGGCCCCTAAACTTACTCGGTACTCAGCCTATGCTGGGCCCCTGGAGTCACTCAATACTCTACCTCAAGTATACCTCAAGTCTACTCGGCCTATGCTGGGCCCCTAGACTCACTCAGTGCTCGGCCTATGCTGGTCCCCTAGACTTGAGGTAATTAGCCTATGCTGGGCCCCTAGACTTGAGGTACTTAGCCTATGCTGTGCCCCTAGAGTCACTCAGTGCTCGGCCTATGCTGGGCCCCTAGACTTTAGGTACTTAGCCTATGCTGGGCCCCTAGACTTGAGGTACTTAGCCTATGCTGGGACCCTAGACTTGAGGTACTCAGCCTATGCTAGGCCATTAGAGTAACTCAGTGCTCGGCCTATGCTGGGCCCCTAGACTTGAGGTACTTAGCCTATGCTGTGCCCCTAGAGTCACTCAATGCTCGGCCTATGCTGGCCCCCTAGACTTTAGGTACTCAGCCTATGCTGGGCCCCTAGACTTGAGGTACTTAGCCTATGCTAGGCCATTAGGGTAACTCAGTGCTCGGACTTTGCTGGGCCCCTAAACTTGAGGTACTTAGCCTATGCTGTGCCCCTAGAGTCACTCAGTGCTCGGCCTTTGCTGGGCCCCTAGACTTGAGGTACTTAGCCTATGCTGTGCCCCTAGAGTCACTCAGTGCTCGGCCTATGCTGGGCCCCTAGACTTGAGGTACTCAGCCTATGCTAGGCCATTAGAGTAACTCAGTGCTCGGCCTATGCTGGGCCCCTAGAGTCACTCAGTGCTCAGCCTATGCTGGTCCCCTAGACTTTAGGTACTTAGCCTATGCTGTGCCCCTAGAGTCACTCAATGCTCGGCCTATGCTGGCCCCCTAGACTTTAGGTGCTCAGCCTATGCTGGTCCCCTAGACTCGAGGAACTGGGCCTATGCTGGTCCCCTAGACTCGAGGTACTCGGCCTATGCTGGGCCCCTAGACTTGAGGTACTCAGCCTATGCTGGGCCACTTCAAGCCGAGGAAACATTTAGCCTGATTTTCCTAGGGAACTTCAACGCGAAATAGCAATGCAACTGCCATGCAAACTGTACAAAGGGAATTATACAAGGGGAAGTATTATCGGGTCACAGTACTGTAGAAAGTTACTCATTTGACAACCAGCACTACAGTACTGTAGAAAGTGACTAATTTGACAACCAGCATGACAGTACTGTAGAAAGTGAATCATTTGACCGCCAGCACTACAGTACTGTAGAAAGTGATTCATTTGACAACCAGCACAACAGTATTGTAGAAAGTGACTTATTTGACAACAAGCACTACAGTACTGTAGAAAGTTACTCATTTGACGACCAGCACTACAGTACTGCAGAAAGTTGCTAATTTGACCGCCAGCACTACAGTACTGTAGAAAGTGACTAATTTGACAGCCAGCACTACAGTACTATAGAAAGAGTGTCATTTGACAACCAGCACTACAGTACTGTAGAAAGTGACTTATTTGGCAACCAGCACTACAGTACTGTAGAAAGTGACTAATTTGACCGCCAGCACTACAGTACTGTAGAAAGTGACTCATTTGACCACCAGCACTACAGTACTGTAGAAAGTGACTTATTTGGCAACCAGCACTACAGTACTGTAGAAAGTGAATTATTCGATCACCAGCACTACAGTACTGTAGAAAGTGAATCATTTAACTGCCAGCACTACAGTGCTGTAGAAAGTTATTCATTTGACAACCAGCACTACGGTACTGTAGAAAGAGAATCATTTGACTGCCTGCACTACAGTACTGTAGAAAGTGACTTATTTGACCACCAGCACTACAGTACTATAGAAAGTAACTAATTTGATTGCCAGCTCTACAGTTCTGTAGAAAGTGACTCATTTGACAACCAGCAATGGCCTATCGAATTCTCATTGCACTGGGGTTGCACACAGTTGCTCATTTTGTTTGCACGGAACAAAAGACTGTACAAATACAAAAGCAAAAGCAGCGAGTCATCTGGAAATAAGGAACATAGTTGATTAGTGCGCACATACCCAGCGGTAGTGTGGGCGGATTACGTACATGCACTCTTTTTATGCAGGATACAAATACCATCATCCAGGTTGTTGGTGCACCAGGTTGCTGAAAACAAAAAGTCACGTCTGGAGGGGCGTGGTGTTAAGAGTACCCTCCTGTATGCCGCACCTGGTAAAAGTCACCAGGTTGCTTTAGGTCTGAACACAAATGATAGCCGGGGCATGTAAGGAAGCTTCCTAGAAGCTACTCGCTATACGTGTAGCCAAAAACAAGAGCAGCGAGTGATCTGGAAATAAGGAACATAGTTGATACTTGATTAGAGCACACGCACACAGTAGTAGTGTGGGCGGATTACGTACGTGCACTCTTTTTATGCAGGATACGTACGAATACCAGCGTCCAGGTTGCTTTAGGCTTGAACAGAAAGACAGGTAGCTAGCAACGAAATTGATTCGAGCGCACGCACACAGTGGTAGATTGGGTGGATTACGCACGTGCATTCTTTTTATGCAGGATACGTATACCAGCATCCAGCTTGCTTCAGGTTAGAACAAATAGATAGCCGGGGCAGGCAAGGAAGCTTCCTAGAAGCTACTAGCCATACGTGTAGCCAAATACAAAATCAGAGAGTGAACATGAATCAAGCGACGTAGTTGATTAGAGTGCAACTATGTAGTGGTAGAGCGGTACACGGTGGTAAAGGGGTACACAGTGCATGCACACAGAGGTACAGCCGTACTCAGTACACGTACACGGTGGTAGAGTGGTACACAGTGCAAGAACGGTACACAGTACATGTACACAAAGATAGAGCAGTACACAGTGATATAACTGTTAACGGTGCAAGAGCGGCACACATAGGTAGAGCGGTACACAGTGCAAGAGCAGTACGCAGTGATAGAGCAGTACACAGTGCACATACACAGTGGCAGAGCGGTACACAGTGCAAGAGCGGTACACAGTACATGCACACAGTGGTAGAGTAGTACACAGTGCAAGAACGATACACAGTGCATGTACACAGTGGTAGAGCGGTACACAGTGCATGTACACAGTGGTAGAGCGGTACACAGTGTATGTACATAGTGGTAGAGCGGTACACAGTGCATCTCACAGTGGTAGAGCGGTACACATTGCACATCCAGAGTGCGTGTGCACAGTCGTAGAGTGGAGCGGATTTATAAATGGTATCCACATCCAAGTCATGAGTTCAAATTCAAATTCAAATCCGCTATGTATGTTTTTCACATCCAAGGCATGAGTTCAAATTCAAATTCAAATCCGCTCTGTGTGTTTTTCACATCCAAGGCATGAGTTCAAATTCAAATTCAAATCCGCTCTGTGTGTTTTTCCCATCCAAGTCATGAGTTCAAACTCAAATTCAAATCCGCTATGTATGTTTTTCACATCCAATTCTTGAGTTCAAATTCAAATTCAAATTCGCTCTGTGTTTTTCACATCCAAGTCATGAGTTCAAATTCAAATCGATTTCTGCTTCTTCTTTTTCTGCTGCTTCTGCTGATGAGGCGGGCAAGAAGCAACTGCCACAGTTTCTTCACACTCTTTGTTGCTCTTCGCGCGCTTGATGGGGGATGAATGGGCCAGTTCCTTTACATTCTTTGAGTGCCTTTTTTTGTAGACTTGTTGCCTAAGCTTTTTGATGTGTTTTGGGGTAACGACGTTGGGGTCCTCCATCATTTTATTTTTGAGCGCTTGTAGCTCCCTAAGGTTCTCCTATGCAGTGCAAAGAAAAAAGGAAGGTGCAAAGGTAAGGTACAAATGTGCAAAGATACAAGGGTGAGGTACAAAGGTACAAAGGTTAGGTACAGAGGTACAAATGTGCATCTAGGTTGGGGTCCTCCATCATTTCATGCTTGGGCGCATCTAACTCCCTGATGTTCTCCTACGCAGTGCAAAGGAACAAAAGGAAAGTACAAAGGTAAGGTACAAATGTGCAAAGATACAAGGGTGAGGTACAAAGGTACAAAGGTTAGGTACAGAGGTACAAATGTGCATCTAGGTTGGGGTCCTCCATCATTTCATGCTTGAGCGCATCTAGCTCCCTGATGTTCTCCTACGCAGTACAAAGGAACGAAAGTAAGGTACAAAGGTACACATGTGCAAAGATACAAGTGTGCGATACAAACGTATGTAGGTAAGGTACAAAGGTACACATGTGCATCGAGGTTGGGGTCCTTGAGGATCTCATTCTTGAGCGCATAGATCTAGCCGATTAGATCCTACATGGTACAAATTAACAAAGATGCAAGGGTAAGGTACAAAGGTACAAATGAACAGAGATATAAGGGTAACGTACGAATAAGCTCCCCTTGTCTCTGTCAAGCCACGGGCACATTTAGAGTACAGTACTTTAGCAAGGCACCAAGAATAATGCACTCACCATCATCATCATCAAAGGAGCAAAAGTATATATAATGAATAAATACCAACCTGGGCCTGGTTTTCCTCCAGTCTAGGCATTTCCTAACCCATAAACCCATGATGAATAAATACCAACCTGGGCCTCGTTGTCCTCCAGTCAAGGCATATCCTAAACCCTAAACCCATGATGAATAAATACCAACCTAGTGCTCCGCACAGTTGTCTTCCAGTCAAGGCATTTCCTAAACCCTAAACCCATGATCAGCCATGATGCATAAATACCAACCTGGGCCTGGTCATCCTTCAGTTCTAAAAGTTCCTCACTGAGCGCAGTGATCGATTGCAACTTGCGATAGGGCCATCGCTCAATGCCTAGATCGCGTAACAAGTCGTGCATGGAGTTTACACTCAGGCCCAGCTTCGGTGCTGCCTCCTTCATTGATAACTCGTAATACTGCAAAAAGGAACACGAGGACGTGAGGAGGTGAGGTGGTGAGGTGGGTGGTCGTGAGGTGGAGTTTACACTCAGGCCCAGGTTCGATGGTGCCTCCTTCATTGAGTACTCATAATACTGCAAAAAGGAACACGAGGACGTGAGGAGGTGAGGTGGTGAGGTGGGTGGTCGTGAGGTGGAGTTTACACTCAGGCCCAGGTTCGATGCTGCCTCCTTCATTGAGTACTCATAATACTGCAAAAAGGAACACGAGGACGTGAGGAGGTGAGGTGGTGAGGTGGGTGGTCGTGAGGTGGAGTTTACACTCAGGCCCAGGTTCCATGGTGCCTCCTTTCATTGAGTACTCATCAATACTGCAAAAAAAGAAGACGAGGACGTGAGGGAGGTGAGGTGGTGAGGTGGACGTGGGTCGTGAGGTGGAGTTTACACTCAGGCCCAGGTTCGATGGTGCCTCCTTCATTGAGTACTCATAATACTGCAAAAAGGAACACGAGGACGTGAGGAGGTGAGGTGGTGAGGTGGGTGGTCGTGAGGTGGAGTTTACACTTAGGCCCAGGTTCGATGGTGCCTCCTTCATTGAGTACTCATAATACTGCAAAAAGGAACACGAGGACGTGAGGAGTGAGGTGGAGTGGTGAGGATGGGGGGTGGTGAGGTGGAGTTTACACTCAGGCCCAGATGTGATGCTGCCTCCTGTCAGCATGAATTGCAGTGCTCTCACGCGTTTTATGACTTGGTGACTACTTATTTACTTCCTTAGAACTATCGGCTCTGCCAGTACTGTGCCAGCTTCCCGTAGTGACAGCTTCCCGTAGGCTGTGTCATCCTTCTTGACTCAGTGACAACTTCCTGTTGGCTGCGTCACCGGTCTAGCCTGTACCCTGTTAGGTTCCAGTCTGCCGCCCCTTTCACCACTGGTGCCCCTTAATGGGTCTCCTGTGCTTGTACCGTTATTCTCGTCTCCCTGTATAGATTGGCGCGTTGGTTGCTTCACGCAAGCATCTCTGTCCACTCTCTGGAAGTGTATTCAAGCTGATAGGTCATTGGGTCCACCATGGTACCACTGCTTTGCAATGCACCCTTATGCGTCGTCCTCTCTACTTGGTTTCAACGAGCTTCATTCTGAAGTTCCGAAGTCCTGACATGACGACAAATTGGCTAGAACGATGGCGCGACCAGCGGCCTCTCGCTAACAGTCTGAGGATCCTTCCAGCACATCGTGGAAGCCCCCCCCCCCCCCCCCCCCCCCCCCCCCCCCCTCCCCCCCCTCCCCCCCCCCCCCCCCCCCCCCCCAAGTCATTCCTCCATCTTCTCTTCTTTTTCCTCCCTGCCGTCTGTCGCCTCCTCCCCGTCTGTCGTAGATGACTGTGACGTGCAGACTCAAGTCGGCGGGACTCGCCTGGCCATCGGTGGAGATACCCTGTCTTCCGTCTGCTCGCATCCTTGACGTCGCTATCTTATCTCCGGTGTTTGAGCTCTGCCTGCATACGGAGGTTTGCCAAGCCGACCAAGCTCCCTGCTGATGTCTACGTCATCTGTGCCCCCTTTGCTTTGCCCAGCCGGACGGTCGGCTACTGCGATGGGCTTGCGCTCTAGTGCTCTGTGCTACCTTCTGTTGAGAATTTTTTCGATCAAGCTGGCGGATCGCCGGCACTGCCGTAGGGTTCTCGCCAGAGGAGAACGAACCTACGCGTCTTGGCCCTGGAGATTCTGGAGGTGGTAGGCAAAAGCAGGGGGAGTATGGTCAGCCCACCACTACGGGTGCTGCTCCCTCCGGGTGAGTCGAGCGATAGAGGGGGCGACTTGGGATTGATTGATCATCGACGGCGAGATTATTAGGACCTTTACATGCCCTCGGCTCTGCTCTTCGCAATCCTCGTGATAAATTTTCGAATTCTGGGCCCTTGCGATTTGCGATTTTCTGCCATTGGTGCGATTTCTGCACCAGGTGCGACTTGCGCTGCACTGTCATTCTCTCTCCTTTTTCCACATACCTCAAATCACGACTTCGACCTAACGCTTCCCACCTTCTGTGATTCCAGGTCTCGCAGCGCCGGACTTCGCCCATGCTAAAGGCCGAAGTTGCGACGCCGTCCTGGCCCTATTCCAGCGGCCGTGGAGGTTCTTTGACATGATATCTTGGTGGAATATTTTTTCTCCCTTAGGATCCTTGGGACCCCCAGGTGCGTTCCGTGGTCGACAGAGGTCGCTACTTTGTCTTACCGTGCCCCCATGGTTCCCTCTTTAGGTGTGTATGCATCAGCTACGTGAGTTTGGTTCAAGTGTTTGAGTTCTGATAGGCTTAGGAATTTTTAGTTAAGTGGCTATAGAGGCGTGGTTGATCTCGATAGTTGGGGCATCCCATGAGTTGTTGATGATGACACTGCTCAGCAGAGTGCCAGCTGTGTTATCTTCGCAATCGGCTGTTTCAACTAGGGAGACAAGACTCCTTTGGAGCTTTCTTTGGGGTTGCACCTGATGTGTCGTTGTTTGCGTTTGTTTGGCTTGCCCTTGCATGTCACCTTAGTATTGGGAAGTAACGCCAACAAGCTAGTTAAAAATACATTATTTGGTAGATGGTTGGGTATCCCTGCGTGAGTTAGGGTTATTATATTTGGGTTCCGATGTTGCGCCAGTTAGTAGTGAGTAGTGATGTACTCTCTATCTCCAGTTAGTCTAAACTGTCTTTCTGGGTTCTCCCATTAGTATGGGTCCCCGTGCCCGCTTGCATCTCTCCGGTCATCAACACGGTGATATGTTATGTCCTTACCGGTAATTCCCTACGCCCTTTAACGACCCCAATTGTTGTTGGCTGGCCTGGCTGTGGATGTATCCAGATTGCATTCCAGACCAGGGCCTGATCTTGCTGTATTGTGTGTTGCCATTTATTATTTGTTTTATCGGTGAAGCTTTTAGGATTAAGGCAGTCCTTCGATCATAGTGGTACCTGGATCAGGTCCATTGCCTACATAGTCGCCAACCTCCGAACCACCTCGGATGCTCCAGCGTGGTCAGGTGTCGTTAATCCCTTCGCCTCCTATCCATCCCTGGTGGATTATTCGGGTCAAAGCCCATGTGATATGTAGCCGTTACCGAACGTGTAAGTGATGATCTTGAACACTGGTCTAGCTTGATACTGCGTATGGCCTGGGGTGTTACAAGTCAAACCCAGGATTCATTTTGTAGGTGCTGCTGGTTCTTCATACGTAGGTAACATGGCCCTATGTGTGGGTGCCTATTCCTCAGCACCGCCTAGACTGTCTACACACTATAGGTAGTCTAGATTGGCTGGGCAGCGTTACGACGCTTGTTTAGTAGGCAGCTTCCTTTCAGCTGTCTTTCTTGGTTTTGGTGGAAGGTGGTAATTACTTCAGAATACCGTTATAGCGTCTTGATGGTTTCTGTCTCTCAGTTCCCATAGGCAGATGGTTCATTCGGTGGAGCACTCATCATAGATTAGCTATTTCTTTTTTACCTCCACAGTTTTTAGCATCACCAGCCCCTCCAGTGATTAGAACTTTTTGTGGAGTGTAACGTAGTTGTTACTCCCTTCGGATTTTACTGTGAATTGGTGGGCTGGTAATTCTTGCAGTTGTACTTGCCCAGATGTTACCGTCGCTCACCTCTTTCTGTTTTCCGAGTGTATTTCAAGCCGCCCCTTCAGTCCATCCTTTGCAGTAAATTCTTTGAAGTCCTTTTTTATGCGTTTACTATTTTTCAAGTGGACAATAGGTTTTATGGACTATGGTTGTACATCTAACCTTCTATTGTTCATTGAACTGTGTTTCCTTTGTTGGTTACGAGTTCTTGAAACTTTTAACTTCGCATCCTTTGGGTTTTTTTCGGTTACTGCAGGTTTGGTTTGCTGTGGTTAGGACGCTTGGTGGTGTCTTGAGTGCATGAGTTCTGCGTGCGGTGCGGATACCCACCTCCTAGAATGTTTTCGTTAGTGCCGTAACTGGGGATTTATGATAATTAACTTTCATACCTCTTCTTACTTCACATCTTTGAGTAAGAAACCAGTTTATCATGGTTTTTTTCATCCCAACCTAGTCATGAATTCTATGCTAAGAATAGTTTTAACGGTAGTGGATTTTTCCATCGACTATATTTTTTTCCATAGTGGACTTAAGTGTCCTCTTGTCTGCGTCCTTTAGGCTTTGATTCTCTCGTGTGCTGCTCTTCACACGATATGTCAATCTGTCTCTTTGGTTATCATTGTTTGGCGTTAGTTCCTATTCCCGGATCGGGTTTTCTATACCGTTGTTCCCCAACTTTGATATTCGGTTTTTTTCATCCTTTTCTACCTTGGCAAACTTTTGTTTTTGCCTTGCTTCTTTCCTTCCTTTAACCCTTTGGGTTTCATTTCCAAGTTCTCTCGATTTTTTGGAGTTTTTTTTTTTTTTTATCTGTTACATATAGTTCTATGTCCCCAGTGCCATAGTGGAGAAGTAGTTTGTATGTCACCTGTGTCATAGGTGGAGTGTCAGCATGAATTGCAGTGCTGTCACGCGTTTGATGACTATGTGACTACTTATGTACTTCCTTAGAACTATCGGCGTCTGCCAGTACTGTGCCAGCTTCCCGTAAGTGACAGCTTCCCGTAGGCTGTGTCATCCTTCTTGACTCAGTGACAGCTTCCTGTTGGCTGCGTCACCGGTCTAGCCCTGTACCCTGTTAGGTTCCGTCTGCCCAGCCCTTTCACCACTGGGCCCTTTAATGGGTCTCCTGTGCTTGTACCGTTATTCTCGTCACTCCCTGATATAGATTGGCGCGTTCTGCTTCACGCAAGCATCTCTGTCCACTCTCTGGAGTGTATTCAAGCTGATAGGTCATATAGGAATCCACCACTAGGGTACCCACTGCTTTGCAATGCACCTTATTGCGTCGTCCTCTACTTGGTTTCAACGAGCTTCATTCTGAAGTTCCGAAGTCCTGACATTTCGACGACAAATTGGCTAGGCACGATGGAGCGCGACCAGCGGCCTCTGCTAACGGTCATGAGGATCCTTCCGCCATCGTGGGGCCCCCCCCCCCCCCCCCCCCCCCCCCCACCCACCCACCCCCACAAGTCCATTCCTCCATCTTTCTCTTCTTTTCCTCCCCTGACCGTCTGTCGACCATCCTCCCGTCTGTCGTAGATGACCCTGTGACGTCAGCTTACAAGTCGGCGACTCGCAGCTGGGCACATACGGTGCGAGATACCCTGTCTTTCTCCTCGCATGCATCCTTGACGTCGCTCATCTTATCTCCGGGTTGACGGCTCCTGCCCTGCACTCGCGAGGTATGCCAACCGACAAGCTCCCATGCTGACTGTCTAACGTCATCTGTGACCACCCTTTGACTTTGCCCAGCCGCGCGAGCTATGCCATGGGACTATGCGCCTACAGTGGCTCTGTGCGCTCACCTTCTGGAGAACTTTTTTCGATCAACGCTATCATCGCGGCCTGCCGTAGGTTCGCCAGAGGAGAACGGACCTACGCGTCTTGCCCTGGACTTCATGGAGTCGGTCAGGAAGTCAGCCCCGAGCTATGGTCAGCACCACTCGCGGTGTGCTATCCCTCGGCCGTGTGAGCCCTCGAAAAAGCCCGATCCAACTTAGGGGATGGACTTGGATTGCATTGATCATACGACGGCGAGATATATAGCGACCTTTACATGCCTCAGGCTACTTGCTCTTCGCACATACCTCGTGATCAATTTTCGATACTGCCCTTGCGATTGCGATCTTCTCTGCCATGGTGCAGACTTCTCTGCACCAGTGCGAACTTGTGCACTGTCATTTCGCTCTCTCTTTTCCCATATCAAGTCACGGACTTCGACTGGCCACGCTTCCCCACTTCGTGATTCCAGGCTCGCTAGCCGCCGGACTTCGCCCATGCTAAGGCCGAAAGTGGACGCCGTCCTGGCCTATTCAGCCCTGTGGAGGTTCTTTGACATGATATCTTGGTGAATTTTCTTCTCCTTAGGATCCTGGAACCCCCAGGTGCGTAGTCCGTGGTTCGACGAGTCGCTTACTTGGTGTCAAGGTGACCGCGTGCCCTGGTTCCCCTGCTTTAGTCGTATGCATCAGCTACGAATAGTGTTGGTTCAAGTGTTTGAGTTGTGGAAGGTCTTAGGAGATTTTTAGTTTAGTGGCCCATGTGATGGAGGCGTGGTTATCTCGATTAGTTGGATGTGCAGTTCATGAGTTCGTTTGATGCTAACACTGCTATCAGCCAGTCCAGTGCCAGTGTGTTATCCTTCGCAATCGGCTGTTCAACTTAGGAGACAAGACTCTCTTGGAGCTTTTCATATTGGGTTTCACTGATGTGTCGTGTGTTTGCGTTTGTTTGGTTGCCCTTAGCCATGTCACCTTAGTATTGCGGTAAAAGTAACGCAACAAGCTAGTTAAAAATACTATTATTCTGGTGATAGACTGGTTGGGTATCCCTACGTAGATTAGAGGTATATTATATTTGCCCGCGTTCCGATGTTGCACCAGTTAGTTAATGAGTAGTGATGTACCTCTCTATCTCAGTCTAGTTCATAAAACCTGATCCTTTGGTTCTCCCATTAGTAGGGAGTTCCCTGCCGCTTTGCATCTCTCCGGTCATAAACGGTTGTACTGTTATGTGTTTACCCAGTACATTGCCTGACGACACCTACGACCCAATTGTTGATTAGGCCATGCCTGGCTGGGAGTATCCCAGAATTGCATTTCCTAGAACCAGGGCCTGATCTGGCCAATTCTGTGTGTAATGCATCGTTTCTATAACGGTGAAGCTTTAGGGCAATTTAAGGCAGCTTCGATCATCAGACCTGTGTACCCGGATCAGCTCCATTGCCCCTATATAGTCCGCCACCCTCGGACCCCCTCGGACTGCTCGCACGTGTCGTTCCAATCCCTTCCCCTGCCTATCATCCCTGGGATTATTCGGTCAAAGCCACGTGATAATGTAGCCCCAGTACCGAAACGTGTAAGATTGATGCATCATTGAACACTGGTCTAGACTTGATACTTGATACGCCTTATGGCTTGAGCGTGTTACAAGTCAAACCCCAGGATCATTATTATGTAGGTTGCTCCCTGGTTCTTCATACGTAGAAGTCATAACATAGGCCTCCATGTGTGGGTATTGCTAATACTCCTCCACATTCCTCAGCACCGCCTAGGGATCCTATACTCATAGACGTTACGACGCTTTGTTGTAGCCAGCTTCCTTTTCAGCTGTCTTTCTTGGTTTGGGTGGAAGGTGGGTAATTAACTTCAGAAATACCTGTATAGGCTAACTTGTTATGGGGTGTGGTGTCTCTCAGTTTCCATAGGCAGAAGGATTCATTCCGTGGAGTCAATCAATAGATTACTAATTTCCTTTTTATCCACAGTTGAATATTTGAGGTAATCACAGCCCATCCAGTTATTCAAGAATCTATTTTGTGTCAGAGGGTATAGTTTTCCCTTCGGAACTTATACTTTACTTGTGACAGAAAATGTCTCGGGCTGGAGTAAACTCTTGCAGTCTCCGT
>CM039466.1:22235639-22298466 GCA_022414725.1 Microglena sp. YARC | reverse complement strand
CACACCGAAGGCACTGCGCTGCTGCCAAGGAGGATCTTACGATCAAAGACCACACACAACCTAACACCTACCCACACACCTTATTTACACGTCAACCTATTGTAACACGAAGGCACTGCGCTGCTGCCAGGGATGATCTACCGATCAAAGACCACACACAACCTAACACCTACCCACAGCCAACCTATACCACGTCACCTATTGTTAACACCGAAGGCACTGGGGCGCTTGCTGCCAAGGATGATCTTACGATCAAAGACCACACACAACCTAACACCTACCCACAGCACCTTAATACCACGTCACCTAATTGTAACACCGAAGCACTTGGCGCTCTGCCAGGATGACTACGATCCAAAAGACCACAACCAAAACCAAGCACCTACCCACAGCAACCTATATACCAACATCACCTATTGAAACACCGAAGCACTTGGCGCTGCTCCAGCGATGATCTACGATCAAAAGACCACACACAACCTAACACCTACCACAGCACCTTAATACCACGTCACCTATTGTACACCGAAGGGCACTGGCGCTTCTGCCAGGATGAATCTACGATCAAAGGACCACACAACAACCAAGCACTTACGCCACAACACCTTATACCACGTCACCTATTGTAACACCGAAAGGCACTGCGCTGCCTGCCAGGATGATCTACGAATCAAAGCACCACACACAATCTAACACCACCCACAGCAAGCCTTATACCACGTCACCTATTGTAAACCGAAAGGCACTGGCCGCTGCTGCCAGGATATCTTACGATCAAAGAACCACACACAACCTAACACCTACCACAGCACCTTATACCACGTCACCTATTGATAACACGAACGGCACTGCGCCTTTGCCAGGATTGATCTACGATCAAAGACCACACGACAACTAACACCTACCCACAGCACCTTTATACCACGTCACCTATTGTTAACACCGAGGCACTGGCCGCTGCTCCCTGGATGATCTAGATCCATAAGACCACCACACAACCTAAAACACCTACCCCACAGCACCTTATACCAACGTCACCTATTGTAACACCGAAGCATTGGCGCCTGCTGCCAGGCAATGACTACGATCAAAGACCACACCACAATCTAACACCTACCACAGCACCTGTATACCACGTCACCTATTGAACACGAAGGCACTGGCGCTGCTGCCAGGGATGATCTACGATCAAAGACACACACACAAGCACTTACCCACAGCACCTGTATACACGTCACCTCATTGTAACACCGAAGGCACTGGCGCTGCTGCCAGGATGATCTACGATCAAAGACCACACACAATCTAACACCTACCCACAGCACCTTATACCACGTCACCTATTGTAAACACCGAAGTGGCACTTAGCGCTGCTGCCCAGGATGATCTACGATCAAAGACCACACACAACTCAAGCACTACCCCACAGCACCTTATACCACGTCACCTATCTGTAAACACCGAAGGCACTGGCGCTGCTGCCAGGATGATCTACGATTGTCAAAGACCACACACAACCAAGCACTACCCTACAGCACCTATATACCACGTCACCTATTGTAACACCCCCCCCCGAAGCACTGCGCTGCTGCCAAGGATGATCTACGATCAAAGACCACACAACAAGCATCTTACCCACCCCACAGCACCTTATACCACGTCACCTTGATTGTAACACGAAGGCATGGCCTGCTTCGCCAAATTGATCTACGATCAAAGCACACACCTAACACCTAACCCACCAGCAACCTGGTTATACCACCTCACCTATTGCTTACCCGCGACTATCTTGCCTGCTGCCAGGGATGATCTACGATCAAAGACCACACACAACCAAGCACCTACCCCAGCACCTACCAGTCACCCTATTGTAAACACCGCAAGCACTAGGCGCTTGCTGCCAGGAATGATCTACGGGTGATTCAAAGGACACACACATAACCAACACCTATCCACAGCTACCTTACACCACGTCACCTATTTGTACACACCGAAGGCACTTGGCGCTGCATGCAGGAGGATCTAGATCAAAGACCACACACAACAACCTAACAACCTACCCACAAGCACCATATACCAAAACTGCGAATCTAATTGTAACACGAAGGCCACTGGCGCTCGCCTCCAGGATGAGCTACGATCAAAGACCACACACAACAACACCTACCACAGCACCTTATACTCACAGTCACCTATTGTGTAACACCGAAGGCACTGGCGCTGCTGCCAGGATCTCATCAAAGACCAGCGATCAATACCAAGACCTACCCATCACGCACCTTACAGCCTCACGCATAAAATGACCAAGGCACCAGCCAGGAGATGATACTGACGATCAAAGACCACCACACAAACCTACCACCCACAGCACCTATTTATACCACGTCACCTATTGTAACACCGAAGGCACTGGCGCTGCTGCCAGGATGATCTACGATCAAAGACCACACAAACCAAGCCCATAACCACAGCACCTTATACCACATCACCTATTGTAACACCGAAGGCACTAGCGCTGCTGCCAGGATGATCTACGATCAAAGACCACACACAACCTAACACCTACCCACAGCACCTTATACCACGTCACCTATTGTAACACCGAAGGCACTGGCGCTGCTGCCAGGATGATCTACGATCAAAGACCACACACAACCCAACACCTACCCACAGCACCTTATACCACGTCACCTATTGTAACACCGAAGGCACTGGCGCTGCTGCCAGGATGATCTACGATCAAAGACCACACACAATCCTAACACCTACCCACAGCACCTTATACCACGTCACCTATTGTAACACCGAAGGCACTGGCGCTGCTGCCAGGATGATCTACGATCAAAGACCACACACAACCTAACACCTACCCACAGCACCTTATACCACGTCACCTATTGTAACACCGAAAGGCACTGGCGCTGCTGCCAGGATGATCTACGATCAAAGACCACACACAACCTAAGCACCTACCCACAGCACCTTATACCACGTCACCTATTGTAACACCGAAGGCACTGGCGCTGCTGCCAGGATGATCTACGATCAAAGACCACACAAACCAAGCACCTACCCACAGCACCTTATACCACATCACCTATTGTAACACCAAAGGCACTGGCGCTGCAGCCAGGATGATCTACGATCAAAGACCACACACAACCAAGCACTTACCCACAGCACCTTATACCACGTCACCTATTGTAACACCGAAGGCACTGGCGCTGCTGCCAGGATGATCTACGATCAAGACCACACACAACCCAATACCCGCCGACAGCACCTTATACAACGTCACCTATTGTAACACCGAAGGCAATGGCGCTGATGCCAGGATGATCTACAATCAAAGACCACACACAACCCAACACCTACCCACAGCACCTTATACTGCGTCACCTCACGGAAATCCGCTGGCAATGGCGCTGCCGCCTGAATGATCTACAATCAAAGACCACACACAACCCAACACCTACCCACAGCACCTTATACCGCGTCACTTCACGGAAATCCGCTGGCAATGGTGCTGCTGCCAGGATGATCTACGATCAAAGACCACACACAACCCACAGCACCTTATACCGCGTCACTTCACGGAAATCCGATGGCAATAGCGCTGCTGCCAGGATGATCTACAATCAAAGACCACACACAACCCAACACCTACCCACAGCACCTTATACCGCGTCACCTCACGGAAATCCGCTGGCAATGGTGCTGCTGCCAGGATGATCTACGATCAAAGACCACACACAACCCAACACCTACCCACAGCACCTTATACCGCGTCACTTCACGGAAATCCGATGGCAATGGTGCTGCTGCCAGGATGATCTACGATCAAAGACCACACACAACCCAACACCTACCCACAGCACCTTATACCGCGTCACCTCACGGAAATCCGCTGGCAATGGTGCTGCTGCCAGGATGATCTACGATCAAAGACCACACACAACCCAACACCTACCCACAGCACCTTATAGCGCGTCACCTCATGGAAATCCGCTGGCAATGGTGCTGCTGCCAGGATGATCTACGATCAAAGACCACACACAACCCAACACCTACCCACAGCACCTTATACCGCGTCACCTCACGGAAATCCGATGGCAATGGTGCTGCTGCCAGGATGATCTACGATCAAAGACCACACACAGCCGAACACCTACCCACAGCACCTCATATTGCGTCACCTCACGGAAATCCGATGGCAATGGTGCTGCTGCCAGGATGATCTACGATCAAAGACCACACACAACCCAACACCTACCCACAGCACCTTATACCGCGTCACCTCACTGAAATCCGATGGCAATGGTGCTGCTGCCAGGATGATCTACGATCAAAGACCACACATAACCCAACACCTACCCACAGCACCTTATACCGCGTCACTTCACGGAAATCCGCTGGCAATGGTGCTGCTGCCAGGATGATCTACGATCAAAGACCACACACAACCCAACACCTACCCACAGCACCTTATAGCGCGTCACCTCACGGAAATCCGATGGCAATGGTGCTGCTGCCAGGATGATCTACGATCAAAGACCACACACAACCCAACACCTACCCACAGCACCTTATAGCGCATCACTTGACGGAAATCCGCTGGCAATGGTGCTGCTGCCAGGATGATCTACAATCAAAGACCACACACAACCCAACACCTACCCACAGCACCTTATACCGCGTCACCTCTAGGAAATCCGCTGGCAATGGCGCTGCTGCCAGGATGATCTACAATCAAAGACCACACACAACCCAACACCTACCCACAGCACCTTATACTGCGTCACCTCACGGAAATCCGCTGGCAATGGCGCTGCTGCCAGGATGATCTACAATCAAAGACCACACAACCCAACACTTACCCACAGCACCTTATACCGCGTCACCTCACGGAAATCCGCTGGCAATGGCGCTGCTGTCAGGATGATCTACAATCAAAGACCACACACAACCCAACACCTACCCACAGCACCTTATACTGCGTCACCTCACGGAAATCCGCTGGCAATGGCGCTGCCGCCTGGATGATCTACAATCAAAGACCACACACAACCCAACACCTACCCACAGCACCTTATACCGCGTCACTTCACGGAAATCAGCTGGCAATGGTGCTGCTGCCAGGATGATCTACGATCAAAGACCACACACAACCCAACATCTACCCACAGCACCTTATACCGCGTCACTTCACGGAAATCCGATGGCAATAGCGCTGCTGCCAGGATGATCTACAATCAAAGACCACACACAACCCAACCCCTACCCACAGCACCTCATACCACGTCATCTCACGGAAATCCGCTGGCAATGGTGCTGCTGCCAGGATGATCTACAATCAAAGACCACACACAATCCAACACCTACCCACAGCACCTTATACCGCGTCACCTTACGGAAATCCCCTGGCAATGGTGCTGCTGCCAGGAAGATCTACGATCAAAGACCACACACAACCCAACACCTACCCACAGCACCTTATACCGCGTCACTTCATGGAAATCCGCTGGCAATGGTGCTGCTGCCAGGATGATCTACGATCAAAGACCACACACAACCCAACACCTACCCACAGCACCTTATACCGCGTCACCTCACGGAAATCCGCTGGCAATGGTGCTGCTGCATGGATGATCTACGATCAAAGACCACATTCAACCCAACACCTACCCACAGCACCTTATACCGCGTCGCCTCACGGAAATCCATTGGCAATGGTGCTGCTGCCAAGATGATCTACGATCAAAGACCACACACAACCCAACACCTACCCACAGCACCTTATAGCGCGTCACCTCACGGAAATCCGCTGGCAATGGTGCTGCTGCCAGGATGATCTACGATCAAAGACCACACACAACCCAACACCTACCCACAGCACCTTATACCGCGTCACCTCACGGAAATCCGATGGCAATGGTGCTGCTGCCAGGATGATCTACAATCAAAGACCACACAACCCAACACCTACCCACAGCACCTTATACCGCGTCACCTCACGGAAATCCGCTGGCAATGGTGCTGCTGCCAGGATGATCTACGATCAAAGACCACACACAACCCAACACCTACCCACAGCACCTCATATTGCGTCACCTCGCGGAAATCCGCTGGCAATGGTGCTGCTGCCAGGATGATCTACGATCAAAGACCACACACAACCCAACACCTACCCACAGCACCTTATACCGCGTCACCTCACAGAAATCCGATGGCAATGGTGCTGCTGCCACGATGATCTACGATCAAAGACCACACACAACCCAACACCTACCCACAGCACCTTATACCGCGTCACCTCACGGAAATCCGCTGGCAATGGTGCTGCTGCCAAGATGATCTACGATCAAAGACCACACACAACCCAACACCTACACACAGCACCTTATACCGCGTCACTTCACGGAAATCCGCTGGCAATGGTGCTGCTGCATGGATGATCTACGATCAAAGACCACACACAACCCAACACCTACCCACAGCACCTTATACCGCGTCACCTCACGGAAATCCGCTGGCAATGGTGCTGATGCCAAGATGATCTACGATCAAAGACCACACACAACCCAACACCTACCCACAGCACCTTACACCGCGTCACCTCACGATAATCCGCTGGCAATGGTCCTGCTGCCAGGATGATCTACGATCAAAGACCACACACAACCCAACACCTACCCACAGCACCTTATACCGCGTCACTTGACGGAAATCCGCTGGCAATGGTGCTGCTGCAGGATGATCTACGATCAAAGACACACACAACCAACACCTACCCACAGCACCTTATACCGCGTCACCTCACGGAAATCCGCTTGCAATGGTGCTGCTGCCAGGATGATCTACGATCAAAGACCACACACAACAAGCACTTACCACAGCACCTTTATACGCGCACCTCACGGAAATTCGCTGGCAATGGTGCTGCTGCCAGGATGATCTACGATCAAAGACCACACACAACCCAACACTTACCCACAGCACCTTATACCGCGTCACTTGACGGAAATCCGCTGGCAATGGTGCTGCTGCCAGGATGATCTACGATCAAAGACCACACACAACCCAACACCTACCCACAGCACCTTATACCGCGTCACCTCACGGAAATCCGATGGCAATGGTGCTGCTGCCAGGATGATCTACGATCAAAGACCACACACAACCAAGCACTTACCCACAGCACCTTATACCGCGTCACCTCACGGAAATCCGTTGGCAATGGTGCTGCTGCCAGGATGATCTACAATCAAAGACCACACACAACCAAGCTCTTACCCACAGCACCTTATACCGCGTCACCTCACAGAAATCCGATGGCAATGGTGCTGCTGCCAGGATGATCTACGATCAAAGACCACACACAACAAGCTCTTACCCACAGCACCTTATACCGCGTCACCTAACGGAAATCCGCTGGCAATGGCGCTGCTGCCAGGATGATCTACGATCAAAGACCACACACAACCCAACACCTACCCACAGCACCTTTTACCACATCACCTCATGGAAATCCGCTGGCAATGGTGCTGCTGCCAGGATGATCTACGATCAAAGACCACACACAACCCAACATCTACCCACAGCACCTTATACCGCTTCACCTCACAGAAATCCGCTGGCAATGGTGCTGCTGCAAGGATGATCTACAATCAAAGACCACACACAACCCAACACCTACCCACAGCACCTTATACCGCGTCACCTCACGGAAATCCGATGGCAATGGCGCTGAGGCCAGGATGATCTACGATCAAAGACCACACACAACCCAACACCTACCCACAGCACCTCATACCACATCACCTCACGTAAATCAGCTGGCAATGGTGTTGCTGCGAGGATGATCTACGATCAAAGACCACACACAACCCAACACCTACCCACAGCACCTCATACCACATCACCTCACGGAAATCCGCTGGCAATGGTGCTACTGCCAGGATGATCTACGATCAAAGACCACACACAACACAATACCTACCCACAGCACCTTATACCACGCCACCTCACGGAAATCCGCTGGCAATGGTGCTGCTGCCAAGATGATCAACGATCAAAGACCACACACAACCCAACACCTACCCACAGCACCTTATACCGCGTCACCTCACGGAAATCCGATGGCAATGGTGCTGCTGCCAGGATGATCTACAATCAAAGACCACACACAACCAAGCTCTTACCCACAGCACCTTATACCGCGTCACCTCACGGAAATCCGCTGGCAATGGTGCTGCTGCCAAGATGATCTACAATCAAAGACCACACACAACCCAACACCTACCCACAGCACCTCATAACACATCACCTCACGGAAATCCGCAGGCAATGGTGCTGCTGCCAGGATGATCTACGATCAAAGACCACACACAACCCAACACCTACCCACAGCACCTCATACATCATCACCTCACGGAAATCCGCTTGCAATGGTGCTGCTACCAGGATGATCTACGATCAAAGACCACACACAACCCAACACCTACCCACAGCACCTCATACCACATCATCTCATGGAAATCCGCAGGCAATGGTGCTGTCGCCAGGATGATCTACAATCAAAGACCACACAGAACCCAACACCTACCCACAGCACCTCAAACCGCGTTACCTCACGGAAATCCGCTTGCAATGATGCTGCTGCCTGGATGATCTACGATCAAAGACCACACACAACCCAACACCTACCCACAGCACCTCATACCGCGTCACCTCACGGAAATCCGCTGGCAATGGATCTGCTGCTAGGATGATCTACAACCAAAGACCACACACAACCAAGCTCTTACCCACAGCACCTTATACCGTGTCACCTCAAAGAAATCCATTGGCAATGGTGCTGCTGCCAAGATGATCTACGATCAAAGACCACACACAACCTAACACCTACCCACAGCACCTTATACCGCGTCACCTCACGGAAATCCGCTTGCAATGGTGCTGCTGCCAGGATGATCTACGATCAAAGACCACACACAACCAAGCACTTGTCCACAGCACCTTATACCGCGTCACTTCACGGAAATCCGCTGGCAATGGTGCTGCTGCCAGGATGATCTACAATCAAAGACCACACACAACCAAGCTCTAACACACAGCACCTTATACCGCGTCACCTCACGGAAATCCGCTGGCAATGGCGCTGCTGCCGTGATGATCTACGATCAAAGACACACCAACCCAACACCTACCACAGCACCTTATACCACATCGCCTCACGGAAATCCGCTGGCAATGGTGCTGCTGCCAGGATGATCTACGATCAAAGACCACACACAACCAAGCTCTTACCCACAGCACCTTATACCGCGTCACCTCACGGAAATCCGCTGGTAATGGTGCTGCTGCCAGGATGATCTACGATCAAAGACCACACACAACCAAGCTCTTACCCACAGAACCTTATACCGCGTCACCTCACCGAAATCCGCTGGCAATGGTGCTGCTGCCAGGATGATCTACAATCAAAGACCACACACAACCCAACACCTACCCACAGCACCTTATACCGCTCACTCACGGAATTCCGCCAGGATGATCTACATCAAAGACCACACACAACAACGCACTTACCCACAGCACCTTATACCGCGTCACCTCACGGAAATCCGCTGGCAATAATGATCTACAATCAAAGACCACACACAACCAAGCCTTACCCACAGCACCTTATACCGCGTCACCTCACGGAAATCCGCTGGCAATGGTGCTGCTGCCAGGATGATCTACGATCAAAGACCACACACAACAACGCACTTACCCACAGCACCTTATACCGCGTCACCTCACGGAAATCCGCTGGCAATGGTGCTGCTGCCAGGATGATCTACAATCAAAGACCACACACAACCAAGCTCTTACCCACAGCACCTTATACGCGTCAACCTCACGGAAATCCGCTGGCAATGGTGCTGCTGCCAGGATTGATCTACGATCAAAGACCACACACAAACCCAACACCTACCCACAGCACCTTATACCACGTCACCTCACGGAAATCCGCTGGCAATGGTGCTGCTGCCACGATGATCTACGATCAAAGACCACACACAACCTAACACCTACCCACAGCACCTTATACCACGTCACCTCACGGAAATCCGCTGGCAATGGTGCTGCTGCCAGGATGATCTACGATCAAAGACCACACACAACCCAACACCTACCCACAGCACCTCATACCACGTCACCTCACGGAAATCCGCTGGCAATGGTGCTGCTGCCATAATGATCTACGATCAAAGACCACACACAACCCAACACCAACCCACAGCACCTTATATCGCGTCACCTCACGGAAATCCGCGGGCAATGGTGCTGCTGCCAGGATGATCTACGATCAAAGACCACACACAACCCAACACCTACCCACAGCACCTTATACCGCGTCACCTCACGGAAATCCGCTGGCAATGGTGCTGCTGCCAGGATGATCTACGATCAAAGACCACACACAACCCAACACCTACCCACAGCACCTTATACCACATCGTCTCACAGAAATCCGTAAGCAATGGTGCTGCTGCCAGGATGATCTATGATCAAAGACCACACACAACCCAACACCTACCCACAGCACCTTATACCGCGTCACCTCACGGAAATCCGCTGGCAATGGTGCTGCTGCCAGGATGATCTACGATCAAAGACCACACACAACCCAACACCTACCCACAGCACCTTATACCGCGTCACCTCACGAAAATCCGCTGGCAATGGTGCTGCTGCCAGGATGATCTACGATCAAAGACCACACACAACCCAACACCTACCCACAGCACCTTATACCGCGTCACCTCACGGAAATCCGATGGCAATGGTGCTGCTGCCAGGATGATCTACGATCAAAGACCACACACAACCCAACACCTACCCACAGCACCTTATACCGCGTCACCTCACGGAAATCCGCTGGCAATGGTGCTGCTGCCAGGATGATCTACGATCAAAGACCACACACAACCCAACACCTACCCACAGCACCTTATACCGCGTCACCTCACGGAAATCCGCTGGCAATGGTGCTGCTGCCAGGATGATCTACGATCAAAGACCACACACAACCCAACACCTACCCACAGCACCTTATACCGCGTCACCTCACGGAAATCCGCTTGCAATGGTGCTGCTGCATGGATGATCTACGATCAAAGACCACACACAACCCAACACCTACCCACAGCACCTAATACCGCGTCACCTCACAAAAATCCGCTGGCAATGGTGCTGCTGCCGGGATGATCTACAATCAAAGACCACACACAACCAAGCTCTTACCCACAGCACCTTATACCGCGTCACCTCACGGAAATCCGCTGGCAATGGTGCTGCTGCTGGGATGATCTACAATCAAAGACCACACACAACCAAGCTCTCATCCACAGCACCTTATACCGCGTCACCTCACGGAAATCAGCTGGCAATGGTGCTGCTGCCAGGATGATCTACGATCAAAGACCACACACAACCCAACACCTACCCACAGCACCTTTCACCGCGTCACCTCACGGAAATCCGCTGGCAATGGTGCTGCTGCCAGGATGATCTACGATCGAAGACCACACACAACCCAACACCTACCCACAGCACCTTATACCGCGTCACCTCACGGAAATCCGCTGGCAATGGTGCTGCTGCCAGGATGATCTACGATCAAAGACCACACACAACCCAACACCTACCCACAGCACCTTATACCGCGTCACCTCACGGAAATCCGATGGCAATGGTGCTGCTCCTAAGATGATCTACGATCAAAGACCACACACAACCCAACACCTACCCACAGCACCTTATACCGCGTCACCTCACGGAAATCCGCTGGCAATGGTGCTGCTGCCAGGATGATCTACAATCAAAGACCACACACAACCCAACACCTACCCACAGCACCTTATACCGCGTCACCTCACAGAAATCCGCTGGCAATGGTGCTGCTGCCGGGATGATCTACGATCAAAGACCACACACAACCAAGCTCTTACCCACAGCACCTTATTCCGCGTCACCGCACGGAAATCCGCTAGCAATGGTGCTGCTGCCGGGATGATCTACGATCAAAGACCACACACAACCAAGCTCTCACCCACAGCACCTTATACCCGCGTCACCTCACGGAAATCAGCTGGCAATGGCGCTGCTGCCAGGATGATCTACGATCAAAGATCACACACAACCCAACACCTACCCACAGTACCTAATACCGCGTCACCTCACGGAAATCCGCTGGCAATGGTGCTGCTGCCAGGATGATCTACGATCAAAGACCACACACAACCCAACACCTACCCACAGCACCTTTCACCGCGTCACCTCACGATAATCCGCTGGCAATGGTGCTGCTGCCAAAATGATCTACGATCAAAGACCACACACAACCCAACACCTACCCACAGCACCTTATACCGCGTCACCTCACGGAAATCCGCTGGCAATGGTGCTGCTGCCGGGATGATCTACGATCAAAGACCACACACAACCAAGCTCTTACCCACAGCACCTTATACCGCGTCACCTCACGGAAATCAGCTGGCAATGGTGCTTCTGCCAGGATGATCTACAATCAAAGACCACACACAACAAGCTCTCACCCACAGCACCTTATACCGCGTCACCTCACGGAAATCAGCTGGCAATGGCGCTGCTGCCAGGATGATCTACGATCAAAGACCACACACAACCCAACACCTACCCACAGCACCTTATACCGCGTCACCTCATGGAAATCCGCTGGCAATGGTGCTGCTGCATGGATGATCTACGATCAAAGACCACACACAATCCAACACCTACCCACAGCACCTTATACCGCGTCACCTCGCGGAAATCCGCTAGCAATGGTGCTGCTGCCAGGATGATCTACGATCAAAGACCACACACAACCAAGCTCTTACCCACAGCACCTTATACCGCGTCACCTCACGGAAATCCGCTGGCAATGGTGCTGCTGCCAGGATGATCTACAATCAAAGACCACACACAACCAAGCTCTCACCCACAGCACCTTATACCGCGTCACCTCACGGAAATCAGCTGGCAATGGCGCTGCTGCAAGGATGATCTACGATCAAAGACCACACACAACCCAACACCTACCCACAGCACCTTATACCGCGTCACCTCACGGAAATCCGCTGCAATGGTGCTGCTGCCAGGATGATCTACGATCAAAGACCACACACAACCCAACACCTACCCACAGCACCTTTTACCGCGTCACCTCACGGAAATCCGCTGGCAATGGTGCTGCTGCCAGGATGATCTACGATCAAAGACCACACACAACCCAACACCTACCCACAGCACTTATACCGCATCACCTCACGGAAATCCGCTGGCAATGGTGCTGCTGCCAGGATGATCTACGATCAAAGACCACACACAACCCAACACCTACCCACAGCACTTATACCGCATCACCTCACGGAAATCCGCTGGCAATGGTGCTGCTGCCAGGATGATCTACAATCAAAGACCACACACAACCCAACACCTACCCACAGCACCTTATACCGCGTCACCTCACGGAAATCCGATGGCAATGGTGCTGCTGCCGGGATGATCTACGATCAAAGACCACACACAACCAAGCTCTTACCCACAGCACCTTATTCCGCGTCACCGCACGGAAATCCGCTAGCAATGGTGCTGCTGCCGGGATGATCTACGATCAAAGACCACACACAACCAAGCTCTCACCCACAGCACCTTATACCGCGTCACCTCACGGAAATCAGCTGGCAATGGCGCTGCTGCCAGGATGATCTACGATCAAAGATCACACACAACCCAACACCTACCCACAGTACCTAATACCGCGTCACCTCACGGAAATCCGCTGGCAATGGTGCTGCTGCCAGGATGATCTACGATCAAAGACCACACACAACCCAACACCTACCCACAGCACCTTTCACCGCGTCACCTCACGATAATCCGCTGGCAATGGTGCTGCTGCCAAAATGATCTACGATCAAAGACCACACACAACCCAACACCTACCCACAGCACCTTATACCGCGTCACCTCACGGAAATCCGCTGGCAATGGTGCTGCTGCCGGGATGATCTACGATCAAAGACCACACACAACCAAGCTCTTACCCACAGCACCTTATACCGCGTCACCTCACGGAAAATAGCTGGCAATGGTGCTTCTGCCAGGATGATCTACAATCAAAGACCACACACAACAAGCTCTCACCCACAGCACCTTATACGCGTACTCACGGAAATCAGCTGGCAATGGCGCTGCTGCCAGGATGATCTACGATCAAAGACCACACACAACCCAACACCTACCCACAGCACCTTATAACCCGTCACCTCATGGAAATCCGCTGGCAATGGTGCTGCTGCATGGATGATCTACGATCAAAGACCACACACAACCCAACACCTACCCACAGCACCTTATACCGCGTCACCTCGCGGAAATCCGCTAGCAATGGTGCTGCTGCCAGGATGATCTACGATCAAAGACCACACACAACCAAGCTCTTACCCACAGCACCTTATACCGCGTCACCTCACGGAAATCCGCTGGCAATGGTGCTGCTGCCAGGATGATCTACAATCAAAGACCACACACAAACAAGCTCTCACCCACAGCACCTTATACCGCGTCACCTCACGGAAATCAGCTGGCAATGGCGCTGCTGCAAGGATGATCTACGATCAAAGACCACACACAACCCAACACCTACCCACAGCACCTTATACCGCGTCACCTCACGGAAATCCGCTGGCAATGGTGCTGCTGCCAGGATGATCTACGATCAAAGACCACACACAACCCAACACCTACCCACAGCACCTTTTACCGCGTCACCTCACGGAAATCCGCTGGCAATGGTGCTGCTGCCAGGATGATCTACGATCAAAGACCACACACAACCCAACACCTACCCACAGCACTTATACCGCATCACCTCACGGAAATCCGCTGGCAATGGTGCTGCTGCCAGGATGATCTACGATCAAAGACCACACACAACCCAACACCTACCCACAGCACTTATACCGCATCACCTCACGGAAATCCGCTGGCAATGGTGCTGCTGCCAGGATGATCTACGATCAAAGACCACACACAACCCAACACCTACCCACAGCACCTTATACCGCGTCACCTCACGGAAATCCGATGGCAATGGTGCTGCTGCCAGGATGATCTACGATCAAAGACCAATCACAACCCAACACCTACCCACAGCACCTCATACTGCGTCACCTCACGGAAATCCGCTTGCAATGATGCTGCTGCCAGGATGATCTACGATCAAAGACCACACACAACCCAACACCTACCCACAGCACCTCATACCGCGTCACCTCACGGAAATCCGCTGGCAATGGTGCTGCTGCCAGGATGATCTACGATCAAAGACCACACACAACCCAACACCTACCCACAGCACCTTATACCGCATCACCTCACGGAAATCCGCTTGCAATGGCGCTGCTGCCAGGATGATCTACGATCAAAGACCACACACAACCAAGCACTTACCTACAACTCCTTATATCGCATCACGTATTGTAACACCGCAAGCAATGGTGCTTCTGTCAGGCTGATGTACGATCAAGCCCACACATAACCAAGCACCTACCTACAACACCTACCCCGTCACCTATCGTAACACCGAAGGCATTGGGGCTGCTGCCAGGATGTAATCCGATCAAGCCAAGGCTCTCGCCTTCCAGAACATATACAACCAAACACACACAACAAAAACTACCTACAACACCTTGTACCGCATCACCGTACGGAAACACTGCTGGCAATGGCGCCGCTGCCAGGATGATCTACGATCAAGCCCACATACCCACAGCACCTTATACCGCGTCACCTTTCGGAAACACCGCAGGAAACACTGCAGTTAATGGTGCCGCTGCCAGGATGTACTCCGATCAAGCCTAGGCTCTCAGAGAGAAGATCTGAATCAAGCACACCCTGACCTACCAAAATGTATACAACCGAACACAACCAAATACACCCTAGCACACCCTAGCACAACCAAACACAACCAAACACACCCTAGCACACCCTAGCACAACCAAACACGTTTCAGTAACACACATACCCGCAACACCGCAGGCAATGGCGCCGTTGCCAGAATGTACTCCGATCAAGCCAAGGCTCTTAAAGACAAGATCCGCGAGGAGCACGCCCTGGCCTCCCAGAACATCTACAACGCTACCAACGAGCACGTTGAGAACAAGTGGTCGGTGGACTTGCACGGTCAGCACGTGCAAGAAGCACTTAAGCAGATCACCACTCTGTGCGATATGTTCAAAACCATGCCCTCTAAGAAGCTGATTTCGGTGGTGACCGGGAGGGGGGGCACACAGCAAGGGGGACCCAAGCTCTTGCTAGCTGTGCGAGAACTGGCTGCGTGAGCAGGGCTACCAGTTCACTGAGGGTGTGGGCTTCTTTGATGTCGTCATCCCTGCTCCACCACCTCGAGGGGCGTAGGGAGCAAGGCAACAAGTTCACAGAGGGTTTGGGCTTCTTTGATGTCGTCATCCCTGCTCCACCACCTCGAGGGGCGTAGGGAGCAAGGCAACAAGTTCACATAGGGTTTGGGCTTCTTTGATGTCGTCATCCCTGCTCCACCACCACTTAGAGAAGCGTAGAGAGCAGGACTACCAGTTCACTAAGGGTTTGGGCTTCTTTGATGTTGTCATCCCTGCACCACCACCTAGAGGGGCGTAGGGAGCAAGGCTACTAGTTCACCGAGGGTGTGGGATTTTTTGATGTTGTCATCCTTGCACAACCACCTAGAGGGTAGCCACGTAGGGAGCTATTTGGTGATGCTAGCTGTTGCTAGCTGTGCGAGACTGGCTGCGTGAGCTGGGCTATCAGTTCACTGAGGGTGTGAGCTTCTTTGATGTCGTCATCCCTACACCACCACCTAGAGGGTAGCCACGCACGTAGGGAGGTCTTTGGCGATGCTAGCTCTTGCTAGCTGTGCGAGACTGGCTGCGTGAGCTGGGCTATCAGTTCACTGAGGGTGTGGGCTTCTTTGGTGTCCTCATCGCTTCACCACCACCTCGAGGGGCGTAGGGAGCAAGGCAACCAGTTCAATGAGGGCGTGGGCTTGTTTGATGTCCTCATCCCTGCACCAACACCTAGAGGGGCGCAGGGAGATCTTTGGTGTTGCTACCTCTTGCTAGCTGTGCGAGACTGGCTGCGTGAGCAAGGCTACCGGTTCACTGAGAGTTTAGGCTTCTTTGATGACGTCATCCCTGCACCACCACCTAGAGGGGCGTAGGGAGCAGGGTGGTTCAAAAGGACCTTGGAACCTACGTGTCGTGTGCCAAAATATACGTTTCATGATCCAAAACCTATGCATCCCTCTGCTACGCACGGTGGCATGAGCCAATTATACCTAACGAGCCAAATCTACGTTTCATGTCCAAAACCTACGCATGGCATCATGAGCCAAATGTACGTGTCAGTTTCTTAACCTATGCACGGTGTCATGAGCCAAATCTACTAATCAAGTCCAAAATATGCGCACGGTATCATGAGCCAATTATACCTTTCATCAGCCAAATCTACTTATCGTGCCCAAAACCTACGCACGGTATTATGAGCCAAATCTACGTGTCATTTCCTAAACCTACGCACGGTATCATGACTTAATGAGCCAATTATACGTCTCATGAGCCAAAATCTACCTTGGTGCTACTGGGGGTTGCTGAAGGCAGCCCAAAAGTGCTCTTATGTAGCACCCCTCAAACATCAAAAATAAATCATGCAGCTCAAGTGTTACAAGTAGCACCTTCGAATTCTTTGCATTGATTACATTCATGACATATGTTGTGCTCTCCACAAGCTGGGATCCAGTAAAAACCTCAACATTTTGGAGGCTGTCGATGTCGAAGGTATTATGTCTGAAGTTTTTGAGACATGGAGGTTTAAGTACCCAAGTGACACCAATACAGTCAGAGACATCCCTGATGAGAGAAGGTTTGGCTTAAAACGCCTCTGATACCAGAAATGGTTTGTGGCCAACAGTAATGATGAGAATGGCTTGGTTCCCTTTACATCCGCCTTACATAGGCAGGATCAGATTCGTTCTATAGCACAGTTTAGGATGGGCTCCCATTGGTTGAACACAGAAAGAATGAGGGCAGTGGATGGAGCACACATCCCTCGTTCAATGAGACACTGTCAAATGTGTGGGTTCCAAAACCTGAGGATGAAATGCATATGGTTGAGTGCCCTTTTTATAATGATATTCGCCTCCGCTACCAGAAGCTGTTTACAGATATTTATAGGCATGTCCATGAGGATACCGACTTAACCGTATGGAACGTGGTTTTATGCGATTCTACATTCAGAACCTTTATGAATGGAAATGGCACTAAGTCTTTTTGGAGCAACCTAGCCGACTATCTTTCTACTTGTAGAAGAGCAAGACAGGAAGCCATGGACTGCTTAGTGGCACCGTAATTTACTATCCTTTTTGTTGTTTTCTTTCCTTGTGACTTCTCATTTTTTAGCTTCTTACCTCCGCCCCTGTTAGTGGTTGAGATCTGGGTCCTGCTCTAGGGGATTTAATACCTACGCCACCAAAACGGTGGTTGGGAGTTTGGTGTGTTTGTCCTCGACACACCCCTGATGTAATGGGGTGTTTTGCTTTGTGGGCGCTTTTTCTTTTTGTTTAAAGCACAGAGTCTCATACACCCTCGAGGTGTCAAGTAGACTTTGACATGTAATGTAATGTAACATGGTCTATCAGCCAGTAGCTTGAACTTGAACTTTGTAAAATAGCTTTCCAGCAATTTGGCTGCTCGTCATCTTTCGCAGAAAAAACAAATTTAGGCTGCTCGCCGTCTGCAGGCGGAGAAAACATAGGGGGTAGAAACACTACTACACTACACTCCTGAGAGCAGATTGAATTGTAACCTATTTTCCAGCCAACGCAGGGCCGACGTCAGGCTGCTCGCCGTCTTCAAATTATAAGTTCCCTCCCTCCCTCAGTGAGGCAACCACTAAAACCAGGGAGCATACAAAGCGGATTATACCCCTCAAAATGTGAAATGTAACATGCGAAAATGATTAATGTAACATTATGCTTCACTTTCTTGCTTCCTTGCCCCCTTGCCTTACTGCTTGTACCTGTGTCTTTAAGGATGGTTGGAAGAACCCCATTATGAAAACGCGAAGTGTGCGGACGATATGGATGCATGTGTGTGGCTTCCTAAGCTTGGCTTGAACCCTGGGTCTTAGAAACGGTATATAACGACCAAATGCTCTTCCCATACTCATCCCAAACTAGGGGGTGACCGCCTTATGCAGGTTGTGGTGTGGATGGCGTGCTGAAAGTACGCCTGTCTTACATACTTTGCTCCCTCGACAAAGAGGTGCGGGCGTGATCGTCTGTCACGGTTGAATTATGTCGCGCGGGGTGCAAGCACTCAGTTGAAGCGGTTGGACCTTCATGCTTATACATAGTGTTCTTGCCCTGCCAGCCGCAGCCGCAGCCGCAGGCGCAGGCTGTACCCTGCAGCACGAGTAGTATTTCCATCCTAACCAACCGCCATTAAGTACAAAAATAGTAGTTACAAAAATAGTACGCACAAAAATAGTACTTACGAGGCGTGAGGTTGAGGGCCTGGGTTGAGGGGGGCAGACCGTTTGCACTGGGGGCAATCACCAACCGCCAACCACCAACCGCTCCATTCATCCTTTTTACTATTCGTTTATGGTCTTGTGGGTTGGTAGAACCTCCACTTGTTTCCCAGTTACCTCAAGCGATCAACCAAGTGACCAAGTGCCTGGAGAAGCAGGATTCAGAGTGCCCGTCTAAGTCGCCCGTGCCATCGCTGTCTACCCCCCGCCATCTACGTTGAGAAGGTAAGTGCGTGATGGCAATCTAGCTAGCGACGTCCGCATTTAGCTACCAACGCAACGTAGCATCTAGCTAGCAAAGTGCGGAAGTGATGGAAATCTATCTATCGTGCAATGATCACGCTCCATGCACGTGACCCGAGAAGACGAGTCTTATTATTAGCCCAAATCGCCGTTTTTCGAAAACGTCAAGAATTCAGGTTGGTCTTGTCTTCTTCGACTGAGACTTAGAATGATAGAAGTGAACTGTGAACCAAGGTGATGCCTCCAGCTCACTGTGCACCAAGGTGATGCCTCCAGCTCACTGTGCACCAAGGTGATGCCTCCAGCTCACTGTGCACCAAGGTGATGCCTCCAGCTCACTGTGCACCAAGGTGATGCCTCCAGCTCACTGTGCACCAAGGTGATGCCTCCAGCTCACTGTGCACCAAGGTGATGCCTCCAGCTCACTGTGCACCAAGGTGATGCCTCCAGCTCACTGTGCACCAAGGTGATGCCTCCAGCTCACTGTGCACCAAGGTGATGCCTCCAGCTCACTGTGCACCAAGGTGATGCCTCCAGCTCACTGTGCACCAAGGTGATGCCTCCAGCTCACTGTGCACCAAGGTGATGCCTCCAGCTCACTGTGCACCAAGGTGATGCCTCCAGCTCACTGTGCACCAAGGTGATGCTCCAGCTCACTGTGCACCAAGGTGATGCCTCCAGCTCACTGTGCACCAAGTGATGCCTCCAGCTCACTGTGCACCAAGGTGATGCCTCCAGCTCACTGTGCACCAAGGTGATGCCTCCAGCTCACTGTGCCGTGGATGCAATCATCCTTCTGATATGAACGCATCCGTTAAGCCCGACTTGCCTTCCATTTTCTTCTTTTCCCTCCTTCCTTTACTTCTTTTCCCTCCGCACTTTCCACAAACCATCCTAGATTCGAAATCTCATCCCGTGCACCTCGTCCTAGATACTCACTACGAGCCACGGGAAACCCTAGAGGACATGCCCGATGCCCGTCCATGCCCTCCTTGCCCCTGAAAATGCAGAAATTTCGATTCAAGTGCACGTAGAAGAGCCTGCCTTTGCACCACCCAAGGACCCAGGACAACAATCATTCGGTACTTTTAAGCTAGTTCTTGGGGATCATATATCTCACCATCTTTAGTGCCTGCTAATCAACAGGATCACTGCTCGTAGCACAAATTCACAAGACTAGTGTGACCCCCACGGCTTCTCTGCGCCGCGACTGATTGTTTTGCTGGACCGTTGGTTCGAACCATGAGAGCGATCGTGAAGTCGCGAAGTCTGCTTCAATAGCGCCATATTACCCGAGGTTACGAACAATTTAAGAGCCGTGCTCGCACATGTGAGCCACATGATCGCTCAGTCACATGATCGCACGGTCACATGATCGAAGCTTCCAAATCCGTTTTCGGCTGCGGGTGCTTATGCAGCAAACCCATAACCCATCCTCCTTGGCTGATTAATAGGTTACCAGTCGCTTACATACACTGCGAATTCAAGGGGTCGTTGGCACCCTTTGATTCGGCTTGTAAGCCTTTGGTCCGTTGGAACGTGCATTATCGGTGGGAGGGGTGCCGCGGGGGTGCTGAAAAAATGATGCCGAAGACCCCCTAAATTTGCAGTGACAAGTTCCGAACTACCGTACACGCCTTAAGTATTGGCAAGATTAAGTATTGGCAAATGTCATTTCCCCTCTAAAAATGGGTCTCAAAAAAGCATGGCAAAACTAACTTGGCAAAGGGGTCTATGGCTTTGACTGTCTCAAGCTCAGACTTGAAATCCAGTTGGCAAATGGTCTTATGTTTTGGTTCCATTTCCTTGTCACATGTTCACCAAGTAGTCTGCCCAAGCTTGCTGTAAAACCATGTAACCGATTCAAATCAGGAGCATCAAACTTGCTAGGGCTTAGTAGCCAGACCTGTACATGGCTCCAGCCATCCAAATTGCCGGCTGGAGCCATGTAACCAAGTTCAAGGTCAAGTACATGTTTACAAAGTAGTCTGCCCAAGCTTGCTAGAAAAAAAAGCATGTAGCAAATCAAATCAGGAAAATTCAACATGCTAGGGCTTAGTAGACAGAGTACCATGGTAACCGTAACTTGGCAAAGGCCAACCACCTGGAGTGGTCTCAAGCTTGATCCCTTATCCGGTTTGGCAAAGGGTCGATTGCCAAACTGTTTGCCAATACTTAAGGCGCATACGGTAATACCTCCCCCCCCCCCCACCCCCCACCCCCCCCTTCTTGGCTGATTCATAGGCTGCCAGTCAGGAACATGATGCCCACAACGCTGAATCCCACTGGAGGGCCTCATCCTATTGACGGCGAAGCCAAGACCCACTCCGTCGGTGGAGAGATGGATGAGATGTACCGATATTTCAGCTACAATGAGGGGAGTGATGTGGATTGGTCGGATACCACTCTTTCTCTTGGTGAAGGTGCTGGTTTTATCAATGCTTTTAGCTCTCCACAGACAATGACTCTATCAAAGCCTGCACCTTTCCCTACATCTGCTGCTGCTGCTGTTGTTCAGAACTCTTTCGATTTACTAGCGGATTTGTCATCTGGAAGCCAGTGTCCGCTCTCTACCTGGGCAGGCCCTGTTGCACACGAATTCGAATTCGAATCTGGATCGTTGCATGGTTCTCCAGCCACCACGGCAGGCCCTCTTGCACACAAATTCAAATTTGAACCTGGATCGTTACATGGTTCTCCAGCCACCACGGCAGGCCCTGTTGCACACAAATTCAAATTTGAATCTGGATCGTTACATGGTTCTCCAGCCACCACGGCAGGCCCTCTTGCACACAAATTCAAATTTGAACCTGGATCGTTACATGGTTCTCCAGCCACCATGGCAGGCCCTGTTGCACACAAATTTAAATTTGAATCTGGATCGATACATGGTTCTCCAGCCACCACGGCAGGCCCTGTTGCACACAAATTCAAATTTGAATCTGGATCGTTACATGGTTCTCCAGCCACCACGGCAGGCCCTGTTGCACACGAATTCAAATTCGAATCTGGATCGTTACATGGTTCTCCAGCCACCACGGCAGGCCCTGTTGCACACAAATTCAAATTTGAATCTGGATCGTTACATGGTTCTCCAGCCACCACGGCAGGCCCTGTTGCACACAAATTCAAATTTGAATCTGGATCGTTACATGGTTCTCCAGCCACCACGGCAGGCCCTGTTGCACACAAATTCAAATTTGAATCTTGATCGTTACATGGTTCTCCAGCCACCACGACAGGCCATGTTGCACACTACGTTGCTTCTGCTTCTCCAGCCCCTGGTCTAGTGATCGGGATCAACAGCTGCCATATCGACCACAATGGCCACATCGATCACAGCTCCCACAACAGCCACATGGACCACAGCCCCAACAATGGCCACAGCGACCATAGCTCTTACAATTTCCCTACCCCTGCAGCGTGTGTAGCTGCAACTACAAGTCATCTTGGTGATCCTTGGCAGCAGGCTGGTGCTTAGGTGGGCAACCATCATGCTGACCCATTCGTGGCAGGTCGGTGCTCGCAGGGCCAGCAGGAAGACAGGGACTCTAATCAGTCACTCCCCAGATTTCAACTGGCAGCCAATGAAGCTCCTGAGAGCTGCCACTGCAAGATCGGTAACAACATGATAAACTATCTCGGTATGTTATGGAATGTGGAATTCTGCGATTCCACATTCAGAACCTTTATGAATGGAAATGGCACTAAGTATTTTTGGAGCAACCTAGCCGACTATCTTTCTACTTGTAGAAGAGCAAGACAGGAAGCCATGGACTGCTTAGTGGCACCGTAATTTATTATCCCTTTTTTTCTTCTTGTGACTTCTCATTTGTTAGCTTCTTACCTCCGCCACTGTAAGTGGTTGAGATTTGGGTCCTGCTCTAGGGGGTTTAATACCTACGCCACCAAAACGGTGGTTGGGAGTTTGGTTTGTTTGTCCTCGACACACCCCTGATGTAATGGGTTTTTTTGCTTTGTGGGCGCTTTTTCTTTTTATTTAAAGCACAGAGTCTCATACACCCTCGCGGTGTCAAGTAGACTTTAACATGTAATGTAATGTAATGTAATGTAATGTAATGTAATGTAATGTAATGTAATGTAATGTAATGTAATGTAATGTTGACGATGGACATCGAGACAGGTGGTCACTGCCAGCCTGGCATCGAGACAGGTGGTCACTCCAAGCTCGGTAAAAACATGATATACGATCTCGGTATGTTGACGATGGGCATCAAGACAGGTGGTCACTGCCAGCCTAGCATCAAGACAGGTGGTCACTGCCAGCCGGGCATCGAGACAAGTGGTCACTGCCAGCCGGGCATCAAGACAGGTGGTCACTTCCAGCCGGGCATCGAGACAGGAGGTCACTGCCAGCCTCTTATGGCGCTAACGAGTGCCGATCATGATGTATCTAGATCCTTAACTTCCTTTGGCAAGAGGTCCTACTCACAGAGCCAAGACTCTGGTTTTGATTCATAGGGGGAGAGCTCACTGGGTGTCGGTAGCCAAGCAGACAAGGTCCAGCCCATCGGAACCTCTTTGCCGGACGCCATGACCAGGGAAAGAGTTGCGCAGGTAAGTCCAAGTAGACCCGTAGTTCCTTTTTCAGTGGGTAATCTCTTAGCTGCCAGGGAAGCTGGCTTGTTGTATGTTGTATGCTGTTACAGTCCAGGGTCGCCGCGAACTAGGCTTGAATGTGTGGAGCAGATGGTGTGTATGTCAGTATGTGTGTGTGTGTGTGTGTTTGTGTGTGTGTGTGTGTGTGTGTGTGTGTGTGTGTGTGTGTGTGTGTGTGTGTTGGGAGGTGGTGGGGTGATGGTGGGAGATGGTGGGCTGATGGGGGGAGGTGGTGGCTGATGTTTTGAGATGATGGGGTGATGTTTAGAGGTGGAGGGTGATGGTTAAGGGACTTGCAAGCCCAACTTTGAATAATCTAGATCACCACTTTAGTATAACCACTTCCCCACTTCACCTCCTCACCACCCTCCACCCCCTCCTCCCCACCTCACCCCCCACACCTCTCCCCCACACATCACCACCTCCCGGCCCTCCCCCCCCCTCCTCCCCTCCCCTCCTCTCCACCTCACCAACTCCCCTCCTCATCACCCTCACCTCACCACCACCACCCACCCACCCACCCACGCCTCACCCCCTCACCTCATCATCTCACCACCCTTCCACCTCACCACCCCTTCACCTCACCACCCCTTCACCTCACCACTCCCCTCTTCTTCACCTTCACCTCCCCCCCCCCCCCCCCACCCACACACACACACACACACACACACACACACACACACACACACACCTCACCCCCCCCCCCCCCCCCCCAGCCCACCTACCCCCTCACCCCCTCACCCCCCACCCCTTCACCCCCTCACCACCCACCACACACACACACCTCCCCCCCCACACACCTCACCACCTCGGCCCCCCCGACCTCCCCCCCCCCCCCCATCTCACCACCCCCACCTCACCACCCCCCACACCTCACCACCCACCACCTCACCACCCACCACACCTCACCACCTCACCACCCACCACCTCACCACCCACCACCTCACCACCCCACACCTCACCACCCACCACCTCACCACCCACCACTTCACCACCCACCACCTCGCCACCCACCACCTCGCCAAACACCACCTCACCGCCTCACCACCTCACCTCCTCACCACCTCACCACCCACCACCTCACCACCACCCACCTCAGGAGTACGAGTACCATATGAAGAAGGCAGCATCAAACCTGGGCCTGAGTGTAAACTCCACCTCACCACTTCTTACCTCACGATCTCACCTCCTCACGTCCTCGTGTTCCTTTTTGCAGTATTGTGAGTGCTCAATGAAGGAGGCAGCATCGAAGCTGGGCTTGAGTGTAAACTCCACCTCACGACCACACACCTCACCACCCCCCACCTCACCTCCTCACGTCCTCGTTTTCCTTTTTGCAGTATTATGAGTACTCAATGAAGGAGGCAGCATCACACCTGGGCCTGAGTGTAAACTCCACCTCACCACCCCCCACCTCACCTCCTCACGTCCTCGTGTTCCTTTTTGCAGTATTATGAGTACTCAATGAAGGAGGTATCAGCTTGAATACACTCCAGAGAGTGGACAGAGATGCTTGCGTGAAGCAGACGCGCCAATCTATACACGGAGACGAGAATAACGGTACAAGCACAGGAGACCCATTAAGGGGCACCAGTGGTGAAAGGGGCGGCAGCCTGGAACCTAACAGGGTACAGGCTAGACCGGTGACGCAGCCAACAGGAAGCTGTCACTGAGTCAAGAAGGATGACACAGCCTACTGGAAGCTGTCACTACGGGAAGCTGGCACAGTACTGGCAGAGCCGATAGTTCTAAGGAAGTACATAAGTAGTCACCAAGTCATCAAACGCGTGACAGCACTGCAATTCATGCTGACACTCCACCTATGACACAGGTGACATACAATACTACTTCTCCACCTATGGCACTGGGGACATAGAACTATATGTAACAGATAAAAATAAAAAAAAAACTCCGAAAAATCGAGAGAACTTGAAATGAAACCCAAAGGGTTAAAGGAAGGAAAGAAGCAAGGCAAAAACAAAAGTTTGCCAAGGTAGAAAAGGATGAAAAAACCGAATATCAAAGTTGGGGAACAACGGTATAGAAAACCCGATCCGGGAATAGGAACCTAACGCCAAACAATGATAACCAAAGAGACAGATTGACATATCGTGTGAGAGCAGCACACGAGAGAATCAAAGCCTAAAGGACGCAGACAAGAGGACACTAAAGTCCACTATGGAAAAAATATAGTCGATGGAAAAATCCACTACCTTAAAAACTATTCTTAGCATAGAATTCATGACTAGGTTGGGATGAAAAAACCATGATAAACTGGTTTCTTACTCAAAGATGGAAGTAAGAAGAGGTATGAAAGTTAATTATCATAAATCCCCAGTTACGGCACTAACGAAAACATTCTAGGAGGTGGGTATCGCACCGCACAGAACTCATGCACTCAAGACACACCAAGCGCCTAACCACAAGCAAACCAAACCTGCGGTAACCGAAAAAACCCAAAGGATGCGAAGTTAAAAGTTTCAAGAAACTCGTAACCAACAAAGGAAACACAGTTCAATGAACAATAGAAGGTTAGATGTACAACCATAGTACATAAAACCTATTGTCCACTTGAAAAATAGTAAACGCATAAAAAAGGACTTCAAAGAATTTACTGCAAAGGATGGACTGAAAGGGCGCTTGAAATACACTCGGAAAACAAGAAAGAGGTGAGCGACGGTACATCTGCAAGTACAACTGCAAGATTACCCAGCCCACCAATTCACAGTAAAATCCGAAGGGAAACAACTACTACACTCCACAAAAAGTTCTAATCACTGGAGGAGCTGGTGATCTAAAAACTGTGGAGTAAAAAGAAATAGCTAATCTATGATGAGCTCCACCGAATGAACCATCTGCCTATGGAACTGAGAGACAGAAACCATCAAGACGCTATAACGGTATTCTGAAGTAATTACCACCTTCCACCAAAACCAAGAAAGACAGCTGAAAGGAAGCTGCCTAAACAAAGCGTCGTAATGCTCCACCAATCTAGACTACCCTATAAGACAGTCTAGGCGGTGCTGAGGAATAGGCACCCACACATAGGGCCATGTTAACCTACGTATGAGAACCAGCAGCTCCTACAAAAATGAATCCTGGGTTGACTGTAACACCCCAGCCATACGCAGTATCAAGCTAGACCAGTGTTCAAGATCATCACTTACACGTTCGGTAACGGCTACATCATCACATGGGCTTGACCCGAATAATCCACCAGGGATGACAGGAGGCGAAGGGATTAACGACACCTGCGAGCCATCCGAGGTGGTCGGAGGTTGGCGACTATTAGGCAATGGACCTGATCCAGGTACCACTATGATCGAAGGCTGTCTTAATCCTAAAGCTTCACCGATAAAACATGGCAACACACAATACAGCAAGATCAGGCCCTGGTTGGAATGCAATCTGGATACATCCCAGCCAGGCCAGCCAACAACAATTGGGGTCGTTAAAGGGCGTAGGGAATTACCGGTAACACATAACATATCACCGTTTGATGACCGGAGAGATGCAAGCGGGCACGGGGACCCATACTAATGGGAGAACCCAGAAAGACAGTTTAGACTAACTGGAGATAGAGAGTACATCACTACTCACTACTAACTGGCGCAACATCGGAACCCAAATATAATAACCCTAACTCACCAGGGAATACCCAACCAGTCTACCAAATAATGTATTTTTAACTAGCTTGTTGCGTTACTTCCCAATACTAAGGTGACATGGCAAGGGCAACCAAACAAACGCAACAACGACACATCAGGTGCAACCCCAAAGAAAAGCTCCAAAGGAGTCTTGTCTCCCTAGTTGAACAGCCGATTGCGAAGATAACACACTGGCACTCTGCTGAGCAGTGTCATCATCAACAACTCATGACTGCCCCAACTAATCGAGATCAACCACGCCTCTATACCACTTAACTAAAAATTCCTAAGCCCTATCAGAACTCAAACACTTGAACCCAAACTCACGTAGCTGATGCATACACCTAAAGAGGGAACCAGGGGCACGGTAAGACAAAGTAGCGACCTCTGTCGAACCACGGAACGCACCTGGGGGTCCCAAGGATCCTAAGGGAGAAAAAATATCCACCAAGATATCATGTCAAAGAACCTCCACGGCCGCTGGAATAGGGCCAGGACGGCGTCCACTTCGGCCTTTAGCATGGGCGAAGTCCGGCGCTGCGAGACCTGGAATCACAGAAGGTGGGGAAGCGTTAGGTCGAAGTCGTGATTTGAGGTATGGGAAAAAGGAGACGAGAATGACAGTGCAGCAAGTCGCACCTGGTGCAGAAATCGCACCAATGGCAGAAAATCGCAAATCGCAAGGGCAGAATTCGAAAATTTATCACGAGGATGCGAAGAGCAGAGCCGAGGCATGTAAAGGTCCTAATATCTCGCCGTCGATGATCAATCAATCCCAAGTCCCCCCCTCTATCGCTCGACTCACCCGGAGGGAGCAGCACCCGTAGTGGTGCTGACCATACCCCCCTGCTTCCTACCACCTCCAGAATCTCCAGGGCCAGACGCGTAGGTCGTTCTCCTCTGGCGAACCCTACGGCAGTGCCGGCGATCCGCCAGCTTGATCGAAAAAATTCTCCAGAAGGTAGCACAGAGCCACTAGAGCGCAAGCCCATGCCAGTAGCCGACCGTCGGCTGGGCAAAGCAAAGGGGGCACAGATGACGTAGACATCAGCAGGGAGCTTGGTCGGCTTGGCAACCTCCGGTATGCAGGCAGAGCCTCAAACACCGGAGATAAGATAGCGACGTCAAGGATGCGAGCAGACGAAGACAGGGTATCTCCACCGATGGCCAGGCGAGTCGCCGACTTGAGTCTGCACGTCACAGTCATCTACGACAGACGGGAGGAGGCGACAGACGGCAGGGGAGGAAAAAGAAGAGAAGATGGAGGAATGACTTGGGGGGGGGGGGGGGGGGGGGCTTCCACGATGGCGGAAGGATCCTCATGACCGTTAGCAGAGGCCGCTGGTCGCGCCATCGTCTAGCCAATTTGTCGTCATGTCAGGACTTCGGAACTTCCAGAATGAAGCTCGTTGAAACCAAGTAGAGGACGACGCATAAGGTGCATTGCAAAGCAGTGGTACCATGGTGGACCCAATGACCTATCAGCTTGAATACACTCCAGAGAGTGGACAGAGATGCTTGCGTGAAGCAGACGCGCCAATCTATACAGGGAGACGAGAATAACGGTACAAGCACAGGAGACCCATTAAGGGGCACCAGTGGTGAAAGGGGCGGCAGACTGGAACCTAACAGGGTACAGGCTAGACCGGTGACGCAGCCAACAGGAAGCTGTCACTGAGTCAAGAAGGATGACACAGCCTACGGGAAGCTGTCACTACGGGAAGCTGGCACAGTACTGGCAGAGCCGATAGTTCTAAGGAAGTACATAAGTAGTCACCAAGTCATCAAACGCGTGAGAGCACCGCAATTCATGCTGACACTCCACCTATGACACAGGTGACATACAATACTACTTCTCCACCTATGGCACTGGGGACATAGAACTATATGTAACAGATAAAAAAAAAAAAAAACTCCAAAAAATCGAGAGAACTTGAAATGAAACCCAAAGGGTTAAAGGAAGGAAAGAAGCAAGGCAAAAACAAAAGTTTGCCAAGGTAGAAAAGGATGAAAAAACCGAATATCAAAGTTGGGGAACAACGGTATAGAAAACCCGATCCGGGAATAGGAACCTAACGCCAATCAATGATAACCAAAGAGACAGATTGAAATATCGTGTGAGAGCAGCACACGAGAGAATCAAAGCCTAAAGGACGCAGACAAGAGGACACTTAAGTCTACGATGGAAAAAATAAAGTCGATGGAAAAATCCACTACCTTAAAAACTATTCTTAGCATAGAATTCATGACTAGGTTGGGATGAAAAAACCATGATGAAACTGGTTTCTTACTCAAAGATGGAAGTAAGAAGATTTATGAAAGTTAATTATCATAAATCCCCAGCTACGGCACTAACGAAAAACATTCTAGGAGGTGGGTATCGCACCGCAAAGAACTCATGCACTCAAGACACACCAAGCGCCTAACCACAAGCAAACCAAACCTGCAGCAACCGAAAAAACCCAAAGGATGCGAAAGTTAAAATTGTCAAGAAACTCGTAACCAACAAAGGAAACACAGTTCAATGAACAATAGAAGGTTAGATGTACAACCATAGTACATAAAACCTATTGTCCACTTGAAAAATAGTAAACGCATAAAAAGGACTTCAAAGAATTGACTGCAAAGGATGGACTGAAAGGGCGCTTGAAATACACTCGGAAAACAAGAAAGAGGTGAGCGGCGGTACATCTGCAAGTACAACTGCAAGATTACCCAGCCCACCAATTCACAGTAAAATCCGAAGGGAAACAACTACTACACTCCACAAAAAATTCTAATCACTGGAGGGGCTGGTGATCTAAAAACTGTGGAGTAAAAAGAAATAGCTAATCTATGATGAGCTCCACCGAATGAACCATCTGCCTATGGAACTGAGAGACAGAAACCATCAAGACGCTATAACGGTGGTCTGAATTAATTACCACCTTCCACCAAAACCAAGAAAGACAGCTGAAAGGAAGCTGCCTAAACAAAGCGTCGTAACGCTCCACCAATCTAGACTACCCTATAAGACATTCTAGGCGGTGCTGAGGAATAGGCACCCACACATAGGGCCATGTTAACCTACGTATGAGAACCAGCAGCACCTACAAAAATGAATCCTGGGTTGACTGTAACACCCCAGCCATACGCAGTATCAAGCTAGACCAGTGTTCAAGATCATCACTTACACGTTCGGTAACGGCTACATTATCACATGGGCTTGACCCGAATAATCCACCAGGGATGATAGGAGGCGAAGGGATTAACGACACCTGCGAGCCATCCGAGGTGGTCGGAGGTTGGCGACTATTAGGCAATGGACCTGATCCAGGTACCACTATGATCGAAGGCTGCCTTAATCCTAAAGCTTCACCCATAAAACATGGCTGGCGACCCCTGACACAACTTAAAACTTCACACACAATACAGCAAGATCAGGCCCTGGTCTGGAATGCAATCTGGATACATCCCAGCCAGGCCAGCCAACAACAATTGGGGTCGTTAAAGGGCGTAGGGAATTACCGGTAACACATAACATATCACCGTTTGATGACAGGAGGGATGCAAGCGGGCACGGGGACCCATACTAATGGGAGAACCCAGAAAGACAGTTTAGACTTAACTGGAGATAGAGAGTACATCACGACTCACTACTAACTGGCGCAACATCGGAACCCAAATATAATAACCCTTACTCACCAGGGAATACCCAACCAGTCTACCAAATAATGTTTTTAACTAGCTTGTTGCGTTACTTCCCAATACTAAGGTGACATAGCAAGGGCAACCAAACAAACGCAACAACGACACATCAGGTGCAAACCCAAAGAAAAGCTCCAAAGGAGTATTGTCTCCCTAGTTGAACAGCCGATTGCGAAGATAACACACTAGCACTCTGCTGAGCAGTGTCATCATCAACAACTCATGACTGCCCCAACTAATCGAGATCAACCACGCCTCTATACCACTTAACTAAACATTCCTAAGCCCTATCAGAACTCAAACACTTGAACCCAAACTCACGTAGCTGATGCATACACCTAAAGAGGGAACCAGGGGCACGGTAAGACAAAGTAGCGACCTCTGTCGAACCACGGAACGCACCCAGGGGTCCCAAGGATCCTAAGGGAGAAAAAATATCCACCAAGATATCATGCCAAAGAACCTCCACGGCCGCTGGAATAGGGCCAGGACGGCGTCCACTTCGGCCTTTAGCATGGGCGAAGTCCGGCGCTGCGAGACCTGGAATCACAGAAGGTGGGGAAGCGTTAGGTCGAAGTCGAGATTTGAGGTATGGGAAAAAGGAGACGAGAATGACAGTGCAGCAAGTCGCACCTGGTGCAGAAAATCGCACCAATGGCAGAAAATCGCAAATCGCAAGGGCAGAATTCGAAAATTTATCGCTAGGATGCGAAAAGCAGAGCCGAGGCATGTAAAGGTCCTAATAGCTTCCGTCGATGATCAATCAATCCCAAGTCCCCCCCTCTATCGCTCGACTCACCCGGTTGGGGTAGAGGGAGCAGCACCCGTAGTGGTGCTGACCATACCCCCCTGCTTCCTACCACCTCCAGAATCTCCAGGGCCAGACGCGTAGGTCGTTCTCCTCTGGCGAACCCTACGGCAGTGCCGGCGATCCGCCAGCTTGATCAAAAAAATTCTCCAGAAGGTAGCACAGAGCCACTAGAGCGCAAGCTCATGCCAGTAGCCGACCGTCGGCTGGGCAAAGCAAAGGGGGCACAGACGACGTAGACATCAGCAGGGAGCTTGGTCGGCTTGGCAACCTCCGGTATGCAGGCAGAGCCTCAAACACCGGAGATATGATAGCGACGTCAAGGACGCGAGCAGACGAAGACAGGGTTTCTCCACCGATGTCCAGGCTAGTCGCCGACTTGAGTCTGCACGTCACAGTCATCTACGACAGACGGGAGGAGGCGACAGACGGCAGGGGAGGAAAAGGAAGAGAAGATGGAGGAATGACTGGGGGGGGTGGCTTCCACGATGGCGAAGGATCCTCATGACCGTTAGCAGAGGCCGCTGGTCGCGCAATCGTCTAGCCAATTTGTCGTCATGTCAGGACTTCGGAACTTCCAGATTGAAGCTCGTTGAAGCCAAGTAGAGGACGACGCATAAGATGCATTTCAAAGCAGTGGTACCACGATGGACCCAATGACCTATCAGCTTGAATACACTCCAGAGAGTGGACAGAGATGCTTGCGTGAAGCAGACGCGCCAATCTATACACGGAGACGAGAATAACGTTACAAGCACAGGAGACCCATTAAGGGGCACCAGCGGTCAAGGGGCGGCAGCCTGTAACCTGAGTCTAGAACCTAAGCCAGGAATCTTAAGCCGGGAGCCGGCAAGACAGCACGTGTCAATAGAACCGGTGACGCAGCCAACAGGAAGCTGTCACTACGGGAAGCTGGCACAGTACTGGCAGAGCCGATAGTTCTAAGGAAGTAAATAAGTAGTCACCAAGTCATAAAACGCGTGAGAGCACCGCAATTCATGCTGACACTCCACCTATGACACAGGTGACATACAATACTACTTCTCCACCTATGGCACTGGGGACATAGAACTATATGTAACAGATAAAAAAAAAAAAAACTCCGAAAAAATCGAGAGAACTTGAAATGAAACCCAAAGGGTTAAAGGAAGGAATGAAACAAGGCAAAAACAAAATTTTGCCAAGGTAGCAAAGGATGAAAAACCGAATATCAAAGTTGGGGAACAACGGTATAGAAAAACCGATCCGGGAATAGGAACCTAACGCCAATCAATGATAACCAAAGAGACAGATTGAAATATCGTGTGAGAGCAGCACACGAGAGAATCAAAGCCTAAAGGACGCAGACAAGAGGACGCAGACAAGGGGACACTAAAGTCTACGATGGAAAAAATAAAGTCGATGGAAAAATCCACTACCTTAAAAACTATTCTTAGCATAGAATTCATGACTAGGTTGGGATGAAAAAAACATGATGAACTGGTTTCTTACTCAAAGATGGAAGTAAGAAGATTTATGCAAGTTAATTATCATAAAATCCCCAGCTACGGCACTAACTAAAAACATTCTAGGAGGTGGGTATCGCACCGCAAAGAACTCATGCACTCAAGACACACCAAGCGCCTAACCACAAGCAAACCAAACCTGCAGCAACCGAAAAAATCCAAAGGATGCAAAGTTAAAATTGTCAAGAAACTCGTAACCAACAAAGGAAACACAGTTCAATGAACAATAGAAGGTTAGATGTACAACCATAGTACATAAAACCTATTGTCCACTTGAAAAATAGTAAACGCATAAAAAGGACTTCAAAGAATTGACTGCAAAGGATGGACTGAAAGGGCGCTTGAAATACACTCGGAAAACAAGAAAGAGGTGAGCGGCGGTACATCTGCAAGTACAACTGCAAGATTACCCAGCCCACCAATTCACAGTAAAATCCGAAGGGAAACAACTACTACACTCCACAAAAATTCTAATCACTGGAGGGGCTGGTGATCTAAAAACAGTGTGGAGTAAAAAGAAATAGCTAATCTATGATGAGCTCCACCGAATGAACCATCTGCCTATGGAACTAAGAGACAGAAACCATCAAGACGCCATAACGGTGGTCTGAATTAATTACCACCTTCCACCAAAACCAAGAAAGACAGCTGAAAGGAAGCTGCCTAAACAAAGCGTCGTAACGCTCCACCAATCTAGACTACCCTATAAGACATTCTAGGCGGTGCTGAGGAATAGGCACCCACACATAGGGCCATGTTAACCTACGTATGAGAACCAGCAGCACCTAAAACAATGAATCCTGGGTTGACTGTAACACCCCAGCCATACGCAGTATCAAGCTAGACCAGTGTTCAAGATCATCACTTACACGTTCGGTAACGGCTACATCATCACATGGGCTTGACCCGAATAATCCACCAGGGATGACAGGAGGCGAAGGGATTAACGACACCTGCGAGCCATCCGAGGTGGTCGGAGGTTGGCGACTATTAGGCAATGGACCTGATCCAGGTACCACTATGATCGAAGGCTGTCTTAATCCTAAAGCTTCACCCATAAAACATGGCACAGAGGAGGGCCTGGCGACCCCCTGAGATTCGGCTAAATTATAGTTTGGATATCCAACTCCCACCCGCCCTAAAACTTCACACACAATACAGCAAGATCAGGCCCTGGTCTGGAATGCAATCTGGATACATCCCAGCCAGGCCAGCCAACAACAATTGGGGTCGTTAAAGGGCGTAGGGAATTACCGGTAACACATAACATATCACCGTTTGATGACAGGAGGGATGCAAGCGGGCACGGGGACCCATACTAATGGGAGAACCCAGAAAGACAGTTTAGACTTACTGGAGATAGAGAGTACATCACGACCCACTACTAACTGGCGCAACATCGGAACCCAAATATAATAACCCTTACTCACCAGGGAATACCCAACCAGTCTACCAAATAATGCCTTTTTAACTAGCTTGTTGCGTTACTTCCCAATACTAAGGTGACATAGCAAGGGCAACCAAACAAACGCAACAACGACACATCAGGTGCAAACCCAAAGAACAGCTCCAAAGGAGTATTGTCTCCCTAGTTGAACAGCCGATTGCGAAGATAACACACTAGCACTCTGCTGAGCAGTGTCATCATCAACAACTCATGACTGCCCCAACTAATCGAGATCAACCACGCCTCTTATACCACTTAACTAAAATTCCTAAGCCCTATCAGAACTCAAACACTTGAACCCAAACTCACGTAGCTGATGCATACACCTAAAGAGGGAACCAGGGGCACGGTAAGACTAAGTAGCGACCTCTGTCGAACCACGGAACGCACCCAGGGGTCCCAAGGATCCTAAGGGAGAAAAAATATCCACCAAGATATCATGCCAAAGAACCTCCACGGTCGCTGGAATAGGGCCAGGACGGCGTCCACTTCGGCCTTTAGCATGGGCGAAGTCCGGCGCTGCGAGACCTGGGATCACAGAAGGTGGGGAAGCGTTAGGGCGAAGTCGAGATTTGAGGTATGGGAAAAAGGAGACGAGAATGACAGTGCAGCAAGTCGCACCTGGTGCAGAAAATCGCACCAATGGCAGAAAATCGCAAATCGCAAGGGCAGAATTCGAAAATTTATCGCTAGGATGCGAAAAGCAGAGCCGAGGCATGTAAAGGTCCTAATAGCCTTCCGTCGATGATCAGTCAATCCCAAGTCCCCCCCTCTATCGCTCGACTCACCCGGTTGGGGGGTAGAGGGAGCAGCACCCGTAGTGGTGCTGACCATACCCCCCTGCTTCCTACCACCTCTAGAATCTCCAGGGCCAGACGCGTAGGTCTGGCGAACCCTACGGCAGTGCCGGCGATCCGCCAGCTCGATCAAAAAAATTCTCCAGAAGGTAGCACAGAGCCACTAGAGCGCAAGCTCATGCCAGTAGCCGACCGTCGGCTGGGCAAAGCAAAGGGGGCACAGACGACGTAGACATCAGCAGGGAGCTTGGTCGGCTTGGCAACCTCCGGTATGCAGGCAGAGCCTCAAACACCGGAGATATGATAGCGACGTCAAGGACGCGAGCAGACGAAGACAGGGTTTCTCCACCGATGTCCAGGCTAGTCGCCGACTTGAGTCTGCACGTCACAGTCATCTACGACAGACGGGAGGAGGCGACAGACGGCAGGGGAGGAAAAGGAAGAGAAGATGGAGGAATGACTGGGGGGGGTGGCTTCCACGATGGCGGAAGGATCCTCATGACCGTTAGCAGAGGCCGCTGGTCGCGCAATCGTCTAGCCAATTTGTCGTCATGTCAGGACTTCGGAACTTCCAGATTGAAGCTCGTTGAAGCCAAGTAGAGGACGACGCATAAGATGCATTTCAAAGCAGTGGTACCACGATGGACCCAATGACCTATCAGCTTGAATACACTCCAGAGAGTGGACAGAGATGCTTGCGTGAAGCAGACGCGCCAATCTATACACGGAGACGAGAATAACGTTACAAGCACAGGAGACCCATTAAGGGGCACCAGCGGTCAAGGGGCGGCAGCCTGTAACCTGAGTCTAGAACCTAAGCCAGGAATCTTAAGCCGGGAGCCGGCAAGACAGCACGTGTCAATAGAACCGGTGACGCAGCCAACAGGAAGCTGTCACTACGGGAAGCTGGCACAGTACTGGCTGAGCCGATAGTTCTAAGGAAGTAAATAAGTAGTCACCAAGTCATAAAACGCGTGAGAGCACCGCAATTCATGCTGACACTCCACCTATGACACAGGTGACATACAATACTACTTCTCCACCTATGGCACTGGGGACATAGAACTATATGTAACAGATAAAAAAAAATCAAAGAACTCCGAAAAATCGAGAGAACTTGAAATGAAACCCAAAGGGTTAAAGGAAGGAATGAAACAAGGCAAAAACAAAAATTTTGCCAAGGTAGCAAAGGATGAAAAACCGAATATCAAAGTTGGGGAACAACGGTATAGAAAAACCGATCCGGGAATAGGAACCTAACGCCAATCAATGATAACCAAAGAGACAGATTGAAATATCGTGTGAGAGCAGCACACGAGAGAATCAAAGCCTAAAGGACGCAGACAAGAGGACGCAGACAAGGGGACACTAAAGTCTACGATGGAAAAATAAAGTCGATGGAAAAATCCACTACCTTAAAAACTATTCTTAGCATAGAATTCATGACTAGGTTGGGATGAAAAAAACATGATGAACTGGTTTCTTACTCAAAGATGGAAGTAAGAAGATTTATGCAAGTTAATTATCATAAATCCCCAGCTACGGCACTAACTAAAAACATTCTAGGAGGTGGGTATCGCACCGCAAAGAACTCATGCACTCAAGACACACCAAGCGCCTAACCACAAGCAAACCAAACCTGCAGCAACCGAAAAAATCCAAAGGATGCAAAGTTAAAATTGTCAAGAAACTCGTAACCAACAAAGGAAACACAGTTCAATGAACAATAGAAGGTTAGATGTACAACCATAGTACATAAAACCTATTGTCCACTTGAAAAATAGTAAACGCATAAAAAGGACTTCAAAGAATTGACTGCAAAGGATGGACTGAAAGGGCGCTTGAAATACACTCGGAAAACAAGAAAGAGGTGAGCGGCGGTACATCTGCAAGTACAACTGCAAGATTACCCAGCCCACCAATTCACAGTAAAATCCGAAGGGAAACAACTACTACACTCCACAAAAAATTCTAATCACTGGAGGGGCTGGTGATCTAAAAACAGTGTGGAGTAAAAAGAAATAGCTAATCTATGATGAGCTCCACCGAATGAACCATCTGCCTATGGAACTAAGAGACAGAAACCATCAAGACGCCATAACGGTGGTCTGAATTAATTACCACCTTCCACCAAAACCAAGAAAGACAGCTGAAAGGAAGCTGCCTAAACAAAGCGTCGTAACGCTCCACCAATCTAGACTACCCTATAAGACATTCTAGGCGGTGCTGAGGAATAGGCACCCACACATAGGGCCATGTTAACCTACGTATGAGAACCAGCAGCACCTAAAACAATGAATCCTGGGTTGACTGTAACACCCCAGCCATACGCAGTATCAAGCTAGACCAGTGTTCAAGATCATCACTTACACGTTCGGTAACGGCTACATCATCACATGGGCTTGACCCGAATAATCCACCAGGGATGACAGGAGGCGAAGGGATTAACGACACCTGCGAGCCATCCGAGGTGGTCGGAGGTTGGCGACTATTAGGCAATGGACCTGATCCAGGTACCACTATGATCGAAGGCTGTCTTAATCCTAAAGCTTCACCCATAAAACATGGCACAGAGGAGGGCCTGGCGACCCCCTGAGATTCGTAAATTATAGTTTGGATATCCAACTCCCACCCGCCCTAAAACTTCACACACAATACAGCAAGATCAGGGCCCTGGTCTGGAATGCAATCTGGATACATCCCAGCCAGGCCAGCCAACAACAATTGGGGTCGTTAAAGGGCGTAGGGAATTACCGGTAACTCATAACATATCACCGTTTGATGACAGGAGGGATGCAAGCGGGCACGGGGACCCATACTAATGGGAGAACCCAGAAAGACAGTTTAGACTAACTGGAGATAGAGAGTACATCACGACCCACTACTAACTGGCGCAACATCGGAACCCAAATATAATAACCCTTACTCACCAGGGAATACCCAACCAGTCTACCAAATAATGCCTTTTTAACTAGCTTGTTGCGTTACTTCCCAATACTAAGGTGACATAGCAAGGGCAACCAAACAAACGCAACAACGACACATCAGGTGCAAACCCAAAGAACAGCTCCAAAGGAGTATTGTCTCCCTAGTTGAACAGCCGATTGCGAAGATAACACACTAGCACTCTGCTGAGCAGTGTCATCATCAACAACTCATGACTGCCCCAACTAATCGAGATCAACCACGCCTCTATACCACTTAACTAAACATTCCTAAGCCCTATCAGAACTCAAACACTTGAACCCAAACTCACGTAGCTGATGCATACACCTAAAGAGGGAACCAGGGGCACGGTAAGACTAAGTAGCGACCTCTGTCGAACCACGGAACGCACCCAGGGGTCCCAAGGATCCTAAGGGAGAAAAAATATCCACCAAGATATCATGCCAAAGAACCTCCACGGTCGCTGGAATAGGGCCAGGACGGCGTCCACTTCGGCCTTTAGCATGGGCGAAGTCCGGCGCTGCGAGACCTGGGATCACAGAAGGTGGGGAAGCGTTAGGGCGAAGTCGAGATTTGAGGTATGGGAAAAAGGAGACGAGAATGACAGTGCAGCAAGTCGCACCTGGTGCAGAAAAATCGCACCAATGCAGAAAATCGCAAATCGCAAGGGCAGAATTCGAAAATTTATCGCTAGGATGCGAAAAGCAGAGCCGAGGCATGTAAAGGTCCTAATAGCCTTCCGTCGATGATCAGTCAATCCCAAGTCCCCCCCTCTATCGCTCGACTCACCCGGTTGGGGGGTAGAGGGAGCAGCACCCGTAGTGGTGCTGACCATACCCCCGTGCTTCCTACCACCTCCAGAATCTCCAGGGCCAGACGCGTAGGTCTGGCGAACCCTACGGCAGTGCCGGCGTTCCGCCAGCTCGATCAAAAAAATTCTCCAGAGGTAGCACAGAGCCACTAGAGCGCAAGCTCATGCCAGTAGCCGACCGTCGGCTGGGCAAAGCAAAGGGGCACAGACGACGTAGACATCAGCAGGGAGCTTGGTCGGCTTGGCAACCTCCGGTATGCAGGCAGAGCCTCAAACACCGGAGATATGATAGGGACGTCAAGGACGCGAGCAGACGAAGACAGGGTTTCTCCACCGATGTCCAGGCTAGTCGCCGACTTGAGTCTGCACGTCACAGTCATCTACGACAGACGGGAGGAGGCGACAGACGGCAGGGGGAGGAAAAGGAAGAGAAGATGGAGGAATGACTGGGGGGGGTGGCTTCCACGATGGCGGAAGGATCCTCATGACCGTTAGCAGAGGCCGCTGGTCGCGCAATCGTCTAGCCAATTTGTCGTCATGTCAGGGCTTCGGAACTTCCAGATTGAAGCTCGTTGAAGCCAAGTAGAGGACTACGCATAAGATGCATTTCAAAGCAGTGGTACCACGATGGACCCAATGACCTATCAGCTTGAATACACTCCAGAGAGTGGACAGAGATGCTTGCGTGAAGCAGACGCGCCAATCTATACACGGAGACGAGAATAACGTTACAAGCACAGGAGACCCATTAAGGGGCACCAGCGGTCAAGGGGCGGCAGCCTGTAACCTGAGTCTAGAACCTAAGCCAGGAATCTTAAGCCGGGAGCCGGCAAGACAGCACGTGTCAATAGAACCGGTGACGCAGCCAACAGGAAGCTGTCACTACGGGAAGCTGGCACAGTACTGGCTGAGCCGATAGTTCTAAGGAAGTAAATAAGCAGTCACCAAGTCATAAAAAGCGTGAGAGCACCGAAATTCATGCTGACAATGGTGGGGGTGGTGCGTGTGGGGGGGAAATCACTTCGATGGCAGGCTCGGTAGGGCGTTTAGTATCGTACGCACAGTATTATATGGCAAGATGAAAAGTTGGCAATAACTGTTTTTTTCGTTTGCCAAGTCATTTGCCATTTAATAATGCATGTACGGTAGGCAGATGTGACCTCTTCAAATCGGAACCAGCTCGGGAATATGGCTCAACCGATCTTTACAATATTTTACAATATTTTTACAATATTTTCGAAAAATAAAACGTTGTGAACCTTAATTAAAACCCTCTCCCTTCCCTGTAGGAGCTGGCCCTATCGTTTAAGAGCTCTCTCCACCTTGCCTCGAGCCCCCTACCCTATCATTTCAAAGCCTTCCATGTCATCTGCACCAGCTCAGCAGCAGAGAATCAGAGATGCTCCAACCCTACCTCTCCCTTACGCCGACCAGGGTTGTTCAGGGCGCTGCGTCCTCCGTCGCAGACGCAACGTCGAAAGGTCCGTTATTCCGTTGCGTCGCAGGACGCAGCGTGGTGAGGATTCGTTGTCCAGACGGAAGGGTCTGTTGCGTCGCAGGACACAGGCTATACAATTCGTTGCGTCTCATGCAGCAGAGCTGGGGGCCCTCCTGAAGTACCCTGGGCCCGACCCTATCATCAAAGAGCCCCCCCCCCCCCTTCCCCTGAAGCCCTGGTGCTATCATTTCATAGCCTTTCTATTTGCTTACAAAAAAAAAAAAAATGATACAAAGAAAAATAAAAAGGGGACAAAAAAGTTGATCACGTTTACCAAAACATTTTCCTGGTAATTTTCCATCATTTAAAAAGCCTTCTCTGCCATCTGCACCAGCTCAGAAGCAGAGATGCTATTACCCTCCTCTTACCCCTTACCCCGACCCTATTATTTAAGAGTACCCCCCCCCCCCCCTTCCATTGACGCCCTGAAACTATCATTTCATAGCATTTTCTGAGAGCTTCAAAAATATTAAAATGATAAAAAGAAAAAAAGGTAGCAAATGATTTGTTCGCGTTTACTGTAACTTTTCCAGGTATGTTTTCCCATCATTTCAATGCCTTGTGTGTCATCTCCACCAGCTCAGCAGCAGAGATGCTATAACCCGACCACATCAAAGGGCCTGAGTCTTTCTTCTTCAAGTTGGACGAGGTCCTCTCCTCAGCCCCCCCCCCCCGTGTTTTCCCATCATTTCAATGCCTTGTTTGTCATCTCCACCAGCTCAGCAGCAGAGATGCTATAACCCGACCACATCAAAGGGCCTGAGTCTTTCTTCTTCAAGTTGGACGAGGCCCTCCCCTCAGCCCCCCCCATATTTCTACCCATATGCTCATGCACCAAGAAGTCTGTCTCGTTGGCTGCAAGCAGGGCAGCCTCATATGTGGCCACGACGTGCTGTACTGCCGCTATGTAACGCCTGGCCCTGACAAAGTTTGACTCGGGTATGATGGTTCCCCAAGTTGGGTCGCGTGGCCAGTAGGAGCGAGCCCAGACATGAGTACTGACAGCGTACTTCAAATTTTCAATCTGAGGGCAGGGTGGTAGAGTTTGTTGGGTTGTTGGGTTGTTGAGGCTGTTGTTGGTATTGCTTGTACTGACAGCGTACTTCGGTTGTAAAATCTGAGGGCAGGGTGGTATGGGTTGATGGGGTTGTTGTTGGTATTGCTTATACTGACAGCGTACTTCGGTTTTAAAATCTGAGGGCAGGGTGGTATGGGTTGTTGGGGTTGTTGTTGGTATTGCTTGTACTGACAACAAACATCAGTTTTTTAAAATCTGAGGGCAGGGTGGTATGGGTTGTTGGGGTTGTTGTTGGTATTGCTGGTACTGACGTCGTATTTCAGGTTTTCGAACTCAGGACAGGGTGGTAGGGTTGTTGGGGTTGTTGTTGGTATTGCTTGTCCTGACGTCAAATTTCGCAGGGCCATCTCTGATGAACTATTAGGCCCATCACATCAACCTGATCACACTACCCTGATTAAACATGTAGGTCATGCAATGATGCAACCAGATCATGCTACCCTGATGATCAATATTCCAAGGATGCTCCCTGATGTATTGCAGACGAAGAAGGTTTTGAGGGCCATGCACCATGCGGACATTGTGTTTGTGTTGATACTGGGGCCGCAACACCATCCTTCCACACCCCCAACCATCCGCCAACCCAGCCAACGAACTCCATCCACACTGCAACCCATCCACCCAGCCAACAAACGGAACTGCCGGCTAGGCCCTCATCCTCGCACCCCCTCACCCAAATCCCAATAAGTCTACCTAACCACTTCCCAATCACCTATCTATCTACCCACCTCCCAATCACCCACCCACCCATTTCCAAACCATATCCACCTATCCACCTCCCAATCACCTACCCAACCCCCAATCATCCATGACACGTACACCCACCCACCCACCCAACTCACTATGATTTATCTGCCAACCAGCCTCCCTATCAGGCTATCATCTACCCCCTCTCAATCCCCCAACCCCCAATCATCCATCCACCCACCTACCCACTCAACTCACTGTCATGTATCTGCCTACTAGCCTCCCTGTCAGGCTATCATCTACCCCCTCTCAATCCCCCATCCACCTACCCACCCACCCCCCAATCATCCATCCATCCACCCACCTACCCACCCACCCAACTCACTATGATTTATCTGCCTACCAGCCTCCCTATCAGGCATTCAGCTACCCCCTCTCAATCCCACATCCACCTGCCCACCCAACCCCCAATCATCCATCAACCTACCCTTCTCTCTATATTTAGAGAATAGCAATATGATATCAAATGATGCCGGCAGTCTGACTAGGCTTAAGATACCATTCATATACAATATCATATAATGCAATTTGTTGGCCCAAGCTGGGATAGGAATATCGTTCACATACTGTTCAAAGGGGTCCTTAAAGGGGGCCTGCCCGAAGGCACCCCCCCCACTCACTGTCCTCCCTTAAAGGGGACCTGACCAAAGGTAAACACCCCACTCACCCTCCTCCTTTTAAAAGGGCCTGGCCAAAGGTAAACACCCCACTTACCCTCCCCACTAAGGATACACACACATACACACACATAGACACACACATTAACACACACACTTGTACACACACACACACACACACAGACACACACACATACACACATAGACAGACACATATAGACACACACATACACATACACACACACACACAAACACGCACATATACACACACACGCACACATACACACACACATCGTACCAAGGATACCATCACCGCCAATGTTATCTTTCGACCTTTGACCACTTGGGATAGGAGTTGTGTTCACACAAAGCTCAAAGGGGTCATTAAAGGGGGCCTTCCCAAAGGTAAACACCCCACTCACCCTTTACCGCGATCACCGACACACCCTACCTAACAAAGAACACACACACACACACACACATATGCTCACACACACACTCGCCCACACATACACACACGCACACATATACACACACATACACACACGCACACACACACACATACACACACATCGTACCAAGGATACCATCACCGCCAATGTTATCTTTTGACCTTTGACCACTTGGGATAGGAATTGTGTTCACGCAATGCTCAAAGGGATCTTTAAAGGGGGCCTGTCCAAAGGTGAACACCCCCCCTCCATCCCATGCACCAGCAGTTCCAGACCAACTCCGAGCAGCTGCCGACCAGCTCCATGCACCACCACTGATTGGATGCTTCTTGTAGAAGGAGTCAAAGAAACCAAAGCTGAAAATGAATCCGACACCCCCATAGGGGCTCGAGAATCCTTCACTTTTCAGGCACTGTTCAGAGGTCATGGTCTGGTTAAAGTTGGCTTGGCAGAGGGACACTACGGTGCATGGCTCGCTTTCGCATGGGGGGGGCCTAGGGTAGGGTCCCTGATATTGGGGCAGGGAGGGAGGGGAAGGAGTGGATAATGAGAGGTTTGGATAGTCTGGATGGGGAGGGGGGGAGGGATAGGAGGGTATGTGTGGGAATGGAAGGTGTGAGGTTCGGATAGTCTGGATGGGGAGGGGGGGGGAGGGATAGGAGGGTATGTGTGGGAATGGAAGGTGTGAGGTTCGGATAGTCTGGATGGGGAGGGGGGAGGGATAGGAGGGTATGTGTGGGAATGGAAGGTGTGAGGTTTGGATAGTCTGGGTGGGCAGGGTGGGATGGGAAGGAGTGGAAGATGACAGGTTTGGATGGTCTGGATGGGAGGGGGTGGGGGTGGGGGGGGATAGGACGGTGAGTGTGGGAATGGAAGGTGTGAGGTTTGGATAGTCTGGGTGTGTGGGGGGGGGATGGATTGGACTGGTTCGATAGGAGGGTATGGGTGTCGGCAAGGGAATGGCAGGTGGCAACGGAATGGAGCTGACCAAAGCCACTTAGTTACAAGACAGTTGGCTGACGTGTCTGGCTTTGCGTCGGTCGCACAGTCGTCGGTCGGTCGGTAGGTCGGTCAGTCAGTCAGTCGGTCGTAAAAACAAAGGGACAACGGGGTGACCTTGGAGGCTCCCGCCCCCCAGAAGGGGGAGCTCCGCCAAAAATGAATTAGGTGGGCCTATTTTTCACATCTTCACTTATAAGTCATTGTTGTTGCAGGTTATGGAAAACACCATACAGGCAGTACAAACGGGCGGGCATAACAAAGCCAGAAATTACTCATTATTAACACGTTTTAGGCCTTTTTAGGAGTCTTCAAAATTTTCACAGCTGCACAGCCTCAATTGCACAATTTTGGGTCACATTTTAAAGCATAAGGAGAAGAGTCACTTTTCAAAATATTTTTGAAGTAAAGAAATTTCATATTTTAAATCCTGCTTTCAAAAACATTTCGAAAAGTTGCATTTTTTATTTGTCTGCAAACATCCACATTTGAAATTGGATTTTGATTCCGAATCAGGAGGTGAATTCTCAGGTTGGGAGGTAGTATTGGGACTTCGGAATGGACTCAAGTTTTTACTGTTGCTATTCCGTTAAGTTGCTATTCCAGCTGAAGCGCAGCCTCCGACCTTGTGGTATGGGTTGGATAAACCGTTTGCACCGCAGAAAACTTGATCTGCTATCGCTTTCACGACCTCGTATTTTGATGCGGATTGAATTTGTATCAAAATATATCATACAATTCGTGCACTGCCAACTGCCTTCTGGACAGGGCTGCTCGATTGGATTTGCATAAGGGAAAACAAGTCTTATGCAGCATCACAAGCGAAGCAATAATTGGCGGAGTGTGTTGGCAACTGAACGAAAGGTGGCAACGATGGAGCTGACCGAAGCGAGTTAGTTAAGCAACCGTTGGATGACGTGTGAGGCTTCAAGATTTTTTTCGATCGGACAGACAAATGGGTAAACATGGGGGCTCCCGCCCCCTTGAAGAGGGGGCTTTGCCAAAAAAGCTGCGCACCTAGCCGGCAGATTTTTACTTAGTAGATGTATTTAACCACTTAAGAGCTGCGCACCTAGCCGGCAAATTTTTAAAAATTGGATAGAATTGAAAAATTTATTTAAAAATTGATTTTTTTTTTTAAAAGCTGCGCACCTAGGCGGCAGATTTTCAAAAATAGAAATTAATTTATAACCCAAAATGATTAATTTTTGAAAAAGCTGCACACTTCGCCAGCAGATTTACAAAAATAGAAATTATTAAAAAAAGAGCTGCGCACCTAGCCGGAAGATTAAAAAAAATAGAAATTCATTAAAAAAACAGCTGCGCACCTAGCCGGCAGATTTTCACGCAATGTGATTATCTTAGAATTCGAGTCAGAGAATTTGGGGATGTGTGCGGCTCTGTCCCATACTCTTGTCCCGAATTAGTGCGTTTTGGGGATTAAGCACTCATGTTGATATGTGTTTATGCAGATATAGAATATAGGCTTTGACGATTAGGGCTAATTGCAAACTAAATCCCTTACAAGGCTAATAGTTAAATTAGCCCTATTAGTTTACTACTAATCTAGCCGAGTTTAGCCAAACAGCACAGAAAAGTTGCCGTGTGCCTAGAAGAGTGTTGTTATGCATCCTATTGACTTTTGTGGCAATTGGGTATGATCTGACCATCATGAATTCATGATGAAGTAGCTCATAAGTGAAGGAGGGAATAGAGATATACATGAAGGGAATAGAGATATACATTATATACATGAAGGGAATAGAGATATACATGAGATATACATGAGTAGCTCATAAGTGCAGGAGGGAATAGAGATATACATGAAAGAAAGTTCAAAAATTCGAAATGAGGGATTAGCCTGTCAAAAACGTCTGTGTGTCCATGTGCGTGTCACGACAAATTTTGAAGGTTTCACTTCAAATTACAAAAAAACAAACATTATATATAAAAACGAAACATTATATATGAAAACCGAAACATTATATATAAAAACGAAACATTACATTATATATCATACACGGTAATTATGAGAAACACTCGCTCATTTTGTATATATCTGTAAACACTTAAGAGAAGCCCTCACTTCAATTGCAGGTGTGTTTAATTATGAGAAACACTCGCTCATTTTGTAAATGTATTTAAACACTTTAGAGAAACACTTACTTACACTTTATATGTATTTTATTATGCGAAATACTCACTCATTTTGTAGAAAAAGTAATGATAACGCCTGGTGGGGCGTGGTATTAAGGGAACCCATCGTACGTGGGCAGAGAGCGGTCTACCACCTCGACTGGACAAGCTACCATTGCGGGTGACAACGACCTGCAACGCTCAGGGTGACCGTAGGGGGAATCGAGCCCCCGACCCGACTTGTTAAAGCGATTTGGTGTACCACTAGACCAATCGTATCACTGAAACGGGCTACTCATTTGGTAGATGTCTTTAAACACTTCAGAGAAGGACTCACTTAAAGCCACAAGCAGGACAAGTTAATCGGGGACCAGGACTTCTCACTCACTTAAAGCCGCAAGCAGGACAAGTTAATCGGGGACCGGGACTTCTCACTCACTTAAAGCCGCAAGCGGGACATGTTAAGTTGGCACCAGAACCTGCAATGGCGTCCGATATGAACAGAGGTTGCGCTGGATTAAATTGCGACAACAATCGGCGTGTCCCCGCCATCCAGAACAGCGTGTCATCATCACCCATTAGCATCCTGCAAGTTTTGGGGGTACAAGGGTTATTATCAGCTGCCACCATCACTATCATCAGCATCATCATCAAACAGCAGTTTTGGTATCACCCACAAGCATCCTGCAAGTGTTGAGGGGACAAGGTTTCTTATCAGTTGCCATCATCATCATCATCATCATCAACCAGCGATCAATAAAGGACAGGGTGTGATCATCACCCACAAGCATCCTGCAAGTGTTGAGGGGACAAGGTTTATTATCAGTTGCCATCATCATCATCATCATCATCATCATCAACCAGCGATCAATAAAGGACAGGGTGTGATCATCACCCACAAGCATCCTGCAAGTGTTGTGGGGACAAGTTTCCAATCAGTTGCCATCATCACTATCATCATCATCATCATCATCAAACAGTAATACATCCAGACAACGGTTTTATCATCACCCACAAACACCCTGCAAGTGTTGGGGGGACAAGGTTTCTAACCATCTGCTATAACCAGCATCATCGAACAGCAATCAATCAAGAACAGGCTGTCATCATTGAACAGCTATCAATCAAGTACAGGCTGTCATCATCGAACAGCAATCAATCAAGTACAGGCTGTCATCATCGAACAGCAATCAATCAAGTACAGGCTGTCATCATCGAACAGCAATCAATCAAGTACAGGCTGTCATCATCGAACAGCAATCAATCAAGTACAGGCTGTCATCATCGAACAGCAATCAATCAAGTACAGGCTGTCATCATCGAACAGCAATCAATCAAGTACAGGCTGTCATCATCGAACAGCAATCAATCAAGTGCAGGCTGCCATCATCGAACAGCAATCAATCAAGTACAGGCTGTCATCATCAAACAGCGATCAATCTAGTACAGGCTGTCATCATCGAACAGCAATCAATCAAGAACAGGGTGCCGTCATCAAACAGGGGTCAATCAAGAACAGGGTGCCGTCATCACCCATGGGCATCCTGCAAGTGTTGGGGGGACAAGGTTTCTTATCATCTGACACCATCACTATCATCAGCATCATCGAACAGCGATCAATCAGACAATGGTTTCATCATCACCACAAAACATCCTGTAAGTGTTGGGGGGACAAAGTTCCTCCTGTGTCATCATTTCATCATTTGTGTGCCCCTCTCGCCTCCCACTACTTCCCCTAAACCTGGCCCCTCTCTCCTCGTCTCTCCCTCTCCCTCTCCCTCTCCTTAACCCTGCCCCTCTCCCCTCCCACTGCCTCCCCTTAACACTGCCCCCACGTTCCCACTTTCACTTTCCCTGCCATCCCCTGTCTCCTCCCTCCCCACCTCTCTGCCTTTCTCCTTTCCCTCCCATCTCTTCTTCACCTCCTCCCCCTTCCCCGCCATAACTCCGCCCCTACCCCTTATCTTCTCCATCCCGCTCTACTCCCATTCCTCCCCACACCCCCCTCCCATCTGCTCTGGCCTCGTCTTCCCCCCCCCCCCCCACCCTATCTGCTCTTCCTCATTCTTGCTCCTTCACCCTCATCCCCCTTCCCCTCCCTTTCCCGTCCTTATCCCCCCCACCCCACCCTTCCCCTCATCCTTCTCTCACCAGTTAAATGAAACCACCCAATGCTCTTGATGTATTGGTTGGCCAAGAATTGGGCCATGGCCGCCCTTCTGTCCCCAATCAAGCCATGCTTCTTGCCTGATGGCTCATTTTCAAAGTCAGGGTAGTACAGGTAATGCTCTCCAAAAAATGGGGCCTGCTTCAACAGCCTGAGGGGGCAGGGGAGGAGGGGCAGGAGGGAAGGGTGGTACTGGTGGTGGTGAGTGTGTGGGTGGGGGGGGCACTTGTTTGCTGCTGCTATTGGTAGTGGTGGTGGTGTTATTGTTGCTGTTTTATATCTTGCATATCTTTGTTAGCACAGGTAGTGCTCTCCCAAAAAAGGGGCCTGCTTTAACAGCTTGGGGTGTGGGGTGTGGCTAGACCGCATTGGGTGTTGGTTTGGTTTGGGTGTTGGATGTTGTGTCTTGCGTTGGGTAAGTTTGGTTTGGTTTGGTTTGGTTTAATTTGTTTTGTTTAGTTTTGGGTTGGGTAGTGAACACACTGATTGATACTCTATTACATTCCTTGTGCTCTTTGTTTGGACAATACCAAATAAGATATGAATGCACCAAGCATCAAGATACCAGACCCCAAACAGATACCGAGATACAGTCAAGATACCAAGACCAAACCAGATACCGAGATACCAAGTTACCAGTCAAGATACCAAGACCCCAAACCAGATACCGAGATACCAGTCAAGATACCAAGACCTCAAACCAGATACCGAGATACCAAGTTACCAGTCAAGATACCAACACCCCAAACCAGATACCAAGATACGAAACCAGATACCAAGATACCGGTCAAGATACCATGATATCGATCAAGGTACCAAGATACTGACCAAGATACCAAGACCCCAAACCAGACACCAAGATACCAAACCAGATACCAAGATACCAAACCAGATACCAAGATACCAAACAAGATACAAACACAAGCACTGCAAATGTGAGGCGTCTTCGGCACCCTTTTCTTCACTCTAACGCTACCATCCGAACACAAAATGCACCCTTATAAGCCAATTAAAAGGGTGAAAAAAAACAAATTTGCAGTGAAGATACCAAGATGCCTAGGTACTACACAAGATATGAATGCACCAATAGGACAACCAAGATACCGATCAATGATGCAAACAAGACATGAATGCACCAAAACAGAATCCCTTTTTCTTTTCTTGAGACAGCGCCTCGCTATTCTGTGGCTGCATGTTGCTGCATGGGTCTGGATGAACTAGGCAGAAATGGACCCCCAATCCCACGAGCTGCACGCTCCATCCTCTGTGGGGTGCCAGGGACAGGGTGTCGCACTGGGGTCACAGCGAGTTGCTCAATTTGGGACAGGTCGCACAAAACAAAACACAGCATGCAGCTCCCATGACTGCAGAGATAGCGCATACATCATCATGGACACAATAAGGTATCATTCATTCCCCCCTCCCCCCCCCACCCCCCCCCCACACACACACACACCACACCTTCCTCACCCATTAGACGCACGCTCTTTGATGAAGCCATTTTGCCTATTTGCAAGCTATTTGCAGAAACACATTGCATGCAGCTCCAATGACTGCAGAGACAGCACATACATCATCAATTCATCATGGACGCGAGAATGTATCATTAATTCGAGCTTTGCAATGCCTACACACCACACAGGCCATGCAGACGAATAAAGAATATACACCACTCGTGCCATGCAAGTCCCACACACACACTTGGGTGTCAGCTTCATTGGAGCGCTCTCCATTACGATGCGTGCACTGACTCCTGTCAACACAGCCCATGCAGACAAATTGGTAATACACAGCCTTCATGCCATGCAATGCCAACACACTCACGCTTGGCTGGCAGCTTCATTGAATTGCTCCCCCCCCCCCCCCCCCCCCCTCCCCCCACACACTCTCACACTTGGCTGGCAGCTTCATTGGATTGCTCCCCCCCACACCCCCACCCCACACACAGCTCACACACACACAAACTTAGCTGGCAGCTTCATTGGATGCTCCCCCCCACCCCTACACCCCCCAAACACACACACACACACACACACACACACTTGGCTGGGGCAGCTTCTTTGGATTGCTTCCCCCCCCCCCCCCATCCCCCCCCCCCACACAACACCCACCCACCACCCAACACACACCACTCACATCTTGGCTGGCAGCTTCATTGGGATTGCCCCCCCACACACTCTCAGCACACACACACACACTTGGCTGGCAGCTTCATTGGATTGCTTCCCCCCCACAACACACCTTGGCTGGCACTTCACACACACACACACACGACGACACTCACACTTGGCTGGCAGCTTCCATTGGATTGCTTGGTGGCAGTTATTGATTGCCCCCCCACACACACACACAACACACTCACACTTGGCTGGCACCTGAGTTCATTGGATTGCTTCCCCCCCACAAAGACACACACTTTGGCCTTTTTGGCAGCTTTCATTGGATTGCTTTCCCCCCCCCCCCCCCACACACACAATCACACACTCTCATCACTTGGCTGGCTTCATTGGATTGCTTCCCCCCACAGACACACACTTACACTTGGCTGGCAGCTTCATTGGATTGCTTCCCCCCCCCCCTCCTCCCCCCTCACACACACACCACTCACACTTGGTGGCAGCTTCCTATGGATTACTCCCCCCCCCCCCAACACACACACACCATTTGGCATTAGCTGGCAGCTTCATTGGATTGCTCCCCACACACACACACACACACACTTCACTTGGCTGGAGCTTCATTGGGATTTCCCCACCGATCACACTTGGCTGGCAGCTTCATTGGATTTGCATTGCCCCCCCATTGGTGCCCACATTGGCTTTGGCACTTGCTGGCAGCTGGATTGCTATCTCCCAACACACTCACATCACACTTGGCTGGCAGCTTATTGGAGTTGCTTCAACACACACAGTGGCACTACACTTGGCTGGCAGCGTTGCATTGGCTGGCATTGCTTCCACACCCACACACACACACACCATCAACTTGGCTGGCAGCTTCACTTTCTTGCTGGCAGCTCATTGGGGCTCATTGGCTGGCAGCTCATTGGAATTGCTTTCCCCACACACCACACACACTTGGCTGGCAGTTCATTGGATTTGCACTACACACACACACACACACTTGGCTGGCAGCTTCATTGGAATTGCTCCCCCACCCCCCACACACACACACACACACTTGGCTGGCAGTTCATTGGATTGCTTCCCCCCAACACACACACTCACACTTGGCTGGCAGATTTTTCATTGGACTGCTCCCCCCAACACACACATAAACACAACCCCACACACACAAAAACACACTTGGCTGGCAGGCTTCATTGGATTGCTTCCCCCCCCCCCCCCCCACACCACACACAACACACACACTCACACACACACTTGGCTGGCAGCTTTCATTGGATTGCTGCTCCCGCCCCACACCCACACCACAATTGGCTGGAAGCTTCATTGGATTTGCTTCCCCCCCCGTTGTTTTCGCGTCGCCGCACACACAACACACAGTCACACACCACAACAACTTGGCCGCTTTCACCCACCACCCAAGCCCCACCCAACCCCCACACAACAACACTTGGTGGCAGCTTTGGTTGCCCCCTGCGCCCCCAATTGCCATAAAAAACACTTTGCTGGCATTGGATTGACTTTCCCCCCCCCCCTTGGTGGCAGCGCGACCACCCACTTATTTGGATTGTCCCACACCCACAACACTCCCCTGCAGTTCACTTTCCCCCCACAACACAAAACAAACACACACACACTCACATCACACTTGGCTTCCCCCCCCCACCACCCACACAACTTGGCAGCTTCATTGGATTGCTTCCCCCCAGCCACCCGCCACGCACACATTGGGCACACACACACACACCCAACTCACACTTGGCTGGCAGCTTCATTGGATTGCTTCCCCCCCCACCCAATTTGCACACACACATTGTCAACTCACACAGTTGGCTGGCAGCTTCATTGGATTGCTTCCCACCCCTCCCCCACAACACACAACACACACACACACTTGGCTGGAGCTTCATTGGATTGCCGACACCCCCTTCCCCCCCCCCCACCCTTCATTGGATTAGCCCCCCAACACACACACAACACCGTCCCCCTCCCCCACACACACACACACCACACACCCAACCCACCACACACACACACACACACCTGGCAGCTTCATTGGATGCTCCCCCACACACACACACACCACACTTTGGCTGGCAGCTTCAGTTGGATTGCTCCCACCACCACACACACAGCTCACACTTGGCACCCCCCCCCACCACCTCACCATCACACACACACAGGTTCAACTTGACTGGCAGCTTCATTGGATTGCCCCCCCCCCCCCCCCCCCCCAACACACACACCACAAAACTTGGAGGGATCACACAACCCCCAAACACCACACACACAACACACACTTGGCTTGGCAGCTTCATTGGATTGCCCCCCCCCCCCACCTACCCCACCACAACCGACCCACCAAACACACAAGACATCACACTCACATTGCTGCAGCTTCATCCCCCCAGCCCCACGATTCCAACCGCTCCCCCCCCCCACCCACACACGATCGACACTCACACTTGGCTGGCAAAGCTTCATTGGATTGCCCCCCCCCCCCCCCTCCCCCCCCACCACACAACACATGCCACCACACCACCCACACACACACACACTCACACTTGGCTGGAGCTTCATTGGATTGCCTTCCCCCCCCACACACACACACCACACAACACACAATTTACACTTGTGGCAGTCTTTTCCATTGGATGGATTCTTCCCCCCGCCCCCCACACACCACCCGCCCCACAACAACACACAAAGGCAGGACCACACACACGTTGGTGTCTGGCACATTGGTATTTCTCCCCACACACACCCCCACCACCCAACACACACACTTGGCTGGCAGTTTCATTGGATTGCCCCCCCCACCCACCCCACACACCCACGACACACAGGACCACACCCACACACACTTCTGGCAGCCATTGATTGCCCCACAGCCCCCAGCCAACCCACTCACAACAATTGGAATACAAGCACAACATCACACTTGGCTGGCAGCTTCATTGGATTGCTTTTCCCCCCCACCACCCACTCAAACACACACACCTCACACTTGGCTGGCAGCTTCATTGGATTGCCCCCCCCCTCCCCCCCCCCCACACAAGGGCCACACACTTGCTGCAGTCTTCCTTGGATTGCTCCCCCCCAAACCGCACACCTCAAACACCGCCATCCCACACACACTTGGATGGCAGCTTCATTGGTTGCCCACCCCACACTATCACACCCAACACACAACCACCCAGCCCACACAGACCCACACACACACAACCACACACTACAACAACTTGGCTGGCAGCTTCTTGGATTGCTCCCCCCCACCCACCCTACACACCAGCCACCTCCACCCCACAACATACACACCACTTGGGCTTGGCAGCTTCATTGGTTTTTGCCCCCACCAAACCCACAACACACCACCACCACACCACTACAACACACACACACACACACACTTGGCTGGCAGCTTCATTGGATTGCTCCCCCCACACACACACCACACACCACACACCACCGCCCACTTTGGGGCTGGCAGAAGCTTCATTGGATTGTCCTCCCCCCCCCGCCCCGACCCCCACCCAACACACACACACACCACACTTGGCTGCGCAAAAAAAGCTTGGTGCCCCCCCCCCCTTTCACAAACACAGCCCATTGGTTGGATTCCCTCCCAACCCACAGAACCACCACACCGACACCGACACCTCCCACCCCACACACACACACACAACACACACTTGGCTGGCAGCTTCATTGGAGTTGCCCCCCCCAATCCCGATCCACACCACACAACACACCCACCCACACACAGTGGCAACACACCACACAGGTCCATAAGTCACAGACTTGGTGGCCAGCTTCATTGGATTGCCCCCCCACAACCACACACACACACCCACACCCACAACAACCACTTTGGCTTTGGCATCGCCTTTCATTGGGATGGCTCCCCCCCTCCCCCCCACCCACCCCACCCAAACAACTTGGCTTGGCAGCTTCATTGGCTTGCACTTCATTGGATTGCCCCCCCCCACCCCCCCACCCCACACCACTATTCACACACACACACACACACACACACACACTTAGCTGGCAAGCTTCATTGGATTTGCTCCCCCCTTCACCACCCCAAAACAATCACCCACCACACACCCACCACCCACACACACATTTGGCTGGCAGCTTTCATTGATTACCACCCACACCACCACCACACCACCACCACACACACCACACCACTCACACTTGGCTGGCAGCTTCATTGGACTGCTCCCCCCCCCCCCACCACCACCACCACCACAACACAACCACCACTACACACACACACACACCACACACACACACAGGTCACACCACACTTGGCAGGCCAGCTTCATTGGATTGCTCCCCCCCCCCCCCCCCCCACACACACACAACAAACACCCACACCCACGAACTTTGCTGGCAGCTTCATTGGATTGCTTTCCCCCCCCCACACACACCTAACTTGGCTGGCAGCTTCCATTGGATTGCTCCACACACACATCACACACACTCACACTGGCTGGCAGCTTCATTGGATTGCTTTCCCCCCCCCCCCCCCACACACACAGCACACACACACACACACTTGGCTGGCAGCTTCATTGGATTGCTTCCCCCCCCCCCACACACACACACACACACACTTAGCTGGCAGCTTCATTGGATTGCTCCCCACCCCCCCCACCCCCCCTAAAAACACACACACACACACACACACACACTTGGCTGGCAGCTTCATTGGATTGCTTCCCCACCACCCACCCACACACACACACACACGACACACACACACACACTCACTTTGGCTGGCAGCTTCATTGGATTGCTTTCCCCCCCCCACACGCCACACCACACACACACACACACATCACACTTGGCTGGCAGCTTCATTGGATTGCCCCCCCCCCCCCCCCCCCCTCACCCCCCCCCCACACACCACACACTTGGCTGGCAGCTTCATTGGATTGCTCCCCCACCACACCCACCCGGCTTCACACCCACTCACACTTGGCTGGCAGCTTTCATTGGATTGCCCCCCCCCCCCCCCCCCCCCTACACAGTTATGTCACACACACATCACAGTCACACACACACACATAGGCTGGCGGCTTCATTGGATTGCTCCCCCCCCCGACACCCCCCCCAACACCCATCCGCACAACACTCACACTTGGCTGGCAGCGTTTGGATTTCTCCCCCGCAACCCCACACATCCCCCCACCACACTGACTGGCAGCTACATTGGATTGCCCCCCCCCCCCACACACACACCACACACACACACACATGGGACAGTCACACACCTCACGACACACTTGCTGGCAGCTTCATTGGATTTCCCCCCCACCGACCACCACCCACACCACACACACACACAAAGAGCACCACACACTTGGCGGGCACTTCATTGGATTGCTCCCCCCACACCCACAAACACAAAACCACCATTTGGCAGGAAGCTTCATTGGATTGCTCCGCCCACCCCCCCCCCCCGCCCCAACACACACACACACACCACTGGCTGGAGCTTCATTTGGATTTGCCCCCCCACTCCACCGCCACAGCCACCACACCAGACATAACATACACAACCAGAATTGACAACACTTGGCGGCAGCTTCATTGATTGCCCCCCCACCGCCCCACAACGCAACCACCAGACAGACAACATACCACACACAAGGCGCACGTGCACACTTTTGCTTGGCAAGCTTCATTGGGATTGCCCCCCCCCCCCCCTCCACAGGCACAACACACACACACTTTCTGGCAGCTTCATTGGATTCGCTCCCCCACACCGACCCCCCCACACAAACACTCACCCCTTGGCTGGTCAGCTTCACTGGATTTCTCCCCCACGCCATCCCCCCCCCCCCATTGGAATGGCAGCTTCATTGGTGCCCCCCCGCCCCCCCCACGGACCACACCACCACCCCACGATAGAGTCACACACACACACTCACACTTGGCTGGCAGCTTCATTGGATTTTTGCTCCCCCCCCCACACACACAAACACAGGTTTGGCAGGAAGCTTCATTGGATTGCTCCCCCCCACACACAAACACACACACACACACTTGGCAGGCGTTCATTGGAATTGCCCCCCCCCACCCACGCCACACCAGAAAACATACACAACACACACAAACATTGCTGGCAAAGCTTCTTGGAGTTCATTGCCCCCTCACGCCCCCACAACATACAAGCACACACACACACACACACAACACAGAGACACACATTGGCTGGCAGCTTCATTGGATTGCCCCCCCCACCCCCCACACCACACCCCAGACACACATCACACACAGGCACACACACAGGGTCACTTGGCTGGCAGCTTCATTGGATTGCCCCCCCCCCCCACATTCACATACACCCACTTGGGCTGGCAGATTATTGGATTGCCCCCCCCCACTCACACACACAACACCACACACACACACACACAACATCACTTGGCTTGGCAGCTTCATTGGGGGATTCCCCCCTTCCCCCCCCGCTACCCAATCCCACCCCCCCACCCGCCCACACACACACTCTTGAATGGCAGCTTCATTGGATTGCCCCCCCCCCCCCCCAACCACAAACACACAGCACACACACACACACACACTCACACTTGGCTGGCAGCTTCATTGGATTGCTCCCCCCCCCCACACACACACCCTGGCGGCTTCAATTGGGATTGCACCACACACACACACAACCACAGACTACACCTTGGGCTTGGCAGCTTATCATTGGATTGCTCCCCCCCCCACCACAGAAACACACACACAATTCACAACACACTTGGCTGGCAGCTTCATTGGATTGCATTGGATTGTGTCCCCCCCCCTACCCCCACCAGTACACCGACACACAACATACACCACACACACAACACACCACCACTTGGCTGGCAGCTTCATTGGATTTTGCCCCCCCCCCCACACACACACAGCACACACACACACGACATGGCTGGCACATTGGATTTGCTACCCCCCACCACAACACACCATACGCACCCACTGGCTGGCAAGCTTCATTGGATTGCTCCCACACACACACACAAACACACACACACAACCTTTGGCAGCAAGCTTCATTGGATTGCTCCCCCTCCCCCCCCCCACACACACACACCACACAACAGTGAGCACTTGGGCTGGGCAGCTTCATTGGATTGCCCCCCCCTCGCCCCCACCGACCACACACCACCACACACACACACACACACACAGGGTTATCTCACACACACTTGGCTGGCAGCTTCATTGGATTGCTCCCCCCCCACCACCACACACACACACACACACACACACACACACACACTTGGCTGGCAGCTTCATTGGATTGCTTGTCCCTCCCCCACACAAACACAACACATTTGGCAAAGGCTTAATTGGATTTGGCTCCCCCCCCCCACACACACACACAACACAGATCACGGCACACACACTTGGCTGGCACAGCTTCATTGGATTGCCCCCCCACCCCCCCACCACCACCACCAAGACACCATACAACACCACACACACTTACGTTGTTGCTGGCAGCTTTCATTGGATTGCCCCCCCACCCCCACCCAACACCACCAGAACACACATATCACACACACACCAACACACACACACACACTTGGCTGGCAGCTTCATTGGATTGCTTCCCCCCCCCCCCCTCCACACAACACACACACACACAACACACACAGTTGGCTGGCAAGCTTCATTGGGATTGCTCCCCCCCGGGCAAGCTTCATTTGGATGCTCCCCCCCCCCACACACACACACACCACACACACTTGGCTGGGCAAGCTTCATTGGATTTTCTCCCCCCTCCCACCACCACTACGGTACACACACACAACTCACCCACTGCGGCTGGCACTTCATTTGGATTGCCCCCCCCCACCCACCACACACCACCACCACAGAATGGCACATACTTTCATTGGATTGCCCCCCCACACACAACCCACCACCCCCCATTGCGCCGACACACAGGTCACTCACACTTGGTGGCAGCCTTCATTGGATTGCCCCCCCCCCACCCCCCACACCACACCAAACACACACACACACACACACACACACACATCACACTTGGCTGGCAGCTTCATTGGATTGCCCCTTTCCCCCCCCTCCCACACACACATACACACACACTTGGCTGCAGCTTCATTGGATGCTCCCCCCCCCGAGCCCCCCCCCACACACAAACACACACTGGACTTTCTACCCCACCCAATCCACCCCCAACTCCCACACACACAGGCACTTGACAGCTTCATTGGATTGCCCCCCCCCCCCACCACCCCCCCCACCACACAACAGGCACACAAACACACAAACTCACACTTGGCTGGCAGCTTCATTGGATTTTGGACTTCATTGGATTTCCCCCCCCCACACAAACTCAACACACTCTTGGCAGGCATGCTTCATTGGCTTGCTCCCCCCCCCCCCCCCCCACACACAATCACATCCACACACTTGGGCTGGCAAGCTTCATTTGGATTGCCCCCCCCCCCCACACCACCACCACCAAGACACACATACACCCACTACACACACACACACTTGGCTGGCGAGCTTCATTGGATTTGCCCCCCCCTCCCCACACACACACACACACCACACGCAACAACTTGGCTGGCACTTCATTTGGATTGCTCCCCCGTGGGCTGGCAGCTTCATTGGGAGTTTGGGCCCACCCCGCCCGCCACCAACAAGGACACACACACACACAATTCGGCTGCAGCTTTCATTGGATTGCTCCGCCACCACAAACACCACAACTTGGGCAGGCACTTTCATTGGATTGCTCCCACCCCTTCCCACACACACACACACACACACACACAATCACACACTGCTGGCAAGCTTATTGAATTAACGCCCCCCACCACTCACAAGCACCACCACCATAACCACACACCACACACTTGGCTGGCAGCTTCATTGGATTGCCCCCCCCCCCCCCCACATAGTCACACACACACACACACACAGTACACACACACTTGGCTGGCAGCTTCATTGGATTGCCCCTCCCCCCACACAGACACACACAACACACACAACACACAACACACACCACTTGGCAGGCAGCTTCATTGGATTGCTCCCCCCCTTCCACACACACACACACACACACACACACACACTTCTTGGCTGGCAGCTTATTGGCATTACCCCCCCACAACAGCTCACACACAACACACCACACACACACACACTACACCTGGCTGGCAGCTTCATTGGATTGCCTTCCCCCCCAACCACACACAAAAACACACAACACTACACACACACACAACACACACACACACACTCTTGGGGCTGGCAGCTTCATTGGATTGCTCCCCCCCCCCACCTAACACACACACACACACTTTGGGCAAAGGCAGCTTTCATTGGAATTGCTCCCCCCAGTCGTGTGTACACACACACACACACACGACAACAGCACTTGGGCTGGCAGCTTCATTGGATTGCTCCCCCCCCCCCCCCACACACCCAGTTTCACACACACAACACGTTGGGCTGGCAGCTTCTATTGATTGCTCCCCCGCACACACAAACACACACAACAACTTGGCAAGCAAGCTTCCAATATGGATTGCTCCCCCCCTCCCCCACACACACACACACACACACACACACACACTTGGCTGGCAGTTCATTGGATTGCCCCCCCCCCCACCCAACACGACATCTTAACACACACACTTGGCTGGCAGCTTCATTGAATTGGACTCCCCCCCACACAGAAACACAATGGGTACACAGGCAATGCGTCTGGACACAAACTTGGCAGCGCAGCTTCATTGGGATTGCTCCCCCGCCCCCACATCACAATTTTTAGGATGCACAACACACAACCTTGGCTGCAGCTTCATTGGATTGCTTCCCCCCCCTTCCCCCCCTGCAGACCACACAACACACCACACATCACACACTTACACGTGGCTGGCAGGTTCATTGGATTGCTCCCCCCCAACACAAACACACCAAACACTTGGCAAGAAGCTTTCATTGGATGCCTCCCCCCCCACACAACACACACCACACACTTGGCTGGGCAGCTTCATGATTGGATTGCCCCTCCACCCCCCACCACCACCACAGACACAATAACGCACACACACTCACCACACACTTGGCTGGCAGCTTCATTGCGATTTCCCCCCCCCCCGCCCACGCAGACCACCACACCACTACAAACACACCACATTTGGGGCAGGAAAGGCTTTCATTGGATTGCTCGCCCCCCCCCCACACACACAAACACAACACACACTTGGCTGGCTGTTCATTGTGTGACTTGCCACCTCCCCATGGCGAGCTGCCGCAAGGGCCCCCACCACCACTACCAAAAACACATACACACACACACTATAGCTGTTCACTTGGTGGCGAGCTTTCATTGGATGCCCTCCCCCACGTTCGTCGTGGGCCCCACCACCACCAGACACACATACACACCCACGACACACACCACACACACTTGGCTGGCAAGCTTCAATTGGGATTGCCCCCTCCCCTCCAAACACACCAACCAACACTTTTGGCTGGCACTTTTCAATTGGATTTGGCTCCCCCCACCGAACCCCCCCCCACAACAACACACACACTCACACATTGGCTGGCAGCTTCACTGGATTTCTCCCCACCCAATCCCACCCCCCACCCCCACCACACACAACTTGAATGGCAGCTTCATTGGATTGCCCCCCCCCCCACCCCCCGCCAAATGCACACACACACACACTCACACTTGGCTGGGCAGCTTCATTGGATTGCTCCCCCCCCCCCCCCCCCACACACAACACACAACATTGGCTGGCAGCTTCATATGGATTGC
>CM039466.1:22150657-22234639 GCA_022414725.1 Microglena sp. YARC | reverse complement strand
CGCACAATAATTTGCACAGAAATGACTCTGATGCAGAGGAAGAGGCCCAAGGCATAGTACAGCAAAAGTCACCGAGGGAAAGATAAAGACCAGTCGACCGGCTGAAAGCAGCTGAGAAAAGGTAATACATGTCCTTGCTGGTGCAAATGTATAGCCCTGTGCACATGAGTATATATATAAAAAGTAATGATAACGCCCTGGCGGTGCGTGGTATTTAAGGGAACCCGTCGTATATTATATATATAGAGAGTTCACCAATTAACCCTTGGTTCACTAACTAACGACCTTCAGATTTGTACTCCTATCGTCGAGAACCTTCTCAATGGTACGTCACGCTCAAAAATTCGCACTGGCAAGAAAGTTGCACGAGTACAAATGTGAAAATGGGAAAAACGGTCGGAACACCCCCCCCCCCCCCCCCCCCCCACCCCCCCACACCCCCCCCCCCCCCCCCCCCTCGTATCTCGGTTGCCCGTGGGTGTATCGAACATGATTTGTTTTGTATCGACTAATTGCTCCCGGTTCTCTATCCATATCGAACCGTAATGCGGTACGAAATCTTTTTTCCTTGCCCCCCTCGTATATATATATATATATAACCTCGTACGCTTAGAGACCAAACTGAGAAAGGTATAAAATTCAGCCGCTTGTGCATATGTAGCCTGTGCATTTGTACCCCTGTTATATATATATATAATATATATAATAGCCAGGTATATCGTTATATAGTAGTACATAGCACTGACATTAGCAACTCGTATATGCACTACATATTACTGCATATAGTGAGTATAGTATATAGTAGTATAGTGTATAGTAGCCTTTTTGATGCATTATATAAGTTGCCATGTAATATGTATAGCCGTTGTAGCCTGCAGCAATTAAGAAAGGTGATACCCATGCTCATGTGCGCTATTTTTCTGCAACTCGGTGCGACCCCAGTGCGAGCACTGCCCCTTGAACCCCAGGGGCCTATGTGCGGGAGCCTGCGGGTGTTTGAGAGGCCATGTATGACGCAGGGAAGCGGACCCATGCATTATAGGTAATTCAGGGATGAACTGGACAAAAAAATTTCCCAAACTCTACTCGTACTGAAATCGAAATTTCGGCTGAAATCCGAAATTCCGACAATTCGGCCTGGAATGCTCGACAATTATCGGCGACTACAATTGTTTGTCCAGTTCATCCCCTGATTGTACAAAGTGAACACTTGCTCTCGCAATGCGTCCAATTGACACTCAGTGCACCCCAGTCGACGCACGCCCCTCCGCGACATTGCGATCCGGCGACGTATAGCCATCGTGGCAGGCCTGGTCTTCCTCCTCTCCTTGTTACGTTCAATCGAGCCCAAACCTCGCCAACAACCCATGTCAAAAATCACCACCACCACCCACCACACCCACCCACACCCACCATGTCGAAGATCACCACCACCTACCAACCACCCCAACCACCCAACTCCCGAACACCTGTCAAAGATCACGATTTTGTGCATGTCCGAGATGCCAACTCAAGTGATGAGTGAGGTGGGTGTGGAGGGGGAGGGGGGGCAAGTCTACTAATTTATCCAACACACTGCTTGCCTTGCACGACTGAATGCGACGGAACGCAAGCGTCTTCGGGAATAAAAGTGTTCATTGTACAGTGGAGTATATTGTATGATCCAGCACTATATACCCTAGCATATACCACCACAACCAACACGCCCCCACCACAACAACCAACAACTACAACCAACATGCTACACCAACACCAACAACACAACCAAACACCCACCAAACACCAAAACACAACAACCACCAACCAAACACCAACACACCAACACGACCCACCAACACCCTACCTACACTAACAACACAAAACCAACACCCACCAACACCAACCAATAGCACAACCACACCAACACCACCAACACCAACACCAACAACACCAACCAACACGCCCACAACACCAACAACAACAACCACAAACCCACAAGCCCACCAACTCCAACACCACCAAAACACAACCAACACGCCCACCAACACCAACACCAAGCCACGCAAACGCTACCAACACCAACAACAACAACCAACACAACCACAACAAAACAATACCAACCACAGCCCACCAACAACACAACCAAACACGCCCCACCAACTCCAACCAAACAACAACAACACACCCCCACCAAACACACAACCAACACGCCCACCAACACCAACACCAACAACACAACCAACACGCCCACCACACGCAAGCACCAACACCAACAACAACAAAACCAACACGCCAACCTACCAACACAACAACACAACAAACAACCCCACCAACACCACACAACAGCACAACAACACGCTACCACAACCAACAACACAACAAACACGACCCACCACGACGCAACACCAACAGCACAACACCAACACGCCCACCAACACAACACCAACACACAACCAACACGCCACCAACACCAACACACAACCAACACGCCCACCAACACCACACCAACATTCAACAATGCAACCTGGTCTGGACACATGAAACATTCAAGCATGCAGAGAGATAAAGGTCTGACCGTTTATGAGAAGCTGTACTCGAAGATGCAGACCCAGCACCACACATCAACCACCACCAAACATCACCACCACAACATCTTCACCACAACTACCACCGCCAACGAACCACCGCGAACCAACCACAACCACAACAAACATTGGTCAACATGCAGGAGTACCCTGGTCTGACCATGAGGAAGAGGAGCAGGCCCTAGCGAAGCCGCTGCTGGGTTGAGGTGACCAGTCGATGGGCGTATACCCCCAGCCCTGCCTCACGAGGAGAGGGGCAGGCAACCAAACGTGACACCTCCCCTCACACCGATTAGGAGAGCCACAGCCAGTCCCTGGCAGCCAGCCTCACCAGAGGGTAGGGTGGGGCTGCGGCTGAGGGTGGAGGTGGAGGTGGAGGTGCCAACAAACACCCCTTCCCATCATGCCCTGGCTCGCCCAGCGACCTGTGAAGTCCCGTAAAGAGTATGCTCATAATCTTCGGGAGGCAGCCAGGCTTGAAGACGCAGGCGTGTTGGTGTGAGTGGGAGCTGCTTGGTCGCGTTTGTCAGGTGTAGGTGCTGGTGTGGTGGGTCCAGTCGTGGGGAGGTGCACAGCCAGGGAAAGGGCCTTAGCCAGGTTCAGGCGGCCGGTTGAGGAACAATGCACCGACAAAACTAGTAGGTTATTCTGCTCCCACTGACAGAAGATTGGCTGTTAGTTGCTAGGCCTGGTGCCGATGAGCAAAAGGCTAAGTTATTCTGCTCCCACAACAGAAGATTGGGAGGGGCTGGGCTGGGGCTGGCGCTAGTGCTGCCTGCTTGCTGGGGCTGGCTAGCCTGGCGCTGGGGCTGGGCCTGGTGCGGCTGGTGCGCAGAAGGCTAAGGTTATTCTGCTCCCACAGACAGAAATTGGGGTAGGGGCTGGGGCTTGGCGCTATGCTGGTGCTAGCACTAGCCTGGTGCTGTCAACACTTAGCTGCTGTAGCTGGCCTTTGCCGGTGCTGTGCGCAGAAGGCTCAAGTTATTCTGCTCCCACAGACAGAAGATTGTGGAGGGGCTGGGCTGGCCTGGGCCATGATGCTAGTGCTCGGAGCTGGAGTCCTGCTGCTGGTCGCTAGCACTAGTGCTACTGCTGGGGGCTGGGCTGGGCTGGCCTGTGCCGGTGCTGTCGTGCGCAGAAGGGCTAAAGTTATTCTGCTCCCACAGACAGAAGATTTGGAGGGGCTGGGGCTGGCGCTGGGCATGATGCTAGTGCTGGGCTTTCCTGCTGCTGGTGCTAGCACTAGTGCTACTGCTGGGCTGGCTGGCCTGTCCGGGGCTGGTGCGCAGAAGGCTAAGTTATTTCTGCTCCCACAGACAGAAGATTGGGTAGGGCTGGGCACTGTCTCACTTCTACCATTTATTCTACTATACGCTACACCACTCCCTTCCTTATTTCGTGCTGGGCTTCACCTTACTTACCCTATTCTGCGCTGAGGCCTGGGGCTGGCTGGGCTGTGCAGAAGGCTGGTGGCAGTATGATGATATGAGAATAGTGATTAGCTGCTCACTTGTTCTTGTTCTTGAAGAACACCACACGGTTCCACAAACGCAGAAGTGGTCCAGAGGTGAAGCTTGAGGTTGAGGCTCCAGCAGATGCTGCGGCGGGGCTGAACTTCCAGCTGACCCTGTGTCCGTTTCTGGTGCTGTGCCGGTGTCCTAGGGATGCTGCGGCGGGGCTGAACCTCCAGCTGGCCGTGCGTCCGCTTCTGGTGCTGGTGCTGGTGAAGTATTGGTGGTGCTGTAGTGCGTCCGGCTGTGTGTGGGTGCCGGTGGAGGTATTGTGGTGCTAGTGCCGTGTCCAGCGATGCTGCGCGGGGGCTGAACTCCAGCTGGCCGTGCGTCTGTTTCTGGTGCTGGTGCTGGTGGGGTATGGTGGTGCTGGTAGTGCGTCGTGCTGGTGCTGGTAGAGGTATTGGTGTGCTTGTGCCGACGTCCAAGGGACGCTGCGGCAGGGGCTGAACCTCCAGCTGTCTGTGTGTCCATTTCTGGTGCTGGTGCTGGTGAAGGTATTGGTGGTGCTGGTAGTGCGTCTGGTGCTGGTGCTGGTGGAGGTATTGGTGGTGCTGGTGCCGTGCCGGTGTGACCTAGGGATGCTGCTGCGGGGCTGAACCTCCAGCTGTCCGTGCGTCCGTTTCTGGTACTGGTGCTGGTGAAGGTAATGGTGGTGCTGGTAGTGCGTCCGGTGCTGGTGGTGGTGCTGGTGGAGGTATTGGTGGTGCTGGTGCCGGTGGTCCTAGCGATGCTGCGGTGGGGGCTGAGCCCCCAGCTGTCCGTGCATCCGGTGCTCGTGCTGGTGGTTCGTCCGGCGCTGGTGCTGGTGGAGATATCGGTGGTGCAGGTGCATCCACAAGCGCACAACCACAGGCTGGAGCCCCAAGCACCCAAGCAGGGGGTCTAAGCAGCGGTACTGGTAAGGACAGCAGCAAGCAGCAGCAAATGAAGCTAATGCTGCAAATGCAAATGCAGCAGCGGCGGCCGTAGCAGCTGGTGGAGATATCGGTGGTGCAGGTGCGTCCACAAGCGCACAACCACGGGCCGGAGCCCCAAGCACCCAACCAACACGGGCCCCAAGCACTGTTACCAATAAGGACAGCAGCAAGCAGCAGGAAATGCAACTGCAGCAGCAGCAGCAGCAGAGGCGGCAAGTAGCAGCTGGTGGAGATATCGGTGGTGCAGGTGCGTCCACAAGCGCACAACCACGGGCCGGAGCCCCAAGCACCCAACCAACACGAGCCCCAAGCACTGTTACCAATAAGGACAGCAGCAAGCAGCAGGAAATGCAACTGCAGCAGCAGCAGCAGCAGCAGCAGCAGAGCGGCAAGTAGCAGCTGGTGGAGATATCGGTGGTGCAGGTGCGTCCACAAGCGCACAACAACGGGCTGGGTCCCCAAGCACCCAACCAGGGGGTCCAAGCAGCGGTACTGGTAAGGACAGCAGCAAGCAGCAGCAAATGAAGCTAATGCTGCAAATGCAAATGCAGCAGCGGCGGCAAGTAGCAGCTGGTGGAGATATCGGTGGTGCAGGTGCGTCCACAAGCGCACAACCACGGGCCGGAGCCCCAAGCACCCAACCAACACGGGCCCCAAGCACTGTTACCAATAAGGACAGCAGCAAGCAGCAGGAAATGCAACTGCAGCAGCAGCAGCAGCAGCAGCAGAGGCGGCAAGTAGCAGCTGGTGGAGATATCGGTGGTGCAGGTGCGTCCACAAGCGCACAACCACGGGCCAGAGCCCCAAGCACCCAACCAACACGGGCCCCAAGCACTGTTACCAATAAGGACAGCAGCAAGCAGCAGGAAATGCAACTGCAGCAGCAGCAGCAGGAGCAGCAGCAGGAGCAGCAGCAGCAGCAGCAGCAGCAGCAGCAGCAGCAGCAGCAGCAGCAGAGCGGCAAGTAGCAGCTGGTGGAGATATCAGTGGTGCAGGTGCGTCCCCAAGCACCCAACCAGGGGCCCCAAGCAGCGGCACTAGTAAGGAGAGCAGCAAGCAGCATCAAATGAAGCTAATGCTGGAAATGCAAATGCAGCGGCAGCAGCAGCAACTACAGCAGCAGGGGCGGCAAGGACCAGCCGCCAGCCCAAGCAAGAGGGCGTCAGTGCTGAGTCCCAGCAGTGCTAGCCCAAGCCAGGTAGGCAAGCCAAGCCAAGCCAAGCCAATCAGGCAACCCGAGCCTAGCCGGCAGAGTCATAGCAGTGCCAGCCACAGCCAGGCAGGCAAGCCAAGCCAAGCCAAGCCAATCAGGCAATCCGAGCCTAGCAGGAAGCAGCAGACTGAGCCCAGCCCTAGCGAAGCAGGCAAGCCAAGCCAAGCCAAGCCAATCAGGAAGGAGCAGACTGAGCCCAGCCCTAGCGAGGCAGGCAAGCCAAGCCAAGCCAAGCCAAGCAGGCAACCCGAGCCTAGCAGGAAGCAGCAGACTGAGCCCAGCCCTAGCGAGGCAGGGAAACCAAGCCAAGCCAAGCCAATCAGGAAGCTGCAGACTGATACCAGCTCTAGGAAGGAGTCGGATAGCAGTAGTGAGCCTAGCATCTCTGACTCATCGGAAGGTTCCATGGATAAGTCAGATTCGCCATATGAGCCATATGTTAAAGGAAGGGCGTCAAGGATGCCTCCCATGGGTGCGGGGGCACCTGGAGCTCGGGTTGGGGGCGGGTCAAGTGCTGTGACTGGGGGGGCTTCGGCCGCATCTGGTGCTCGGGTTGGGGGGGGGTCAAACTGCTGTGACTGGGGGGGCTTTGGCCGCTGTGGCTGGGTCCCGGAGAGGCCAGACAGGCAAGCCAAGCCAAGCCAAGCCAATCAGGCTCCTGTGGGTGGGTCCCCGGAGAGGAGTGTGGGTGCTGCTGCAGGAAGGCCTGCACCTGCACTGCCTGCTTGGCTGGAAGGTTTCAAGTCGAAGCAGGATAGAGAGGGACGGTCTTCTGAGGCAGCCAGAAATAAGAGGTCAAGAGATGGTTCCACCTCGCAATGGTCTGATCAGCCCAGATCTAAGCCTAGAATTGAGTCTAGATCTGAGCCTAAACCTGGGCCAAGATCAGATCCTATACCTGAGCCTAGATCTGGGCATAGATCAGATCCTAGATCAGAATCTAGGTCTGAGAATAGATCTGAGAATAGATCTGAGCCTAAACCTGGGCCTAGATCAGAGCCTAGATCTGAGAATAGATCTGAGAATAGATCTGAGCCTAGACCGGAGCCTAGACCTGGATCCTTGCGTGGAGGACCTGCTCACGCATCTGGTCGTAGGTCTGTCAACCCATCTCAGGATTCTCCTGATGACATAGCTGGAGCTAGTGGTAGATCTAAGCCCAGATCTGAGCCTAGATCTGACTCCATGCCCGGATCTGGGATTGGAGGGCCTGCGCACGCATCTGGGCGAACGCTTGTCACCCCATCTCGGGATACTCCTGATGACAGAGCTAAAGCTAGTGGTAGATCTGAGCCCAGATCCGAGCCAAAGCCTGCAGCTAGTGGTAGATCTGAGCCCAGATCTGAGCCCAGATCCGAGCCAAAGCCTGCAGCTTGTGGTAGATCTGAGCCTAAATCTGAGCCTAGATCCGAGCCAAAGCCTGCAGCTAGTGGTAGATCTGGGGTTCTGAACTTTGTGAAGTCTGATGGCAAGCGCCATGCAGAGGGCCGCTTTGCCCCCTCGGTACCACACTACAGCTCAATCCTTGCCAACGCCACATCATCAGAGGGGGCTGAGCGTCTGCCAAGAGAGAAGCGCAGGCGTATGGGTGATGCGGTGAACAAAGTGCTGAGGGGCAAAAGCCCAAGTCATCAGATAGAGGAAGAGTCTATTGACCTCACCATGGACGACTGAGCTCTCAATGGTGGTGGCGGTGGGATGGGGGGGGGGGAGAGAGAAGAAGAAAAATAATTGTTACATGGTTCATGCCAATCGCCATGACTATCCGGAATCCGAGCCAAGCCAAGCCAAGCCAAGCCAAGCCAATCAGGCAACCCGAGCCTAGCAGGAAGCAGCAGACTGAGCCCAGCCCTAGCGAAGCAGGCAAGCCAAGCCAATCGCCATGACTATCCGGAATCCGCTCCTTCATGTTCATTCGTTCACACTGTAAGGTTAGGTTCGTTAGGTTAGTTTTGTTTTGTTCTTTCACACTGATAGGTTGGTTAGGTTGGGTTGGTTTGGTTCTTTCATACTGTTAGGTCGCTTAGGCTAGGTTGGTTGGGTTAGGTTGGTTCTATTACACTGTTAGGTTGCAATCGCACTGCTGTCTAGCTGTGCTCACTACCACTGTTCCTACACTTTGACATTCTCCATACACTGTGTCATCGTCTGATCATGCATAGCTAAGGACAGGCATATCATATGATGCTGACCAAAAGCGAGTATGATATCATACAATATCATATAAGTTGCATCATATGATATTGTATATAAATGGTAACTTCAGCCTTTAGTCAGACTGCCGGCATCATATAATGACATGATATCATATCATATCATATCATATCATATCATATTGTCGACATGATGACATGATATCATATTGTATCATATGATGATATGATATCATATCATATCATGTTGCTGTTCCCTATGCGCCAGGGTAATTCAAAGCGCGCGCTTTTGCGCTTTAGAGCGCTGACTTTTTGACCCCCTCGCGCAGTTTTTTGCAACCCCCCTGTGGGCGCAGCAAGCAATTTTTGCGCTTTTTGCGCAGTTTTTTTGTTTTCAAGTGTGCTATAGCGCTGGCCAATTTGGCCATTTGAAGTACCCTGCTATGCATAAAATAATTGGCATGGTCCAGTGCATGGGTACTATGACGAAATGCTAGACAATTTGACTTATCGAAAGGGCAATGCATGCCCAGCAGGGTACTGCTTCTTGCTAAATTGGTCAGTGCTTACAGCGCACAAACGTCAAATTGGTCAGCGCTTTTTAGTGCAAAAAACGCAAAAACTGCGCGAAACGCCACAGGGGGTGAAAAAACTGCGGGAAACGCCAGAGGGGCTTAAAAAGGCAGCGCGGCACCGCGCTGCCGCGAACGCTTAGCAGCACCCTGATACCCTGAATCTTAGGTACTTATATAGAGAGACTAGTTGTATAAATTATATATTATTTATATTAAATATTATTATCGGTACTTATATAGAGAGACTAGTTGTATACATAAATAAATGGTTTGCCTTATTGCGAGCGTGAGGTTGTGGGGCCAGCCTGTTCGCTTGCACTGGCGTCAACCACCACTAGTCGTATATATATATATATATATATATATACTATTCGTAGTTATTGCTGGCCCAAGGAGCTGCCTAGAAGCTGCTGCTCGTAGCAGAAAAGGACATCTATACCGGTTTCCCCTCGAGTTTGCAACAGATCCATGTGAAGATTTTTTAAGCAGTTTTTTCGCAAACATCTTGTTTACTACCGGTATTATGAACAAGTTCTATGCAGCGTCGCCTGCGACGCTAAAAAATGGCGGAGAGTGATCACGAGGAGCAACAGGTGCAACTGAAGCGAGTTAGTTACGAGAACCGTTGGCTGACCTGTCGGGCTTCATCATGGTCAGACGGATGGATGGATGGATGGACGGACAAATGGGTAACACTGGGGGCTCCCACCACCCAGAAGTGGGGGCTCCGCCAAAAATGTCGATGATCAAATCATCTCCCTCTGATGCTGTGTGGTGTGTGTGGTGGTGTGGTGGTCGTGTGTGTGTGTGTGGGGGGGGGGGGGGGGGGGTCCTCCACCAGGCTGCTTCATGTAAGGCCCCTTTCAAATCCTCATATTGGCATTTAGGTCCCACAAAATTGTAGCCTGCTTCAGAAACGTCAGGATATGACGGCCCTGTCAGCGTGTTCCAAATTGCCAAACTTCAAATCTGCAGATCCTGGGTCTGAAGGGTTGTCAGCAGCTTCAAGGCATCACAGCCCTGTCATCCTGTTGCTATCTGCAGACCCTGGATATGACGAGTTGTAAGCAATTTCATGGCATAAGAGCCCTGCCAGCCTGCTGCAATCTGCCTTCTGTACTGCCTCGAGACCTGTCACCTACCAGCTAGCACCTACATGAGCTCCCACTCTGAACCTGGTGAGTGTATGTTTCATGTACAGCTGTCACCTACCACCTACCACCTAACCACCTACACGAGCTCCCACTCTGAACCTGATGCGTTAATGTTTCATGTACAGCTGTCACATACCACCTACCAGCTAGCACCTACATGAGCTCCCAATATGAACCGAGTGAGTCCATATTTCATGTACAGCTGTCACCTACCTCCTACATGAGCTCCCATTCTGAACCTGGCGAGTTCATGTTTCATTCAAGAGTCAAGACCCCACGAGGCCACGACAACTGCCAATGCTAACAGATGGTGGCTCTTATTTGGGTTCAATTCATAATTCCAACTCACTCCCGGTATTACCGTAATGGCTGAAATCAGTGATTAAATTACGGTATGGAACTCCATTGTGAAATACTTTGATGGTAACCATGGAATGCTGGGAGGTGTTGCCCTTGCTGATCTCAATATGGCTAGGAACCGCGAAGACTGTTGGAGCAAGGATGTGTCTGATGCCCTAACGATGCTGTACTCCTTGGAGGATTCCCAAGACGACTCATCGGCCACCAATTTACATGGAGATGTGAAACCTTTGAAACTTAGACCAGTTAACTGCAAAAAATGTAGAAGGTCCTGTTCTCCAACCATATTTTCTCTTATTTCACAATCAAGACACCAGACACGCGGCCTAGAGATGAAAGCTCTGGATCACAAGGAATTAAGAATGCTGTGTACAATATTTGGAAGTCCTCATAATGGGACGAGAGTGGTAAACCTGGGGTGCCTTATAGCAATTCAGCGGATGATTTGGGTTAAAGGTTTCTGAAGTCTCATACACCCTCGCGGTGTCAAGTAGACTTTAACATGTAATGTAATGTAATGAAGAACCCGGACTTCGTACATGAAATCGAGAATTTGGCCTGGAAATCTGAGAATTCTCGATAATTGGCCTAAGATTCTGAGAACCAAGTCCGAAGTACAAAGTGTGCTTCCCAAATCATCCCCTGAATTGCTACAATATCTTATCTGAAACCTGCCTCACCAAGTGGTTCGTAATATGGCTAGATTCAGTTCTTCCTCCCAGTACCTGAAGGTGGAAACTGATAGATGGAAGTGACCCTTAGTCCCTTGGGATGTTCGAGTGTGTCCTCTATGTGATTCTGGAACCGTTCAAGATGAACATCATGTGGTTTTTTAATGTACTGACAAAGCCTGGCTGAATTAGAGAAGAAAGTATCAGACCCTGATTTCCGGGAGTGTGGTACAGTAATATTTAAACTCATGCTCACTCCGCCTGCAGAGAGTGAGCAGCAGGGTACTTAAGGAGGACCCCCAGCTCTGCCCGAGACGCAAGCAATTTCATAGCCTGCCTCCTGCGACGCAACGGACCCTTCTTTCTGGTCAACACCCTCCCCACATTGCGTCCTGCGACACAACGGACTCTTCGCAGCGTCCTGAACATCCCTGATGAGCAGCCCGAAGGCTGATAAATCGATCCAAATCCGTTGTACGTAATCTACTCACTAGGCTCCCTGGTTTCTACACACACACACACACACACACACACACACACACACACACTGCCAACCATTGTCCAGGCCAACAACTGCCCATCCCCCCCCCCCCCCCCCCCCCCCCCTCACACACACACACAATCACACACACTGTCCACATACACCCTACTGTCCACCACTGTCCAGACAATAACGAGGTGTCGCACAAGACTTGGAAGACGGTGAGCACAGCTCAGATTAGGCTGAACAACCATGCAAAAACCAGAATCAAAAAAATCCAAATCCAATCTCTCTATGCAAGCAATGCTTGTAGCACGCGTGTTGATCACTGTGTGCAGCTGCGGTCCACCAAAATCTGTCATGATCTTCATGTCAGGGTACTAAATGACGCGCGCTTCTGCACAAGGTTTTTAAGCCTGACTGCGCGATTGACACAATGTTTTAAACCCCCTCTCAAACAGCACTGAGATTTCCGTTTTCAGTCGAGTCAAAAGCGCAACCCAAAAGGAGGGAGGTGCGTCAAAAGTGCAACCTGAAATGGCATGTAGTATCCTGCCTCATGAGGCCCACCTGATGTCATGACCAAGCATGCTGATTATTCAGCTAAGGTCAAGGAGGAGTCCAGGCCTCCAACTTTTCAGTAAAGGCCCAATTGATTTTTCTGAGAATGGGGCTATAATGGCATGAATCATGGCGATATTTTGAGCAATTTCCAGGTCATTCTGAGCACCACATTTAGGAGGTGTGTGTGTGGGTGGGGGGGGGTGGGTGGGTGGGGGGGTCAGCACTCAGTTTGTTTTTGCTGATTATCACCCTAAGTAAGGTCCATCAAAAGCAGTGTTGGACCCCTTTGGGTCTGCCAATCGTCCACCTATGATGCTCATGGTCCATCCACAGCCCACCGATAGTTTTCATGATCTACCTGTGGTCAACCTACAGGCCACCAACAATGTTGATTACCACAGGGCAGGGCAGGGCAGGCGCCACAGCAGGCCAGCAAGCAAGCCTGGTGGCACAAATGCCGCACAAGGAGTTCTATTGAGACACTGGTTGTGGTGGAGGTGGGGTGGGGGTGGGGGCGCTTGATCTGAGGCTGATGCTTGTACTGTTGCATATTACTCATGACCTGTATGCTGATGCTTGTACTGATGACTCTATGAGGCACTGGGTGGTGGGGGCGGGGGTTGTACTGTTGCATATTAGTCATGACTCGTATGCTGATGCTTGTACTGCTGGCTCTATGAGGCACTGGGGGTGGGGGTGGCCACTTGCTCTGAGGCTGATGCTTGTACTGTTGCATATTAGTCACGACCCTTATGCTGATGGTTGTATTGCCGACGCTGGGGCACTGGGGGAGGGGGTCGGCATTGCTCGGATGCTGATGCTTGTAATGTTGACTTGTAGGCATGACCAATAAATCATGAATGCTGATTATCCACCTCTGATCTACAAGACACTTGTGGTGTTGGTGGTGGTGAGGGGTAGGGTTGTTGTTGGTGAGGCTGATGCTTGTACTGTTGCATATTAGTCACGACCCTTATACTGATGGTTGTATTGCTGGCGCTGGGACACTGGGGGAGGGGGTCGGCGCTAGCTCGGATGCTGATGCTTGAACTGTCGACTTGTAGGCATGACCGAATCATTAATGCTGATTATCCACCTGTGATCTATGAGACTCAGGTGGTGGCACTGGGGGTGGGGGTCGATGCTTGCTCGGATACTGATGCTTGTACTGTTGCATATTACTCATGACCCGTATGCTGATGCTTGTACTGCTGACTCTATGAGGCACTGGGTGGTGGGGGTGGGGGTTGTACTGTTGCATATAAGTGATGACCCGTATGCTGATGCTTGTACTGCTGGCTCTATGAGACACTGGGGGTGGGGGTGGCCACTTGCTCTGAGGCCGATGCTTGTACTGTTGCACATTAGTCATGACCCTTATGCTGATGCTTGCTGACTCTATGAGGCACTGGGGGTGGGGGTGGCACTGGGGCGGCGGGTCGCTGCTTGCTCTGAGGTCGATGGTTGCATAGCAATGATGTCCCGAATGATTGTCTGGAATGGGGAAAGGGGCAAACGAAAGGGTGGAATGATCAGTAGAGGGTTAAAAAGGCGCAAAACAGGGGCGAAAGGGGTGAATGATCAGCAGAGCAGAGTGGCTTAATTTTGGTGATGGTGGTGGTGATGGTTGCATAGCAATGATGTCCCGAATGATTGTCTGGAATGGGGAAAAGGGGGCAAACGAAAGGGGGAAATGATCAGTAGAGGGTAAGAAAGGCGCAAAACAGGGGGGAAAAGGGGCAAATGATCAGCAGAGCAGAGTGGCTTAATATTGGTGATGATGGTGGTGATGGTGTTGGTGATGGTGGTGATGATGATAGCAATGATGTCCCGAATGATTGTCTGGTGAATGAAGGAAAAGGGGCAATGATCAGCGGAGCAGTGTGGCTTAATATAAAGGAAGAGACCAGGAAGAGACCAATCAATGAAAATGTCAGTGGGCCTTGTTCATATTTTTGGTGATGATGTGTTGGTGTTGGTGGTGATGGTGTTGGTCAGGAAGAAGCCAATCAACGAAAAGGTCCATGGGTCTTGTTCATATTTTTGCTGATGATGTGTTGGTGTTGTTACCGCCCTCAACTAAGCAGATACACCACGGTTACACCGCTCACACTGGAGGAGGAGGAGGAGGAGGAGGAGGAGGAGGAGGAGGAGGAGCAATTTAACCTAAGGGTTCGGCGCCTGTGAGCGCCCTCGGGCGACGCCAGCCGGCGTTGCGCATGACCTGCAGATGCCGCATGGAAGCTTCGAGACGCAGAAGACAGAGACAGACGGACTCAGACCCAGATCGAGACCAGACCCAGACCGAGACCAGACCGAGACCCAGACGATACAGAGACCAGACCGATACACAGACCGAGGCACAGACCGATACCCAGACCGAGGCACAGACCCAGACCGAGATACAGACCCACGTAACCACGACCGTGCTAAACGGTAACTAGAGGTGAACGATAGGGCGGTCACCTCTAGTTACCGCCCTCAACTAAGCAGATACACCACGGTTACACCGCTTACACTGGCGGAGGAGGAGGAGCAATTTAACCTAAGGGTTCGGCGCGCGTAAGCGTCCTCAGGCGACGCCAGCCGGCGTTGCGCATGACCTGCGGATGCCGCTTGGAAACTTTGAGACGCAGAAGACCCAGATCGACCCAGATCGAGACCGAGACCCTAGAGACCCAGACCGATACACAGACCCAGACCGATACACAGATCCAGACCGAGACCCAGACCGAGGCCCAGACCCAGACCAAGACCCAGACCCACGAAACCACGACTGTGCGAGAGGTGACCGCCCGATAGGGCGGTCACCTCTAGTTGGTGATGGTGTTGGTGGTCAGGAAGAGGCCAATCAACGAAAAGGTCTGTGGGTCTTTTTAATATTTTTGCTGATGATGATGTGGTGGTGGAGGTGGTGGTGATGATGATGATGATGGTGATGGTGATGATGGTGATGATGGTGATGATAACGGCGATGATGGTAGTGATGGTGGTGGTGATGATGGTGACGATGATGGGAGTGATTATGATGATGATGGCGGTGGTGATGATGGTGGTGATGATGATGGTGGTGATGGTGATGGTGGTGGTGATGATGGTGACGATGATGGGAGTGATTATGATGATGATGGTGGTGATGGTGGTAATGATGATGGTGGTTATGATGATGGTGGTAATGATGATGGTGGTAATGATGATGGTGGTGATGGTGAGGATGGTCGTGGCGGAGATGGTGATGGTGACGATAATGGTGACGATGATGGTGATGATGATGATGATTATGGTGGTTGTGGTGATGATAATGGTGACGATGATGGTAGTGGTGGTGATGACGATGGTGGCAGTGGTGATGATGGTGGCGATGGCGATGGTAGAATGAATGATGGTGGTGATGATGGCGATGATGATGGTGACGATGATGGTAGTGGTGAAGATGGTGGTAGCGGTGGTGATGGTGATAATGATGGTGGCGATGCTGATAGTGATGATGATGGATGATGAATGATGATAGTGATGATGATGATTGATGATGATGATTGGTGCTGCTGCTGATGATAACGGTGGCGATAGTGGTGGTGGTGGATTAGTAGTTAGCCCCAGTGCAAGCCAGCTGGCTGGCCCCCTCAACCTCACGCCTCGTAATCAGGCGTACTTTTATGTATAGATGGTGGTGGTGATAATATGCATACCTCCCGTACTGCATCAGCCGAGACCATCTCCTTGTCCAGGTCGTTTAGTTAAAAGGGCTTCTGCTAGCTGATAGGCTCATCTGATATGTATATACAATACGTTTGTGGAGATATTTACCCCCTACCCCGCATATCATACATTTAAACCACTGTTCTATTACTTTACAATAAAATGTCATAGGAAAGCTCTTCTGGCCCAAGACAACATGCGCACCTCCCGTACTGCATCAGCCGAAACCATCTCCTTGTCCAGGTCGTAGTTAAAAGGCTGCTAGCTGACATGATCATCAGATAAATTATACAATACATTTGTGAATACATTCATCCCCTCCTCCTCTTTCAGTGATTTACAATGGTCTAATGGTAGACCAGATCGCTAAAGAATGAAGAGTCGGGGGTTCGACTCCCCCCTCGGTCGCTCTTTGCGCTGCAGGTCGTCGTCAATCGCGATGGTAGCTTGTCCAGTTGAGGTAGGAGGCCGCTCCCCACCCGCGTACGACGGGCTCCCTTAACACCACGCTCCAACAGACGCTATCATTACTTTCACCCCCTACTCCTTCTCTTGTTTGAGACATCACAAACACTATTTAACATTCGTTCCTCCCGTACTGCATCAGCCGAGACCATCTCCTTGTCCAGGTCGTAGTTGAAAGGCTGCTGGCTGACAGGCTCATCTGATAAATCATACAATACGTTTGTGTAGATAATTACCCCGCATAGCATTCATTTAAACCACTGTTGACTTACATTATATATAACATTACATTACAATGTCATATGGCAGGCTTTTTTGGCCCAAGACAATACTGCGTACTCCTGTACTGCATAAGCCGAGACCATATCCTAGCCAAGGTCGTCCTTGAAAGGCTGCTGGCTGACAGGCTCATCTGACAAATCATACAACACGTTTGTTGATATATTCACCCCCTGCTCCTAGTCTGAAACACCAAAAACAAAATGAGCATGCGTACCTCCCGTACTGCATCAGCGAGGACCATCTCCCCTTGTCCAGGTCGTAGTTGAAAGGCCTGCTGGCTGACAGCTCATCTGACAGGTCATGCAAGCTGGCCAGGTGATGGATTGCTCCAGGGCTTGCTCCACAGAAGCGCTTGGTTGGGTCAAACATCAACATCTTGTGACCAGGTCCACCGCCCTTTACTGGCATGCGACCACAATGGACTGAGAAGTCAGAGCGCTCACTCCTGCAGAAAACTTGAAACAGCGTGTTCGGTTGGTTGTGTTTGTGTTGGGTGGGGTGTTTTGTGTTGGTTGGCTGTTTGTGTTGTGTTGTGTTGTGCTGTGTTGGGTGGGGGTGGGGTGTGTTGGGTGTGTTTGTGTTTGTGTTTCGGTGATGAGCTTGTGTTGGGTGGGGGAGGGGTGTTTGTATTGGTTGGTGTATGTTGTGTTGGTATGTGTGTGTTTGTGTCGGTATGTGTGTGTTTTTGTGTCGTATGTGTTAGGGTATGTGTGTGTGTGTGTCGGTATGTGTGTGTGTCGGTATGTGTATGTATGTGTGTGTATGTTGGTATGTGAGTGTGTGTTGGTAGGTGTGTGTTTTGTGTGGTAGTCATCATATATCATACCATTGGGAGAACCGACCACCCTTATGATTAGGTTGAGATGGTAAACACAATCCTTGCCGTGCTGTATGATACTACCTTGCCACGACAACGTGTGGTATTGATAATGTATGTGTTGTATTGACAAAGTACGCGTTGTGTTGACAATAAGATGAACTCACTTTGGAAGGGAACGGATGTTTCGCTTGGCCTTGTCACTGCTCAGCATCCTTGATGAAGAGGTTGGGCTGGTGAACACAATCCTTAAATTCATAGATTAGAGTAGACTAGAGTTGGTATCTAACCACAAGAATGGGTCTTAATTGAACTCACTTTGGCAGGAAGCGGATGTATCGCTTGGCCTTATCACCACTCAGCATCGTTATGAGAACCTGTCACCTTGGTTATGGGGTTGAGCTTAGAAGAACACAATCCTTTCTGTGCTGTTATATACTATCTTGCCACGACAATGTGTTGTATTGAAAATGTATGTGTTGTACTTAGAAAAGAATGAGTTGAACTCACTTGGGCAGGGAGCGGATGTATCGCTTGGCCTTGTCACTGGTGATGAAATCCAACTCATCATCCTTGGGAGAGCCGATCACCTTGGTGATGAGGTTCAGCTGGTGGACGTAGTCCTTACCAGGGAACAGCGGCTTACGGCCCAGAAGCTCAGCAAAGATGCAACCCACAGACCTGTGGTTTGGGTGGGGTGGGGGTGGAGGTAGGTGTGCGGGGTTTAGGTGACAGGGGTAGGGTGGGTGGGCTGGGGTGGGTAAGATGTAGGTGTGCCGGGGTGGGGTGGCAGGTGGGGTGGTGGGTAGGTGTGTGGAGGTTAGGCGGGGGTACGGGTGGGGTCAGTGTGGTAGGTAGAGGATGAGGTTGGGGATATTGAACTGGTCCATGCCAGGGAACAATGGTTGTGGCCAGGAGCTTAGTGAAGATGCAACCCACATGCAAGATGTAAACCTGGGGTTGGGTGTGGCAGGGGGTGGGGTCAGGGTGGACGTATGGGAGGGAGGGCTGGGAGGAGGCGTGGGACGGGGTGGGTTAAGGTAGGGGTGGGGTTGGGTGGAGGTATAGGTGGGTCAGGGTGGATGTATGGGTGGAGGCACGGGGGGGTCAGGGTGGATGTATGGGTGGAGGTATGGGTGGGGCCAGGGTTGGATGTATAGGTGGAAAAGGTGGTATGGGTGGGGTCAGGGTGGAGGTATGGGTTGAGGTATGGGTGGGGCCAGGGTGGATGTATAGGTGGAGGTATGGGAGGGGTCAGGGTGGAGGTATGGGAGGAGGTATTGCTGGGGTCAGGATACAGGTTGGGGGTGTGGTTGGGTGTGGAGGGAAGGCAAGGGCATGGGGTGCAGGTAGGTAGCGAGCTAAGGCTCAGTCCAAGTCAATATCATACTGGTTACCAGAATTATCATACAATATATGGTACGCTACCTTGTATGATTTACGGCACGGTATATGGTACGGTATATGGTGCGGTACACGGCACGTTATATAGTACAGCATATGGTACAATGTATGGTTCAGTATATGATACACTACCTTGTACGATATTTTGTACGGTATATGGTACGCTACCTGGTACGGTGAATGGTACAGTATATGGTTTGGTGTATGGTAATTATATATGGTGCGTTATATGGTACGGTATATAGTATGGTGTATGGTACAGTATATAGTCACGGTTGTTGTAGTACGGTGTAAGGTACAGTATATGGTAAATTATATGGTACGGTATATGGTACGGTGTATGGTACAGCTTAAGGTACGGTGTGTAGTACGGTGTAAGGTACAGTATATGGTAACTTATATGGTACGGTATATGGTACGGTGCATGGTACAGTTTATGGTACGGTGCATGGTACGGTGTAAGGTACAGTATATGGTACGGTGTATGGTACAGTATATGGTACGGTACCGTATGCGCAACATGTAATGGCAAGAATGAACATTGGCAAATGTGGGTTTTAACCTTATTTCATGGATCACAAATGTGTGGCAAAACTAATTTGGCAAAAGGTTTGGGTCTGGGACTTGCTCAAGTTTTGACTTGGAAACATTTGGCAAAGCTCCAATTTGCTTGTTACATATCTTTCTTCCATGTTTAAAAGTAGGTTGCTTGGGAATGCTATAAAAAACAGTTCCTCTTGATTAGACTGGAAAAGAAATGATCCAAATCAGAGCTCTGCCTGGCTAACGACTGAGGAAATCTGATAACCTCGTTAGTAATGTTGGTGGTGTTTTTTTTTGGGGGGGGTGGAGGGGGGAATGGTTGGTGCATCAAATCTTCTTTACGAGATACGTATGGGTGGCCAGAGTCCTCCATATGCAGTAGTCCAGGCTCGGGGCAGATCCTTGCAACGGAACGGTGGTGGGCGAATCACCCTTCGGGTCTGGGACATAGAAACGTGGCATCCGGCTAGCGTTCAAACCGCTGCCGTTCAAACCACTGGCGGTCGAACCAGTTAGTGCGATAGGCGCAACCAGCTTCGACAGGCGCGACCAGCTTCAATAGGCGCGACCAGCTCATTGTATCTCGAAATCAGTGCATGCAAGGAACGATCAAGGCGATCCGGACCAGTCGAACTGAGTTTGTTTGAATCGACGGTGTTGGACAAACTTGGCAAACGCCGGTGACCCGGGACCGGCTCACTTACGTGCTGCGACGACGTTGGCAAATGGTCGTTTGCCAAATCATTTACCATTACATGTTGCGCATACGGTATATGGTACAGTATATGGTTCGGTATATGGTACGGTGTATGGTACAGTTTATGGTACGGTGTATGGTAATATATATGGTTAATTCCATGGCAAGGTGTATGGTACAGTATATGGTACGGTATATGGTACGACATCATACTTGACAATCATACAAACAACATGGATATTTTCTTACCACACGTCGATCGATGGACCATATTCTGAGCAAGAGAGAAGCAGCTCCGGGGCTCTGTACCATCTTGTGACCACATACTCCGTCATGAACTCGCGCTCAGTGGTACTACACACATGGGTGGGAATGGTTGGGGATGGGTCAGCTGTGTGTGGGTGTGGTGTTGAGGGGGGGGGGGGGAAGGGAGGGAGGGAGGGAGGGGAGGGAGGGGACGGAGGGAGGGAGGAAGGAGGCAGGGAGGGAGGGAGGGAGGAGGGAAGAGAGAGAGAGAGAGAGAGAGAGAGAGAGAGAGAGAGAGAGAGAGAGAGAGAGAGAGAGAGAGAGGTGGGGTGGGGTGGGGTGGGGTGGAAAGCGAGAGGCTGGGGCTATATTTGACAGTACTTGGGCAACTGTACCATCTTGTGGCCAAGAAATCCGTCATGAAACTCACGCTCAGTGGTACTACTACAGGACACTACAGCAGTACTACACAGAATGGGTGGGAATGGGTCAGGTGGTGGCAGTGGTGTTTTTGGTGTGTGTGTGAGTACTGAAAAGTTGAACCCTGGACCCCCCCCCCCCCCCCCCCCACCACCACCACCACCACCCACCACCACCACCCACCCACCCACACATTAAAATAAACATCGTATACGCATTAAAACACATCCACACACATGAACATACATAAACTCACATCCACACGCAAATCCACATACACACTTAGATGTATATATGCAAGTACATGCACACAAACCTTCACCACCACAAATACACACACATGCCCATTCACATTCACACACACCTGCACACACCTCCACAACGACAAATACACACACATGCCCATTCAAACATACTCATACACCTTCACACAACTTAGCAATCACGCATACACATTCACACATAAACATCCACACACCTTCACGATCACACATACACTCATATTCACACACCTTCACAATCACTCACATGCAAATTCACACACCTTCACAATTACACAAACATTCACATTCACACACCTTCACAATCGCACACTCCACACCTGTACACATCTTCACAATCACTTACATGCAAATTCACACACCTTCACAATCACACACACCTTCACACACCTTCACAATCGCACACACACACACCTTAACAACTCTTCACAATCACACACATGCAAATTCACAAACCTTCACAATCGCACACACCTTCACACCTCTTCACAAGCACACACATGCAAATTCACACACCTCCACAATCACACTAACACCTTCACGCATACACTTACACCTTCACACAACTTAACAATTAGACAGTCATTCACATGCCCCTTAATACACCTCCACAATCACACGTACACCTTCACAATCACAAAAGCACACGCACATTCAAACAAACATATACACCATCACACACTTCCACAACCACAAACACACACATGCACATTCACACGTACAGATACACCTTCACACACCTTAACAATCACAGACACACCTTCAAATCAGATGCACATTCACGCACACAACTACACCTACACACCTTCACAATCACCACACACGCACTCACATACACTTTCACACGCCTTCACGATTACAACAACACACCTACAACGCCTACACCTACAACACACCTTCACACAGATGCTTGCGCACCTGGTCCGTGCCAAACCAAAGTCGCAGATCTTCAAATCACAGTTCGCATTGACAAGCAGGTTGCTAGGCTTCAGGTCCCGGTGGAGGATGTGTGCTGAGTGGATGTACTTGAGCCCTCTGAGAACCTGTAGGTCCAAAAGCGGTGGAACTTCACATAATATTTAGGGTTGCAAACTTCTAAATCATACTGACTGTATGAAACAATATATAATATTTCAATGAGAAATATGAGGCTAGAGGTCCCGGTGGAGGAAGTGTGCTGGGTGAATGAACTTGAGCCCTATATGAACCTGTGGGTAAAAAAGCAGTGGAACTTAGTAACATTTGCAGGGTTGCCAAGCACTGCGTCACACCGACTATATATATAATACAATATGTCATACAATATTAAGAGATATGAGGCTTGAGGTCCCGGTGGAGGATGTGTGCTGAGTGGATGTACTTGAGCCCTCTAAGAACCTGTAGGTCACAGAGCAGTGGAACTGAACACAGAGCAGGGGGCCACCAAGACGTTTTCTAGACCCCCGCCAGGAAGTATTTGTTCCCCCCCACCCCACCCCACCCAACCCCCCCCCCCCAACCCCCCAAACACACACGCACGCATGCACACACAAAGCATGCACACACACACACACACACAAACGCACGCATGCACACACAGAGCAGTGGAACTGAACATAATATTTAGGGTTGCAAAGTAATAAATCATACTGACTGTATGAAACGATACATAATATTTCAATGAGAAATATGAGGCTAGAGGTCCTGGTGGAGGAAGTGTGCTGGGTGAATGAACTTGAGCCCTCTAAGAACCTGTAGGTCACAGAGCAGTGGAACTGGACATAATATTTAGGGTTGCTAAGTAATAAATCATACCGACTAAACCCTATTGTATACATTTGAATGTACCATTGGGTACATACATATATAAATACATAAATGAGAGATATGAGGCTTCAGTGAGGCTTCAGGTCCCGGTGGAAGATGTGTGCAGAGTGGATGTATTTGAGCCCACTGAGAACCTGTAGGTAGGTTAGTAAGCAGTGGAACTTAGCATCATCTGTAGGGTTGCCAAGCACTACATCATACCGACTGTATGAAACCATATATAAATATATAAATCAGAGATATGAGGATAGAGGTATCAGTGGAGGATGTGTGTTGGGTGAATGAACTTGGGCCCTATAAGAACCTGTGGGTCAAACAGCAGTGGAACTTAGCATCATTTGTAGGGTTGCCAAGCACTACATCATACCGACTGTATGAAACAATATATAAATATATAAATCAGAGATATGAGGATAGAGGTGTCAGTGGAGGATGTGTGCTGGGTGAATGAACTTGGGCCCTATAAGAACCTGTGGGTCAAACAGCAGTGGAACTTAGCATCATTTGTAGGGTTGCCAAGCACTACTTCATACCGACTGTATGAAACGATATTTAAATATTTCAATGAGAAATATGAGGCTAGAGGTCCTGCTGGAGGATGTGTGCTGAGTGGATGTACTTGAGCCCTCGAAGAACCAGCAGGTTAAAAAGCAGTGGATCTTAGCACCCTTTGTAGGGCTGTCAAGAACTACGTCATACCGACTATATATAAAACAATACATAACACAATATTTAAATAAGAGATATGAGGCTTGAGGTCCTGGTGGAATATGTGTGCTGAGTGGAATATGCGTGCTGAGTGGAATATGTGTGCTGAGTGGAATATGTGTGCTGAGTGGAATATGTGTGCTGAGTGGAATATGTGTGCTGAGTGGAATATGTGTGCTGAGTGGAATATGTGTGCTGAGTAGAATATGTGTGCTGAGTGGAATATGTGTGCTGAGTGGAATATGTGTGCTGAGTGGAATATGTGTGCTGAGTGGAATATGTGTGCTGAGTGGAATATGTGTGCTGGGTGGAATATGTGTGCTGGGTGGAATATGGTCCTGGTGGAATATGTGTGCTGAGTGGAATATGTGTGCTGAGTGGAATATGTGTGCTGAGTGGAATATGTGTGCTGAGTGGAATATGTGTGCTGAGTGGAATACGTGTGCTGAGTGGAATATGTGTGCTGAGTGGAATATGTGTGCTGAGTGGAATATGTGTGCTGAGTGGAATATGTGTGCTGAGTGGAATATGTGTGCTGAGTGGAATACGTGTGCTGAGTGGAATATGTGTGCTGAGTGGAATATGTGTGCTGAGTGGAATATGTGTGCTGAGTGGAATATGTGTGCTGAGTGGAATATGTGTGCTGAGTGGAATATGTGTGCTGAGTGGAATATGTGTGCTGAGTGGAATACGTGTGCTGGGTGGAATATGTGTGCTGAGTGGAATATGTGTGCTGGGTGGAATATGTGTGCTGAGTGGAATACGTGTGCTGGGTGGAATATGTGTGCTGAGTGGATGTACTTGAGCCCTCTAAGAACCTGTAGGTAGTTCAAAAAGCAGTGGAACTTAGCACCATTTGTGGCGGAGGCATCCCATCTGGGGGGTGGGAGCCCCCAGGGTCACCCCTTTGTCCGCTTGACCGACCGTCTGACTGACCGACTGACCACAATAAACCCTGGCCCTGTTGTAAACACTGGCTTTGGCCCGCTGCACTCGATTCAGGTGCCGCCTGTTGCTCTGATAGCCAACACTCCTCGCCAATTTTCCGCGTCGCTTGCGACACGCCTGTGACTTGTTCGGGTTGCCAAGCACTGTATCAGCAGTTATGCTCTACCAGATGACCTCAGTTGACATCTGATATCAGATGTCAACTGAGGTCATCTGGTAGAGCATAACTGCTGATACACTGATATCATACAAACTGCATGAATCAAAATAATCAATACACATTAGATATACATATGTAGATATTGTTATTAGGGTTTAGAGACCCTAACGCCTGGAGGGTGACACTTGCTATGTCTGCCATAGTGACTTTCCTGAGCTGCGGCGTACAGGAGGGTCCCCTTCACACCACGCCTTCACAAGCGTTATCTTTTTTTCTGTATGGGTTGTCAAGTTCTGTACTGCATCATAGAATATTGATCCCTTATCGTAGCTTTCCTTTTAAACTACAAGCAGCAGCTTCTAGACAGCTTCCCTGACTGGCTTTTCATCCAAACCTGACACAACCTAGTGCACCTTTAAGCCGACACAATCAGCTTTCCAGTGCTGCTGCGATATTGGTGCTTGGCCCTGTGGAGGCTCAAGGAGCTGCCAAGAAGCTGCTAAGAAAAGCTGAAGAAAAGCACTGTACCGCTTGTTATATTGAACGTACTTCTTAGAACGATGATTATTGGGACAAGTACGATACTGCCATATTGGCAATCATTTTTGGCGGAGCCCCCAGATTCACCCCTCTGTCTGTCTGACCGACAAAAAAATTGAAGCCTGACACGTCAGCCAACTGTCTCACAACTAACTGGCTTTGGTCAGCTCCATTGTTGCCATCTTTCGTTCTGTTGCCATCAAACTCCGCCAATTTTCCTCACTTGCGACGCTGCATAGGACCTATACTGAGTGCAGCCAGGAGTAGAAAAAATAAGTTGCAAACGTCAAGCCTCAAAAACCCTATAATCCTAAACCCTGATCCCCCCCCCCATCCCCCCCCCCCACCCCACCCCACCCCACAGACACACAAAATGAAGTGCTCAGAAAAATCTTAAGCAATCCCCAAAAACACAAATATTCATGTCCTATTCGTCCTAAACTCAGAATTAATTTATCGGCTTGCATCAACTTTGGGTGCTCGCAGCATGCAATATACTTGAGCCCCCAAAGAACCCAGGGAAGTGAGTTGAGAAAGTAAAACAACCATGCATCCACCCGCCCACCCACCCAACCACCTTTACCTGCTCCGGGAAGTACTGGCAATCATTCTACTGAGTGCAGCATGTAATATACTTGAGCCCTCTAAGAACCCAGGGAACTGAGTTAAGGAGGTGAAATCTATTGTTGGTGGTGGGCCCCAGTGAAAGCAAACGGGCTGGGCCCCTCAACCTCACGCCTCGTAATAAGGCGTACTATTTATTTATTCATTGACGAGGTAAAACAACCATGCACCCACCAGCCCACCCACCCAACCACCTTTACCTGCTCCGGAAAGTACTGGCAATCATTCTACTGAGTGCAGCATGTAATATACTTGAGCCCTCTAAGAACCCAGGGAACTGAGTTAAGGAGGTGATATCCATTGTTGGTGGTGGGCCCCAGTGAAAGCAAACGGGCTGGGCCCCTCAACCTCACACCTCGTAATAAGGCGTACAATTTATTTATTCATTGACGAGGTAAAACAACCATGCACCCGCCCACCTACCCACCCACCCACATTTACCTGGTATGGGAAGTACTGGCAACCATTCTACTGAATGCAGCATGCAATTTAGTTGAGCCCCCAAAGAACCCAGGGAAGTGAGTTGAGGAGGTACAAGTCCTATGCAGCATGGCAAGCGACGTGGAAAATTGGCAGAGAGTGTTGGCAACGGAACGCTCGTTGGTCGGACGGACAGACAGACAATGGGGTGAATCGGGGGGCTCCCGCCCCCTAGAAGGGGGGGCTCTGCCAAAAACAAAGATGCGCCCGCCCGCCCGCCCTCCTACCCACCCACCCAGCCTACCTACCCACCCAGCCTACCCACCCACCCACCCACCCAGCCTACCTACCCACCCAGCCTACCCACCCACCCACCAGCCCACCCAACCAGCCGTACCTGGTACAGGAAGTACTGGCAGTGGTCATCTGACAGGGGCTGTGGTGATCGAATGATCTGATGCAAGTCTGTGTCCATGAGTTCGTATACAACGTAGATGTGCTTGAAGTCCAGGGCGCTGGGTGGGGGAACAATGTCACGTATCTGGAGGTTGAGGGTAGGGGTGGGTTTGTGAGTGTGAGTGTGTGGGTGGGCGGGTTGGGTGGTGGTGGAGGGTGGTGGTGTGTGTGTGTGTGGTGGTGGGGGGGGGTATGGTGGTGGGGGGGTCGTGATGGTGTTTGTGGTGGTGTTTTGCCGTGGTGTTAGTGATCGTGGTGGTGTTTGTGGTGTTTGTGGTGAGTGTGTGCCCATGAGCTCTTACACGACGTAGATGTGCTTGCATTCCAGGGCACTGGGTGGGGGAACAATGTCACATATCCGTTCACAAACAGGGTGGTGGCGGCGGTATTAGTAGTGGTTGGTGGTTGGTGGTGGTGCTTGTGTGGTGGTGGTGGGTGGTGGTGGTGGTGGTGGTGGTGGTGGTGGTGGGTGGTGGGTGGTGGGTGGTGGTGGTGGTGGTGGGGGTCGGGGTATCACCAGCAATACCTTCACATAAGAGAGGTACGGCCTGGTTCCCAGATCTATCACAAGATATCGTGCTTGATATGGTACGATCATACGATATCATACTTGAGAACCCTAATCCCCAACCATTCTGGATATTGCTTAAAATCTCCCCTACACTACGTTCATATAAGAGAGGTACGTACTGCCCCCCAGATCTATCATACAATATTGAGCGATATATGGCACGATCATACAATATGGTCCTGTCATGTCGTACATGACAAACCTAACCTCCAGCCATTGTGGATATTGCTCAAAATCCCACCTGCACTACGTTATCATGAAAGTGGTACGTACTGGTCCTCACATCTATCACAGGATATCCTATAATGTCATACTTGATAACCCTAATCTCCAGCCATTCTGGATATTGCTCAAAATCTCACGTGCACTACCTTTGCATGAAAGTGGTATGTACTGACCCCCAGATATCTCATGCGATATCGTACGATGTCATACTTGACAACCCTAATCTCCAGCCATTCTGGATATTGCTCAAAATCTCACCTGCACTACCTATGCATGAAAGTGGTGTGTACTGACCCCCAGATATCTCATGCGATATCGTACGATGTCATACTTGACAACCCTAATCTCCAGCCATTCTGGATATTGCTCAAAATCTCACCTGAACTACATTCTCATGGGAGAGATGCATGAGCAGCTTGATTTCCCTGAGCGTGCGTTTTGCATCCACCAAGTTGTCAAACGCATTGCTAATCTTCTTGATCGCGATTTTTTCATTTGTCTCCAAGTTTTTTGCAGAGCTGCAGTGATGATGGGGTTGGGGTTGGGGGTGAGGTTAAGGTTGAGGTTGAGGTTGGAAGTGGGTTTGGAGTTGGGATTGGGATTGGGGTTGGGGTTGAGGTTGGAAGTGGGAGTTGGGTCGGAGTTGGGAGTGAGACTGGGAGTGGGAGAGGGGGTGGGAGTGGATTAAGGTAAAGTTAAGTTATTTTGCTGGGGCTAATTATAGCCATAAACTACAAACAAGGAATGCGTGGTGAGTAAAAAAAAAATAGAGATAGGAGCAAAACAAACGATAAATAAATGGGGCTATCATCATGAGCATATAATTAGGGAACGGCAATATGATATCATGTCATCATTTGATGTCATGATGAGTGTCAGTCTGACTAGGCTAAAGTTACAATTCACATATTATATCATATGATGCAATTTTGTATGATATCATATGATGTCATACTCGCCTTTGGTCAACATCATATGATATGCTGGTCCCCACCTATAAATTGTACATATCTGATCCCCATGTGCTAATTTTAGCGAGGGTGCAAATCATAGTTATTATTTTCAGCTACAAGCAGCAGCTTCTGGGCAGCTCCCCTGACTCACAAGTCAGCCAAACCTGATGCAACCTAATGCACCTCGAAGCTGACAAAAACAGCTTTCCTGTACTGTGGATATCTTTGGGCTTAGCCCAATGGCTAGCTCAGGGAACTGCTGCTCATAGCTGAAAAGAAAATCTATGCTGCAGATACTGCCCCTTAATATACACGCCTTTGTCCTTCAATACATTGGTTGATTCACTCAAAGTCACTCTCAGTAGTTTGCTGGGGATTCAAGCAAGGTTGAAAATATGTGATGAATGTGATGAGTGGCGAGTGATGAAATGAATCTTAATTGACGATCGATGAAGGATGAATGTGATGAGTGATGAGTGATGAGAGATGAAAAGAACAACGAGTGATGAGTGCACGGCAATTTTGGCTGGGTCTGAAGTGTAGGTTTAGTGTGACCGAGGTACAGGCCAAAGCTCATGTTATTGGATTTCAACCTGTGCAACACCGAAAACTCTTTTGAGGCGCACATCGCAATCGGAGCATGAAAATAGGAGCTTTCAGCAAGGTAGATTTGTGAGAAATTGTAAGGAAACGAAGCTTGAACTTATCTGGAGCCCGACGGACCGCTTTTCGCAAATCTACCTTGCTGAAAGCTCCTATTTTTATGCTCCGGTTGCGATGCGCGCCTCAAAACAGTTTTCTGTGCTGCACAGGTTGAAAGCCAATAACATGAGCGTCTTAGGTCTGCAGACCTCGGTCACACTAAACCTAGAGAGAGAGAGGATATCTAGTCTATTGTACACTTTCCAGCGCTCACAGTTTTTTTCCTTCGATGAAAGCTTGTTCCCGGATGTATGATAACAAACGCTTTACGTTTTGCCTAGCCACCCAGCCACTCCACCTCGTTCGTGTTTTATGATCCTTGCCCCCTTCCCCCACCTGAACTCTGTACAATGTAGATCTGCCATGCTCCAATCTATGATGCCCCAACGTAAGCAAGCTGTGCCCATCCTGCGAGTTTCTGACAGGAGTATTAAGTGCTTCTGTCAAAGCGCGCGAGATCAACCTCCGACATCAACCTCCGAAAAAAAACCTCCGACATGCATCCATGCATGCGTATCTGATCCGGGCCTGCCTCTAGTTTTGGGTCCATCGTTAATCCAGCACTCCAGACCCAGAGCAAAATTGCCGTGTGAGTGATGAGTAATGAGAGATGAAATGAACAATGAGTGATGAGTGATGAGTGATGAGAGATGAAATGAATGATGGGTGATGAAAGGGTAAATTAAAAAGTGTGATTGTATGATTGACTTACCAGACAACACCATAAGCCCCCTTTCCAATTGGCTTGATCGGGAGGTACTTTGCCGGACACTCAAACAGACTCCCACAGACCTGGGTGGAGAGAACATCGGCAATCATGGGGATTTGCAGTCAGATCAATGAGTCCCAGCATGAGTCTGTATTCAGCTCCTTTCTCAAGATTTGTGGAGCGAGCATCAGCAAGCGTGGGATTTTGCTATCAGATCAATGAGTCCCAGCCCAGAAACGTGTTTGCATTCAGCCCCTTCCTGAAGATGTGTGGAGTGAGCATCAGCAAGCGTGGGGTTGAGCAGTCAGATAAATGAGTCCCAGCCCAAAACGTGTCTGCATTCAGCCCCTTTCTGAAGATGTGTGAGCGAGCATCAGCAAGCGTTGGGTTGTGCAGTCAGATAAATGAGTCTGTGCTCAGAAACTGATTGTATTCAGCCCATTTCTGATGATGCGTGGGGTGAGCAACAGCAAGCGTGGGATTTTGCTGTCAGATAAATGAGTCCATGCTAAGAAATTGATCGTATTCAGCCCCTTTCTGAACATGTGTGGAGTGAGCATCAGCAAGCGTGGGATTTTGCAACCAGATAAATGAGTCAGTGCCCAGAATCTAATCGTATTAAGCCCCTTTCTGAAGATGCGTGGGGTGAGCAACAGCAAGCATGGGAGTTTGTAATCAGATCAATGAGTATGTGCTCAGAAACTGGGTGTATTCAGCCTCTTTTTGAAGATGTGTGCAGTGAGCATCAACAAGCGAGAGGTTTTGCTATCAGATAAATGACTCTGTGCCCAGAAACTGATTGTATTCAGCCCTTTCCGAACACGCGTGGAGTGAGCATCAGCAAGCAGGGGATTATGTGGTCAGAAAAATGAGTCTGTGCTCAGAAACTGATTGTATTCAGCCCTTCTCTGAACATGTGTGGAGCGAGCATCAGCAAGCGTGGGATTTTGCAACCAGATCAATGCATCCCTCCCAGAAACTGGTTCTATTCAGCTCCGTTCTGAACATGTAATGCCAATGCCCTCATGCCCTTCACAAACATACAATGCCAATGCTGCGATTATCTCAAGCCCTCAGCCAATGCGATGCACCCTTTTGGACAACATGTTCCTTTCAGCGCTAGGCATTTGTTGGACTCAGCCCCTTTCTTCGCTTTCCAATACCCTGTCCTGCTGCCATCACATGCCTTCAGCCAATACAATGCTTGGGAAGGAAACTTATTCTGCTATCAACCATTGCAACTCACCAGGAATTGGTTGTATTCAGCCCCTTTCTGCACATTCAGCGTGATTTCGAATGGACTCTCTCTGCTGCTATCCTGCGAATCTGCAGGGTTTTGCGAATTTGCTCCCTCCATGGCTCTCGATGCGCTGCTTCGTGTCACGGGTCTCTATTGGGGACTTTGGAGTGGGATGGTTTGAGGTCGATGAAAGCGATACTACAGAGAATCTTCGAACCCTTGCGATTTTCCCCCAATCATCAATTTTCGCGCGCTTATTATTCAGAGGGGCAAGTTCAACGGAGTGCTGTCAAGGATTGAGTGAAAGAAGGCCCCAAGAAGCAGGGCACGTGTAACAGGAATGAATGATAAATCAATCAAAATATGAGCAAATCATCAAAGAAGGAAAAGCGAGGGGGGCACGCGGTTTAGGCGGGCTGTCGACTTCACGATAGCGTTGAGGAGGGCAGGCTATAATATCGAGCGAGCTAGACTTGTGAAGAGCTTTTGCCTGTAGTGCTTTTGATTGATACAAACAGCCGGTACACACATTCGCACATGCCCTGAGGGGGGGCAGGGCCCTGAGACTTTTCGCACTTCAACTGCCTTCCTCAGGTTCGGGCCCAGGTTGCCAAGTGGTGAACCGCCAGGTTTGGCGTGATTGCGTGACACCTTCGCACACCGCTCCTCACCGCGGTGACCGATCCTGGAAGCATTGAAGCAACGAAGCCACGCCAATGAGCGTTCTGTTCTGTTCTTCTCAGCCTTCCTTGAGTCACTCTGGACTTCTGTCAAATTACGGGCACATCATGATTCGAGTTGGGCAAGAGGAGTCGAGGAGAATGCAATCATCATCATCACCATCACCGCAAAAATGCACGAACTTGATGCCCCGAGCCCCCGACCGCATAACTTTTCTGTCTGTATTACTTTCCATTGCCCCGACCTATCCATGGGTGCATGGAATGTGGGGGCGAATTGCTGCTGTCCAGTGAGGCAGTGAGTATTGCAATACAAAAACTGTTGAAAGAGTAAGAACGTTACATCATTATTGTGTGTTACAAGAATTTATCTCTACATTCATATGAGCCTGGGAGAATATCTTGGCCACAGCATAGTGGCAAAACCTGCAAACGTGTTATTTACAAATCAGCTTGTTACGCTTTTCAGCCCTTCCTGTCACGGTTGGGTAAGTCCCTTGAGCCTACCCCTGGACTGACATACATGCACATACGCAGTTGTTGCCAGGGTCATTCAAGATGGATGTGCCTGCGTGGTGAAGTCCAAAAACACGCACACCCCATAGGTGTGTGCGTGTTTTCACATGAACTTTCACGGGGGTGTACATGTTTCCACGCATCCCTAGTGCGTGTTGCTTAACAAAAATGAAAGAAGAAGAAAAGGTGTTCACGTTTACATTTTTCCTGTTAAATAAATACTTCCCAAAACGGCGAGCAGCCAAATTGCTGGCTTAAGGTATGTAACTAAGCTCAAGAGTTGCACACACATCCCAGACCCCCATGTGCGTGTTTCGCCACTCAGATTTTGGACATTTTGGAAGTGTGTGTCTCTGTCACACACATTTTGACAGAGATGTGAGTGTTTGAACGCACATTTTGACAGGGCATGTGTGTTTTTAACACGTTGTTAAAAATCCGCTTAGTTTGCTCCCTGTTTTCTGTGATAGTTACCAGATGATAACTTATCCATCACATGAGGGGGACTTGGAATTGGGAGACTGTGAGCAGCCCAGCCAGAGTTGGATGAAAACCATGTTACCATTCAGATTAGGACACACTGTTAGTGTACAAAAGTCTCAGTTTAGTCTGGGTTTCCCCGACCATCTGTTACAGGCTGATTGGCGGAAAGGGTTGTCTAACCCTGGGTCTAACCAGGCACAAGCTGTAATACAGGAAAGGACCACGGAGTCCTTTGTTTTTTTTGACACAAATAATTTTCTCCTCGTCGCTGTGCTTGCCCTAGATTCAAAGGATAACATGTGATCGCTGAGTCCCTGATTAATTGTGGTGGTGTGAGCTAAATGAGGAAGAGCACTAATTCATTTGTAGCCTATGCACAGCAGCGTCCATCAAGCTCCATTAGCCAGCAACTGTGCCAAGGGGATCAACCGAAGGGTACCATTCAAACTGGAGGGCCGAGAAGCCAAGTGCACTGCTTTTTGAATGCGTGGTTTTTAGTGAGGCCTATGCGCAAGCGTGAGATAATCAGTTTGATATTTTTTTCTTCCTCGCGAAATATCAGCACCATTATAATTTGACGGTACAAGTTCCGTCAACTTCCAACCTTCAATTTGTTATGGCTGTGAGGCAGATTGCAACAGGCTGGCAGGGCTGTGATGTCTTGAAGTTTCTTCAACTAGTCAGATTCAGTATCATCATCATCATCTTCATCATCATCAGTATGCAGAGTGCAACAGGCTGGCAGGGCTGTGATGTCTTTAAATTGCTTGAACTTGTCAGATTCAGTATCAGTATAGTCATCATCATCATAATAATGATCTCAAGTATGCAGATTGCAACAGGCTGGCAGGGCTGTGATGTCTTGAAATTGCATGCATCTTGTCAGATCCAGGGTCTGCAGATTGCAACATGCTGACAGGGTGATGATGTCCTAAAGTTGTTCGCAACCCATCAGCTTCAGGGTCTGTAGATTGCAACATGCTGACAGGGCTGTGATATCCTGAAGTTGCTCACAAAGCTGCAGATCCAGGGTCTGCAAATCGCAACATCCTGACAAGGCTGTGATGATCTGAAGTCGCTTGCAGTAAGACAGATCCAAGGTATGCAGGTTGCAACATGCTGACAGGGCTGTGATGTCCCGAAGTTTCACACAGTGCTGCAGATGCAGGGTCTGCAGGTTGCAACACACTGACAGGGCCGTGATGTCCTGCAGTTGGATACAATACTGCAGATCCAGGGTGTGCAGATTGCAACACTCTGACAGGGCTGCGAGGTTTTGAAGTTACCAACACAAAGACAGCTTAAGGGTCTGCATATTGCAACAGGCTGACAGGGCTTGGAGGTCATGAATTTGCCTGCAATGAGACAGATCCAGGGTCTGCAGATTGCAAAATGCTGACAGGGCTGGGAGGTCCTGAAGTTCATCACAAAAAGACAGGTCCAGAGTCTGCAGATTGCAACATGTCGTGAGGGCTGAGATGTCTTGAAGTTGGCGACAACGAGACAGGTCTAGGGTCTGCAGATTGCAACATGTCGTGAGGGAAGTGATGTCTTGAAGTTTGCAACAATAAGTCAGATTCAAGGAACGCAGATGGCAACACTCTGACAGAGCTGACAGGTTAGTTAAGGAACGCCACCATTGGAGGTCCAGGGAGCGCAGGGCAGTACAGTACTGCAAGGCGGCTAGGCTGGTATCTGAGAAGCCATGTAGAACAGCCTCCTCAAGACGAGTTAGCGCTGTCAAGGGAGACAAAGCAGCTGACATCTGAAGAATTGCCAGCCCTTCTACCTTCAGAGGACTCTGCTGACCATCCTTGAGCCGCACCTCTATGGCACGCAAGCTGGGTGGCAGGCCAGATAGATTTAGATGCTCTGAAGCTCCAAACACGCTGACTCTCTGAAGCGCAGGGCACTGTTGGAGGATGGTCATGTGTGCTTCAATACTGCCCTGCAGGGGGCAACATGACAGGGGTACGGTTCAGCATGCATTGGTGGTCGGACCCAGCTCAAGCACATGTGCTAGCCCCCTCAACCTCACGCCTTTTCATAAGGCGTAACTTTTTTTTTTGCAGGCAACAATTTGTTGGGACCTACCGGCAAATGCGGAGATTTTAAAGGGGCCTTACTTGAAGTAGCCTGGTGGAGAACCTATGTGCCCCCCCCCCCCCCCCCATGCAACATGAGAGGGATATGGTTTGCTCATGGGCATCACCCATAATAGTAAACAAGATGTATGCAAACTTGTTCGCCTTCAACATGTTTGAAAGGATCAGTTGAAAACCCGAGTAACAATCTGTAAAGATTTCTTTTTCAGCAACAAGCGCAGTTTTTTCACCCCAATGTGGGCGCAGCGTGCATTTTTTGCGCTTTTTGCACTAGAAAGCGCTGAGCAATTTGACGTTTGTGCGCTTTAAGCGCTGACCAATTTGACAGAAAGTAGTACCCTGCTACCCACCCACTGGGAGCAGATATCTTGATACCATATCTCTTGCAAATCCGATGGAAAACTGGGCGGGTTATCGTAGCTTGCAGCTATCCACCGACAGCCAGCAGGTACCTAGATACCATACTTAATATCTATTCAACTCATGATCATTATATGAATCATGTATGTGTCTCCTAGCTGGTGATTCGATAGGAATACAGTTCACCATGTTTCCACCATCTGGGGTAGTGAGTCGAAGCAAGGCAGCAAAGCGTCATGACACCTCCACAACGCATCTTCGGTAACTCCGGCAGAGACACCTCCTCGACCTGCCTGCCTGCTCTGTGCCATATTGCTGCGCTGTTCGGTGCAGCCCACAGGAGTCTGATAAAAGTGGCAAAGGTTATGTTACAGGTAGTCAAGCATACTTATGGTGCTAACACTGGACACGTGTAAGCTGTGTCACGAGTTAGCACGTTGTTCTAGCACGTAGCTCTGTGTCACCGATACAGTCAGCAGGGGCGAGCAGGGGTAATCCCTGGGGTAATCCGGGGGGGTAAGGGCGTGTTTCCAGTGGACCAACAGTTGAACTGTGTATAGTAGACGACTCAACCCTACAGTTCAAGTTCGAGTGCTGAGCTGGGCCCTAAAACCTCAAGAAGTGCCTTGTCATCACGGCTGCCCCTCGAGCGCGTTCTGGTCCCCTGCCCCCCTCGCTGCAAGTGCATGCAGCTTGCTCGAAGTTTCCTCAAATCACCGCATCCACCGCTTACCACCGCCAGTGTATTATTTCGCTACGCTCTTCACTTCCATCTGTTCTCTTGCTCCTCCTGCCGCTGCCGCTTCTGCATCTGCTCCGTCCGGTCGAATGGATCGGGTGGTCAGATTGAGATTTCGGTCGAATCTGTGGCTCTCGCTATCATCATTCGAACTGGTTAATTCCCGCCTTTCTTTCATGTATTCGCCCATCCAACTTGAAATTGGCTCCCAATTACTCGCAACTCGGGGCGTGTTGACAGATCTCGGGGAGAATCTGCGAAGATGCTCGCTGCTGTATCACTTTTGTGATTTTGTCCAACGCCCTCCCTCGAAATTGTCCACCGCCCTCCCCCCAAAATAGTTGAACTGTTGAGCAATCCCGAACAGGGGGGGGGGGTGTTCGGGATTGCTCAACAGTTGAACTGTTGAGGGGGGAGGGCGACGGACAAACCCTGACGTGGCTGCACACCTGGCGTGCCACATCGGCGAAAAGTTGAACTGTTGAAGTTGAACTGTGCCCACTGGAAACACTCGTGCCACGCTGGCGCCCACAGTTGAACTATTTGGTCCACTGGAAACACGCCCCTAATCCGCCCGAATCCGCCCAGGCCAGGCTCTGGCCATCCTCTGCCCCCCACCCACCGCCCCCGCCCCCCACCCCCACCCCCTTCCCTCCTTGCCTCAGCTCTGAGATCCAAGGGGCGCGGGGCGCGGGGCGAGGGGGGGCCGGGCCCGGGGGGGGGGGGGGGGGGGGGGGGGGGGGGGGGGGGGGGGGGGGGGGGGGGGGAGGCCTATATAGCAACATAAGGATCAAGAAAGGAAGAGGACGGGCGAAGTCGTGGGTGCGGAAGGGAGGCATGCCCCGGCGGACAGACCAGGCCCGAGCCGACTGGGCAGGCCGCTTCGGGGTGGCCTGCCGCTACCTGCCCCCCCCCCCCCCCCCCCCCCCCCCCCCCCCCCCCCCCCCCCCCCTGACCTCCTATTGTACAACTATTCGCGTCTTCAAGCCGGTCGCGAATGGACACGCTGGATGAGCATAGAGTGACATTAATGAGAAGCTGGCGCAGCTTCTTTGGACAAATTCGAACAGCAAATGCGAACAGCAACTCCGGGGCGCGCCCATTAGAGGAGGGGTATTTATGTGCGTGAGTATGTTTGGGGGAGGGTTTGTTTTTGTTTCTCTCTCTAAGTCTGTCTAGCGCCTGTGCGCTTGTTCCCACATCAGCGTTGCTGCTCTACATCAGCGTTGCTGCTCTTGGAACTCTGCGTCTTCTCTGCGTCTAACTATCTGCCTGCGCGCTTGCGCCTGCGTTGCTGCTCTTAGAGAAGGTGGGCTGCGATTTGATTGATTGGCAGCTGTTGTTTTTATCCCTCTTCGTTTTCTTGCGACAGTTGTGAAACTGCGAAGTTGCACGCTAGCTTTTCGTTGCTCTCTCCTCATCAATTCGCTGCGCCTCATCCATTCGCTCCGTCTGCATGCATGCATACATCCTCCCCCCCCCCCCCCCCCCCCCCCCCCCCCCCCCCATGTTTGCATGCCTGCAGCTATCTCACGGCCCATCCCGCTGAAGGCATGCGACACTTCTACTACACTAGAGGAATGAAGGAGACTGTGGAGCAAGTAAACGCGCTGCTTTGGTGAGCTCGTGTCCGAACCGCTTGCGGAAGGACAGACTTCCGGTGCAGTTGCCGGACGCATGCAGTGCGGGTCCGCTTCAACGAGTTTCCTCGTTGCCAAAATATCCGATTCAGATTTAGACCTCCTAGCAGCACCTCTTGGGAGGCCTGTGCTCCAGCTTTGGAGGAAACCAGCCAAATTATTTTGAACACACGTGAGGTTAAAGAGTTGCTGGAGGATGGGTGTGTCGAGGTGGCATACAGCACTAGGTACCAATGTATGGCACCATGCAGATGGGACCGGCACATCACATGATGTTGACCAAAGGCGAGTATAATGTCATCTGATATCATCCCAATTGCATCATTTGATATGTATATAAATGGTAACTTTTGCCTTGACAGACTGCCGGCATAATATGATATCATATGATGACATTATATCATAGTATATCATAATGCCGTTCCCCAGATGTAACAAGCCATTAGGAAATGCGGCAGGGCCGTCTCTCTAGAGCATGTCTTAGCCTATGTGTATTACAATGTTGGATTAAATATATTGTAACAAGGATTGCGCTATCCCAATTTCTTCTTCCTTCTAACTTGAATTCAGCCAGCTCATGCTTTGTATTTCAGCCAGATACGTTGCTGAATTAAAAGCTAACTTGTTATCAAATGAATGATGATGAAGGATGATGTTCCCTGGCCAGCAAGTCATCAGATTTAGGACCTTGAGATGCCAGAAATAGCAAACCGCAGTGCATTCTTCTGGAGCGCCAATCCCCTCTAGAGTTTGTAGGAACTGGCACATACAAACTCCAAATTATGAATCTGCTAATACTCAACCGCAAACTGAAAAATAGCAAACCGCGGTGCACTCTCCCCTCTGGAGTGGGCGGGAACTACAAAATACAAAATAGCTACCCAGGCATAGCTGTAGGAATTTAGTCATTTAGTGGATGCACCAAATATGCATGTTTTACGTAATTTGACTTTTTATTTACCGTACAACAATTTATTACCCAACCTCCCATGTCCACTCTTGTCTACATACCTCAGCTGGCCTATCCCGCCTCCTTAGCAATCAATTGTTACAAAGGAGGACCCCGCACATGATACCGTGGATGGCAGCTTCGGAAACGTTATCATGTATGGACAACATAAATATTCAAGCTGATAAAAGTTCTGTGGATGTGCTGCATAATAATAACTGTGTGATCCTATAGAGACTAGAACTTCGACCTGGACTTGGTTACATGGCTCAGCCTTTAAGGCTGCTCGCCGTAGTCGGCAGTAGCATGAACAATTTAAATGAAAGCATTATGATCAAACTACATTTGATCCAATCTCTTAATACAATGATCCACCAAGCAAGTTCTCACGACCTTCCATCTCTTGATTCTTTGATACTTGTGTTGCTGCCTGATACTACTACTACTACACACACCTGGGCTTGCTTGGCATCTTGCACTTCTTCTTAAAATAGCCTTGCCCCCCCCCCCCCCCCCCCATCCACCCACACAGTTTTCTCATTGCAGCCTTTCACCCTCCCTCCCACCCCAGGGCTTGCTCTGCATCTTGCACTTCTTCTCATAGCAGCCTTACCCCCCCCCCCCCCCCCCCCCCCCCCACACACACAGTTTGCTCATGGCAGCCTTTTACCCTCCCTCCCACCCCAGGGCTTGCTGAGCATCTTGCACTTCTTCTCATAGCAGCCCCCCCCCCCCCCCACACACACACAGTGTGCTCATTGCAGCCTTGTACACACCCCAGGGCTTGCTCTGCATCTTGCACTTCTTCATAGCAGCCTTCCCCCCCCCCCCCCCACACACACACGCACACACAGTTTGCTCATTGCAGCCTTGTACCCTCCCTCTCATCCCAGGGCTTGCTCAGCATCTTGCACTTATTCTCATAGCAGCCTTGCCCCCCTCAACCCACCCCCTCCCAACTGCGCTCATTGCAGCCTTGCAACCCCCACCCCACCCAGGGGATGCTTTGCATGTTGCATTTATGCTCACTTCTGGTCCCTCTTTAGGGGAAGTGTAGAGCACGTGGCCGCTCGTAATCCTGCCCATAAGGGATTCCAGTGAGCGAGGTTGAGGGAGCTTGTGGGGCAGCTGGTAGCCCTACCCCCGGCAAAGTCTTAGCACGCTTCCGCTGGGCTGCTTTGGTTGTGAGCCCCCGCCTGCTAGCTTCACTGTTCGCCGCTCGGATGTAGTTGTTCTGGAGCTTGGTAATAGCTTCGAATCGTGTCTTTTTATCGACATGGCAAGCCTCCCAAGCAGCGCTCACACTAGGAGACAAGGGGTTGACCTTGATGGCAGGGTTTGCCAGTATGAAAGCTCTCAAGAACTCGTTACGGGCCGTGGTTGCCTTCAAACTCTTCAGCTCCTCCTCCAGTTCGCTGTTCCCCAGACCTTCCAACCTCACCTTATGCAGGTGTTCCATAAGGCCCAGGTCAGGATCACTGGGTGAGTGTTGGTGAGTGTTGGTGAGTGTTTGTGGACCTGCCCCAAAGCGTCGCAGAGCTGCCCCCAGACCTGTCTCGAGAGGGCTTTCTGCCAAAGGAGAAGTCGAGGCCGGCCTCTGCATAGCACGCATGATTGGGCTGCTGGCGAACAACTCGTCGACAGAAGGGGTACATGACATGTCCTCTGGTGTAGGTATCTTCCCCAGGGAGATGACTACCTTGATGCCAGACTTCATTTTGTAAAAAGCAGCGTAGCTCATCGACTCCCCTTTGTGTCCTTTCCGCCATGCAAACAATTGGTCCAACTCCCCTCCGTTGTCAAGGAAGCCCTGCACAGTCTTGACGTAGTCCTTGAACTGCGCATACCGCTTTCTGAAGTCTGAGGTGCCGTACCTGCATACAAGGAAACAAAAAATGTATAAGTCAACCTAGGGCCCGGGGCAGTAGTCTAGGGACAGGGGGCAGCAGTCCAGGGGGTAGGAGTCCAGGGGCATGAGTCAGGGGGGCAGGGAGCAGGAGTCAAGGGGCAGGAGTCAAGGGGGCAGGTGGCAGGAGTCAAGGGGGCAGGAGTCAAGGGGGCAGGTGGCAGGAGTCAAGGGGGCAGGAGGCAGGAGTCAAGGGGGCAGGTGGCAAGGTGGCAGGAGTCAAGGGGGCAGGTGGCAGGAGTCAAGGGGGCAGGTGGCAGGAGTCAAGGGAGCAGGAGTCCAGGGGGCAGGAGTCAACGGGGCAGGTGGCAGGAGTCAAGGGGGCAGGATGCAGGAGTCAAGGGGGCAGGAGTCAAGGGGGCAGGTGGCAGTCAAGGGGGGCAGGGGGCAGGAGTGGGGCAGGAGTCAAGGGGGCAGGAGTCAAGGGGGCAGGAGTCAAGGGGGCAGGTGGCAGGAGTCAAGGGGGCAGGAGTCAAGGGGCAGGAGTCAAGGGGAGGGGGCAGGAGTCAAGGGGGCAGGAGTCAAGGGGAAGGGGGCAGGAGTCAAGGGGGCAGGAGAGTCAAGGGGGCAGGAGTCAAGGGGAAGGGGTCAAGAAGGCAGGAGTCAAGGGGAAGGGGGCAGGAGTCAAGGGGGCAGGAGTCAAGGGGAGGTGGCAGGAGTCGAGGGGGCAGGAGTCAAGGGGGCAGGAGTCAAGGGGAAGGGGGCAGGAGTCAAGGGCAGGAGTCAAGGGGGCAGGAGTCAAGGGGAAGGGGGCAGGAGTCAAGGGAAGGGGGCAGGAGTCAAGGGGCAGGAGTCAAGGGGGCAGGAGTCAAGGGGAAGGGGGCAGGAGTCAAGGGGCAGGAGTCAAGGGGGCAGGAGTCAAGGGGAAGGGGTCAAGAAGGCAGGAGTCAAGGGGAAGGGGGCAGGAGTCAAGGTGGCAGGAGTCAAGGGGGCAGGTGGCAGGAGTCGAGGGGGCAGGAGTCAAGGGGGCAGGAGTCAAGGGCAGGAGTCAAGGGGGCAGGAGTCAAGGGGAAGGGGGCAGGAGTCAAGGGGAAGGGGGCAGGAGTCAAGGGGCAGGAGTCAAGGAGGCAGGAGTCAAGGGGAAGGGGGCAGGAGTCAAGGGGCAGGAGTCAAGAAGGCATGAGTCAAGGGGAAGGGGGCAGGAGTCAAGGGGGCATGAGTCAAGGGGAAGGGGGCATTAGTCAAGGGGGCAGGTGTCAAGGGGAAGGGGGCAGGAGTCAAGGGTCATGCGGCAGGAGTCAAGGGTGTTGCAAATGGACCCCCCTCTCCTCTCCCCTATACTGCACATGGACCCCCACCCCACCCACCCTCCCCTAAGCTGCACAAAGCCCCCCCCCCCCCCCCCCCCCCCCCCCCTCACCCACCCTCCTCATACCCACCAGTGTTTGGCATTACCCTCCCAAGCCTTGTCCAGGGCCGCGATTGATGGGTAGATACGACCAAACAGAGGAGGAGCTTGCTTGGCTCCCAAGCCTACCTTGTACAGCTCCCAAGCCTGCGACACATTAAGCAAAGTTTAATTGATTGGCGTAAGTGTGAGCCCTCCCTCCCTTCTCAAAAAATCTAGACACCCACTTGTTTAATATCTACTTCGATGCTTACCGTTTTAATGGTGAGGTTATTCAGCATTGTCTTAGCAGGAGCATACTCCAACAGCTCATGTTGCGTCCAACCGCTGTCCAAAACGATGACCCCGTGCGGGAGGCAGGTGCACTTGCGGGTTGAAGACTCGAAGGAGGAGGCATGGTGGTAGACCCCGGTAGTGTTGAGACAGTCATGAGTTGCTGATGAGCTGTGTTGCAGGGCTGGACGCCCTCCCTCATCATTTCCTTCATCTCTTGGATGTATTTCCTCAACTTCTGCACCTCAGTCAGTGGCTTGGCTGTCAACCCTGCAGCCCTTCGGTTCTGGAACAATGTCACCGCAGCATGGAACTGAGGATACTTGGATAGGTGTTCAACCACTGGGTCGGGAACCCGTGGAGCTGGATCCCGGGGGGTCGCAGCTAGGAAGACTGCATCTTGAACCAACACCTCACCTAAGTGCTCGAGGAAGGCGTGGCAATGGCGAGCACAAGGGGCATCTACGGGGCATTTGTCAGCCTCAACCTTGAAGTCTCCCAACCATGGGAGGACAGCATGAATGAGTTCCTCCAACTGCTCCTTAGACTCGAAGCCAATGCCAAACCGCTCAGAATAGTAGGCCTCGCGGAGCTTGTGCCCATACCCAGTTACAAATCCAGCCAACGCTACGACAGCCCCAGACGGCGCCCCCACAACGTAGACGTCAGTGCAAACAGTCTCTAGCCAGTGCCCCAGGCGCTTGATCATATCCAGAGCAGCCCTACGTTACACATGTGTGATCTGGTGAGATGGAGCATGCATGTGATGTAATGTGTCTGGTCTTGTCAGGTTTGGTGGTGAGAAACAACAACTTTATGGTTTGGTCTGCTTGTCTTGTGGTGGACTGGTAATGGGCAACAAGAACAGCTTGGTGAGCAACAACATCATTATAGTCTGGTCTGGTTGTCTGATAATGGACTGGTGGTGGGGAAAGATAACCGCTTGCAAGTTTAAAGCAGCACTCAAGCGGTACACAACGCACCCAAACATGTCAGCGACGCGAGCTCCTCCAGCTCGAAATGCATGGCACACCTTGCTGATAATAATGCTAGCTTGTAGGAGCAAAGGTCCAATCGCCTGCCTGCATGCGGAGTATGTCACAGCTTTCCCAGTATTTCCCCGTCCAAAAAGAGGATACTTGAGGAACTCCACCCAATGGGTGTAGGGGGAAGGCAGCACCCTGTCGCCCAGCGTGAAGTCCATGAAGATCAGTCTCGCCAAGGAATGAACCCCACTCACTTCAATGTTTTCATGCCGGACAAGGGACAGGTACTTGGCTCGGTTGTCCTTGGATGTCTTGTTCCCCTTCAAGATGAAATTCATTACCCAGCAAAGATCTGGACCAACTGTAGGGTCGTGCACAGGCACCATCATGTGCGCAAACCCTATGAGGAGGGCGTCGTCGTTCCGGCCTAGGGTCTGGTGGCATACCCTAATCATGCAACTGCAGGGAGCAAGGATGTGTTTATGTGTGCGTTAATTGGGGGGAACATTGGGGACACATGCAAAGCAAGTCCATGCAACTGATCATACAACTGAATTGAGCAAGAACAAAGTAGTTCGACATGGGTGTGAATAACCCACCTCCAGAAGACGTAGTGCCACATCACAAAAGTGATTTTAGCCAGCCGGGTGTACTGCGCGTAGGTGTACGAGTCTGCAGCAGTACCCTTGCTGGGGTCTTGATGTGCAACCCTGCAAGAGAATACACAAATACGGTCAGTATATTTTGCATAAAGCATACTTATCATTCGAGCCACACCACAGCAGACAAACACACTCACTAGTACATTTTGATAGCATTTCAATAAACTTACCTCTCAGAATCCCGCTTCATACGCAGAACAGAATTCTTGAGCATCCTGTACTTGCTGTAGTCACTGAGCCTGTTGACCTTCACACTGTCCACAAGTAATAGCTTGCTGTTCTTAACACCTTGTGCCAACCACCAATGGGCCATCGCAGAGTGATGGGCCTTGTAGGTGTTGTAAGCCTGGAAATTAACATGTATTCATTTGTGTGTCAATTGGGGGAAACCATCCACCTCATGCACCGCAAGTCCATGCACCTCATGCAAAGCAAGTCCATCCACCTCATGCACCGCAAGTCCATGCACCTCATGCAAAGCAAGTCCATCCACCTCATGCAAAGCAAGTCCATCCACCTCATGCACAGGAAGTCCATGCACCTCATGCACAGCAAGTCCATGCACCTCATGCACAGCAAGTCCATGCACCTCATGCAAAGCAAGTCCATCCACCTCATGCAAAGCAAGGCCATCCACCTCATGCACAGCAAGTCCATGCACCTCATGCAAAGCAAGTCCATGCAGACAGGTGCATGCATATTGGGTGCTCACATAAGTGACTTTTCCATCTTTCAATCTCTGACGTTCAAGGTCCCAGTACTTCATGGCAAGACCTATGGTCAGAATCTCCACATCGAAACCAGCGTCGGCGAGTTTCCCCTGCGAGGGAGGGTAGGAATACGACCAAGGTGAACGAACAAGCACCTAAAGAAGCACAGTAGCAGCAGCAGCAAAGTCGCACCTGGAGCGTTTTGATGTTGGCCCCGTAGACCGTCTGGGTGCCATCTGCTAGCGATCCTCTAAGAATTTCCTCCCAGTCCATTCCATGAGCAACTCCATCCACAGGTCGTTCGACGACTGGTTCAGATTCATCATCGGTTTCAGTTAGTTCACCATCAGGCTCGTCTTCATGCCCCTCTTGATGAACGAAAGCATCAACAGCTCTAGTCATTTCCAAGTCAGACTCTCATAATCGCCTCCAGATTAAAGAGTTAGAAGCAGAAAGGACAGACGTCAAGGGGGATCAAGCTCATAGATGCTGCGCTTGGCATTTGAATGAAGAATCCACCGGTGTATTGCCGGTCCTAATTAACGAAGGAAGAGGACGAAGTCCTCGTCCTATACATTTGGTATCTCCGTCCTACGGCCTCCCCCATTCTCGTCCTCTTCCTTTCAAAATTGACCGCTGCCTAAAGCCACGCCTCCCGGCGTTCTTTCCATTTCCTGACTGGATTAGAGAAATCTACAGTCCCTATTATATTATACCCTGGATAGATCCTACTTATTTCTCCAAACAAACTGCAGTGCTGCGTGTTTTGGGGTCGGAGTTTTCACTGTTGCCAGCGGAAACGCCGTTCGTTTGGGCCGCTCTGCTGAAACGCGTTGGGAATCAGGTAACTTATAATATTTGGCAGGATCGTTTCCTTCTATTTACCTATAAAGAAATAGGGAAGCGCCGTGAGTTGGCTGCTAGCTCTAGTACCAGACATCTTCTCACTCGGTCTGCCAATCCAGAGGATTTTGAGATCCTGCTATTTACTCGAGAAGTGGCGAAGCAGATACTCGCAACCTCGGATCTTGTCAACTTGATCATTATTTGCCGATTTAGCTTGCAAATTTCCCACTCGTACAGTGATAAAGCGCAGCAATGGGTTTTTCGACGGTACAAATCGCCGCCATTCGCCCACCCTGAGCGTCGGGTGGCTGTCGTGGTGGCTGCTGCCATCTTCACCTCTCCTCTCAGCAAATAATTATTGGGGTCGATATGGGTCGCTATTCGCTAGATTCGCGACCTATTTGGAAAACGAGTGCGACGCGAAGTGGCCATCACATGATACCTGTAAAACGCCTTAAACCTAAGCTATGTCGCCACCCACCATTGTATTCTATCTACTCTCGCTTGCAACAGCATAATAATATAATATCCTCGTTACTGCTCCTGCTCGCTTCAATCACTGCAGATGCGCTAGTCGCTCGTCAGAGTTAGAGACGAGGCTAGCGCATACAACCATGACGATGACGATGGTGGTGGTGATGATTGTGGTGCTCACTTTCGTGTATTTCTCCGGCTGCTCCACTGCGCTCCAAATATCCCGCAGCCTGCAGGAGTGAAGTGGGAATTACGAGTGCATGTGACGCGCGCCTGCGCTCGGTTTGTTTTGGTTTGTAAACAAAAGTCAAATTTGAGTCTGTATATGTGTGGATGCTAGATGACCCCCTGGCCCTCCCCCCCCATCCCTCCCTGTTCCCTCTCCCCTCCAGTTGCACTTGCCTACTCTCACCACAACTAATAGTCAAAGGGACCACAACTGGTTCAACATGGAATAAAGGGGTTAATTTAGCCCGCAAACTGCTAGGACTACCTAAATTAACCCCTACATCTGCCTACAGTGTATTCCATGTTTAACCAGTTATGGTCTGTTTCCGTACTACTAGCCTTGCAAGATCATGTGCGGTGGACATGATTAATTCGGGACCAAGGGCCCATAGGAGGAACTTTTAGAGGTTTCAATGTGGGCCTGGAAGGTTCTAGGATGTGTTGTGTTTTATAAAAGCAGCTGTATGCTGTGTACATGATCTTACAAGCACGCTTCCCAATATAGAATAGATGCCTGTCCTGCTTTTGTCCTGCCTGCCCCGGTGGTGGTGGTGTGGGATGGTTGTTGTTGGTGGTGGTGGTGTGTGTGGGGGGGGGGGGGTTGTAGTGGTGGTGGGTGGTGTCCTGCTCTCGTCCTGCCTGCCCCGGTGGTGGTGGTGGTGGTGGTGGTGGTGTGGGATGGTTGTTGGTGGTGGTGGTGGTAGTGGTGGTGGGTGGTGTCCTGCTCTCGTCCTGCCTGCCCCAACCAGACCCAATTAACCACCCCTACCCATCCACCTGAACCAACTGCCAGAACCAACTAACTGAACCACGCCTACCCAGGCGTCTACCCAACCACCTGAACCAACTGCCAAAACCAACTAACTGAACCACGCCTACCATACCCAGCTGTCTACCCAACCACCTGAACCGACTGCCTACCCAACTGCCTACTCAACCACCGGAACCAACGACCTGAACCACGCCTACCCAACCGTCTACCCAACCACCTGAACCAACTGCCTACCCAACTGCCTACTCAACCACCTGAATTAACCACCTGAACCGCGCCTACCCAATCGTCTACCCAACCACCTGAACAACGCCTACCCAACCGCCTACTCAACCACCTGAACCAACCACCTGAACCAACCGCCATAACCAGCTAACTGAACCACACCTACCCAACCACCTACTCTCAGGTTCAAGTCAGAATTAAGTGTCACATCTTAATCTCACATCTCAAATTCTCAATCTTGCACATCTCACATCTCGCATCTCTACTCTCAGGTTCAAGTCAGAATCAAGCGTCACATCTCAATCTCACATCTCAGGTTGTCAATCTCACATCTCGCATCTCAATCTCACATCTCAATCTTTACTCCCAGGTTCAAGTCAGAATCGAGCGTCGTATCTTAATCTCACATCTCAGATTCTCATCAATCTCACATCTCACATCTTGTATCTCACATCTCAATCTCACATCTCAATCTTTACTCTCAGGTTCAAGTCAGAATCAAGCGTTGCATCTTAATCTCTCATCTCAGGTTCTCGATCTCACATCTCAATCTCACATCTCAATCTCTACTCTCAGGTTCAAGTCAGAATCAAGTGTCACATCTTAATGTCGCATCTCACATCTCGCATCTCGCATCTCAATCTCACATCTCAATCTCACAGCTCAATCTCTATTCTCAGGTTCAAGTCAGAATCAAGCGTCACATCTCGATCTCACAGCTCAGGTTGTCAATCTCACATCTTGCATCTCAATCTCACATCTCAATCTGTACTCTCAGGTTCAAGTCAGAATCAAGTGTCACATCTCAATCTCACTTCTCAGGTTCTCAATCTCACATCTCACATCTCGCAGCTTGCATCTCAATCTCACATCTCAATCTCTACTCTCAGGTTCAAGTCAGAATCAAGTGTCACATCTCAATCTCACATCTCAGGTTCTCAATCTCACATCTCACATCTCGCACCTTGCATCTCAATCTCTACTCTCAGGTTCAAGTCAGAACCAAGTGTCACATCTCTCCTTCACCACGTCGGCATACAAACCTGAGCTATAAGGAGCTACACTAGCTACGAGGCGAGAGCTCCACAGCCTCTGATACTTAAGTTACACAGCCTCTCACACTTCAGCTACACAGTCTCACAGGCGTCAGCTACATAGCCTCTCATACTTCAGCTACACAGCCTCTCACACTTAAGCTACACAGTCTCACAGGCGTCAGCTACATAGCCTCTCATACTTCAGCTACACAGCCTCTGGGCCTTCAGCTCCACAGTCTCTCAAACTTCAGTTACACAGCCTCTCAAACTTCAGGTACACATCCTCTTATACTTCAGCTACATAGCCTCTCATACTTCAGCTACACATCCTCTTAACTTCTGCTACACAGCCTCTCAGACTTCAGTTACACAGCCTCTCAGACTTCAGCTACACAGCCTCACAGCCTTCAGCTACACAGCCTCTCAGCCTTCAGGTACACAGCCTCTCAGACTTCAGCTACTCAGCCTCTAAGACTTCAGCTACGCAGCCTCTAAGACTTCAGCTACACAGCAAAACTGCAAGACACTTGCATAGCTGAGTCGGTAGTACCAATGTTCCTTTGTTTTAGGCCTTCACCCCCGATTTCTGTACTGTCAAGGCCAAAGGTTGCAATTGCCATGCCTTCGAAACCAAGGCATGCCGAAACTGATCCATCCTCACCAGATGCCTGCTCTGATCCTGGACTACAAGTAGCAGCTTCTAGGCAGCTCCCTGAATCTGGTCCATCCTCACCAGATGCATGCTCAGATCCTGGACTACAAGTAGCAGCTTCTAGGCAGCTCCCTGTATCTGGTCCATCCTCACCAGATGCATGTTCTGATCCTGGACTACAAGTAGCAGCTTCTAGGCAGCTCCCTGGATCTGGTCCATTCTCACCAGATGCAAGCTCAGATCCTCGACTACAAGTAGCACCTTCTAGGCAGCTCCCTGAGCCAGCCACTGCACCAGTCACAGAGCTTTCAGCAGTAGATTCTCATGTGTCGACCAAGTCAGACCTGACAACAGCAAGCCTGTGCCCAAGCCCAGCTTCTAATGCCTGCTGTGTTGTTCCTCTGAGTCCAAGCCCATGCAGTGCAGACACATCCATATCTCCAGGTCTGGCGTCAGCCACTCCTTGCGCTTCTTCAGCATTACAACAAGGTGGGTCATGCCCGGCCATCCATGGCCCAGGCCAGGGCCCAAGCCTGTTGGGGAAGGAGGGCCATTCCCCTTACTTAACATTACAACGGGTTGGGTCATGCCCAGCCACCCATGGCCCTGGCCCAGGCCTAAGTCCGTTGAGCAAGGAAGGCCAGTCCCCTCACTCAACATTACATAGGGGTGGGTCATGCTCGGCCACCCATGGCCCAGGCCCAGGACCAAGTCCGTTAAGCAAGGAAGGCCATTCCCCTCACTCAGCATTACAACGATATGGGTCATGCCCGGCCACCCAGGGCCCAGGCCCAAGTCCGTTGAGCAAGGAGGGCCATTCCCCGTACTCAACATTACAACGGGGTGGGTCATGCCCACCGATGGCCCATGGCCCAGGCCCAAGTCCGTTGGGGAAGGAGAGACATTTTCCTCTCTCAGCATTACAATGCGATGGTTCATGCCTTTCCACCAAAAGCCCAGGCCCAGGCCTAAGTCTGTTGAGCAAGGACGGCCATTCCCCGTACTCAACATTACAACGGGGTGGGTCATGCCCACCCATGGCCCATGGCCCAGGCCCAAGTCCGTTGGGGAAGGAGAGCCATTCCCCTTACTCAGCATTACAACGATATGGCTCATGCCCGGCCACCCATGGCCCAGGCCCAAGTCCATTGAGCAAGGAAGGCCATCCCCCTCTCTCAGCATTACAACGGGGGGGGTCATGCCTTTCCACCAAGGGCCCAGGCCCAACCCCTTCTCTGTTGACGATTTCAGACAGGTCAATTTCTGTTTCCAAAGTGAGGGAAGGCTCTCTACCTTGTCAGTCTGGTAGGCAACCTCCCTTGGATCCTAACCCGCACAGACTGTCCCTGCCAGGGAGCCAGGACCCTATGACACCAAACGGGATTTCAAAATTGGAAAATATTGATATTCTGTTCTCCATCACGAGTGACACGGGTGCGAGTGCTAGTCTCTCACAGAGACTGTCGTTTCCTTCCAACACAGACATACTTCTCCGATGTCTCTCAATCGACTCCTCACAAGGATCCGCATTCAGTGATGAGGCTGGAAGACACTCCTCCAGACCTGGGGATGAGACAAGTGCGAATAAAGCCTCAAACAGCAGTTCCAGGGCCGCCGACATCTGCAACATCTGGGGCTTAAGGATGGCTTTACAACCTGCGCGAACCCTCAGTAAGGCCCTCCTAAATGACGCCGAAGGCAACCCAGACCTGTCCTTCTTGAATGCTTGTGCAGACTTGTTGGCTGCTCATCCCAGGGAATCCAACATGTGGAAGCCCCGCATTGAGGGAACACCAGTACATGAATCCAATGTGTGCGAGCCTGCCATGAAGGAAGCACCATCACAAGAGATGTATCAGGGTTTTGACCTCAGTGGCCTTGTGAGGGAGCTTGATGCGCTCAAGTGTGCAAAACGCAGACGTCGATTCTCCTGGTTGTCTCTTTACCATAGTTACAATGCACACCACGAGAACAGGAAAAAGGTAAACGCTTCTCGGCCAGGCGTTCAGTAGAGCACCTCTTCCTTCCCTCTGGATACGAATTCCAGTGGACTCAGCAGGGCGCTCATGTGTGCAAAACGCAGACTTCAATTCAACTGGTTGTCTCTTTACAGAAGTTACAATGCACACCACGAGAACAGGAAAAAGGTAAACGCTTCTCGGCCAAGCGTTTACCAGAGCACCTCTTCCTTCCAGGGTACTACTTCTTGCCAAATTGGTCAGCGCTTATATTGCACAAACGTCAAATTGTTCAGCGCTTTTTAGTGCAAAAAGCACAAAAACTGCGTGCTGCGCCCACAACCCTTCTCTGCACCCCTGCAGTACCCCTCTCACCCAGAATGCACCCTTTCAAGCCGCGCCAACAAATTTTGGGTGTCTTTCGTACCCTTGTCTGCACCCCTACGGCACCCTTCTCTGCACCCCTGCGGTACCCCTCTCACCCAGAATGCACCCTTTCAAGCCAAGCCACCAAATTTGGGGTATCTTTCGTACCCTTGTCTGCATTCCTACGGCACCCTTCTCACCCAGAATGCACCCGAATAGGCCCATTAAAAGGGTGCTATTATAAGGGTTAATTCCATTAAAATGGTATGTAGATGCTTATATACATGCATACATATATACATATGCTTGGATATGTATATGTACGATTGCATATATACATATGCTTGGATATGTATTTGTATGTTTGCATATATACATATGCTTGGATATGTATATGCACGTTTGCATATATGTATGCTTCTGTCCACTTTGGGATAGAGCCCTTCAGTATAGGACACTTCAGTATGGAAATATTTATCTATCCTTCAGTCCACTTCAATATAGGACACTCCAGTGTGGATATATATAATGCTTCTGTCCACTTCGGGATATAACACTTCAGTACAGGACATTTCAGTATGGAAATATTTATCTATCCTTCAGTCCACTTCAGTATAGGACACTCAAGTGTGGATATATGTACATATATATATTATGCTCCGGCCCACTTTGGGATATAACACTTTAGTATGCAAATGTATATCTATGCTTCAGTCCACTTTGAGATAGAGCACTTCAGTATGTATGTATATATATTATGCTTCGGTCCGCTTTAGGACATAACACTTGGGTATTGAAATATATATCTATGCTTCGGTCCACTTAATAATAGGACACTCCAGTGTGGAAATATATATGTATATATATATATATATATATAAAATAGAGCACTTCAGTATGGATATATATATTATGCTTCGGTCCGCTTTAGGACATAACACTTGGGTACTGAAATATATATATGTATAAGCTTCGGTCCACTTAATAATAGGACACTCCAGTGTGGAAATATATATAATGCTTCGGTCCACTTTGGGATATAACACTTCGGTATGCAAATGTATATCTATGCTTCAGACCACTTCGGGATAGAGCACTTAAGTATGTATATATATATTATGCTTCGGTCCACTTCGGGATATAACACTACGGTATGAAAAAAATATTTGTGCTTCGGTCCACTTCGGGATAGAGCACTTCAGTATAGGACACTTGGGTATGAAAAAATACTTATATTTCCACACTAAAGTGCTAAATATCGGCCTTGAGGACCTTTGTTTGCGGGCAGAAGAAACTTGGGTGGAAAAAACCTTACCACACCACACTCTGTATTGGATTGTTACATTTGATTGCAGCCAGCTCTGGGCTGTCCAGTGTTTCCTTTTGAGTCACACTTGAATCTGGTTTGAATCGCGCTGTCTATCGGCCTAGAGGCTCAGTGTTTGGGGGCAGAACAAACGTGGGTGGTATAAACGCTACTACACCACTCTGTAGATTGGATTATTACATTCTTTTCAACCACCTTTCGGCTGCACGTATCAATGCTACCACGCCACAATCTGCATTGAATTGTTACATTTGTTTTCATCCTCCTCAGGGCTGTTCAGTGTCACCTTTGATACAAATTTAATACTGGTTTGAATGGAACAGAAAACTGTTTAAAGGATTCCGCCAAATATGTTACTCTACCCTATTCATGAAACACCCCTGATTCGCAAAATCCGACAATTTAACTTAAATTAACAACGTAACATTATTTCAGTAGTTTTGGGGATTTTCCGGCAATCCTATTTACCGCAATTTTTAATGCGCATACCAGGGTACTTCAAATGGCCAAATTGGGCAGCGCTTAAGCGCACTTGAAAACAAAAAAACTGCGCTTTGTAGTGCAAAAAGCGCAAAATTTGCTTGCAGCGCCCACAAGGGGTTGCAAAAATCTGCGCTTAAAGCGCAGAGGGGGTCAAAAAGTCAGCGCTCAAAAGCGCAAAAGCGCGCGCTTTGAATTACCCTGGCGCATACGGTATATCACTTGAGCCAATTCAGGGAGCGCCCCAGATTCGAAAATCCGACAACTAATGGCGAAAACATATTTGAGCCTTTTTATTTACCACCAAACCTAATTTCCGCCAACATATAAAGCGCATACAAGACATGGAAATATATATTTAGTCTGGGATTATATGGGAATACATCCGTAGTCTGATGTTATTATGAATTATATCCATAGTCTGGTATTACATGTAAATACAAAGATACATACATAGTCTGGTAGTTCATTGGAAAATATCCATAGTCTGGTATTACATGTAAATACAAAGAAACATACAAAGTCTGGTAGTTTATTGGAAAATATCCATAGTCTGGTATAGTAGGATTACCGTGTACAAGAACGCAATAGCTTTCTCGGAGATCCTGAATGCCCTCTCTAAACCCATCCAACAAGCAGTACAAGCCCAAACTGACATGGCCACCAAAGCTTACAGGTTCATGGCTGCTACATATGGAGAGAGACATGGAGACCTGGAAACAGGATCAGTCAGAGCCCTGCACAACAGGATCAGTCAGAGCTCTGTACAACAGGATCAGTCAGAGCCCTGTACAACAGGATCAGTCAGAGCCCTGTACAACAGGATCAGTCAGAGCCCTGTACAACAGGATCAGTCAGAGCCCTGTACAACAGGATCAGTCAGAGCCCTGTACAACTTTACCATGACAAGCACTGAGCCCTTGCAGGTATACCTTTCCAGGAGCTCTGACCTCTACTCTCAACTCCCACTTGTCAATGGAGTCAGCGACACCTCCATTCCTGCTTTCCTCAGCCTTGTTGTGCAGGGACTCAGAACCCGCCCAGAGTATGATCATATGATGGCTTCCGAACATCATTCCACAATTCAGTATGCCCTGACTTTGCCACATTCCAAGCTCAAATCACCAGATACCAGGTATCCAACCAGATCACTGACGACAGCACACACCCTAAAGAAACTGAGCACCTGGTAGCTGCAGCCTACATGCAACTACTATGGAAACGAGTCCAATCCCAAAAAAGAACGCTTGACACCCAGAAAGATGACCTGCTGGAACTGTGGAGGATTTGGCCACAACTCCCTCCAGTGCCCAAGCAAGGACACTTACTTGGCACATCGACCACCTGGCTCCACTAATGCTGACCGTGGGTCCAGATCACCACCTGCTCAACGTGATGGTAACAAGAGATCTACCAGCAAGTCCAAATCTCCCAACAGAGAAGAAAGGACTAACATGTCCAGACCAACTCGCCCCTCCAGGCCAAGCAGAGGCAGACATGCACATGTGGCTGATGGAGACTCCACCTCAGAATCCACTACTGACAATGAGGAGGGCGAGCACAACTTCATGGCCCTGTCAATGGTAGATGATGGTCAACCCATGAAGTATGCTGATTCCCCAAGAGGCAAGTCCAAATCCCTGTCACTGCCACCTGCTCCTTTGGATGACAATGCTTTCTATGGCCATATGAATGATGACGATGCCTGCCTTATATAATAGAGGATGATATGCCAGAATTTGTAGGGGACTCAGATGACAGTGATGATGACAATGATGATTACCAAACAGCCCTAAAGACAGAATGGCTTTTAGACACTGCAGCCCATGCCCACGTCACAAGTAACCTCTCCAACTTGCATGATGTTCAAGATCTCCCACAGCCAATTAGCCTGCAGCTGGCAGACCAGGGAGCACCACCTCTCATCTGCCAACGGATGGGCAAGGCCTACATCAGAGGCCATGGAGGATCTCTTATCATCCTTAATGATGTGCATCTTTCCCCTCCCAAGACCACAGCCAACATCATTAGCATCCATGCAGCCACAAACCTCTCCCTTGACCTCCAAGTCAACATGACCAAGACTGCTGCTACTCTCTCCATCCCCAGTACATTGGGAACCAAGAAGCTCCTCACCTGCACCAAGAGGCATGGCCTCCTACTTCACTAGAACATCCTCCTCCCCTTCCCCTTCCCTTCCCCTTCCCCTTCCCTTCCCCATTCCCCTTTCCCTTACCCCCCCTTCCCCTTCCCTTCCCTTCCCTTCCCTTCCCCTTCCCCCTTCCCCCATTCCCTTCCCCTTCCCTTCCCCTTCCTTCCCCTTCCCTTCCTTCCCCCTTCCCTTCCCTTCCTTCCCCTTCCCCTTCCCCTTCCCCTTCCCTGCCCTTCCCCTCCCCTTCCCTTCCCTTCCCTTCCCTTCCTTCCCCTGCCCCCCTTCCCCTTCCCCTTCCCTTCCCTTCCTTCCCCTTCCCTTACTTCCCTTCCCCTTCCCCTTCCCTTCCTTCCTCTTCCCCTTCCTTCCCCTTCCCTTCCCCTTCCCCTTCCTTCCCTTCCCCCCCTTCCTTCCCTTCCCTTCCCCTTCCCTTCCCCTTCCCCTTCCCCCTTCCCCTTCCCCCTTCCCTTCTTCCCCTTCCCCTTCCCCTTCCCCTTCCCCTTCCCCTTCCCCTTCCCTTCCCTTCCCCTTCCCTTCCTTCCCTTCCCCCTTCCCTTCCCTTCCCTCCCTTCCCTTCCCGCTTCCCCTTCCCCCCCTTCCTCTTCCCCTTCCCCTTCCCCCTTCCCTTCCCTTCCCCCCTTCCCCTCCCCTTTCCCCTTCCTTCCTTTCCCCCTTGCCCCTCCCCCTTTCCCCTTCCCCCTTCCCCTTTCCCCTTCCCCTTCCCCCTTTAACCCCTTCCCTTCCCTTCCCCTTCCCCTTCCCCTTCCCTTCCCCTTCCCCTTCCCCTTCCCCTTCCCCCATCTCCCCCATCCCCCATCCCCCGCCCCATCCCCCATCCCCATCCCCTTCCCCTTCCCCCCTATCCCCCTTCCCCCCTTCCCCCCTTCCCCCTTCCCACTTCCCCCTGTCTTCCCCCCTTCCCCCTTCCCCTTCCCCCTTCCTTCCCCCTCCCTTCCCCCCCTTCCCCCCCTTCCCCCCTTCCCCCTTCCCCCTTCCCCTCCCCCTTCCCCTCTTCCCCTTCCCGCCTTCCCCCTTCCCCCCTTCCCCCCTTCCCCCTTCCCCTTCCCCCCCCTTCCCCCCTTTCCCCTCCCCTTCCCCCCTTCCCCCCTTCCCCCCTTCCCCCCTTCCCCCCTTCCCCCTGTCCCCCCTTCCCCCCTTCCCCCCCCTTCCCCCCCTTCCCCCCTTCCCCTTCCCCTTCCCCCCTTCCCCTTCCCCTTCCCCTTCCCCTTCCCCTTCCCCTTCCCCTTCCCTTCCCCTCCCCCTTCCCCTTCCCCTTCCCCTTCCCCTTATTCATCAGTCCACATCATGATGGTCACTCACTCTGCCTTGGCGTACAGTGATGACTTCTCCATCACAATGTCCCTGCCCCAGACTAGCCCTACTGCAGGCAGTGACAGCGATGATGAAGGACTGCCAGAACTTTCGCCTGCCAGTGATGATGAAGAAGTGGCTGTCTATCCCCCATCTCAGCTCATGACAGATCAAGGGGGTGAATTTGAATTCCAAGAACATCCACAACTAGTACATGACCTCTACTCCACCTCCTCCATGCACGATCCTGCCACACTACCTTCTCAGCCAATGCCAGCTGATGTGAACATACCACCGCATGTTCAACAACTCCCCTCTGTCCCCTTCAAAGAACTTGGCAACCTGAAACAAGAAGAAGCCAGGTCATAGATGGACCTCCTCCTCGACCAAGCCAGGACAACATATGAGGACCAACACAATCCCATAGATGGGCAAGGATCTTGCACACCGTCAGAAATCTCCCCAGCCAAGCCCTTTGACAAGTGGATTCCTCTAGCAAGCTCACCTGCCCCTGGCAGACCACTTGCCCAGATCAACATGAATGCAAACCAGGTACACTTCCTCAACAACTCTGGACTACCGAGAACCAGGTTTGGGTCACCAGTCACCAGTCACCAGTCACCAGTCACTAGTCACCAGTCACCTGTCACCAGTCACTAGTCTCAACAACTCCCAGTCTGCCCAAGCCTTCACCATCAAGCTCAGGCCTCCTCTCTCCAACATCATCCATGACTTCACATTTCCAAATTCCCCACACTGTTGGCATCTGAGAAGCTTCTCAAATTACCAAGCAGAGTCATGCACACAGGTCCCTCAACAGTTTGTGCCCCCATACTCAAGCATCTCAAATTACCAAGCAGCTTCCAAGCCCCCATACTCAAGCATCTCAAATTTGTGCCCCCATACTCAAGCATGCCCCCATACTCAAGCATATTGTCAGCATGAATTGCTGTGCTCTCACGCGTTTTATGACTTGGTGACTACTTCTGTACTTCCTTAGAACTATCGGCTCTGCCAGTCCTGTGCCAGCTTCCCGTAGTGACAGCTTCCCGTAGACTGTGTCATCCTTGAGTGACTCAGTGACAGCTTCCTGTTGGCTGCGTCACCGGTCTAGCCTGTACCCTGTTAGGTTCCTGGCTGCCGCCCCTTTCACCACTGGTGCCCCTTGATGGGTTTCCTGTGCTTGTAATGCTATTCTCGTCTCCGCATATATAGATTGGCGCGTCTGCTCACGCAAGCATCTTTGTCCACTTTCTGGAGTGTATTCAAGCTGATAGGTTATACGGTCCTTCATTTACTACCACTGCTTTTCAATGCGACTTCCTAGAGGGCCTCCCGCTAACTTCGAGAAACTCAATGAGACTAATGGTCTTTCTTGGACGCGCGGGATGCGCAGTATCATTATCAGCAATGGCTGCGACCGAATCCTTCCAACGGAGGACCCGGCTCCTCTTACTGATTGGCTAGATGTTTGTGCGCCAGCGGCCTCTGCTAGCGGTCATGAGAGTCCTTCCGCCATCGTGGAAGTAACCCCCCCCAATCAATTCTCCAACTTTGCGGCTCCTTCTGCTACTGTCCGACGCCTCTCTCCTAAGGTTGAGGACGTTCTGATGCGTCTCTGTTGTGCCTCTACTCAGATCATCCAGTATGCAAGGGCGCCTCCACCACCGGCTGCTCGATTCAGCGATGATGATGATGATGATGATGATGATGATGATGATGATGATGACTTTGGCGATGATGATGATGATGATGAGCTGCAGAGTGCTACGAGTGGTGACTTCGGTGGAGTTACTCCATCTACTGCTACTCGTGTGCTTCACACTGCCACCGTCTCACCATTGTATGAACCTTCATCGGCACCTGCGCTTGCGCCTTCCCCTGTGTATAAGCCTGAGCCCTCTTCTGCGCCTCTGCTTGCGCTACTTCCACCGGTCCACCCGGAGGTGGCCAGGCCGTCTTTGATGAATAAGTCTGCGTCTTTCACCATGCCTATGGAGCGAGGACTTCCTGGCTACAATACTCGTGCTCGAGAAGCTGCTGCTACGGCTGTCCGCGCATCCTCTGCTGGCACTTCGCAGGAGCCCCCTCCGCCTCCGCCGGTGGAGCTGCCACCTGCTCCTGGCCCTCCGCCTCCTGTACGTCCTTCGCTGTCATGCGAGTCTTGGGAGCATCTGCTTACTGGAGGACCTCCTCTGCTCCTGCGGTTGCAGGACTGTCGTCGTATCCGCCAGGAGCACCACTATGGGGAATCCTTGCACCGCACCTTGTACGGTAGGATGGATATGGAGGCCACTAGGGCCAATTGTGATAGCAAGGGTCGCACTCTGCGCGTGATGGCATTCTCTGAGCTAGGTGTCCAGTGCCGGGATTTTCTGGGACAGGTTAAACAGGGGATTCGCTACCCTCCTGATAATGGTGTGACCTTTGGGGATGTTGGGCGTAGGAACAATGACCTGCGGGGCTACCAGTTCGTCAAGGTGCCCCTTCCTTTCTGTCCTGTTCGTCCTGACTTCGAGCTAGTTCTGAGTGTGGCTGCCACTCAGGGCTCTTCTGTTCTCTGGTCTTTCCCTGCCTCCAGTGATGGTGTTTACAAGTTTGCCTGTAGGCCTTGTTGCACCACCAGTGGCCGTTTGATTAGTGCTGACCATTACCCAGTTTTTGCACTTGATGTTGATGAGGACGGTGGAGTTGTTATCCCTACCACTCCTGCATGGCTGTGGCATAGGCGGCTGGGTCACCCCGGCTATGATGCCATGCGCAGACTTGTCAAGAAGGGTATGGTTAAGAACTTACCCCTCTCCCTCAAGCAGGTTCAGAAACTGGCTAAGATCCCTTGTGATGCTTGTCAGAAGGCTAAGGGCAAACGTCTCCCTTTTCCTAAAGAAAGCACCACTAAGATCCGTGCACCTCTCCAACGCCTTCACTTGGATATCATGGGACCAGTTCATATTAGGGGTCTGCGAGGGAGTTTTATATTCTGTGCCTCACAGACCAATACTCTGGCTATGCTGAGGTATTGTGCTTGAGGACCAGGTGAAGCTCCCTTAGCAGTCCAAACTATCATCCTCAGATGGATGAATCAGCTGCATGGGTTTGCCTTTAAGTGTCTGAGATCTGACAGGGCTAAGGAGTTTATAGTAAAGTGGTTCGAGGATTGGCTGATATCGGTTGGGGCAGTGCATGAATTATCGTTGGCATACACTGCACAGCAGAATGCAACTGTGGAGAGGTACAATGGAGTCTTACAGTCTATAGCTAGGAGCATCCACCTGGAGTCTAAACTAGCTAAGTCTTTCTGGCCCTATGCCTTCCTAGCTGCTTGTTACCTTCGTAATCGTCTGCCCAATCAGGGAGACAAGACTCCACACGAGCTGTTCTTTGGGGTTGTGCCTGATGTGTCGTTGTTGCGTGTGTTTGGTTGCCCTTGCTACGTCACGTTAGTCAATGGTAAGAAACGCAACAAGCTAGACGAAAGGGCGTTATCTGGTAGACTGGTTGGGTATTCCCTGGTGAGTAAGGGTTATTTTGTGTGGGTTCCTAAGTTGCGCCAGGTAGTAGAGAGTCGTGATGTACTTTTCTATGAACAGTTTAGCTATAACTGTATACCTGGGCTGTCCCCTTATGACGGGTCTCCGCTGTTTTCTCGCATCCCTGCCGCTATCATCGGACACATGCCTGAGTCTGCGGTTAATGCCTTAGATCCTTTGCCAACCCCAATTGTCGACCGCTGCCCTGGTCATGGGATGACCTTGCGTCCCAGGTCAGGGGCTGATGGTGCTGTATTGCGTGTGAAGGTACTGGGCGGGCGGGATTCCGAAGTTCCTTCAGATAATGTTTTACCCGAATCTCAGGGGGTCGCCAGGCCCTCCTCTGCGCCACGTTCCGTCAGTGAAGCTTTAGGATTAAGACAGCCTTCGATCATAGTGGAGCCTGTCACAGGTCCATTGCCTAATAGTCGCCAACCTCCGACCACCTCGGATGGCTCGCAGGTGTTGTTAATCCCTTCGCCTCCTGCCATCCCTGGTGGATTATTCGGGTCAAGCCCATGTGATGATGTAGCCGTTGCCGAAAGTGTAAGTGATGATCTTGAACACTGGTCTGGTTCCGATACTGCGTATGGCTGGGGTGTTCCGGTCGACCCAGGCTTCGTTGATATAGAGGCAAAGAAGGCCGGCCTTGTTCAACCAGGCAGTAGTTCTGCACTGGGGGCTATACTACCGGTTACTGCTGATATTGCTGATACCCCTGCTGCTCATGTACAAGTAAACTGCTTGTACGTGGGAGCTTACATTTCCACCTCCACTGAACTAACCTATAAAGCTGCCATGCTTCCTGCCAACCCTGACAGGGATCAGTGGCTGCTTGCTATGAAGGATGAGATGGCGTCCCTACATGCCCATGGTACTTGGGTACTCACTCCACAGCCTCCTAAGCAGAGGATCCTGTCTGGCAGGTGGTTATTTGTGAAGAAGGTTGGGGTTGATGGTTCTGTGCGCTTGAAGGCACGTTTTGTGGTCCGTGGTTTTCTGCAGCGTCCTGGGCTGGACTTTCATGACGTAAATGCCCCCGTTTCTTCTAAAGCAGGTCTGAGGGTGCTCCTTGCTGCCATCACTCATAGGAAGATGTTTGTTCGGCAGCTTGACATCAAGACTGCATTTCTGAATGCTAAGCTAGAACCTGGTCTGGACCTGTACTGCCACCAGCCTGAGGGCTTTAAGGTACTTGGTCATAACGGTGTTCCCCTTGTGTGCAAACTGATCAAGTCCCTTTATGGTTTGAAACAGGCGCCCAGGGCTTGGAGTATGGATGTCAAGCGGGTTTTGGTTGCACATGGGTTTACTATGTGCAAGGCAGAACCTGCTCTGTATTTTAGGAGGGATTCTATTGGTAGGTGGAGCTATGTCCTGACCTATGTTGATGATTTTATCTGTGCTTTTAGTGAGCTGGATAGGTATGCTTTGCTGATCAAGGCTATGGAGAAAGCTGGCTGGGAGGTCAAAGAGATGGGTGTACGGGTTCAGTGCCTCTCTTTGGACATGGCTGTTACACTTGACTCTGAAGGCAGGTGTGTTCAGATCAACCTCTCCCAGCACTCCTACATTGTTGATCTGGTGCAGCAGTTTGGTCTTTACTGCTGCTGCAAGCCAAGTTTGGTGCCCCCATGGCCAAGTCCACCGTCACTGACCCACCTGGAGACCCCCTGCCCTCTAATAGCCAGTACCTGTCTCTTGTGGGTGCTTTGCTATACCTGGCTACTTGCACCAGGCCTGATATTTCTTTTGCTGTGAGCTACCTGTCCAGGTTTTCTGCTCACCCTACAGCCCCCCTCTGGGGGGCAGCCATGCGTTTGCTCTTGTATTTGAGGTCACATTTCCACCTGGGACTCACTTACACCCACAGCCCTGAGTTCTCTTTTACTGTCTTTAGTGACTCATCCTTTGCTAATGATGGGTCTGACAGGAGGTCTCAGACTGGCTTTGCTGTGCTAGCTGGGGGGGTGCATAGTGAACTGGATGAGCAAGAGGCAGCCTAATGTAGCCATTAGCTCTAGTGAGGCTGAGTATCAGGCCCTGTCTCAGGCTGCCAGGGAGGTGCAATGGTTGAAGAAGTTGAGGGTGGATCTAGGTCTGCCTTGTGGTTTGGTTACCATTCAGGGTGACAACTTAGGGTCTCTGAGTTGGGCCAATGACTGGCAGCTACTCCCTCGCAGCAAGCACATTGATGTTATTCATCACTACATCAAGGAGCTGGTGGAGGATGGCCAACTGGATGTTGCCTATGTTAACACTAAGGACAACTGTGCTGACCCCTTCACCAAGCCCCTTGATCCTGCTGTGTTCTGGAGGTTTGTCCGAATGCTTGGAATGACCGCTTCTTCTTAGGGTCATTTTTTTTCCTGGTTACATCGGATTCTTTGGTTATCATTGTTTGGCATTAGGTTCCTGTCAGCATGAATTGCGGTGCTCTCACGCGTTTTATGACTTGGTGACTACTTATGTACTTCCTTAGAACTATCGGCCCAGACAGTGTTTCTGTCTGTACTGTGTCAGCTTCCCGTAGACTGTGTCATCCTTCATGACACGGTGACAGCTTCCTGTTGACTGCGTCATCGGTCTCTCACTGACACACTCTGTATAGCCGGTGCCTGGCTTAAGTTTCCTGCCTTAGGGTCTAGTCAGGTTACAGGCATCTGCCTCTCCCACCGCTGGTGTTCTTGGCGTCCGCCTGTCCTTGTAACGCTATTCTTGTCTCCGTGTATAGATTGGCGCGTCTGTCTCCGCTGCATACATCTCTCTCCACTCTTCGAAGTGCTTTCTAGCTGATAGGTTACGGGCTTATTACTTCTACCACTGCTTTACAATGCAACTTCCGCGTGGGGCCTCCCTGCCGGCTTCGAGAAAACTTACCCCACAGAATGGTATTTCCTGGTTCGCGCGGTATGGAGAGCGTCATTGTCAGTAATGGATGCGACCGAATTCTTCCTTTAAAGATTCGTGTTCCCACTGATTGGCTAGATGATTGCGCGCCAGCGGCCTCTGCTGCCGGAGATGAGTCTCCTTCCGCCATCATGGAAGCCACCCCCCCCTCCAATACCTCCATTTTCTCCGTCTCCTTCTCCTTTGTCCAACGTCTCCGACCTGAGGTTGAGGATATTCTGATGCGCCTATGCTGTGTTTCCACACAGATTATCCAGTATGCAAGGTCGCCTCCACCCGCTGATGCCCGCTTTACCTACGACACTGTAGACCTTGCTCTCCATAGCCATGAAGATGGCTATGCTTACGGCAAGTCTGACGACTCAGAGGAAGATTACTCTGATGATTGTATGGAAGATCTACAGAGTGCCAGAAGTGGCGACTTCGGGGTGGAGTCACTCCCTCTTCTGCTACTAGGGTTTTCCACACCTCCACTGTCTCTCCGGTGTATGAGCCTCAATTGGCACCTTCTCCTGCGGTCTTCAAGCCTCCGTCTGCCGCTCTGCTTGCGCCGCTTTTCACCGGACCTACCTGAGGTGGTCAAGCCCGTCTTTGCTGCGGAGTTCGTCTCTTGGTCCTTTGGGTCCTCTACTCAACCTTGCAGAGCAGGCTCGCAACCCTGCAGAGCGGGCTCTTGGTGCTTACCATACTCGGGCTCGCGAGGCTGCTGCCACGAGTGTCCACAGATCTGCTGCTGGCACCTCGCAGGAGCCCCCTCCACCTCCACCGTGGATCTGCCACCTGCGCCTGGCCCTCCGCCGTCTATGAATCCTACGCTGTCCGGCATATCCTGGGAACATCTGCTTGATGGCACACCACCTGTGCGGCTGGCTGTGCGGGACTGCCGACTTATTCGCAAAGCCCAGTATGCTGGAGATTCTCTTGATCGCACTTTGTACGGTAGGCTGGATGAGGCAGCCACTCGGGCTAATCTAGATAGAAAGGGTCGCCCTAAGCGTGTGATGGCTTACTCTGGAGCTGGGTCATGAGTGTCGTGCTTTTCTAGGGACCTGTGAAGGCAGGGATTAACTACCCTTCCCCTGGAGGTGTTACCTTTGGTGGGATTGGGCGTAGGAACAATGATCTCCGAGGGTATCAGTATGTGAAGGTCCCTCTCAGTTTTGTTCCTGTTAGGCCTGATTTCGAGCTCGTTGCGAGTGTTGCGCGTTCCTTAGATCTCATTAGGAACTTAGATGATCAGCGCGCATATGATGCTGGCATTGCTGCCGAGTATTTTATGTCGGTTCGTGCCTCGTATGCTCCTGTGGCCTGATCCTCTTGCTGCTGGACCCTCGGCCTCTCATGGTGAGTCTCGTGTAGATCCTGCACTGTTGGGTTTTAGTGCCCTGCCCCTGGAACGTCAGGAGTTCATGTGTCTCACTATGATGCTTGCGAACATGACGGATGCGATGGTCAAATGTGTATCAGGATTTTGCCACTCCTCGGGATATCTTCTTGCATATCCGAAGACAGCGTTCTGATGCTCTTGCTGCTCGTGTCCCTCTCATGCTTGTTGAGCTTCGGCGTGCAACCATGGACAACTCTGAACCTGTGGATGTGTTCTTTCGCAGGGTCCGGGGCTTGTGCACTGACCTCCGCAGTGCGGGATACCCACAGCCTCAGCGCCATGCCATGCATACTTATTATTAATGGCATCATGCACCCACGCTTCGACTCTCTGCGGCTACAGTTTGGTCTCGCACTGCATCAGAACCAGCCTGTTGATTACTGGACCTGTCTGGCAGCATATAGATCATTAGATTTCTTGAACGTGTCTCTCCCTAAGTCTGATCCGAGGCATCCTGGTTGGTCCCGCGATCCTCCCCAAGTCCCTGCCAATGCTGTTTTTCAGCGTGGCAGGGGACCTGGTCCTCAGGGTTCCGGGACTACCAAGAGGCGCTTGGATTGCACTTGGGGCCCCTGGTCTTTCCAAAACGAGCCACTCGGAGGACCGTTGCTGGACGAAAACATCCGCACCTGCGAAAGGCCAAGGCTGCTGCACCGGGCATTGAACCCGTGCCCGTTGCCTTGGCCCTTCCAGGTTCGCTGACTCGCAAGCAGTTGTCCTCCTTGCAGGCTCAGATTGATGGGTACGCCATGTCCAAGAACTAGGAGGTACGCTCTGTCCTATTCTCTTGCACTACGAAGTTTCTCTAACGTGTGTAGCCCTAGTCTTTCTGAGGGTGTCTGGCATGTGGACTCTGGAGCTGGAATGTCAATCACGGGTGATAAGTCTTTGTTCACTGTGTTTGAATCTTCTGCTGTTGGGCCTACGGTTCGATTTGGTGACGGGGTGATTCAACGGTCAGAGGGTAAGGGATCCATTGTGTTATGTAGTGATTGGTTACCAACATCAATCACTCTAACCAATGTTCTTTATATCCCTCACTGTCCGGTGAATCTCCTGTCAGTAAATGCTGTGGCTCATTCTCTTCCACTGCCAGGTTTCTTTTGATAGTCTTAGTTGCACTGCCACTCAGGACTCTTCTGTTCTCTGGTCCTTCCCTGCCTCCAGTGATGGTGTGTACAAGTTTGCATGTAGGCCTTGTCACACCTCCAGTCGTTGTTTAAGAGTTGCTGACAATTATCCAGCGTTTGCACTTGATGTTTGATGAGGACGGTGGAGTTGTTCTCCCTACCACTCCTGCATGGTTGTGGCATAGGCGGGTTGGGTCATCCCGGCTATAGTGCCTTACACAAACTTGTCAAGAGTGGTATGGTTAAGAACTTACCCCTCAGTCTGGGTCAAGTGCAAAAGTTGGGTAAGATCCCATGTGATGCTTGTCACAAGGCTAGGGCAAACGTCTTCCTTTTCCTAAAGAAAGCAAAAACTGAGATCCGTGCACCTCTCCAACGACTTCACTTGGATATAATGGGACCAGTTCATATTAGGGGTCTGCGTGGGGAGTTTTACATCCTGTGCCTCATAGACCAATTCTCTGGCTTTGCTGAAGTATTGTGCGTGAGGACCAGGGATGAAGCTCCCTTAGCAGTCCAAACTATCATCCTCAGATGGGTCAAATCAGCTGCAGGGGGGTTGCCTTTAAGTGTCTGAGATCTGACAGGGCCAAGGAGTTTATAGTTAAATGGTTCGAGGATTGGCTGATATCGGTTGGGGGCAGTACATGAGTTATCGTTGGTGTACACTGCACAGCAGAACGCAACTGTGGAAAGGTATAATGGGGTCTTGCAGTCTATAAGCTAGAGTATCCACCTGGAATCAAAGCTAGCTAAGTCTTTCTGGCCTTATGCCTTCCTAGCTGCTTGTTACCTTCGTAACCGACTGCCCAATCAGGGACGCAAGACACCTTATGAGTTGTTTTATGGGGTGATGCCTGATGTGTCGTTTGTTACGTGTGTTTGGATGCCCCTGCTATGTCACGTTAGTCAATGGGAAGAAAAACGTAACAAGCTGACGAAAGGGCGTTATCTGGTAGACTGGTTGGGTATTCTCTGGTGAGTAAGGGTTATTTTATTTGGGTTCCTAAGTTGCGCCAGGTAGTAGAGAGTCGTGATGACTGTACTCTTCTATGAACAGTTTAGCTATAACTGTATTCCTGGCTTCCTCCCTATGACGGGTCGCCGTATGTTTCTAGCATCCCTGCCGCTATCAACGGACACATGCCTGAGGCTGCGGTCCATTCCCTAGATCCTTTTCTTTCCCCAATTGTTGACCACTGTCCTGGTCATAGGATGATTCTGCGTCCCAGGTCAGGGGCTGCTGGTACTGTATTGCGTGAGAATGCACTGGGCGGGCGAGTTTCTGCAGTTCCTACGGATAAAATCTTAGCCGAATCTCAGGGGGGTCGCCAGGCCCTCCTCTGCGTCAAAATTCCGTCGGTGAAGCTCTAGGATTACGACAATCTCAGATCATAGTGGAGCCTCTTATTAGGTCCATTGGTCTAATAGTCACCCTGCTCCAATCATCTTGGATGGCTCGAAGGGGTTGGTGAGCGCTTCGCCTCCTGCCGTTCCTGATAGATTAATCGGGAGCCCGGGTGATGATGTAGCCTTTGCCGATAGTGCAAGTGATGATCTTGATCATTGGTCAGGCTCCGATACTGCGTATGGCTGGGGTGTTCCGGTCGACCCAGGCTTCGTTGAATTAGAGGCAAATAAGGCCGGCCCTGTTCAACCAGGCAGTAGTTCTGCACTGGGGGGCTCTACTACCGGTTACTGCTGATACTGCTGATATCCCCGCTGCTCATGTACAAGTAAACTGCTTGTACGTGGGAGCATCTGTTGCCCCCTCCACTGAACTAACCTATAAAGCTGCCATGCTCCCTACCAACCCTGACAGGAGCAATGGCTTCTTGCTATGGAAGGATGAGATGGCTTCCCTACATGCCCATGGTACTTGGGTACTCACTCCACAGCCTCGTAAGCAAAAGATCCTGTCAGGCAGGTGGTTATTTGTGAAGAAGATTGGGGTTGATGGTTCTATACGCTTCAAGGCACGTTTTGTGGTACGTGGCTTTCTGCAACGTCCTGGGCTGGATTTTCATGACGTATATGCCCCTGTCTCCTCTAAAGCAGGTCTTCGGGTGCTCCTGGCTGCCATCACTCATAGAAAGATGTTTGTTCGGCAGCTGGACATCAAAACTGCATTTCTGAACGCTAAGCTGGAACCTGGTCTGGACCTGTACTGCCGCCAGCCTGAGGGCTTTCAGCACCTTGGGTCCCAACGGTGTTCCCCTTGTGTGCAAGCTGCTCAAGTCTCTTTATGATTGAAGCAGGCGCCCAGGGCTTGGAGTATGGATGTCAAGCGGGTTTTCTGGTTTGCACACGGCTTCACTATGTGCAAGGCTGAACCTGCTCTGTATTTTAGGAAGGATTCTGATGGTGGGTGAGCTATGTTCTGACCTATGTTGATGATTTTTATCTGTGCTTTTTAGTGAGCTGGATAGGTATGTGTTGCTTATCCAGGCTATGGAAAAGGCTGGCTGGAGGTCAAAGAGATGGGTGTTCCGGTTTCAGTTCCTCTCTTTTGGACATGCATGTTACACTTGATTCTGAAGGCAGGTGTGTTCAGATCAACATCTCTCAGCACACCTACATTGTTGATCTGGTGGAGCAGTTTGGTCTTACTGATGCTGCCCCACCCAGGTTTGCTGCCCCCATGGCCAAGTCCACCGTTTCTGACGCCCCTGGAGAACCCCTGCCGTCTAATAGCCAGTACCTCTCTCTTGTGGGTGCTTTGCTATACCTGGCTACTTGCACCAGGCCTGATATTTCTTTTTGCTGTGAGCTACCTGTCCAGGTTTTCTGCTCACCCTACCGTCCCTCTCTGGGGGGCTGCCAAAGCGGTTGCTCTTGTATTGAGAACACATTCCCACCTGGGTCTCACTTACACCCACAACCCTGAGTTTCTCTTTTACTGTCTTTAGTGACTCATCCTTTGCTGATGATGGGTCTGACAGGCGGTCTCAGACTGGCTTTGCTGTGCTAGCTGGGGGGTGCATAGTGAACTGGATGAGCAAGAGGCAGCCTACAGTTGCCATTAGCTCTAGTGAGGCTGAGTATCAGGCCCTATCCCAGGCTGCCAGGGAGGTACATTGGTTGAAGAAATTGAGGGTGGATCTGGTCTTGCCTTGTGCTTTGGTTACCATTCAGGGTGACAACTTAGGGTCTCTAAGTTGGGCCAAAGACTGGCAGCTCCTGCCTCGCAGCAAGCACATTGATGTTATTCATCACTACATCAAGGAGCTGGTGGAGGATGGTTCACTGGATGTTGCCTATGTTAACACCGTGGATAACTGTGCTGACCCCTTCACCAAGCCCCTTGATCCTGCTGTGTTCTGGAGGTTTGTCCGCATGTTAGGTATGACCGCTTCTTTCTTAGGGTCATCCTTGCATTTTGGTCATATTAGTTTCTTTTCGTTATCAAAGTTTGGCATTAGGTTCCTATTCCCGGATCGGGTTTTCTATACCGTTGTTACCCATTTTGATATTAGTTTTTCCTTTCTTTCTAGCTTGGCAAATTGTTTTCGAATTTTTTGCGCTTGTTTCATTCCTTCCTATAACCCTTTGGGTTCCATTTGAAGTTCTCTCGATTTTTTCGGACGTTCTTTGATTTTTTTTTTTTTATATATGTTACATATAGTTCTATGTCCCCAGTGCCATAGGTGGAGAGGTAGTATTGTATGTCACCTGTGTCATAGGTGGAGTTTGTCAGCATGAATTGCGGTGCTCTCACGCGTTTTATGACTTGGTGACTACTTATGTACTTCCTTAGAACTATCGGCCCAGACAGTGTTTCTGTCTGTACTGTGTCAGCTTCCCGTAGACTGTGTCATCCTTCATGACACGGTGACAGCTTCCTGTTGACTGCGTCATCGGTCTCTCACTGACACACTCTGTATAGCCGGTGCCTGGCTTAAGTTTCCTGCCTTAGGGTCTAGTCAGGTTACAGGCATCTGCCTCTCCCACCGCTGGTGTTCTTTGGCGACCGCCTGTCCTTGTAACGCTATTCTTGTCTCCGTGTATAGATTGGCGCGTCTGTCTCCGCTGCATACATCTCTCTCCACTCTTCGAAGTGCTTTCTAGCTGATAGTTCCTATTCCCGGATCGGTTTTTCTATACCGTTGTTTCCCATCTTTGATATTCGGTTTTCATCTTTTTCTACCTTGGCAAATTTTTGGTTTTTGCCTTGTTTCATTCCTTCCTATCCCCTCTGGGTTCCATTTGAAGTTCTCTCGATTTTTTCGGAGTTCTTTGATTTTTTTTTAATCTGTTCCATATAGTTCTATGTCACCGGTGCCATAGGTGGAGAAGTAGTATTGTATGTCATCTGTGTCATAGGTGGAGTGTCAGCTTGAATTGCGGTGCTCTCACGCGTTTTATGACTTGGTGACTACTTCTGTACTTCCTTAGAACTATCGGCTCTGCCAGTCCTGTGCCAGCTTCCCGTAGTGACAGCTTCCCGTAAACTGTGTCATCCTTGAGTGACTCAGTGACAGCTTCCTGTTGGCTGCGTCACCGGTCTAGCCTGTACCCTGTTAGGTTCCTGGCTGCCGCCCCTTACGTTCACCACTGGTGCCCCTTGATGGGTCTCCTGTGCTTGTAATGCTATTCTCGTCTCCGCATATATAGATTGGCGCGTCTGCTCACGCAAGCATCTTTGTCCACTCTCTGGAGTGTATTCAAGCTGATACATACTTTGTGCCCCCATACTCAAGCATCTCAAATTACCAAGCAGCTTCCAGCTTCCATTACCAAGAAGCTTCTCAAATTACCAAGCAGAGTCATGCACACAGGTCCCTCAACAGTTTGTGCCCCCATACTCAAGCATACCAGCAGGCTGCAGTACATGGTCCACTCATTTCCAACAGTCTCAAACCCTGACAGACCTACTCTTCAGTGGGCCATCTGTCTACAAGCAGCTCTAGTCACAGCCCATGCTTCAGTTCTGACCTACTGGCCCAAAATGCTCATGGACCCCCAGAGCTGTGTGTACCCTGGGGGGAAATTCATCTGTATCAACAACCTGAGCATGCATTGGAACCTTATGGACTTCCTCTTCATGAGCATGCTGCACACCCCGAAGATGTTTCAGAAATATTTTGATAACTTCCTGGCCATTGTCCGCCAGCAACTGGAGCTGGATGGATACCCAGCAACTGGCACTTCATGATGTGAATATAGTTCCTTAACCTCTCTGATTAATTTAGCAATGAACACTCTAGGAATCCTTTATGGCCTGCCCCTTCATCTTGTATATCCTCAATGTTCCAAAGTTTTTTTTTATCAGTGCAGACAGTGAACTTTATGTCTTCTCTTTGATTCTCGTTTCAGTCTGCAGACCTCATTCTCCAATCATGGGGGGACTAGCCCTGACCAGGGTAATTCAAAGCGCGCGCTTTTGCGCTTTTGAGCGCTGACTTTTCGACCCCCTCTGCGCTTTTTGCACTACAAAGCGCAGTTTTTGTTGTTGTCAAGTGCGCTAAAGCGCTGGCCAATTTGGCCATTTGAGGTACCCTGGTCCTGACATCCTGTCTGCTACAATTCCCTACGTCCCTTTGAACAGCCCTCCTTCTACAGCCTACTTAAAAGCCCAGCTTCTCTGCAGCTTCTCTTCTAAAAGTCTCCCTGCAGTGTACTCTTTAGTTTCCCTGCAGCTTCCCTGCAACCTAGCCTGCAGCCTCTCTGCAGTTTCCTCTAGATCCTTTGCAGATCCCCAAACTCTGCAGTCAAGATTGATCCTGCAGCCTTCTGCAGTCTTACCATAGTCAAGCTACCCGAGTGAATTATAAATTTACTTTGAGACCTCCCTAGTGCAATATGCCACCTTCAGTTTCTGACCTAAATAATTTATTATTTACAGTTCCTAACTTGCACTGTCTCCAGTTTTCAAAGTTTATATCCCATTATATTTTCTTATGCCCCTCAGTTAATTCCAGGAATTCTTGACCTCATGAATACCCTGAATTGGGGGGGATGTTATTATCCGGCATACGTCTGTTACTGAGTTGGCATTATGCACACCGGCGCCTGTTCCCTCCAGGTCCCGTGTTGCCTGCCGCCAGGCCATAGACTAGCTGTGGCCTGGACGCGACTGCAGTACCTTGCAGTACGCATCCCACTTCTCCCATATGTTCGCGCCTGTTGTGCGTATTAGCTATCTTCCCTTATAGTCTTATACTGTGTAAACTATTACGACTGAAACCTACCCCTGGACTGCAACATTACAATCATACAGTTTGGGTAAGGCATAAACATGAAACTCATGAAGTACATGGCGCACGCGATTTTGCTTATATTTGGCAGACAAACAAGCACACAAATATTGTATCGGGCTGCACGATTTGCCTTCAATTAAAACCGGGATTTTTACCATTCAAAAATACAAAAATCTCGTATCTCAATCCCGGGCTCACTATTCTGATAACTCAATCCTATTGCCTAATTTCCGGTCACACTATCCTAACAACAAAATTACAGTCACACTATCTAATAGATAACTTCCTCTTCGATGCTGACTTCGACAAGCTCTTGCCAGAATGCTCGGTTGCTGTCGTACTGCGCCACGCCACCTGATCAAAGACAAAATTCAAAATCTTCCCAGCTGTGCCGGGTTACTGAGTTACGAGTCGCAGGGTTCGCACTCCACACTACCGCCGCTGCTCTCTTCCAACCGATCCATCCATTATCATATCATTTATCACTTCTTCTGTCCTGTAGCGAAGCTGAAAGGTTCCATCCGATAAATCGCAGTGGTGCCCCTACAGCAGAAGCAGCACCAAACTTCTTCATCTACACAGCTACAGCTCATACGTTAGCAACTACTCCAGCCGTGATAGCCCCAGCAGCACCTGCAAAAGCTGCTCGCTAGAGCATGGCCAGCGACTATATCCCCGACAGCTGGAGCAAACGCAGCGCGCATTAGCGCACGCGCGGGCAAAAATCGAAGTCCGATTGACTAGCCTTCGGCTACCTGCTTCACCTCTGCGATCGTCAGCAGTTCTTCCTCAGAGAGAAGAGCGCTGCAGACAGTTGCAGACCGTTGTAAGCCGTTAGAGTTTCTGCCTCCCGTTCTGCTTTCTGGTACTTTCAGCTGAGCAAGAGTATTTCAGCTGAGAAGAGCAGTTCAGCTGGCACTCTCATTTGAACAAGAGCAGTTCAGTTGAACAAGAGCAGTTCAGCTGGTACTCACAGCTGAGAAGAGCCTTTCAGACCCTTGTCGCTGAGTTCAGGAACAGATTGGTAGACTCACCTGAGCAAGAGCATTTCAGCTGAGCAAGAGCAAATCAGCTGAGGAAAGCATTTCAGCTAGTACTTTCAGCTGAGAAGGGCATTTCGCACCCTTGACCTGGAGTTGAGCAACATACTGGTACTTCCAGCTGAGAAGGGCATTTCAGCTAGTACTTCCAGCTGAGAAGGGCATTTCAAATACTTGCCCTGGAGTTGAGCAACATACTGGTACTTCCAGCTGAGAAGGGCATTTCAGCTGAGCAAGAGCAAATCAGCTGAGGAGAGCATTTCAGCTAGTACTTCCAGCTGAGAAGGGCATTTCACACCCTCTTCCTGGATTTGAGCAACAGACTAGTCATTCCAGCTTGGAGCTGCCCACAGCTCCCTAGCAGCCAATCCCTTCTGAGCATTGCTATTTGCATCTACTGGCCAACATGAATGTGGACCAATTCCAGAAGAAGCAGAGGGCTGCTGCAGTGATCCAAGTAGGTGGAGCTAGCAGTGCACATTTGTACAAATACACACAGAAACACACACACACACGCACGCACACACACACACACACCACACACACACACACACACCACACACACACACACACACACACACACACAAATATCACACACACACTAGACACACACTACACACATGTCCACCAGGCACACATCAAGCACGCACACAACTACGCACACACACACACTCTGATCCAAGTAGGCGGAACAAGCAGAGCACATATGTACATGTACACACAGGTACACAAACAAATATCACACACACACACTACACACACACATCAGACACACTAAGCACACATCAAGCACGCACAGAAACACATAAAGCACACATGCCCGCACGCCCGCACGCCAGGCACGCATCACGCACACATATCACACACACACACACACACACACACACACACACACGCACACACACACACACATCACACACGCTCACACACACACATCACACACACACACACTCACACATCACACACACTGCGCACACACAAATATCACACAGACACATCACACACGCTCACACACTACACACACATACATCACACACACACTAGCACTCACAAACATGCCCCCCCCCCCCCCCCCCCCCCCTTCCCCCCCACTAAGCCCCAAAACCTAAAATTCAAGCCCTGAATCTGAGTCCCTGATCCGTGCCCCTTACCTCAGGCCGTCTACAGGGAATGTCTTGCTTGGCACACCTTGACACAAACTCAACCACACACCTTGACACATCCTCTCACCCTGATTCCTGACGACCACACACCTTACCTCAGGCCTTCTTCAGGGGATGTCTTGCTAGGCACACCTTGACACACCCTCAACCACACACCTTGACATACACCTTGACACACCCCCCTCACCCTGGTACCTGTCAACCACACACCTTACCTCAGGCCTTCTACAGGGAATGTGTTGCCAGGCACACCTTGACATACACCTTGACACACCCTCAACCACACACCTTGACACACCCTCTCACCCTGGTACCTGACAACCACACACCTTACCTCAGGCCTTCTTTAGGGGATTTCTTGCCAGGCGAGCATACAAGAAGCTGCAGGTGGGTTACCATGTTTGTTGCCTGTTGTTTGTTGCATGTTGTTTGTTGTTTGTTGTTGTTTGAAGTCACTGTTTATGTTTGTATTCCTTGCCAGGAGAGCATACAAGAAGCTGCAGGTGGGTGACCAAGTTTATTGTTTATTGTTTGTTGTTCGTTGTGTGTTGTTGTTTTAATTCAGTGTTTATGTTTTTATTCCTTGCCAGGCGAGCATACACGAAGCTGCAGGGTGGCGTCACCCAAGTGTGTTGTTTGTTGTTAATTATCATGTACCAAGTTTGTGTTTGTTGGTTTGTTGTTGTTGTTATGTACCAAGTTTGTTGATTGTTGTTTGTTGTTTGTTGTATATTGTTATGTTCCAAGTTGGTTGATTGCTGTTTGTTGTTTATTGTTATGTACCAAGTTTGTTGTTTGTTGTTTGTTGTTTGTTGTATATTGTTATGTACCAAGTTGGTTGATTGCTGTTTGTTGTTTGTTGTTATGTACCAAGTTTTGTCGTTTGTTGTTTGTGTTGTTTATTATTATGCACCAAGTTGGTTGATTGCTGTTTGTTGTATATTGTTATGTACCAAGTTGGTTGATTGCTGTTTGTTGTTTATTGTTATGTACCAAGTTGGTTGATTGCTGTTTGTTGTTTATTGTTATGTACCAAGTTGGTTGATTGCTGTTTGTTGTTTATTGTTTATGTACCAAGTTGGTTGATTGCTGTTATTATGTATGTACCAAGTGTGGTTGTTTATTATTTGTTACCAAGTTTGTTGTTTGTTATAAATTATGGTATGTTTGTTTATGTTTTTATTACAATTATTCTCTTAACAAAATAATTTTATAATGTGGTAAACAATGTTTCAAACAATCCTTTATAATACATGTATTATAATTTATATTAAAGTATTTTATCGGGATTTCATTAAGCATATTATTTATTTGAATATCTCTGAGATACAAATTTTGTAATGTGGTAACAATGTTTCAAACAATCCTTCTCATTCTATATTGTAATGTGGTAAACAATGTTTCAAACAATTCATTCAGCATATTATTTTTATTGTTTGAAATATAGTTTATTCTATATTGTAATGTGAGTAAACAAATGTTTCAAAACAATCCTTTCATTACTTGCCCCCCAAGTTGCCCCCTCCCCTTGTCCAGGCAGCAACTGGGAAGACCTATAGATGACCTTGATCACAATTATTTCAGTACGATTATTATTTATTTATTTTTTTACAACTATTATTTATTTATAATTTATAAGTATAATTTATTTAATTACAAATGTTTTATTTATATATAATTTATTAATATTATTTATTTAATTACAAATATTTCAAACAATCCTTTCATATATTTTCCCACCAGAACCCCCCCCCCCCACACACACACACACACCCACACCCACAATCCCACCCCAACCACCCCAACCACCCACCTACACCCACACCACCCAACCCACCCACCCACACCCACCTACACCCACACGCCACCTGCACCCACACCTACACGCCACACCAACCTGTGTGAGGAGTCACACCAACCCACCTACACACACACCCACCCACCTACACCCACCACCTACACCCACACCCACCCACCTTCCCCCACCACACCCCCACCACCTACCCACCCACCCACCTTTCACCCACACCACCACCTACCCCCACCCACACCCACCACACCTTCACCCCACCAAACCCACCCCACCCAACCTACACCCACACCCACCCACCTTCACCCACACACAACCCACCCCCACCACCTACACCCCACACCCACCACCCACACCAACCCACACACCCAACCCACCCCACACCCACCTCTACACCCACACCCACCCACCTTCACCCACGGAACCACCCACCCCAACCCCCACCCCACCCCCTACACCCACCCCACCCCACACCACCTACCCCCCACCTACCCCTACCCACCCCCACCTACACCCACACCACAACCCCACACCCCACCCCACCTTCACCCACACCAACCCACCCCCACCCACCTACACCCACACCCACCCACCAGATTGCTCCCTCCTCTTGTACAGCAGCTATCTGGGAAGATCAAAGCTCATCTCCTCGAGGGATGTACATCCGCAAGAAGGTGGTTTGAATTTGAATTTGAAATTTGATTAGTTGATGCATTCCTCCCTCCTCCCTCCTCCCTCCTTTTCTCAGTTGATCCCGAAACGGCCAAAATACATAGGCAAACAAACAGACAAACCAAACCAAACCTAACCCTAAACCACAAGGCCAAACCCAAAACCCTAAAACCAAACCACAACCAAACCAAACCTAAAACCAAGCCAAAACCAAACCCAAACCAAACCTAAAACCAAGCCCAGCCAAAAACCTCTAAACCAGCCAAACAAACCAAACCAAATACCAAGCCAAACCAAACCAACCCAACCCAAAACCTAACCAACCCAACCCGTAACCAAACCTTAAAACCAAGCCCAAAAACCAAACCAAACCAAAACCTACCAAAAGCCAAGCCAAACCTAAACCAAGCCACGCAAAACCAAACCTAAACCAGCCAAACCCTTAAACCAAACCTAAACAAGCAAACCAAAACCAAAATAACCAGGCCAAACCAACCAACCCAACCCAACCTAAACCAACCAACCCACCAAACCTAAACCAAACCAAACACAACCAAACCTAAACCAAGCAAGCCAACCTACCAAGCCAAACCAAACCAAACCTAAACAAGCCAAACCAAACCAACCCAACCAAACCAAACCAAACCAAACCTAACCAAGCCAAAACCACCAACCAACCCAAACCAAACAAACAAACCAACTTAAACCAACCAACCCAAACCAACCAACCCAACCAAAGCCAGCCTAAACCTAACCAAGCCAAACCAAACCAAACTTAAAAACCAAGCCAAAGCCAAACCAAACCAACCCAAACCTAAACCAAACCACAACCCCAAACCTAACCAAACCAAACCCAAACCTAACCTAAAACCAAGCCAAACCAAAAACCAAACCTAAACCAAGCCAAGCCAAAACCTAAACCAAGCCAACCCCAAACCAACCCAAACCTTAAACCAACCCAAACCAAACCAACCCTCTAAACCAAACCCAACCCAACCCAAACCAGCCTGCCTCCCAATGATTCCCAAACGTATCCCAAACCAAACTAAAACCACCATCCTACCCCAACCGCGACCACCCAACCCAATCCTGCCCAAACCCAATCCATACCAATCCCATCCCAACCAACCCAACCCGACCCAACCCAACGATTCCCAAACCAAACCAAACTAAACCAAACTTAACCAATCCAAACCAATCAAAAACAAAACAAACCACCACCGATTGCAACCCAGCCCAAACACCAACCACCCCAACCATAAGTGTCGCTGTTGTGATGCTTGATGGTGATGCATGACATGTTTCTGGTTTGCTGGTTGCTGTGCCAGCTTGCCAGAGGAAAGCGATTGAGCGCAACAATATGGATCTACGTTTTCAAACCCTAACCAAACTTAACCAATGTAAGCCAAACCCACCACCAAAACTAGCCAAAAAGTAAACCGAAAAACCAACTTAAACCAATCTAAGCCAAACCACCACCAAAACTTGCCAAAACTAAAACCAAAACCTCAAGCATTAAACCAATTTAAGCCAAAACCACCACCCAAAACTAGCCCAAACTAAACAAAACCAAACTAACCAATCTAAGCCAAACCACCACAAAAAAACTAGCCAAAAAAAAACTAACGAAAACCAAAACACCATGCAACCCAACTCGCCAACTCCAACCACCCCCAAAACCCATTTGTGTGTGTTGTCGCTGTTGTGATGATGATGATCTCTCTGATGATGAGATGATTACATGCTCCTGCGCCCTGGTTCTAATGGTGTTCCTAATGGTTTTTTGGGTTCCTGATGATAAACCAGTTCTGGTTCCTAGTGCAGCTTGCGGAAGAGGAAGGAGCTAACCATAACCACCACGAAAACAAGCCAAGCCAAACCAAACCACCACTGTATAACCCAGCCCGCACCCCAACCACCCCCACCCATGTGTGTGTCGCTATCGACAGATAAAATTTGTGACGATGGTGATGACATGTTTCCAGGTTCCGTGTGCAGCTTTGCAGGCAGAGACCAAAACGAGCCAAAACCAAGCCAAACCAGCACCATTACAACCATAGGCCCGCACCCAACCACCTGTTGCCCTGTTCCTGAATAGATTTGCAATGATTCTGGTTCCTGTGCAGCTTGCAGGGGTAGAAGCCAAGACAAGCCAAACCAAGCCAAAACCTAGCACCATACAACCTTGCCCCCGCACCCAAACCACATGTTACCCTGTTTCCTGATAATACATATTACTGGTTGCTGTTGCAGCTTGCCAGGGGGACCAAACCAAGCCAAAACCAAGCCAAACCAGCACCATTACAACCCAGCCTGCACCCACCCACCTAGGCCCTGTTCCTGATGATTACATGATTCTGGTTGCTGTGCAGCTTGCAGGTGGAGACCAAAACAAGCCCAAAACCAGCACCATACAACCCAGCTCGCCACCCACCCAACCTGTTTGCCCCTGGTGCCTGATGAATTACAATGTGTCTGGTTGCTGTGCAGCTTGCGCGAGCAGGAGCCGATTTTGAGACGAAGCAAGATGAGCTAGATGAGCGCTTCCCAAGCGACAATGGACAAGCACAGGCAGAGCCTATATTGTGAGAGGAAAGGCGGTAGGGTGGGTGGCTGTGGGATGGATTTGGGCGTTTGGGAGGCACGGAGTCGGGGGGGAGGGGCGGCGGGGGGTTACGTATGTGTGGGTGTGGTGTTTGTTTGAGAGCGGATCAAATGGTTATAGAGCGTTTTCAAAGGACAAAGGACAAGCACAGGCAGAAGCCAAACGATAATAGAAGGCGGTTGGAGGTGGTTGGCTTGGGGGGGGGGGGGGGGGGATTGTTACATTTGTGTAGTGGGTGTTGTGTGTGTGGGGAGGTTGCGGATGGGAGGGGGGGGGGGAGAAGTGGGGACCAATCATCCGGCGGTCCAAGTCGACAATTGACAAGCACAGCCAGAGGCAATATGTAATAGACAGGCGGTTGGGGTGTGTGGCTTGGGTGGGGGGGATGTTAGAGTGGGGGGGTGGGGGATTGTGTACATTTGTGGTGTTGTTGGCGGGGAGACCACATGGGTGTGGTGCGGGGTATGTTCCAAGCGAGCAATGGACAAGCACAGGCAGAAGGATGAATGTGCAGAAGGACTGTTTGTGGACTGGGTGGCTTTGTGGCTGGGTTATGAGTGTGTGTGTTATGGGCGGGGGATTGTGTACATTTGTCGTGTGTTGTGCGTGGGTTGGTTGGGGGTTGTGCCGCGGCTGGAGTGTGTGTGGGAGGGGTGTGCGTGTGGAGGGGGACGTGTTTCAAGCGACACGCATTGGACAAGCCACAGGCAGAGCGCTGTATTTAAGAGAAGGGCGGTGTTGCGTGCCGCTGTGGCTGGGGTGGGTTGGGGTGTGTGTGTGTGTACATTTGTTTGTGTGTTGTGTGTACAATATAGCTTTGTGTGTGCCTTGTACATTTGTAGGGATGTGTGTTCGTGTACATTTGTGTGTGTGTGTTGTACCATTTGTGTGTGTGTGTGTGTGTGTGCTACATTTGTGTGTGTGTGTGCACATTTGTGGTGCTACTAAGCTTGATTTAGCTGTTGTGTGTACATTTGTGTGCCGGTGTGTGTACATTTGCGTGTCACTCGCACTGGTGTGTAGCATTTGTGTGTGGCGTGTGGGGTGTGTTACATTTGTGTGTGTGGGTGTGTGGTGTTAACATTTCATTTGTGTGTGCGTGGTGTGTGGGTGTGCTACATTGTGTGTGTGTGTGGGCTTGGGGGGTGATGACGGTAGCAAGATGGATGAGCGCTTTCCAAGGCGACAATGACGTGCCAACAGGCAAGGCTATATGTAAGAGAATGCAGTTGAGGTGGTTGGGCGTGTGAGGTTGGATGGTGGGGCTGAGTGTGGTGAGTTTTGGGAGGTGGCCGATGTGTGACAAGTACTGTGGGGGGGGCGGGAGGGTGTGGGTGTGTGTGCTTATCCGTTGTGGGTGGGTGGAGGGGAAAGACATGTTGTGTGTAAAAGAGAAAGAGAGAGCAACCAAAGATGGTCTTATGAGGCCGCTTTCAAGCGCAATGGACAAGCACAGGCAGAGCTAATGTGAGAGAAGGGCGGTTTAGCATGCTGGTTGCGGGTTGGGGTGGAGTTGGAGGGGGGTGCGCGTGAGTGGGGTGAGTTGGGGTTTGGGAGGGTGTGTGTGTGTGGGGTGGCCTGGAGGGATTGTGTACATTGGGTCGTAAAAGAGAAAGAGAGGCAACAAGATGGATGAGCGCTTTCAAGCGACAGATGGACGTGCACAGCAGAGGCTATATGTGAGAGAAGGGCGGTTTAGGTGGTTGAGGTTGGGGTTGGGGTAATGAAGAACTTTGCGTAGGGGGTTGAGTTGGGGTTTGGAGGGGGTGGACGTGTGTGTAGTGTGTGGGGGGGGAGATTGTGTCACATATTTATACCTCACACATCACCTAAATTCTCAACATTAATGTGTGTTAAAAGCAGAGAGAGAGCAACAATGATGTGGAGCGCTTCCAAAGCGACATATGGACAAGCAACAGCAGAGGCTATATGTGGCGTAAGGGCGGTTTAGGTGGTTGGGGTTGGCTTGGAGTGGCAGGGAGGACGTGATGGGTGAGTTTGGTAGTAGGGTGTGTGACCGACCATGTGTTGGGGTAGTGGGGGGGGGGGGGAGGTTGTGTACATTTTGTGTGTAAAAGATGATCCCGAGAGCGCAACAAGATGGACTCGAAGATATGAGCCGCTTTCAAGCGACCAATGGACAAAGCACATGCAGAGACTATATGTGTAAGAGAAAGGGCCGGTTGGGTGGTTGGGGGTCTGGGGTGGAAGGTGGAGGGTGAGTTTGGGGGTTTGGGCGAGTGGGGGTGGGTGAGGTGGGATGGGGGGGGATTGTTTAACATTGTGGTTGTTCGCACTGTCGTGTTAGCTTTGCGGAAGGACCGAGAGCTGGGACAATATGGACGAGCGCTTCAAGCGACAATGGACAAGCACAGGCAGAGGCTTATATGTAATGAGAAGGCGGTCGGGGGTGTTGCGGGTGGAAAGAGGGTGGGGATTGTGCACATTTGTGTATGTGTGTGTGTGGGTTGCGTTGCGTTGCGTTGTGCGTAGGGTTTGGTTGGGTTGGTTGGGGGGGGGTACTTTTGGGTGGTGTGGGTGGGTTTTGGGTGGAGTTGGGGGGATTTTGTACATTTTTGTGTGGGTGAGCGTGTGCTGGTGGTGTGTGTGTGTGGGGGGGGGGATTTTGTACATTGTTTGTGTGTGTGTTTGTGTGTGTGTGAGGGGGATTTGTAATTAAGGTTTGTGTGCACTTCTGTGGTGTGGAGCTATCAGCATGGTGTGTCTGTGTGTTGGTAGGTTGGTGGGGAGAGCGGATTTTTGTACGATTTTGGTGTGGTGTGTTTGTGTCATTGGCTGTGTGTGTTGGTGGATGTTGGGGGGGATTTTGTACATTTGTGTGTGTGATATTGTGATGTGGTCGGGTGTGGGAGGCGGGGGGGATCGTGTGCCCACGAAACCCCCACCCACCCACAAACCCCCTCTGTCCCTCAGGTCTTGTAGGGAGGGCGACAGCTACACGCCATAGCTACACACCACAGCTACTTCTTCACCCAACCACTCACCACCAACACACACACTCAACCACACGTTTCCCCTTTCATCCCTCCCCCTATCCATTGGTGCATTCCACACACCTACACACGAGCACCACGCCTCCTGCTCAAACACACACCTACACACACACACCTACTCACACCTCCCTACCCACCCCCACACATCACGTCTCCCCTTCATCCCCCCACAGGGGCGTGCAGGCGTGGCACCAGTGGATCAAGGCATCACCGGTCATAGGACCACAGCGAGAAGCTTCGCGCGCTATAGGAGGCATGCTCAGCAGGAGGATCATTGGAACTGCGCAAGCTGAAACGAATTGATGCAGCGCCTCCATAAGGTCCACACAACACACCCCTACCATTACACCCCCCCCCCCCCCCCGCCCCCCCCCCCCCCCCCCCCCCCCCCCCCCCCCCCCCCCCCCACACACCACACACACTGACACACAAACCCTCTATTCCCGCCCTACCACCAACATCACCCCCAATCACCGAGCACCCACCAGCACTCCGCACCCACCCCCACCCCGCACCACCCCACCCACCACCCACCACGCCACACACGCACACCACCGTCCCTTCATGCTCCCCCAGGTCATGAAGAGAGCGCGGCCGCAATAAGTATGCCCCGCATAGATCTCGCACGACTGGCAGCTGAACACCGAGATGATGGCCGCCCACTAAGGTTCTATCCATACACACGACACTACACACCTCCCTGTCCCACCACCACACCACCACCCCACACATCCAGAGGTAGGAGGGGGAGCGTCCGCGCCAATAGCAGGCGATGGCCCCGCATAGTGATCTCGACGACTGCAGCGAAACAACATGATGGCCGCCACTAAGGTGCATCCACACACACACACACACCATCCTTCCCTCGCCCACCACCACCACCACACCACCACCCCCACACATCCAGCGTCATGGAGGAGGGAGCGGTCGCGCTATAGAGGCCATCTGCCCCCGCCAGAGGATCTCGATGACTGGCAGACTGAAACGATATGCAGGGCCGCCACTAAGGTGCAAGCTCATTGGAAGGGGGCTGGGTGCAGCCGCCGCAAGATTCCGCTCAGAGGTCACCCGCAGAGGGTGCTAGGAGTGAGAAGGTGGGTGGGCGGGGGACAGGCGGTGTGTGTCCGTGGGGGGTGGCAAGCCGCATTGGAGGGGCTGCGTGCAGCGGCGCAATGTGCACAGAGCGTCACCATGAGTTGCAGGGAAGAAGGTGAGCAATCCCTCTGATTCGCTTTATACCACCGATCCCCTCACCACATACCACACACCACACCCAATCACCACACACCATAATCACATCCCATAACTTCAAGTGTACATCTACCACTATTACCCTCTAGCTTATACACTGACCACATACCACATACATCACAACACCACACACCGCAACCCCACCAGCTGTACCACATTCCAGTTAACAAACCTACCACCACACCACTAGATTCACCACACATCAGATCACATACCCATACCCCAAAGTACATCCACCTCACGCCCCCCTACTAGCTTATACACTGAACCACATACCCACAGCACCACACGCACTACCAAATTCCAGTACAACCTACCACCACACCACTAGATTCACGCACACATCATGATCACACCCGTACCCCCCAAAGTACATCACCTCACCCCCCCTTTAGCTTATACACTGACCACTGACCATACACCACACACCACATTCCAAGCAAAACAACCATCACCACACAATTCCCACCCCACCTTATCACATCCCAGACCCCAACCTTCATCATCCCACCCCCCTCTAGCTCAGTACACCTGACACTACCACAAATACCACACACCACACCACTGACCACATTCAGCTACAACAACCACTCACCACACCAATTCACCACACATCATTACCACTATACAGCCATACCCCAATAGTACAGCACGCGCACCGGTCCTCTAGCTTATACACTGACCACTACCACATACTCACACAACCACTACCAAATTCCACTACAAACCTACCACACACCACTAGATTCACCAACACATCGAGTGATACATTCCCATACCCCAAAAAGTACATCAACCTCACCCCCCTGCTAGCTTATACATCTGACCACTGACCATACACCACACACACATATCCAGCAACATCATTATCTCACTCACCACACAATTCACCCCGCAACCCTTATCATCATCCCAGACCCCAACCTTCATCGACCCACCCCCCGTCTACTCTTAATATACTGGACCAATCAACCACATACCCAATCTCTCTCTGTGTGTGACA